>SJYO01026388.1:65437477-66037477 GCA_006410555.1 Capra ibex | reverse complement strand
AATAGACAAATAAGATCTTTTATTCTGAAAGAGTAAATACTGTAAAAGTTGTAAAGTCTAGTTCCTCTATTAAAACACCATTTTAAAGTCAGTCATAGAACTTACTCATTTAATTTCATACATTTTACTGACTAAATAAGTAGTGAATAATATGAATTGTTATGATCATTGTCCTTTGGAATGTATGGTGATTCACTTCTGTAACAAGATGTATGGATTGTACATAGTTGAAAACGGACATGTTGTTGGGACGTACTCCGACCATTATTATGGTAGGAGTAAAATGACTACTCCTTTGACTCTGGTAGCTACCCTGTATTGAACGGACCATAGTGGGACGATTTCCCACCGTCTTGGTCCTAAACTTCCCTGTGTCACACGGGGGTCTCGGAGAAGAGAATTAATACACGGTGTACAATATTATTTTGGAACACTACCATTTAAAGTACATAGTTGAATTGACCTAGTGTCTTATGGGTCTATAAACCAATTTGTAGTAAGACTCGTTCAAACCCTCCCAAAAAGACCTACTCTAATTGTAAACTTAACCATTACCATTTCGTCTAACTAAAGGGGTTATACCCCCCTGGAGTAGGTTGAACGACTTCCAGACTTCTCTTGGGGTGTGACTAATTTTGACTTAAGAAAAAAAAAAACCGTCTCTCATGTAGTTCCGACATATAACAGTGGGACAAATAAGTTGAAGACACGTTGTTTGTAGTACACTCTACGGCCCGACCTTCTTAGTGTTCGACCTTAGTTCTAACGGTCCTCTTTATAGTTGTTGGAGTCTATACGTCTACTATGATGAGATTACCGTCTTTCGTTTCTCCTTGATTTCTCGGAGTTCTACTCCCACTTTTTCGACCGAACTTTGAGTCGTAATTTTTTTGATTCTAGTACCGTAGACCAGGGTAGTGAAGTTCGGTTTATCTACCCCTTTGTCACCTTTGTCACCGTCCAAAATAAAAGAACCCGAGGTTCTAGTGACGTCTACCACTGACGTCGGTACTTTGACTTTCTGACAACGAGGAACCTCCTTTGTGATACTGTTTAGATCTGTCGTATAATTTTTCGTCTCTGCTGTGAAACGGTCGTTTCCAGGTAGATCAGTTTCGATACAAAATAGGTTATCAGTACATGTCTACAACTCTCAACCTGGTATTTCTTCCGACACACGGTCTCTTAACTACGAAAGTTTGACACCTCTTCTGAGAACTCTCAGGAAACCTGACGTTCTAGTTTGGTCAGTTAGACTTTCCTTTAGTTGGGACTTATAAATAACCTTCCTGACTACGGTTTCAACTTGGAGATTATGAAGCCGGTGGACTACACTTCTCGACTGAGTGACCTTTTCTGGGTCTACGACCCTTTCTAACTCCCGTCCACCTCTTCTCCCTCTATCTCCTACTCTACCAACCTGTCATAGTGACTGAGTCGTAATCGGTGTAAAAATGTCCATTCAGTGTAAAAATATACATAAGGTTTTACTACAGGTTTCAATATAACGATCCCTTGTCCAAAGTGTCGGTCCTAAACTTAGGTTCAGATTTGGGACTTAGGTATGTGAAAAGTCTATTAACACTATGGAGAGACTTGTAGTCTTATGGTTACTCTTCCAAAGTCCGTTTTCTTTTGTGGTTGGGGAACCAAAAAGATCCTTTAAGAGGTTAAGATAACATGTTATCACTGGGTAATCTGTAGAGGTATCTATTAACGTATGGAACTTTGACGTCACTTGAGGGGGAATTTACCTTTTCTTATACTTCCGAATAAAAAATTAATATTTTATCTAGTATATTGGGGAGTTTGAAAATTCTCAGGTATAATAGAATTAAAAATTAATTTAGTCACTATAAGGTTGGTTAGTACAAATCGAGAAAATCAAGAACAAGTCTTTAGAGCGACAGAGGTGAAACTAATGTCTAGAAAAGAGGGAACTCTATTTTAATTAATCTTTATGAAACCGAAAACCTGCTCAAGAATCTGATGATATCTATGTAATGACACTCGTCATTGTCTCTAGTCGGTAGGGAAGTGTGTGTATTTGTTTTATCAATAAAGATTATTGTTAGTTTTCGATGTTTTTTTTTTTTTTGGGAGAGGATTGTAAGACACGGTAAGATTATCGACGGAAACTGTAGATTTATGGTTCGTTAGTTTTGTTTACAATTAATCATGGGTCGTAAATGATAAGTATCTCTGTCCGGTAGTAGACAATTAATAGTCTGGTTATTGTCATAACTAGTGTTAAACAGTTGAACCTTTATTAACTTTGGTCATTTTCTTCTCATCCTAGAAAGTCATTTGTTATCCGAAAGTAGTGTCTTTACGAATCGGTCGAGAAGATAACATACAATGGGAGAAGTAGTTATTCACGAAAAGTATATTAACAGAGAGAGAGTTACCACGACCAAAAAATTTTATTTTTAATACACTAAATCACTCTTGTATAATCCGTGTATATAGTGCAACCGTCGGTTATAGTTCAGTACTACCTTAATTCCCTCAGTTATGACCCGTCTTCCGTATATCAGCCACAAGGATCCACGAACATGGAGTTTTCTGATGATCAATTCAAACAAAAAGTTGGTAAATTTTTCGTAAATGACTCACGGTTGGTACACCAGAGATCTACACCTAAATTAATAAGTCCGTATATGAAAGTACAAGATTCAGAAATATAAATTGTGTTTCTGTGTTTTTCGTCAGTCGACGTGTTTTTCTCCGTTTTAGGTGATACCCGAAACAGAAGTCTCAGAAATCAGTTACCTTCGAATCAATAGTTAGATTTCCTTTTTTTGTCTAAGGTGACCTTGTGACAGAACTTTGTACGAGGAAATGGATAATGGAGAAGAAGTCAGTAGAAAAGAAGATTCTGATTATTAAAACGTTCCTTTACGTTGTACCTTTCTGATTTTGGAGAATTTCGTACCTATATACCAGTTTGGGAGAGACTGTGTTTATTCGATAGTGGTACGGACAGTTTCAAAGAGTCAAAGACGTTATGTTTATGAAAAGACAGTCTCCTCTTTAAATATAGTATCCCTTTTTTGTTTTAAAACCAACATTTGTACTCAATTCTACCTTTACGGATAAAAATAATTATGGATTAAGAACCAGGACAGGTAAAACCTTCCTCCTTCCTCTTGTTCCTATTTAAGTCTAAATTTCCTTGATCTTTAATTGAGTTCGTCGACTATAAATTGTGACAGGTTCCTTTCCTTACCGGAAAAAGGTCGACACCCCTGTCCGGTTCACAAAAATTGAGACGCTTTAGAGTCGTCGAGTGGAAGTTTAACCGAAATGCTGTCGAAAAGACGTTATTGGTATACACGGGTAAAAGACGGACTTCTTAAAGGTAAAATTTAGGGTCCTTTTGTACTTAGTATTGCCTTTAAGACTGTATTGTAATTGATATCGTCGCAAACCTCTTCCCTGCTCTCTTATTTTATTAACATTACCAATAGTTTCCAGATGGACCTCTTAAGTTACCAATTCACCTATTGGGAAACTGAAAAGTGGGGACTCTGACATCAACCCTAAGTTCAACTGACCTCACTGATTTTTTAGTAAAACGGGTGACTACACTCTTTCCGGGTTTCACTTTACTCTTAACACCAGAGTCGGGTCAACAAAGTCCCGACATAAAGGTTTAGTGTTTTGGTCTCGTTTGCTCGTAAGAGACGTTTCTATATGTGTTTTGAGTTACGAAGATCCTTTTCTCTTTTCCCATATTCTGTGTTTGGTTAAAATTACTTGATACTGAGTGTGTTTATATGTTGGGTTCGTTTTAGAACAATATTTTGTATATGTAAAATTTTTCCGGAACCGATAAATTAGTGACTGTAGGAAAGTTTAAGATATAACACAGTAATCAGGAAAACTATACTCGACGATTTACAATTACGTCCTTTTACCATTTAGGTGAGTTGATAAACTCGCTTTTTATAAACGTCAAAGGTACCTTGAGCGAAGGTACTACTTTCTTTATTTTGGATCTTACGGTAGTTTTACATCCGTCGCACTATATGGATTGATACTGACTCTACCTTAGTCAACTGTTGATTTCTTTATGTGTCTTCGAAGGTCTTTACGAATTTCGGAAAGAATTTACTTCCTCAAGTATAGGGATCGTCCAAAGTTCTTTTTATGGGACAATTTAATGTTTAATGTTGGTCGAGACACAAAGAAAATCTCACTTATTAAGTAAACAGGGAATTTAAGAAAGAGATATAGACTACATTTTGACGAAGAGTGTTGTCCACGATTAGGTATACCTCTTGTTAACTAATCTCGTCTCCTCTTCCCTTTCTAACCCGCAGTCTCGGTGTATGGGAGATTGCTCTAAAGTTTTTGTTTATGAGACCGTTTTTTATAATAATGTGGCCCCTTTTGTTCTGGGTAAGGTGGCTTTCATTTAGACTTCGAGTCAACTCATTATATAAGTAAAAAGTATCACACAATGTGCGTTGTAAGGACGCAGTAGTAAAAGTTGACAAAGTCCTCTACTTCGAGAATGGAACTGTGTTAAAAACACAAATGATATCTGAAAGACGTTCTTAAGTCCGAAGTATTTCACTGTCGTTAATCCGGAAGTCAAGGTAAAAAGATATCTACTGCAATGACTCGAGGGGATAAAGTTCAAGACATAAACTAAATTAATCTAATCTGTTAATAATCGTTTGTATTTTGTGTTGTTATACACTTTCTTTGTCGTCTTAGTCAACCGTACGGGACACATACTTCTTCTAACAGTTCATTACGAGGAAAATTCTGAGGACTAATCTACCGACACTAACGTTAGTGATTAAGAAAAGAGTTCCCAGTGTGTTAACAAGTCTGCCGGACATTTAACGTTAATGTTTCGTTCTACTCCCTACAACCAACTACCAGGAAAAAGACTTTAGGTTAGGTGAAAATTTCATATGACGGAAGGTTATTAACGAAGAGCAGTGAAGAAGTAAATTATCATTTTAAAATACTAAAACGTAACAGTACCTTTTTTAGAGTAATCAGGTGTTTGCTCACCCGAACTCATTCTACAGTATAGTAGTTTACAGAACAAAAGGTCAAAGTTTGGAGTCTTAAAGATTTAAAGTCTTTATGAGACTAGTCAGACAAAGGGAACGACAGTGAACAAATGAATTGTGCACATTTCTGTACATCCAGGACGAAGAATTATACGATGACTGTATTAAGAAATAGAAACTGTCGGGAAACGAGGTGTTTATGTCTTTCACTTTACTTACTATTGATCAGTGAGGTTTAAGGTACCCAACGAAACGATAACCTCGGTTCTTTTTTTTTTTTTTCTTACTTACTTACTAAGTACCTTTTCGTCACGTAAGTCCTGTGAAAAAACATCACTGACCTCTCGTTTTACCTCTCAACTCACGATTTTACATTAAGATTTGTACCTAATAAGTGACCCGTTGATTGGTTACCTCTCTCCCCAATCCCTCCGTCTCTCTCATGTTTTATCTCTTATTTTCTTTGTCTAAAAGTTTCAAACTGACGGTTACAAAGTTACAAAACGATTCAGTGACTTTTGACACAGACTATAAAAACGGGATTCGAATAAACGGTATTTGTAGAAACGGTTTTTACGAAAGGGACGTATTGATTAACCGACATTCCTTAAAAAAAAAAAAAAAACCAAATTGTCAAACCAAAGTTGATAAGATAAGATCAATCTCTTGAATGACTACCGAAGTAACTCAACTGTCTACTATTAAACAGGGTTTAAAACTAGAGAATAAAACTTCGTGTGATGTAACCTCCTCTTTCTCCAACGCCCGAACCTTCCATGTCTCGACTTGGGTGTAAAGGGTGTCCTGAAACCTTGTAGACAGTTTCCTACACACTGTTATACAGTTCTTGTGTTTGCTGTCACTTCTCCGAAAGTATTGCGTCATCTTTCAAGTTAATGTTTATACCTGGGGCCACAACTCTTTGACTGTGGGTAGAATTTACTTTCTTTTGGAAAATCGTTTGTCCTTTACAAGTTACGAGATATGTGTCATCGGTTCTGCACCTTTGTTCTATTTAAAGGTAGTTTTCTGCTTACCTATTTCTTCTATATCACATATCCGTGTCACCTTATAATCAATCGGTATTTTTCTTAATTTATTCCAGTAAACGTTGTTGTATCTACCTGGATCACGAATCGTATGATTCATTTTGTTGAGTCTTTCTGTTTATAGTCTACCATAGTGAACATAAACCTTAGACTTTATACTGTATTTACTTGAATAGATGTTTTGTCTTTGTCTGGGTGCCTGTGTCTCTTGTCTAAACACCAACGACTTCTTCTTCACTTCACCTCCTCCCTACCTCACTCTCGAACCCTGATCGTCTACGTTTGATAATATGTTTCTTATCTATTTGTCATTGGATAACATATCGTGTCCCTTACTATAAGTTACAGGACCCTGTTCGGTAATACCTTTTCTTACATATATACGTATTAACTTAGTGAAACGATATATCGTCTTTAGTTCTTTTGCAACATTTAGTTGATATGAAGTTATTTTATTTAAAAAATTCCTTCTTCCTTTTTTCACGTCACGACTTACTCCTCTACTTAGTTGTTTGTCTTTATTTATCTACCTACCTATCTCATATTGTGACTTACTTTCTGAACCTTCTGTTTATGAATACATGTTGGGTATTTTATTTTAGTCAACAAACGTGTCGTAACAGTACTTAGATATATGTAGAAGTCAAGTCAAGTCACCGAGTCAGAACAGACTGAGAAACGTTGAGGTACTTAACGTCGTGCGGTCCGGAGGGACAGGTAGTGGTTGAGGGTCTCAAGTGGGTTTGAGTGTAGGTAGATCAGTCACTACGGTAGGTCGGTAGAGTAGGAGACAGTGGGGGAAGAGGAGGACGGGGGTCAGGGAGGGTCGTACTCCCAGAAAAGGTTACTCAGTCGAGAAGCGTATTCCATCGGTTTCATAACCGCAAAGTCGAAATCGTAGTCAGGAAGGTTACTTGTGGGTCCTGACTAGAGGAAATCTTACCTAACCAACCTAGAGGAACGTCAGGTTCCCTGAGCGTTCTCAGAAGAGGTTGTGGTGTGAAGTTTTCGTACTTGAGAAGCCGGAGTCGAAAGAAGTGTCAGGTTGAGAGTGTAGGTATGTACTGCTGACCTTTTTGGTGTCGGAACTGATCTGTCTGGAAACAACCGTTTCATTACAGAGACGAAAACTTATATGATAGATCCAACCAGTATTGAAAGGAAGGTTCCTCATTCACAGAAAATTAAAGTACCGACGTCAGTGGTAGACGTCACTAAAACCTCGGGGGTTTTGTTTCAGACTGTGACAAAGGTGACAAAGGGGTAGATAAACGGTACTTCACTACCCTGGCCTACGGTACTAGAAACAAAAGACTTACAAATCGAAATTCGTTTGAAAAAGTGAGAGGAGAATGTGAAAGTAGTTCTCCGAAAAATCAAGGAGAAGTGAAAGACGGTATTCCCACCACAGTAGATGTATAGACTCCACTAAATATAAAGAGGGCCGTTAGAACTAAGGTTGAACACGAAGAAGGTCAAGTCGCAAAGAGTACTACATGAGACGTATCTTCAATTTATTCGTCCCACTGTTATATGTCGGAACTACATGAGGAAAAGGATAAACCTTGGTCAGACAACAAGGTACGGGTCAAGATTGACAACAAAGGACTGGACGTATGTCCAAAGAGTTCTCCGTCCAGTCCACCAGACCATAAGGGTAGAGAGAGTCTTAAAAGGTGTCAAATAACACTAGGTGTGTCAGTTTCCGAAACCGTATCAGTTATTTCGTCTTCACTACAATTTACATGAGTTTATAAAATATAAAATGTAATTTCGGAAAAATTAACAGAGTAAGTGAAGAATACAGAGTAGTAGGGGAAAAATTACAGGGAGAAAAAAATTAGTAAAATAGAAAATGTCGTTTTAACGGAATGCCAGTTAATCAATACATCGTTCTTACAAACACCGTTTCAGTAGATATCATTTCTCCGAATCCTCTCTTCTTGGATCTTGGTGATTTTTATTTCACTTCAGGAATAAAGGGTAGTGTCGTGTGTACTTGTATGGAGTGACCCAATTATCAAATATTACTCGTGTCACTATAAAAATGTCAATTTGGATGCCTCTTGAAGATACAAGAGAACTGACTATCGCCATCGAGATCTTATATCATATGACAGGTCATTGTGACTGGAACACTTTTGTAATCAAATTCTTTTCTGAATTTTACCCCTCGACTTATCGCAAACTCACGACTCGAGTTTTGACAGAGTTTTGGTCAGACTCGAGGTTTGACCAAAGAGGTGAACGGTCGACACACCATAGTCCGTTCAATGAAGAAAGACACGACGTTAGACAGTAGATATTGTACCCTTGTTTCATCGGACCGGGAGTATGTCCGTCAATACTCCTATTTCTCAATGGGTTCACAAATCTTCTCGGTATGGACGGTACAACAACTCCGAGTTATAAATGAATCATAAAAGAGAGAATGATATTAAGATCTTTCTGTCGTGTGTAAATTATTTTTTTTTTCGGTTAGATTTAAGCATTCTGTCGTCTCGTGACTGGGAGGTATAGACATCTAAGATGTAGGTTCTAATGTCTTCCTGACCGACATGACTTATAAGTGACCGTCCTGACTACGACTTCGACTTCGACTTCGAGGTTATGAAACTGGTGGACTACCCTTCTTGACTGAGTAACCTTTTCTGGGACTACGACCCTTTCTAACTTCCGCCCTCCTCTTCCCCTGTTGTCCCCAACTCTACCATCCTACCGTAGTGGCTGAACTTCCTGTACTCGAACTCATTTGAGGTCCTCAACCGCTACCTGTCCCTCCGGACCACACGATGTCAGGTACCCCAGCGTTTCTCAGACTGTGCTGACTCACTGACTTGACTTGATTGACATGAGACGGTAAAATATCTTCCGTTGGTACTAAACCGCCCAGGACCTTGGTTTGGGATACCTATGGATTTGTCGAAATGTATTTGTCGTTTAGAGGGTCAAAAAGAGGAAAGGGAAACGTCACTTTAAGGAACTTTTGTAACATACAAAGATAGCAGAAGTGAAAACGAGGAACGTGTAAGAGAGTTTGGGTAAGACGGGTCCGAAGGGACTGATAGAGGTGAGTTTGACGAGAATAGTCTCAGTGGTGCCAGACGTTCACAACCACAGTTACCTGTTAAGTCTCTCGAGTAGAATAACTGTATGGTTACATGGACTGGGGTACTAGTGGTGAGAGGAATTTTGAGTGAAGGTGACGAACGAAACTCCCATGGTGTGAGGACCAAAAGAGACGGGAAAGGAAAGAGGTGGAGGAAAAACCCCGACAAGGTAGATTGTCACCTCACAGAATCCCGAAGTAAGAGCCTGGAACAGAGGAAAGATATGTATGAGTCGGATCCAGTAGACAAGGTAGAGGAAGGACGGAAATTTAAGAAATATACGAATACACAGGGTTCAGTACGGGAACTTGGTGCTCGACCTGTAGGGCTTACGTCATACAGGGTTTGACTTGAGAACTATGAGGAGTCCTTTACCGTTGAGAGGGGAACGTCAACAAGTCCGGGGTGTTGAATCCCACAGGAAATAAAGATAAACTGAGATGAAAGTCTTTCGTCAGTCTTACGTTCGTGGTGGAGGGCGTGGGGTGAATTGACCTGGTGTCGAGGAGGTAAAGAACGAGTCCAATAACGTTCTTAGGGGAATGGCAAGAAGGATGAAGATAAGAACGGGGGTAAAATCAGGTAAGAAGTGTGGAGTTGGTCTCTCTAGGAAATTTTTAAAGTCAGACTGTTAAAGGACGGAGACAACTTTGAGGAGGTTATAGAGTGGTAGAGTACATTTCACTTTCGGGTCAGGAAAGATAGAGGATGTTCTGAGGAACGACTGAAGGATATACAGAGAGGGAGAATAAGTGACCGAGGTCGGTGTGGTCAAAGGAACGATAAGGACCTTGTGTGGTCTGTTTCCTCGAGAGTCTCTGGGACAGGGACGACAACGGGGCGGCGGGTGAACCAAGTGTTAAGGTAAGGGAAATCTAGAACTGAGGTCGAGTGGAAGAGACATTCAGGAGGGGACCGGGAAGACAGATTTTAACATTGGGGAAGGACTGTCACCAAAAAAGGGGGGATAAAAAATAAAGAATCATGAATAGTGACGGGTTGTCTGTTATATAAAATAGTATGTCCGGAAGGAGTAAAATACCGTGAAACGGATTGATATTAAACGTCTATAACGTAAAAAATGTTTAACTTCCAAACACCGTTGGGACATAACAGTCTACTACCAATTGTATAAGATCTTTATTTCATAAAAAAAATTACTACCGTACATGTGACGAAAAACAAAAAAAAAAATCTATACTACGATAACGTGTGAATTATCGGATGTCATGTCACAATTGTCCCGAAGGGACCACGGAGTCAGCCATTTCTCAGACGGACGTTACGTCCTCTGAGGCCAAGTTAGGGGTCTAGCCCTTCTAGTTGACCTCTTCTATGGGTGAGGTCATAAGAACGGACCTCTTAAGGTACCTGTCTCTTCGAACCACCCGATATATCAGGTACCCCAGTGTTTCTCAGCTTGTACTGACTCACTACGTAAACCCGGTATTACAATTGAAAACATACGTGACCTTTTGGTCTTTTAAGGACACGGAGTAAAGTAACGTTACCAGACCTTGACTTAGATATCATAGAGGTTACATACGGCTACAAATAAGGATCAGAAGATTGATCTAAAGTTCTAGATATGTCTCTCTTTAAAACAGACAAAACAAGTTGTGACTGAGAGGTTATAGATCATGTCAAGGACCGTGTATCACTCGTTAGTTATTTGTTCACACACTCTACTTACTCAAGAAAGTGGTTCCGTGCAAATTATAAAACGTTCCAGTCTGTACAACACCACCACCAAATCAGCGGTTCAGGCGTGAAAAATTATAAAACGTTCCAGTCTACACACCACCACCACTAAATCAGCGATTCAGGACAGACTGAGAACGCTAGAGTACCTGAAATCGGACGGTCCGAGGAGACAGGTACTCTAAGAGGTCCGTTCTTATGACCTCACCAACGGTAAAGGAAGAGATCCCCTAAAAGGGCTGGGTCCTTAGCTTGAGTCCAGAGGACGTAACGTTCGTCTAATAAAGGATTGACTCGATATTCCCTTCACAACCTATCATAATTTTTGTCAATTCCCTTTGTGTCCGGAACGTTTTAGTAAAACTTCTTGTGCAAAAAGTATAAATAACATTTTATTTTGTTTATGTCTTTTGAAGGATTTTGTTTATATAGTGAATTATTTAAATAATACTTCGTTTATAGGATATTGGTGGTGGGTCACTTTCTTTACCTTGAGACAGTCGGTACGGTTTTCGGAAGGGTTGGAACAAGTATAGAGTCAGGGGAGGGGATGTTTTTGGTGGTGTTAGAACTGAAGGTATCTTTGATGAAGGAACGTAAAGAAATGTAAAAGTAGTAGTTTCGTTATATTAAGGATCTGTGAAACCAAAGTCAAGTCAAGTCAACGAGTCAGCACAGACTGAGAAACGCTGGGGTACTTAGCGTCGTGTGGTCCGGAGGGACAGGTAGTGGTTGAGGGTCTCAAGTGCGTTTGAGTACAGGTAGTTCAGCCACTACGGTAGGTCGGTAGAGTAGGAGACAGCAGGGGAAAAGGAAGACAGGGGTTAGGGAGGGTCGTAGTCTTAGAAAAGGTTACTCAGTTGAACCAAATCTGCACGGATAAAATTTTTGAAGTGTACAAGTACAGAGGAAATTAGGTGTTGGGGTGTTGAGTGACGGGGTGAGGTAGACGGAATAGGAAGAAAAGTAACGTTAAGGATGACTTCTTCGATCCAGTTACCAGGACATTCGAAGGGTGTCGAACGTGTCCCCACCACGTTCAGTTCCACGGAGACATAAACGACGTTTCCCCTTCACACTAGGGTTCAGAACTAGTCTTAGTCCAAATTAGAGAACTCCATCTTGTGTCCAACACAGAATAAATAATAAATAAAAGGTAACCCTCCGTGTACTGTTGACGAACAGAGAGAAAATCACTGTAATCGTGAGAACTATGAGTTTTGGGTCTAGATGATTGAGTAATCCCTACGTCTTACACTATGGGATTAAGATATTAAGTTACACTGAAATGACTACCCTTATGAAAATATTTTTCCGTTAGGGTGAGGAAATAACCAACTAATGGGTGAACATGTCAAGTGTCTCTTTTCCGTCCATTTTACGATCTAAGAATGGGTGATGGTCGAAAGTTTTATTACTCTACCAGGAGATAGTATAAAACTTACACTAGTAAATCACAAACTTTTTTATAGGAATAATTAATGCGACCCTACTTTTCCACCATAGAAAAGTTCAAGAAACAAAAACAGACTACGAAACCCCACATTTATGTTTCGTGACGGAAATAATCAACTCCATCGTTTACGTCCTACAAATAAGTGTGACCTCGAGACTACTGAGAAGTCATCTGTCGATACTTTTTTTTTTTCAGGTCCACGATTACACAGACAATAGGATGACAACTTTTTAATAGGACCCTTATTGCACAAAGGTTCATTCTAATATTTATACATGGTCGTTTAGTCTAAATGAAAGGTGTAAGTACATGATTATTGAATAACTCACGAATGGAACAAGACTTACCTATCTCAGTTCTCTTCGAGACATCCTGAAAGGGCCACCAGGACACCAATTCTTTGACAGAAGGTTACGTTCCCTGTGTCCAAATTAGGGACCAACCCCTTGATTCTATGGTGTACGACACCCCGTTGATTCGGGTACACGGTGTTGATCTCTCTTCAAAGACACGATGTTGATTCTGGGGTACGTCGGTTTTTAATAATTTTTTTTTCTAAGTCTCCAGACCTGGACCTTGCGTCTTTCCAGAGTATACTTCCGAACGAGATTTGGGGGTAGGTTTTGTCTCACAATGAATTAGAATGACTCAGAGCTAAATTTGATATTTCAGAGTTTTATAGAATTTTAACCTAAAAACGTCTAATTGTGTTTACAGTTGACCTACGTGTTACAGATCGCATTTCTTTCGTGTGTACATTTTGACACAATAATACACTTATAAGTTATTATAAGAGATATAAGAGGTACCTCCTCTATAAGTAATTCCATCTTTTTTTTACACACCTGTCCACCCTCTTTACCCTCACCTGGTATAAATCCTCTGTCTTCACTATAAAAAGTAAACCCTTTTCGTAAAAGTTCCATCCTTGGTCTACAATGAAAAAATAAAGACCGTCAAAGACCGTTTATCATCAAAGAATTCTTACACATCACCCTAATATTTAAATTAAGTATTATGTTATGATTACACATCCTCTTTACTTCATTAAGGAAATAGATATCGACTAGACAAAAGAAATGTTCGTAGGGGAGGTGTCCACTTTTCATCTTTCGTGTAAGAATAAGTCACATTTCGAATCAGTCTAGGTTATCAAATTAATTAGGAAAGTCCATTACGACTCAGAAAAAAATTTTTTTATTAGAGTCGGAAAGTGTACCAAAGGAAAAAGGAGGACGGAGAGAAGAAGGAAAGGGATTTTATCGTAGGTCCACATACGAAGTTTAGTCCTATTTGGGTGAGTCGTTTTTGATAGTCCTTCGTCCACTACTCCGTTGTCTGAGAAGTCTAAAAGGTTTCATGAGGACGATTTCATCTAGATGAGTCCAGGACACGTCGACGACAAAAAAGGGATAGAAGAAGTAGGTACAGATGAAACATACAACCGAATAGTCGGTAGTGTAACCAATCGGAAGTTCAGTCTTCTCTTGATTTCTAGAGGGGTTGACTAATTTGTACAAGGAATAATGTCAACACCGACATTGACATTGAACACCGAGTCGACCATTTCTTAGTCGGACGTTACGCCCTATGAACTCAAACTAGGGACCTAACCCTACTAGGAGATCTCTTCCTTTGCCGATGGGTGAGGTCATAAGACCGGACCTCTTGAGGTACCTGACATATCCCCAGCGTTTCTCAGTCTGTGTTGATTCGCTGAAAGTGAAGTGAAATAATTTAAAATCTTTTATTGATACCTATAATATGTGACATCTTCGACGGAAATTTCCGGACAGGTTGGTTCAATATATATTAAGTAGTATTTACACACCTTTATTAAATATCCTGTTTCTTCTTATTTTGGAATCTTACCTTTTATTTACCTTTTTCTGGACCCTAGGTCACTATGGATACTTATTTTTTCCACTAACTAAAACTCTCAAGACTGTAATCAACATACGTACATCGTTTTACAAGGCGGTCTTTTAATCGACATTGATCAAGAAAAGAACTCCGTTTCGATATACGTACAAACAAACTTTAATCGTTATTTGAAATTTAGTGGTTTGAGAATCCAAACCCAGACTGTAAATATCCTATACCCTTCAGAAATTCTTTGTGAAATAAAGATTCAGTTATAGACCGAACCATCAAAGTAGAAAAACTTCTACTTTTAACTAAAAAGAGTTGTGACACTTGTCCGACGAAGGGAGGGGGTAGTCATGTTCCACGGTCTTCGTGTCCGTTTCGGGACTACGGACCAGATCCCGTCGGAACATCGAACGGTAAAAGTTGTACTAGATATGTCTCCTGGTCCTATTCCACTGAAAAGGTTACACCGTGTAAAATTTTCTTGAAAGAAAAAAAATAATAACTGTTTTTTCTATCAGTTTCTCGTGAAAACAATGTTCGACAGTATCAATAAAGTGGACTTAAAAATAAAGTCCGTCGTTCACTTTTCCTAACCGAGTCTAACCTGAATTTTTATTGGGTTACATAAATAAACACTGTTCACGTAGAGAGATACTCCTAATTGTCTGTGACCCATTTCGAACTTTAGACAACGACAAATTAAATACTCGAAAGGGTTTTTTCAGTTCGGATTTTCTTATTTTTGGTAAAAGGACGTGATAAAGTGAAAGTAGTTGTATTAACTCCTTTTTACCATTCCTCTTTACAACGCGATAGAGGGTGTTGTACTATACACCTAAAAAACTTACTCTTTTTTTACAGGTACTTCAAATTCCTCACAAAGGAGACAGTGTTACAAAACGACCGACAACCCCGTGAATACACTAATATGGTCCCTTCGAGGTAAAGGTAAACCCTATATCTTTCGGTATACTCTTCCTGGGTATCGTAGAGTACTCAGTGTCATCACACGAGTACTTGTTCTGGCTCCCGTCCCTTCTTACTTTCGTCACCATGCTCACAGTCCTTCACTTACCGACGGTGAGTCCTGTTCTTGTTACAGGTAGGTGAAGGGGTCTCTGGTGAGAATCGACATCCCCTACCCTCGTCCTTGAGGAGAACAGGGTACCAACTTAGTTTCTAGGTCACGAAATATCCTGTCTACCTTTGTTTTCAGAGTGACGAAGGTCCCCTCCTCTCTGTTCCTTGAGTGAACTCGGAGTTTAGGACATGACTATGGTTCGTCTGTTGACATTGACGATCTTTACCCCGTCTTTCGAGAGGATGAGTTTCAGACCGACGACACTACTTCCCTCCCCTAACTCGCTGTCATTACGACTCTTTCAAGATATCGGTTCTAAGTCTGAATGTTCTGGAGGGATTTTAGCCCTGACTTAGTATTCTTGATTCCTTAGGAGGGTGATACGTAGGTTGAGAGTAGGGGGTGGGGGTCGAGATGACCGGAGTGGTGTTCGGATTGTAAATCATTGTTCGTTAGTGTACCGTTGGGTGGGGTCATGAGAACGGACCTTTTAGGATACCTGTCTCCTCGGACCATCCAATGTCAGGTACCCCAGAGTTTCTCAGCGTGTGCTGACTGGATGAAGTGAGTTAGTGTCAGATAACGACCCCCTTCCTATTCTTACCGGATCTACACGTACCCAACGACATTAGACTCCTACCTCGTCCCTGTAATTCTTTTTCGGAAGTCGTGGTGTTCTAGATGAGATTCGTGTTCTATTCTCATCGGGTGGTAACTACCTTAAGGTTCAGGTACCACGAGAGTTCCTATTGACAGTCAAGTCAAGTCAAGTCAACGAGTCAGCACAGGCTGAAACGCTAGGGTACTTAGCGTCGTACGGTCCGGAGGGACAGGTAGTGGTTGAGGTCCTCAAGTGAGTTTGAGTGTAGGTAGTTCAGTCACTACGGTAGGTCGGTGGAGTAGGAGACAGCAGGGGAAGAGGAGGACGGGGATTAGTGAGGGTCGTAGTCCCAGAAAGGGTTACTCAGTTGAGAAGCGTACTCCACCGGTTTCATGACCTCAAAGTCGCAATCGTAGTAAGGAAGGTTTCTTGTGGGTCCTGACTGGAGGAAATCTTACCTGACCAACCTAGAGGAACGTCAGGTTCTCTGAGAAGAGGTTGTGGTGTCAAGTTTTCGTAGTTAAGAAACCGCGAGTCGAAAGA
Source organism: Capra ibex (assembly GCA_006410555.1). Classification (NCBI taxonomy): domain Eukaryota; kingdom Metazoa; phylum Chordata; class Mammalia; order Artiodactyla; family Bovidae; genus Capra; species Capra ibex. Next base: position 66,021,031 of record SJYO01026388.1, on the reverse strand, counting down.
AGTGTCAGGTTGAGAGTGTAGGTATGTACTGGTGACCTTTTTGGTATCGGAACTGATCTACCTGGAAACAACCGTTTCATTACAGAGACGAAAACTTATACGATAGATTCAACCAGTATTGAAAGGAAGGTTCTTCATTCGTAGAAAATTAAAATACCGACGTTAGTGGTAGACGTCACTATTGACATCGTTGACGTTTCGGGTTTAGGTTAGGTTGGGTTGGAGTCTCATCCGACCGGGCGTTGGTGAGTGTTATTACTGTCTTCTTTTGCTCTTCACACAAGTAAAGACCTAGAATTGTGATAAATGAAGTCAGAGAAGACAAGAAGCCCAAATGGACCACCGGGTCTACCACTTCTTAGACGGACGTTACGTTTTCTGGAGTCTAGCTAGGGACCCAACCCTTCTAGGGGACCTTCTCCCGTACCGTTGGTAAGGTCATGAGGACGGACCTCTTAGGGGGACCTGTCTCCTCTCACCACTCGATGTCGGGTACCCCAACGTCTCTCAGTCTATACTGACTCACTGATTCGTGAAGTCAAGAAGTTGAGTGTTACAGACTTTAAGTTAGTTTTTATTGTTCCGTGTATTTTTCGTTCTCTTCTCTACTGATTTGCTCAGAAACAGAAATAAATCAAGGACGAACTCCCTCTCCAGATAATCGGTTATGGATTTTACCTAATATTGTATTTTGATCTTGATAAAGTTTCACATAATCATCATAATATATGTATCTCTTTACTCATTAATAAAGACGGATCCCCTCTACGGTCCCTTTAGTTTATTCTCTGTAATTCACTCTCAAACGGTACTCCTCTTTATCTTGTTTCGTAAAGTCACCTCCTTTAACGACACTTTTCCCTACCTATCTACTTCTCCTGTACTTTATAACCGTTCAAGTGTCAATCCGGTTATGTCGGAACCCCCTTTTATCAAGAGAGTAACAACCACGAAAAAAGTACCACAGACACTTACACGTACTCATATGTTACGATTAACAAGAGACTTTTATCTTTTTGTTTAACTGATATACGACTCTCACTTCACTAAGGAATTGTGGTACCGAAGACCTTCTTTCTCAGAGCTTATGGGACTTGACGATGACTGTTCCAATCCGAAAGAACGATGACCACGATCGACTATCAATTAAAATTTTTATGAGTTTACTTTTATTTTTGTATATATTAGTAACACGGATAACTCGTAGTGTTTCTTATCAAAAAGATTTTTTCCTTATAACGGTATTTAGACTTATTTAAAGGACGTAAAGAGATCAGTGTCCTTTATTAAGATTTGTAAAAAGACGAAAGAATAACTTTTCAACTTAATTCTTTTTACACATTGAACATTGTAAAGAGTAATTACCATTAATCAAAGACATAAACTTGTCGTAGTATTTGTGAGTTTACACACAGAATCACTCTATATGTTTAATATTGGAAAACTTTTAGTGGGTTTGTTTCTATTTGATACTCTCGAAAATTTATATTTCATATGACTCCTTTACCACGTTAATGTGTCTTGAAAATTATGTTAACCAAATTTAACTAAAGTAATACTTTAAATTTGAGAGTATATATCAATCATGTCAAATAAATATCCGACGGAGACTCATCAAACCCTTCGACGTGTTTACGAAACAGTAATTAGAAGTGAAGGAAGGAGTAGAAGAGACACGCCTTTAACTGAGAGAGTCAGAACCACATCGGAGATGTGTCCATACCTACCTGACACACCCGAGGTACCCAGTCCCACGCTCCCTTGTAAATTTAGAGGTAACCTTAGTGACTAGAAAAAGAGGAAGAGAAAGTAGATCTACCCCTCCCTGATCCACGAGGTCTAAGACATAACTGGTGAATAGTGAGCAAATAAATTTGTAAATGCCGATAGGACATGAAGAAATAGATTTAGACCCGTCCTGTTCTACCTTAACGTTGAGTCCCGTTGTTCCTGATAGGTGTATGGGAAGGAAGAGTCAGTCCACTTAAGGGTCCCCCACACGTTTTACGCGACTCTCAAGTCTGTCATCCTGTCCCCACCTTGTAGAAGGACCTTGTAAGTAAAGGGAGTTTATAAAAACATAATTTGGAATGAAAAAAGTATTCATTTAAGGTGATACAGTACTTAATCTTACGTGTCATCTTAATCTTATATGGATTTGATTTTATTTGTTTAAATTTTGGACAAAAGTGAGAACGGGGTTCTATGAAGGGATCTAGGTGGTCCGAGAAGACAAGTACGAGAAGGGAATACTATCCTGGTATCGCCTATAATATTCTTTGACACCTCTTAAGGTACGACCAGGTTACGAATCCTGAGGTGACCACGGAGATGAGGTCCCCATATCCAAGCTAGGGACCAACCCCTTGATTGTGGGTCGTTCGGCACGGTACGTCGGTTTTTTTCTTTGACCGTAAACGATGCCAATACAAACGCTACCACTTAATAATTATTATACACTTCGTATCCTTAAATCCCCCAGTATCATCGATTATCATCCGTCGAGTTACTCTCAGTACTACATTGAGAAGTTCTCCAGGGTTCACAATTTTTTACGTACTTTGTTTTTGTGTCGATGGTACTTGAAGGGCTTTTTTCTCAAGTACTCCAATCTTAAAGACGACTCGGATACCACAGAGGACTCAGGTTCTCGGTGTCCAGAAGTTGTCTTACTTAGGTCGAGAGTAAAAGAGTTACAAGGTCCGAGTCGTGTTGGTCGATATTCTACCCGTAAGATCCCCTTTTCAGTGTCGAGTTATTTTTGTCGGGGTTGTCGTTCGTTTTACATAAGAATTCTAAACTCATCGGAACCACGAGTCTGTAAGTCTAGGGACAGGAAGGGTGAGACCCGATACTATGTCTAAAAGGTACCCTTTATACGAAAGACTGAGAGTCCTTATCGAAACTCTCGTAGGAGAGCTGTCGTGTCTAGGGAGAGATGTTGATCATGTACCACTACCGAGAGGGGTCGCGTACTCGGTAGACTTGTAGACGACTGGTCTATGTCAAGTGGCCCGAAGTCGAGGGTCAAAGGTGTTCTCTTAAATGTCACACTCCTTGTTGACGACCGAGATATTTGGCGGAGAGAGAGGGAAAATGACACTGATAACGACGAGAAGAATGTCTTCAACGGGACGAAACATTGTCGATGAACGGGAGACTCGAAACTCACGGTTTCTGTTTCCTTTAGTGTCTCTACTCTTCGTCCCCGCCCCCGAACCCTCCACCCATCCCCCCCATCCCCCCGGTGTGAGTGGTGGTCTAAGGAGAGATCTATATCTCTGGAGTCTGCCCAAGAGATACTATGTCCATTCGATTGTTAGACAGGAGGAACATTAATTTTGTTCTCTTTCCCGGTGAAGATACTTGAGACGTAGTTTCGGTCTGGAAAACCCTGAAGAACCCGCCAGGTCCCCAAGTCTGAGGTGGAAGGTTACGTCTCCCACACCCAAGTTAGGGACCAACCGTCGATTCTAAGGAGCACCGGTTTTTGGGTTTTGTATTTGTTGTCCTCGTTATGATATTGTTTAAGTCACACGGATATACAAGGTAACGAAGTCAGCACATTTTGAGAAACGTTGGGATACCTGGTCTCTGACGGTCCGAGGAGTCAGGTACCCTAAGAGGCTCGTTTTTATGACCTCCCCTAACGGTACGGGAGGGAGGTCCCCTAGAGAGACTGGGTCCCTAGCTTCGGTGTAGACGACGTAATCGTCTGTCTAAGAAATGGTGACTCGGTGACCCCTTCGGGGTTGTTTAAAGTAGTTCTGATATTTTTATCAGGTGTAGAGTTTTTTGTTGTGTGGAAGGTCGTTGTTACGACGAAGATGTGGACCGAGTTGGTAACTCGGGACTTCAGAGAGGTATAGAGATCCGGTGAGACGGAAGCAAGTCAGATTGTCTTGGGATTATAGGCATACAACACCCTTACGGAACGGGAACTTGGTTTTTAAGTACTCCACGATTTCTGTTGGTAAGTCTCCACAGACGTCTCCTGTGCATAAACGTCGGAAAGATAAAGAAAAACATGGGAAGAACGTGAATCAAGTCGTCCGATATTTTCGTACCCTTCTTAACGAAAATGACGTTTCGTCAGAAGTCTCTGTCTGAAGTGTCCGTTCCGAACTAAATCCCAAAGGGGTGTGTATGAGTCCGAAGGTACCACCGAGTCGACCATTTCTTAGACGGACGTTACTCCCTCTGGACCCAAGTCAGGGACCCAACCCTTCTAGGGGACTTCTTCCCTTGACGATGGGTGAGGTCGTTAGACCGGACCTCACAAGGTCTCTGTCATATCAGGTACCCCAGCCTTTCTCATTCTGTGCTGATTCTCTGAAAGTGAAAGTGCGTCCGTTGGACCCAAGTTAGGGACCAAACCGTTCTAGGGGACCTTTTCCCTTACCGATGGGTGAGGTCATAAGAACGGACCTCTTAGGGTACCGGGCTCCTCGGACGGTCCGGTGCCAGGTACCCCAAGGTCTCTCAGCGTGTGCTCACTCGCTGACTCGTGCGAGTCGGACACCCCCTCTTCCTCCACACGCGGCAGTAACCACAGAAGGAAAGTTACGAGTCGATTCATCTGTTATTTGTTTGGTGAAAAGTCTTTTTTAATGGAGAAGGTTACTTGATTTACTATGGGACCACCGTACATAATTGAAGGTAGTGACATTTTTACTTAAATGGAGTATGGCATTCGTTAGATGAAAAACTTTCATTAAGCCAATATACTAATTTCGGCTATGAAAAGTTTTCCACCCCGAAAGAGAGTACCTGATGTGATGTTTACCTTAAAATTTCGACTCTGAAAAAAAAAAAAATTGAGGTCTATGACAAATCTTCTGCTGTCGATACTAAAGGATAATAGTTGATCAATTATTTTTCCTTTACTACGACTATAGAACCACCGGATAGTTTTCTGAAAACGACCAATGATGAGTAACACTCCTTTTACTCAAATAACTCCTTATTTGGTCCTACCGGACCTCCCCTTCCTCTTACCTGTAAAACAGGCACTAAGAACTCGTTTGTTTGTGACCCTTTGGTAGCTCGGTCAAGATTATCTTTCCGTCTAGTAGACTCAGGACCGGTCTTCGGGAAGTAGTGACGAGGTAGAGTGTGTTCGTGTCGGTGAACTGGAGTCACAGTCTCCTCTTGAACCGACCTGAAGTCCCTGGGTATTCTCTAACATTGACAGGTTGATCTTCCGTATTTTGGACCCTTTACTTATACGAGGGACCCCACAGTAGTCGTGGTTACCCTTTCTAGTCTACATCGAAAACCTTCCTTTAGGTTAGTTCCCATGTGAAGTCCAAGAGACCTTCTCCTTATAGTAAGGAGTGAGTAAGTAAGATATTAAGTGGTCATAAACAGTTCGTAAATAAAACACTAGCCATGACTTGATCCGGTATTCTGATGTCTCTACTCACTCTATTTCTGTAAATCGTCCCGACACAGTATTTTCCTGGAATGACCAACTTTACTCTTTAAACCTAAAATCAGATTCACATCTCCTTTAGTACTTCACATCACCTTTAGTGAGGTCACCGATTCTGAGGTGTGAGGACTGCGTCACGGGACTCAAGCTCTGGACCGGTCCCTTGATCTAGGGTGTCCGACTTTGATTTCTACAGTGTACGGTGTTGATGTCTAGTTTCTAGACGTGCCGGTTTATTCGTCTATCTGTAATTTTTTTATTAAGTCTTCTCCCTTCCTCACTCTTCTCTCCTTTCCTCTCCTTCTTTCTCTTTCTCTACTTGAGGAAATAATGGATCGAATAGGAATACCAAGTAAGGAAACAGGATTAATAAAGAATTCGATCCTCCCTATGTCTTAATCGGGACTTAAACCCCCCGTTGAGGTAAGTCGGTCATGGGTTGTGAGTTACCTTAGAACTCATTCAGTGGATTGTGAGTTTGTGGGAACCCAGTGTCTGTCAGACACTAGAGAAGGTGACCAATTGAAGAAGGACAAAGACAACCGAACACGTATTTAGAAATGACTAATAAAAAGAAACTTGTGTATACTTTTTTTAAAATTTGTAATTTCGAAAGAGTATAGTTCTTTCGAACGTTGAAGAGGTTTTCTAGTTCCTGTCGTTTGTGTCCCAGACTTTTTACGTCAGTTACTTGTCCACAACACTTGTTTTAATTTTCAAATAGTTTGTGTTTATACAATGGGTATTTTTACGTTGTAGGACCTCCTCCACCCATGGTACGACCTGGATCATGACTAAACCGTTCTAATTTTGATGTCCTCTTTCCTGTGACTCCATGTCTCTCTACCTTCCGAGGACCTAAACTGACTGTTATGAACCACTCTTCTGTTCGACGGAAAACTCGTACACGTTAGGGTGACTTACTCGAAGGACTTGGACTTGTCCTCTTATCACCGTGGTGTCTTAAACAATTTCCTGTTCTTTACTTCACCTGGTTGAACCGGAATGTCTCAGAGGTTCTCTTGCAAGGGGTATCCTTATGACTACAAACCGAGAAACAAGTGCTTGTCTAAAGAAAGAATTTCCGTTGTAGGACCCACAATGTTCGAGACCTAACACTAAGTCTTCCAGACTTGTGACCAAAGTAAAGACAATGGTTAAATACTAAAAACTCTTTCCACGAATCATAAGGACTACCAGACTTTTTATCAAATATTTTTACTCAATACTAATAGATATCCCTGGTTGTTTGACAAGGTTAGGATGGGAAGACTTCCCACCTCATCTTTAATGTCACTCGACCCTCTCGAGTCCACTTAGTGAAAGTCAGAGACCCGAATCAAAGAGTGTACATCTTACTCCTTTCGACCTACACTCAGGGCAAGTACGGGACACAAATTTTCGGATCCGGTGACCCAATAATTTACTCGTATTGTATAAAAGAGAGGAAACCTAGGTGTCACTACCATCAAAACTTTAGAAGGTGTGTATCTAAGGTTACAACGGTTCCGTGACCCTCTTTCCGTCTCTCCTGGTGAACACCAGTAAGACATTTACTATCTAAACCTCACCGTGTCCAGTGAAGACGAATGTAAGGTAACCACTCTTACAACAAAGACATTTACATTCCTTCCGACAACAACGACAACAAGTCAGCGATTCAGTGCAGGTAGAGAAACACTATGTCACCTGACGTCGTACGGTCCGAAGGGACAGGAAGTAATAGAGGGTCTCAAACGAGTTTGAGTACAGGTAACTCAGCCACCACGGTAGGTTGGTAGAGTAGGAGACAGTGGGGGAAGAAGAGAACGGTAGTTAGAAAGGGTCTTAGTCGCAGAAACGGTTACTCAGTCGAAAAGTGTAGTCCGCCGGTTTCCTAACTTCAAAGTTGAAATCGTAGTCAGGAAGGTTATTTATAAGTCCCAACCACAGGAAATCCTAACTGACCAAACTAGAGGAACGACAGGTTCCCTCAGAGTTCTCAGAAGGGGTCGTGGTGTCAAACTTTAGTAGTTGAGAAATAACCTTTCGACCCTACATATATTATCCTCTTTTCGAAAATCATCAATGAACAACCAGAGACGGTGTTCTGTCACCCTCTGAAACTCACACGGTTGTTATATACATTCGTTTTTCTTAAACTGATGGACTTACTGTTGACCTGAATTACTGATCTACTATTTCCTGTTTTTCCATTATTTTCCTTAACAATTCAATTACCAATGATAGTACACTATAAGACTTTCTGTTTTGATAAGACTAAAAAAAATTATATCGTTTCTTTTCTTATCAATTATTTTCAGAGAGACCAACATACGAAATTTTTTTTTTTTTTTTGAGATTCTGTGTTCATTATACAGGTCTATTTTGACTAGTCAGTAAAAGGAAGTAGAGGAACTACGATCAGACAAACCCACAATTTCGTCTTCACTCACCAACTAAGACATTTTAAATTTCGGGGTCTTCACAAAAGTTTTATATTAATTCGACGAACCACCTTTAGAAGGTAAGTCTTAATTCCATGTGAATCTTCTGTGTTCTACATCTTCTATCGTAACACGAAATCAAGTTATTTTACCGGTACTTTACACTAACACGTGAAATTATTGGTCATAAGTTTTTAAGAATGTTAAACGTGAAAGACTAATCTATTCTCTTGAAAAGATTTTTTACAGGAGTAACGAGGTGACTACAGAGAACCTAAAGACATACTTTTACGGATAAAGAAACGACAGTGCATGGTCTCTATACAGTACAGTCGAATGTGATACCAACCATGTCTTGAGTCTCACTCGGGGGGACCACAAACAAATTTATCCCGAAAACTAAGTGTTCGTTAATCGGTAAGTACTGTGTACTGTGACATTGACTACAGTAGTCTCGTCGATTAATTCACATGAACACGTGTACTGTAAGGCACTACGTTCTCTGAATCTCGTGTTTGTACAAAGGAGTATAACCTAAGGTATCTGAATTAGTAACCCGACCTTAAGTAGTGTTAGACTAATACTTAAACCGGTGCTGGAGAAGTTTCTTGGGTTTGACGAACAAAGATTCCGTTAAATTAAGTCGTAAGGATTGAAAAAAAAAATTGAAAGACGTTATAAAGGACGTGGGAGTTAATTTACTTAGTCGAGACGATGTTGGTGATCAAATCTGACTACTTGTTTTTATTCGGTCACTCAAACAAAACTCGAATGAAGATAAAGTCGTATTTTGTGTCCTTCAGAACCTATTACTCGTCGTCGACTCTTATTCTGGACGGACTCAACTAGTTCTGACCCCACTTCTGCGTGTCACTAGTGCACTGTTGCGGAGACAAACGAGGAAGACCCTTTACGTCTTCCCTCGTATCCCAGTCTCCTCTTCGGGTCCACACCCCTAGTTCGTCTCCGCGTAAGTTTAGGGGTCGGGTGTTGAGTGCTCGAAACTCTTGAGACTGTCACCCGACTTGAGATACTCCGGGTGGAAGGAGTAGACTTTACTGTCTATTGTTAAGGGTGAAGTTTTTGCGACAGTCCTTCTAAATAACTCTCTTTGACCCTGTTATTTATCATTCGAGTGATGATTACGGTCGGGGAAAGAAGAGTGCTAGGTCAGGGCGAAGATCCTGAAAGGTGACAACAGTCGGAGGAACGGAGGGACGGAGGGACGGAAAAAAAGTGTGAACAAGAATACGTAAAATCTCTGATCGACTTGTGGTATATATACTGTCCGTGTTCTGTGACAAAGGCGGGAGTTTGTCAAAGATCATCCCATCTGTTCATTACTCATGTCAATGGAATAGAATTTACAGTAGACCCTAGTTACTACGGTAAAGACACCTAGAAATAAAAGAATAAATAATCGACACGGAGTGTCGTACAACCTAGAATCAAGGTGTTGGTGTCTACCTTGGGAGTGGGAGACGTGACCTTTGTATCTCAGAATTACGGACCTGATAGTCCCTTCAGGGTTATTATTCATGAAAATTATAATTATGTTCCTATTCGACCCGACACCCAGTTCGTGTACTTTCCTTGTACATTAGGTCAAGGTCTCGTTGTTTCGAAACAACAACAAGTCAGTGAGTCAACACAGACTGAGACGTTGGGGTACCTGACGTCGTGTGGTCCGAAGGGACAGAAAGTGATAGAGGGTATCAAACGAGTTTGAGCACAGGTACTCAGTCACTACGGTAGGATAGTAGAGTAGGAGAGAGTGGGGGAAGAGGAGTACGGAAGTCAGAAAGGGTCGTAGTCCCAGAAAAGGGTTAACCAAGAAGTGTAGTCCACCCGTTTCATAACCTCGAAGTCGAAGGTGTAGTTATGAAAGGTAAATATAAACCCCAACTAAAGGAAATCCTAACTGACCAACTCAAATACCGCTCGTCATTCCATACTTACTATCTCCCGACCACGTGTCGTCCTTGTAATGTACGTTTTAGGTCTCCGTTCTCTTTCGGACCTGGACATCCATCAAGATAGACCGCCCTCCGTCCCGTGTTTTTTCATTAACACCCTGTACTTGAACCTTCATCCGTCTTCGGTCTAAAACTTCATGAAAGATCTGGAACACCTCTTTAAATTTGAAATAGGTCTCCGGTTAATCCTTACTGACGTCCCAAAATTCACCTTTTCTCCGTCTTATGTTAAATACGAAATCTTTCTGTCTCGTCCACTACATCCTTAATTAGTTCTATCACTCCGGTCTATGTTTCAACAACTGCAAGAGGTGCCTTTCCCTAACTGTCCGTCTTGGTCTCATCCATCCTGAAAATTAATGGGGAAGAACTATGACCTTAATCGGACCCTTGAAGACACTTCAAAGATGAACCAGTTTATCAAAATGGTAAAGAGGGTGGATGGACCCATAATGATATTCAATGATATCAATTATGATATTCGTGTTCATAAACGATAAGAGTGAACGTATACAGGAGACACTCGGTACCATGCATTCGATCTCGATCTCAGGTCGAACTAAACTGCTAGTAACACCTAAAGCAGGGGAAGGAGTGACCACTGATCACAGAAGAAAGACACGGTCATCTGGAAAGAACTGTTTTAATGGAAGTTTGGTTTGTCTTGTTTTGTTTTTTGGACTGATCGGAAGATCTCTTAGATAAACTGATGTCAATTCAAACATGTACATATATGTCTCCCCTTCTGACAAAGTACTTTATATTAGAGCGGTGACTTTACTGGAAGGGATTGATGACGACGATATTAAACCCTTCTGGGTAATCACAAATTATTTTGTACTGTGTACTTACGTCGACTTCCCGTTTCTACAACTTCTTAAGATTATAGAATTCCTTACGCGGCTGAGACTGTCAGAATACTCTTTGATTCCGTAAAATCTTCGTTAATGAGATTGAATGTTAAAATGATTTGAAGTCTAATCTTCCTTGATGTGAAACCTTCGTGTTTTATTCTTTTTTTCTTAGTATGAATAAGTAGAACTTCTTGAACATTTATTTTCTTGAAAAATTTTTCAATCGTTCCCTTTCCGAACGTCTTCACTACAAACCGTACATCTTACCTATCAATTTTACAAATTACCTACGAATTTTTACAAGACATCTCGGTGTATTTATGTCATTGACGACCAAGAAGTCTCTCCTCGTACTTACTTATCGTCCTTCGTAGTAAAATTGTGACCGGTAAAAAATTTAATAAACCCAAGTGTTATAAAGAAACGGCCTTTCGTTACTTCACACTTTGGTTAGGTTACTTTGGTCTATCTAACCCTATGGTGATGAAGGTATAAAAATAGTTCGTAAGTTGTACGTCTGTGGTAGACTTCGGATACCAAGTTCTAGTATTTAGGAGGACACTCCGAGTAAACAATCATAAACCCGAGTAAATAGTAGGGTTTCCCTGTTGACGTTTCCTTTTGTGTTAACTTATGACAACTAGGTATTTTGGAGTGTACAAACGTACACTGGATTAAATTTGTCTTTGTTTGAGGAGACATAAAAGAAGGTTTAGATGGAGACACGGGTGTTTCCGGAACTCCTATGTTTACGTAAAGATTTTTACAAAGGTCAAAACTAGAGAAAAGAGTAGAGACTAGTAAAGGACTTTGATGGTAACAACTGACATATGATGTGTTGTAAGTGATACCGTTCGTGAAATATTTATCCTAGAATAGATTAATGTTGTTATAGTACTTCCTACGACATAATCGAACGATCCCGACGTTATTGTTTCGTCATGTCTGACCTACCGAACTTTTTGTCTACGACAGAATAGTAAATAGAAAGTTAGACAAATATGACCACAACATGTCGTAATCGACGGAACGTCAACACCTCCGGTCTGTAGACCGCAGTTCGCAACCAAGGAAGACGTCCGACACTCTCTTCCTAGGTTGACAAGGTCTGAAGAGAAGAACTGAACAGCTACCCGTAGAAGAGGGATACAGAAGAGAGACAGGTACAGACACAGGTTTAAAGGAGAAGGACCGTCGGGACACCAATTCTGAAGTGGAAGGTTACGTCTCACACACCCAAACTAGGGACCAAACCCTCGATTCTAGGATGTAGGAAGTACCGGTTTTGTTCTTTGTTTTTGTTTTTTGTTTTTGTTTTTTTGTCCTCGTTAGAACATTGTGTTATTTATTTTTAAATTTATTACCAGGTGTAATTTTTTTTAACTAGAAATAAAGGGAGAAGATAAACACACGGATCTAAGTTGAATTCATAGAGACATTTGTCGGACAGGGTTTATATCAGTGCAAGTCTCCATGATCCCAATCCTGAAGTTGTATACTTAAAACACCCCCTGTGTTTAGTCAGGTCTTGTAGTCATTATATAAGGGTAAAATGTCTATTTCTTAGACTGGAACCTTCAAGGTTCCGGTCTTCCTCTCATTCTACACTTCACTGATAAGGGGACCCAGATAGACTAAGGTCTTCGTTCGAGAATAAACTATGGGACAACCCGAAAGGGACCACCGAGTTTACCATTTCTTAGACGGACGTTACGTCCTCTAGGTCCAAGTTAGTGACGCAGTCTTTCTAGGGGACCTCTTTCTTTACCTTTGGGTGAGGTCATAAGAACCGATCTCTTAAGGTCCCTGTCTCCTCGGACCGTCCGGTGTCAGGTACCGCAGTGTTTCTCAGTCTGACCTGACTCACTGATTGTGAAGGTTTGAGAGAAGTTGAGTCTGGGATGTGGTATGGAGTAGGATAGGGGGTGGTAGGAATCAGAATGGTATCCATACTTTCTCGTAGTTCGATTACTCGTTGTCTCCTTTTATAAAAAGACTGCCCCATTACCCATCATATTTGTTTCCGTGAAACGTTCGAAGGTAAATAATAGATGAATCGTACCCTACCATTATTCGTAGAATCTTTGTTTTACTTTCTCTTGAACTGGGACGTTAGAGCCTAGAAAGTTGATTACTGCCTGTTGTGGTCACGTTTGTTCAAGTTTTCTATTTACCATTTTCGACTTATTTACAGATAATAATTGATCTATTACTTTCCTAAAGGTGATTTATTCTCGTTTCGCTATTTCACCTTGGTCTTCCTTCACTTCCCACAAAGTATAAATCTAATCCGACCAGACTTCCTTTACACGTAGAGAGAAGGACAATAAACTCGTGTTGACTCCCTCCCAAAGTATTCGGAGGCTTCTTTTGTCAAGTCACAAAGGAGTTAAATAAAACACTTCGTGTGACGTAAAATGTATAAAACGAGTCGCGGAGTCGTTACACAATGGTAATGTCTAAAATATTTGTACCAAGATTTGTGTTACTGTAAGTGTTTTTTAAAATTAACAAATTCAGTATTTATACTTTAGATTATGACTTAAAATGCTTTCAAACTACCATATCATTTTGTAGTTTTAATCGACTTCTCTGTAGAACGATTCAAAAAGGTAGTGAATTTTCGTACAGTCTCTCCGAAGGGACCACCGAGTCACCATTTCTTAGGCAGACGCTTCCGTCCCCTACGAGCAAGTTAGCGACTAGATTCTTATAGGGTGTACGACGTCTCGTTGATTCGGGTGCGGGGTGTAGATAAATCAGACACGAAAGGTCGAACCTTCAGTGTTGGTGACTTGGGTTGGTGGGATTTCGAGCACAAGACGTTCCTTTTCATCACAGGGGAACGGAGCGGCGTTGATCTCTTCTCGGACGTGCCGCTGTTTCTAGGTCACGTCGGTTTTTATTTATATGTTTATAAAAAATTTTTCGTTCAGTCTTTTTTAGACGTTATAGAAATGATAATATATTTGTTATCTTTTATTAGTAAGACTCGTGGTATGTATACACCTTTGTGGAGAGCTTACTCATTTGAAGTCAATTTTAGTCCACTATGGTTGAACTAGTGTTCAAATACCGACTTTATCTGAAATTTACTTTAAATACTTATCACTTTACAATCAGGTAAAGTACACCCTTTAATTAGACCTGTTTCAATTTTTTTTTTTTTTTCGGACGAACTAGTGTGTAGAATTGTAGTTCCGATTTATCACAACTGGGGATTTCTCGTCAGAGTGGGCACCTCAACGGGTCTCCTGATACTTCTTCGTATTCTTTCGTAGAAAAATCGTAGCAGGGGTTCTCAATGAATGTGACCTATGAGCCTACGATCGGACATCTAAATCCTTTTTAGTCAAACTTATGACAAAGAAGGGGAAAGAAAGTATTTTGAAACAGTTTTTCATTTGTAGAACCCAGGTTCGCTGTTATGAATGGTTTGTCATTTTAAAGAATATTATTTTTTAAACAGTTCTCTTACACCAATGTGTGTGTGTAAACTTACGTAAATTCGAATTCTTTACCGAAGTTCGAGTCTACACATTTCCTTATACTATGTGCTGATTCCTGACTTTTTTTTTTTTAGATCTTTGTCTACAGGTCTTCCGACCAAAGGAACCCACCCTGATACAGGTCACTTTTTAAGTCGGGGTGACTTTTCGGATTGTTACCTAAGAATAGAAACCTTCGATATCACTACGGGACTTTGTCATTACCTGACAGTGATAAAGAAGCTTAAGGTGACTTTTCGTGTCACTGTGTTAAGGTTACGTATACATTTATTAATGATTCGTCGTCTATTAATACGAGTCTAGTTATCGACCTGTCGACCCAATGAGATACAGTTTTGGGTCCGTTAAGTTACTTTCGAGGGGACTCCTTATAAGAACCAACAATACCACTTAACACGATAATGAAAACGTAAAACTAACTAATTATGTGTTACGTCGAACCGTATAAAAGATAAACAGTACGTTTTACGACCATTGTGTACTCTTCTGTATCAACTTAAGAGAATGATAAAGAATTACTTTAAAAAGAAATTAGAAAGTCTTTGTGTCGTTTTATAATCCAAAACACGTAAATTTTTTAGAAGTGGAGTTTTTAGATTTTTATTATACGACCGGATTTCATCCTACTGATACCTTTAACTGTCTACGTAGTTTTCTCAAGATTGTTTCATAAGAAAAAATATTATAGTTTCTTTCTTCAACTATCATTAAGAACCTCTCCATTTTCAGACTGTGATATTATATATGTCAAGTAAAATCTCTAAAGAGATGATCAAGATATACGTTAGTGTTACCTATAAATACGTAGGAGTTACCCCTCTCATGTATTTTACAAACAAGTGGGAGTTTCCCTTACGTAAAATATGTAACTGCAAGTCTTCTTTCTGTTACTCCTGCAAGTCTTGTAACTTTGTATGAAGTAACCCATCATCACCTTAGATCAAAGATGAACTCAAAGGAATGACACAGAATGTTCCAAACGGAGTTGGAATGATCAGATCACCCGTCTTAGGATTGTAGAAAATATATGTTCACAAGGTTAGAAGGAGAGGATTTAGTGACGAGTGTTAGGGGGAGAATAAGAGAGTCACGGCTATCGGTATGAATGACCACTGTTTTACACCACAGAACACGACCCACGGGACACCCCTACTGTTAAAGTAAATTGACTACACGATAGAGTTGTTCTGACGATTACACTGTCCCTCCACTGGACTCGAGATGGTCTCGTAGGGGTTTCTTCTTGTCCCGTCTAAGTTGGTTCATGAAAACCGAAGAACAGGTACTTGTTAACGTGACTAAAAGTCAGGATATTACACTTACTCGTATGAGGAATCCGTGATGACTGGTGACCTAAAATAATAAAGTAGGACAGAGAGAAAATTTTTTTTAAATAAATAAATGAAATTAATGTCCGATTAATGAAATGTTATGACACCACCCAAAACGGTATGTAACTGTACTTAGTCGGTGTCCACATGTACACAGGGGGGGGCGGGTTTGGGGGGAGGGTGGAGGGAGGGGTAGGGTGGGGAGACCCAACAGGGTCACGTGGCCGAAATTTACGGGACAAAGTGCGTACCTTGAACCTGACCAGTAGATAAAGTGTCTTGTGTTTCGAAAGAAGGGAGAGGCAACCGAAGGAGTACCCGGGGTACAGAAAATTAAGAATAATAACAGTTTGAACTTCCCTTAGATCAATAGAAAAAGGGTTCCGGTAGTAGTGTATCCTTTTGTTACATAAAAGGTTGGAAAGGGTGGGATGTAGGGGAATTGAACAGTGTCGGGTAACAAGACTAAACGTAACTTTTATATTAAACATTAACGGATGTTTAATTCATATCTTAAATTTAAAGAGAAGGCCCTAATGATTTCATTAGGTTAGATAAAACGAAGTCAAAGATGAACTGTACTCATAAAGTTACATTAAAAAAAGTAATTTCTCTACTACTCACTTCTTATATTTAATTACTTCAGTACGGATTATTTTACTCTTCCCAAACCTGTTATTAATCATCATCTTTAAAAAAAGGGGTCTTTTAATCTCCACGTCCCAAAGACGTACGAAGAAAAACATTCGGAGATAGACCACTAGGGAGACCATTTTATAATTTTGATTCGAGAAGGAGTTCTCAACTTATTTTCCATCTTTTCGGTATTTGTGTATCCATACAAGAGTCCATAATTTTAAAGTCTCCCCTAAATGTAGAAGAATGTGGTCGTGACGGGTACACTACGAAAGAGAGTCGGAGTAGTATTACTTCCGGTCTTACAAGGGAACCTTACAAATGGTAGGAGCAGAGACGTACACTTTCAAAAGTTGAGGAGACTCGATGACATTTTCGTGGTGAAAAAAAAAAAAATTCTCTAAAACTTTCTGATTTTTATAGTGAACCTTTATTTCCCCCCGCCCCAAACGTGTGTCTTTATCCAGCCTCTTGTGTTACCAACCTCTTCCGTGTCGATATTTATGTGGTGGATGTACGATGTACGGTGAATAGAGTCTCCCCGTCCGAGGACGTGTGTACCCGAGGTATTATGGTCTGCCAGATAAACAAGTGTTATAATTTCCCGTAGATCTTAATCGATATCATTCCCTAGTTTGAACTGACTTCTTACCCGTGTCTTTCCGACGTAGACTTCTACCGGACACTGAGTCCTCACACCGAGAGGATCCGGAAGGACAACCGGTGACAGAATATCTTCGTAGTGGGGTTTAGAAACAACACTCCTCTGTTTTTGGATCCTGTCTTCCTTCGTGGTAGGAAATTAGGAAGGCGTCATAGTGATCTAACATGGCGAATTCCGTAGAGGAACCGCTACGACACACCAGAGGTCGACTCTTTTCCTCAAAGACTGAGCCTAAAACACCGAGTGTAGAGAACGGATAGTGTAGAGAGTTTCTTTTGTTTATCTTCCTCCAGTCTTATTGGTCCGTTATGCATTTGGTTCCAGAGGGCACGAGACTCCAAGACGAACTGATTTCACACAAACACACACCTTTACACGAGGTAAAACTTGATTGTAGAAATTGTCATCCCATGACAAATCGATCCGTCTGTTAAGTTTCTTAACTTTACGCCAGAAAGTTTCGGTTTAGACTCTAATTTATAAGTTTCATACTTGGTTGTCTGTTCGGTAACATTGTGTGATACCCATCTTTGTGTTTTGAGTTTCCTGGTCTCAAAGGAATTCTAGGACTCAAGGAATATTAATTAAAGACCAATGAACCGGATACCTTCGTCCGAACGATCTTAAGTTCTACCCTTTCTCTCTCCAGACATACATCTGCATCTCAAATACTTTGTGTGTATTGTGTGTGTGTTTATCTGATATTTTATCTGAAGATTGGGAATTTTATAGTCTCCAGTCTTCGAGGTCACCAGGTAGTAATTACTCCGGTTTACTTTAATTCTCGTGAGTGGTGTAGTTGTCGTTCTCTCGAACGTAGGTTGCCTTAGACACTACAACTTATGATTTGTAGACCGGTGTTTCACTACCTAAAAGGAGACAGTAGACAGGTATTTGAGGATTTAAGAGGTCGAAGGGTTAAGTAACAAAAAATTTGAGTAGAGAGTCGTTATTGGAAGTGTGTGGTATTAAAAGTAATCGTACGAAGTAGGGAGTGAGACATCTTTTAGAAAATAGTGGTTTGTAGAGATAACGGAGAGGAGATATTTAGTCGAGTTTGTATACAGTGAAGAATAGATCATAAGGTTAGTACGAGTATACGAGTGGTTAGAGGGGTTTACGAGGTATCGAAGAGTAGATGTCAAAGTTTTAAAGTGTTTTGAGTTAGAATGGACCCCCAGGGAAGGGTCAGGGTAAGAAATCTGTCTAAGGAGTTCAGTCAGTATTAAATCTTAGTTTGCCTTTTTGTTTGAAGACATATCTAAAGAGGGAAAATTAGGACATACATGAAAGAGGGATAAGTAGGACATGTAGTAAAAGATAAGAACTGGAGAGTTCGAGACGAAATAAGTTTCAGTCGTACGTCCACTCTAGTTGACCGAAAACTAGTCGTAAGGGTTGCTGTGGAACTAAAAATAATAGATTTTTATTTCCTATCTTTGCACCCTAGTTTTGGTTTTATTTTACTTAGGAAGATAAAATTACGTATGTAAAGTTAAAATTTGATATAGAAAGTATATTAATACACAAAATAGACTACGATATATGTACGAGTGTATTTAAAACTTTGATAATATATAATACCAAAAAGTCGTGATTGTTTACACGTGTCGTGAATGATCACATATTAATGAGAATAGAACCCGAATGGTCCACTAAGTTACTATTTCTCAGGTGGACGGTTACGTCCTCTGTGTCCAATTTAGGGACCCAGTCCTGTTAGGGGACCTCCTCCTTTACCATTGGGCGAGGTCATACGAACGGACCTCTTAGGACACCCGTCTCCTCGGTCTGTCCGATGTCAGGTACCTACCGTTTCTCAGTCTACACTGAATCGCACGTAGTGTTGAAAATAGAATGAGACATCACTCGATAGAATGAGACATCATATCTAGTTACAAGTTGTGAGGAACTTATGACCAAATTACAAATAATATCGTCATTTACGATAATAATAGGGTAAAGACGGAAGGGTACGTCCCTGGGACCTTCGTTTGAAGTCAGTTCAAATGATCTTCCTTGGTCGAGTAAAACAAATTGACTTGTGCATTCTAAGTCCTTAGGAAAAAGGTGGTCGATCTTTGTTAATCTTGGTCCGTGTAAGTGTTCTGAGAACGAGGGTGGGACTAAATAGAAGGAAAAGTTAGTTTATTAGAAATAAATTACAGAAGCCCGACCCAAGACGACCGTAAACGAAACCAGATCAGAGGATCACTTAAATAATCTTTCTTTACATTAAATTAGACACTAAAGTTAAAAGGTGGTCGTCTAGTGTGAACGGTAATAGGAAGGATTATTACAACAATTTTTATACGGTTGACAAGAGAAACACTCTAGTATTTCAATTTTGTTTCAGGAAAAAGATTTTTCTTAAACTATACACGAAGATTGTATGTCATAATGAAGGTCTCTGGTAGGGTCCCATTGTTTCACTGAGTCTACAAACGACGATATGTTCATTTTGTATACACGGGTCCCGGACTCTGCGTCTCCCTCTAAGTGTGAATACTATGGTCGAGTATACCCCTATGTAGGGGTTGTGTCACCAAAATCTTGTAAAGTCCTAATTCCCGTCCTCCTCTCGAAGGGTCTACTGTGATCACCATTTCTTAGGTGGACGGTAACGTCCTCTGAGTTCTCTGGGCCCAGTCCTTCTGGGTGACCTCGTCCTTTACCGTTGGGTGAGGTCTTGAGAACGGACCTTTTAGGGTACCTGTCTCCCCGGACCGCCCTACGTCAGGTGCCCCAGTGTTTCTCAGTGTGTGTTGACTTGTGTGTAGGTGCAACGTGTTCCTATCCTCCTTACGGACTTATAGACTTTTTGGACTTAAACTTACAGATCAGAAAAACTCGTAAATATATTCTGTGTACTCCTTCCTTAGGGTTGGACTGAGCAAAATGGACTTTTTTCAGGTATTAGTTCGAATTAGAGTTCTGGATGAATGGGTTTCGGAGTCAAAAGAAGAGAGATTTCTTGTGTCACCAAGAGTCGGTCCAATTCCGTCCTAACCTATATCGTCAACACATCAAACTTTTTAATGTAAATAGTAATATTATATTAAATTAGAAACCTTTTAAAGACTAAATTATTATGTTTGATTTCTTTTACTTCCAACTTCTTTTATTTCCGTTCCCTAAAAATTTTTTCCTTTAGATTCAATTTTTGTCGACTTTGTGACACTTGATTTAAGAGAAGGTCTAAATTTTGGATACTAAAAGGGAAGGTGGTAGTCGTAAACCGTGACTTGTACCTTCCCGACCAAGAAAGGACATTAATCACGACGTATAGTCGTCATTATTACTTAAAGTTAGAACGAAACTAATTTATATTTTGTAAAATAAGTTTATAATCAGTTTGTGTGTCTATTGTGTTTGTAGGCAAGTCTGAGCACATACTGAACCGAAGACGATTGGAGTTTGTCGGGGTCTCAAGGGGTCTGAACGATCAGAACTTAGTACATTTAGTGTAGGACTTCAGAAACTTTCTTGAGTGTTGAACGATCAATTATTGGTCGATTGTTATACGTAGGACAAATAGAATTGTAGCGAGGATTATCTCTTTACTCGAAGTCTGGTCGAAGTGACGCCTGATAGAGGGACCACTTATTTTGCAAAGTGTGATATTGTAAATTACGAATTTCTAGTCCTGAGAATCAATTTACTTAATTAGACCACACTTTTGATAAACGTAAAAATTGTAGTAGTCTTAAAGAAAGTGGGGGTTGACAAATCAAGTGACGAACAAACTAATATTAATCGTTCTCTCCTCCCCCCTTCTGTAAAATAAGTTACGATTTATCGTAAGTTCTTAAAAGTTTTCTTTGTGTCTTACTCATCCACCCCGCTTCCTCGGCGTCCCGAGAAAAATCTCTCCTTCATTAGAAAGACGTACTTCACATCAGACGAGAATTTGGTTGTCAAGTAAAAGGGTACACATAGGACCTAAGTTGAGTAAGTACACTTATAAAACCACTATATATAGTTCGGTAATGAAACACGGTCCTTAACGTGATCTACTACTTCCTACGTTTCAGTATTTGTTGTCCTTCGACACCGACTTCCTACCCCACCCTTTCAATCAAATGAAGACTGAAATCTATTTACTCTAAGACTCTAAGATGGTCCTCCTAACATCATTAGTCAAAGGTTCCGAACACAAGAGGTTGTAAATCTCCGGTCCCTCCTGGTCCATTAGAAAGTGTTCCGAGGCCGGTTTAGAGGTCGGAAATTATAGTGGAAGGGACGCGAGGAGGTTAAGATCGTGGTTCTCGGAGAAAAGACACGGGTTTTACACGAGTTTACTCAAGAGGGAGACTGGGCGTGTACTCTTAAGGAGACGACTTCTCGGACGGCCACCCGCGGAGGGGAGTCAAAAGGGGGTCACTCAATGGAGGATCCTCAGGATGTATCGTGAGAAGTATTAGTGGTAGTGCTAAGAATTATTAGACTAGATAAACAAATGGACAAATGACGGACGGACAGAGGTGATTTTTCATTTACCTCATTCCCGTCCCTGGAAGAACTCTCCTGCAGTGCAGACTTGATTCAACTTTCGTGTTTCTTCTCAATTAACCCCTTGTTGCCTCTTTCATCCCATCACCAAAGGTTCATGTCTTTTGTGATATATCCCGACAGGGAGTCATAGGTACCCGACACGTAGGTCCCTAAGTTGGTTGACACTTGACTTATAAGTCCCTCTTTTTTTTAGGGTCTTTTAAGGTTTTTCGTTTTGAAGTTAAACGGTGTGAGACCGTTGATAAGGGTATCATAAATGCAACATAAATGTCGATAAATGTATCGTAAATGTAACTTAATCCATAAGATTCATTAGATCCCCGAAGGGACCACCGAGTCTACCATTTCTTAGACGGACGGTTACGTCCTCTATACTCATCTTAGGGACTCCGCCCTTCTAGGGGACCTCCTCCTGTTCCGTTGGGTAAGGTCACAAGAACGGACCTCTTAGGGTACCTGTCTCCTCGGACTGTCCGATGTCAGGTGCCCACGTTTCTTGACCTGTATCGACTCACTCATTAGATCTCTACTAAATCTCATATGTCCTCCTACACACATCCAACATACTTCTATGATATATTAAAATATATTCTGAACCCGTAGACCCCTAGACCCCTCAAGACCTTTGTTTGGGGACACCTACGGTTCCCTGTTGGGACACACACACACACACACACACACACACATACACACGTAAGTAAACACGTATGTACATACTTTCGTGTATCCAATAAACAAAACTCGATTTTCTACATTTTATCAAGAGAGTAAGTTAGAGACGGGGTCTTCGGAACAATGACAGACTTTATCGGGGGTTGTTACCGTCCTGACGAATTTCCTTGTGTGTGACGGACCTTTACGGTGTGACAAAATACATGGAATTGAGTGTCTTAGGTTAGGTGGAATGTTGGGGTGCTCCTCCGGCGACTCTATGTTTTTTTCACTTTGTCGGGTTTCAGTGAGACGAGTTTCTTGTCTCGGTCTAAAAGTCGTATCCGACCAGTTTGAGGTCTCAAGTCTTGATGGTTCGGTTTGTGGTGAGGGAAATATAAACACGTAACCTCCAAGGATCACTTTACTGTCTTACAATATCCTTCCCTACTTTTGGTCTTCAGGTAAGGTATATGACCTGAGTCTGTACCCCGTTTACCATTAGGTACATGGACTGCGTAGTAGGGGCGTGTAAGGACCACCGGTCACCCCGGTCCCACCGACCTCAGGTCCACTGTCAGAGCCCGGGATTTGTGGACACACAAGTGGGTTCTACGGACTGTTTTCGACAGTGAAGGACATAGACACTAGAACCCTTCTTCCAACTCTCTCTCGGTAGTGAGGTGTAAGTTTCAAATGACGTTCGACTGAACGACTTAACCCATGTGTGGGTCTCGTCGTCTCTTCTCTTACCTTGTGTTCGGGTGTCACCCCACACTTCGTCCTCGTCTGTTCTACCCCACCTTCCCCGTCTATACGTGCACTCCTTAGACCCTCGTACCCCACCTCCCTCCTCCCCTCCCCTCTCTTGAGTCTTTGTCGTCCAGGGAGTCACTCGGGGTTTTCTCGGACTGTGGAGAGGTGTTCGGGTGGTCGATCAGTAGAAATAGGTCTTGGTCTCAGTACACACCCGTACAATACTTCTTTTGAATGGATTAGGGAGAGTTGACCCTCCACAATTAAACTATTAAGAGTCTTCTAGACCATTTCCTGTTACTCTAATTAATTTCCCCTCTTCTTTAAAAGAGATCAGAAGTTTTGAGAAAACCGTATGACGTATTATATCTCCTTTTAATAGTATCCAGACTCGTACACACACACACACACACACACACACACACACACACATAAACATACCATTGTGAGAAGAATTACATGGACTACACGGGGGATATTTGAAGAGCGGACGGAGAACAATGTCAAACCCCACGAATAACGGGAATTTAGTAGACCCTGTTACTGGGACAGAATAAGTAGAAACATCCGATCATCGATCATGTTATGAACCGTGTGTCCTCTAAGACTCATTTATGAGTCATTCATTTCCTTTCTTTTAGATCTCGAAAGAGTTTATTTCTATATTACGTTCAACTTTCTTTGTTCAATAACAGAAACAAAGACAACCGTCCTTGAAATTTACAGTTAGATAATAGTAAAGGAATAAATTACAGGACTAGGTGACTAGTGTGAACGGGACATAAGAGATCAATAGTTCTTCGTTTTGATACTGTTGTAGATGTAATAGTGGGTTCTATTCCTTGGTAAACTTATATAGACATAATAACCGGATTCTTATTGAGTTCGTAAAACTAAAGATCTTTAAAATACCATTTTTTTTTTTTAGGATCTTTGTTTCGACTAGAGATTTTTTTAAGTGTTCTCCTTTAAATAGAGACTGTTATAAATTGATTGGTTTGACTTTTACAGTTAAGTTGTTCAGTATCTTCAAAGACATGTGATAGGTTCCTTCTGCTGACGTTGTAGTAAGGAGTGAATTTACGGCACAACGATAAGTCAGCGATTCAACAAATCCTGAGAAACGATGAGGTACTTGATCTCGTACGGTCCGAGGGGACAGGAAGTGCTAGATGACCTCAAACGATTTTAAGTACAGTAGAAAGAAAGTACCCAGTTTACCCGACACTAAAGGTGACGTCATTTTCGCAAGTCTTCCTTTTGTAGGTTCTACCTTTACTCTCTCGGCAACACCTCGGAAGTTCAAGGTCTACCGGTCACTGTCTTGAAACTTCTCCTACACTCTGAAACGACGATACCCAACAATAAATGTCTACGAGTGAAGACGGAAAGTTTTAGTAAAAGGTCTAATGGTGTACATTTAGTGAATATTAATTTTACAAAAAATAACTGATGAATAACTAAGTTCTAAAGTCTTACGAAACCGATAGTGATGTCTTCCTTTTTAGAAAAAAGTGTCGAGGCTGTCATGTATAATAATGGATTCAAAGATAAACCATTATTGTGTGCGACTGACTTATGTAGTTGACGTAATAATAAAAGGGGTGATTTTATAATACAAATTACTTCTGAGGACCGGAGAGTGTTGGCTCCGTCCGTGTCATTGGTGGTCGGACGGTGTAGAACCTTCGTGTTAGTATTTATAACCCCCTTTATTTGTGGTTCTTCAAGACACTGTCTACTACGGTTAGTGTTCCCCGGTGAAGTGTTCCTTTAGTGTACTTTCTAAAACGGAAGTAGCGGAAAGTGCTATTCAAATAGATTATTTTAACTTTCCCCCTTTATATTCTTTCTCCTTAATGTCCAATTAACAATAGTGTAATGTGAAAAAAAAAAAAAAATGTAATGTGAAAATTTTACAACAGGGTGAACCAAAAGGAGTTGTCTACGGGGGAGACGTTTGACAGTGTTGACTTGTTTCTTGAAATTAAACGTCTCCTTTGGTTGAGCTACGCTGTTATTTTAGTGAGGAACAACAGAGAATTATTACTCGACAGTCTATCCAACGAAACTAATTTTGTTGTTTGAAAGGTCGTACTTTTCTGGACCGGGCACACTCCGAATGACGAAGGAGAATCTACTCTACAAGGCGTAGAAAGAATGGAATCGAAACTAAAGTGCAATGTATAGACTAGAGTGTCATTGGATCGAAACTAAAGTGCAATGTATCTCAAGCTAGAACTTTAGAAAGTTTTAGTAGGGGACTCAACGTACCTAGTACTGGTTAAGAACCCTTGTTTTCAGCAGTAGGACAGGACAATGTCTATCTAATAAATAGTTCTGGTCTAAAGTCAGGACCCAACCTCCGTCGAGAGAAAGAGAGAAGGAGACCGACGAGGAACGACCGGGCCCCGTCTTATGACGGAATCCTTAGAAGGAGTTCCTGGGTTAATAGGACGCCGTCGCCACACAGTCACAGACTGTCGATACCCGGTGCACGACCGGGACGACAGTCTCCACTTTCTGCCGACATGGGAGGAGGAGGGGCGCAAAGATAATGTTGTTCCTGACCTCTCCGCGCACGGAACTTTCCTCAAGGAATCCTTATGGGGCCTCCAGTTTCTGACGAATCTCCTTTTCCGACTCCACTTTTAATTTTTATCCTTTTCACGGTCCTCTCAGGTCTGTCCACGACACTAGAGGGACCCGGACGCCTCGATGACACCCTCTCGCGCCGTGAGTCCGACTAAAATTAACTCTAGTTAAAGTGTTCATGGCAGAAGCCGTGTCAGGAAGTTGACTAACTTTCGGTTTACTTCGAAAACATTCACCGCTGTCCAGAAAAAGAGTAGAAGGGGTGGATGAAAGATAGGTTTAGGCTACTCTGAGACTTGAAAACCTCTAAGACACGATTTCTTTTCTCGTCAATAAGACCCGACTAGAGGTATATATATGTATATCAAAATTTTATTACTAATAAACTCGACATGAAAACCCTTGGATTGAACAATGAGGTTAATAAACAGACGTCGTTTGTAAATAACCGTCCAGTCTGTGTGTTCTCCGGGGGACTTAAGACTGTCACCCGAAAGAATTTTTACGTCACTAAGGTGAACCCCTGGTGTCCGAGTCGTGAACACGGGGACCGACTAATGTAGGACTTTCTGTACACCAATGCCAAAGGTCTCCTACCAGAGCACCAGTGTGAATAAGCTTACTCATATTTTTAGTGAACACAGTATTACCACTACAGTGAATTATTGATCCTTGTATGGTGTCAGTATGTTTACATTTTGGAAGAACCACAAATACATCAGATTAGAATTGTGAGGTGTGTACTGCCTGAAGAGAGTTAAAATCTTGTGACGATTTATTTACTAATAGGGTATTGTCTGTCTCCTTCCGGGACTTTGTTCTCTTTTGGGTGTGATATGTCTTAAGATACTATCAAGGAGTATAACTTTGGTCTCATTCTTTCTGTCAAAGAGAAATTCTCGTAGTATTACTTAAATTCTATATTTTATGTTAATCAAAGAATAATATTTCCGATCCATCCCAACTTTATGTCACATGATTTCTTTCGGTATCGATAAGAGTAGAACTCTTCAAATACTTGTTACTTACCTGTTTGTCTACTCTACCCCGAGATTTCATACCTTTCATGGAAAATTATGTCCCGGTGATTTTAAAGGTATAAAGTCATTCAATAGTAGCGAAAGTTTATTAGTGAGTTTATCAATAACGTTCTAAGTTCACCGTAATCCTCCCATTTAGTCACACAATCATGAACCATACGTCGTCTTCCCCACGAGTCCACATTCTTGTACACACACTTTATATATGTATGTGTGTGTATGAATACACGTACGTACAATTCAACGAGGTCAGTACAGACTGAGATGTTGGGGTGCCTGACATCGACTGGTCCGAGGAGACAGGTACCCTAAGAGGTCCGTTCTTATGACCGCACCCAACGGTACGGGAGGAGGTCCCCTAGAAGGGTTGGGTCCCTAGCTTAGGAACAGAAGACACAGATGACGTAACGGTCGTCTAAGAAATGGTGACTCGGCGACCCCTTCGAATAATATGTGTGTGTGTGTGTGTGTGTGTATATATTTTGGATATAGGATAGACATAAACTTCTGTTACATAAATAAGGTTACTCCAACGTTAACTAGTTTTACGTTAACAAAACTTAAAGGAGACTTAATAAAAGTCTCGGAAGTCGTGGAAGAGAAATCGTTCTAAATAATTATAAATTATAGAGGTTTCCGGTTAGAGTCTAACCTTTTTGAAGGACACTATCACCGGAACTAAAGACCTGTCACGACAGTAAGTCTTCACTCTCATTATTTTCTCAGAGTTTGTTTGATTTTAAACCCCAGTTTTAACTTTGTATGAGATAGTTTTGTTCCCCTCTAAACCAACCCACTGAATACTGATTTCCGTTGAGGTTTTCTCCTGAACGTTCTACCATTGGGACATACGCTCTGTCGTTTTCTCTGTTTCTACATATCTTGTCAGAAAACCTGAGACACCCTCTCCCGCTCCCACCCTACTAAACCCCCTTACCGTAACTTTGTACATATTATAGTATATACTTTGTTTAGCGGTCAGGTCCAAGTTACGTACTATGTCCTACGAACCCCGACCACGTGACCCTACTGAGTCTCCCTACCATGCCCCTCCCTCCACTCTCTCCCCAAGTCCTACCTCTTGTACACATGTGGGTACCGCCTAAGTTCAACTACATACCGTTTTGGTTATGTTATAACATTTCATTAATCGGAGGTTAATTTTATTTACTTAAATATAAAAAATTTTTTTCTGACGAAAGTCATTACGGTTCAAACCGCCTCATTCGTACATTGAAGGACCCACTGATGTAAGTTTGGGTTGTCTATAAAACGGTACATCTGTGACCCCCAACACTTTGTGTGAAAAAGTAATAAAATATTGGTTTGGAGTGAATAAGAAAAGAAAAAATTTGACGTGAGGTCTTCTGATGTTCCAAGTATCGGTAACATAAAAAATTAAAAAATAACTTCATATCAACTAAATTCTACAACACAATCAAAAGACCACATGTCTTTTCATTTAGTCTATATGTATATAGGTGAGAAACAATCTAAGAGAAGAGAATATCCAGTAATGTCTCATGACTCATCTCTAGGGACACGATATGTTCGGAGTAGTATATTCTTTGTTTAGATATCTGAGAGAGTCATTTAGACTTCTCGACTTTTTTTTTAGTCATCTACAAATCAAATATACAAATATCCGACCTCTGTTTCTGTCTGAGATGATCAATCACTGACTTATCTCGACCTGTGTTGTCTTCGTTGTATCGTACGTACGTGCGTGTATTTTAATTCTGTATTAATCTTTTTCTCACCATCTCAAGACGATCCATTCTGAATCCTTATACAGAACTTAATATCTTTGGACTCTCGACCTTCCCTAGAACCTGTGGTAGACCTCAGATCTGGTTAAGAGAGTAAAAGTCTCTCCTTTGTATTTCAAGTCTCTTCAACTGACGAAATAGGTTGGGGTATATAATTTTCTCCATCTTACTTTTATTATCTAGTTTCAGTAAGGTTTAAAGGTGATATGGAACAACAAGATCTTTGTCATAAAATTTCTTCAGTATTTAAAAATTCTTTTGAAAAATAATGTATGTATGTTTTATTTATAGTGAAATTTATGGAGATCTTTAAAAATACCCAAAGGGTGAACCGAGTCACCATTTCTTAAGTGGACGGTTACGTTCTCTGTACCCAAACTGGGGATTCAGTCCTTCTAGGGGACCTTATCCTTTACCGTTGGGTGAGGTCATAAGAACGGACGTTTTAAGGGTCCTATCTCCTCGAACCGTCCGATGTCAGGTATCCCATCGTTTCTCTGTATGACCCGTACGAGTGTGTGTGTGTGTGTGTCTTTAGAATATCGTTACTTAGAAATCATAGTTTTTCGATTACTCTTTTTTTTTCAATTACTGTATTACTACAATCGGGTAACTGTCCCCACAAAGATCTCCTCTAAGACCTGTAGATCCAAGATCTCGGATAATGAAAGACGAGACCAAGAAGTGAGTGACCCGTATCGAGAGTGTCCTATCGTGAGAAGAAGTATAATTACAAGGTTTGTCTCATTATAAAATTCTCTACTTTCTTTACATTTCTAGAACCTAAATTAGAGTATTCGTAGGGTAGGGTCTCTGTCGATATAAAGTCGTCTCTTAATTTAGTGAGTGATAGCAAGATAAAGGATCTTTCGGGGCACCGTACTTCTTTGTTAATAAATAAAAAAATGTTATTTACTAACTAGAGGATTTTGTGGTTTTATCAAAGAGAGAAAAGTTTTAACGTATTGATGGTACAATTTACACAATGATATACCTATGTAAACGTTTCTGTAGACTGATAGATCTTTTTTTGTGGTGGAACCAACGAAGGAAAAATAAAGTAAGTTATTGACCCCTTCCTTTTTCTCAATGGTACATATTCGTGGACACGAAATATATGTAACATGGTAAATTAGGGGGGTGATCGTCTCATACCGTTGGATGCGGTCATGAGAACGGACGTTTCAGGGTACCTGCCTCCTCGGACCATCCGACGTGAGGTACCCCAGTGACCTTCAGCCTGTACTGACTCGCTGAAGTGAAAGTGAAAAGTGAAAGTACGTGACCTCTTCCTTTACCGTTGGGTGAGGTCACAAGAACGGACCTCTTAGGGTCCCTGCCCCCTCGGACCACCCGACAGCAGATGCCCCAGCGTGTCTCAGCCTGTGCTGACTTCGCTGAATCGTCGTCATCGTCGTCGTCTCATACTTTGGCAGTGGTAAAATCTGTATATGAGTCTTCGAATTAATCTAAAAAAAGGTTTCACTCACCGGATATACAAAACCTCGAAACAGACTTCGGGTAAGGCCGGACCGACGTAAAGTCATAGTTTGATTAAATCTTAGTGTCACACCATTTCTCTCGAACAGAAATCGAAAGTCTGAGATGTTCGGTTTATGGAACGGAAACTCTGAGACCACGATCCAAACGGGAGAGAGTAAGTGACGGAAGTTTCTTCCGATATAACTGAGACTCTAAGACAGAACAAGGAGAAAGGACGACTAAGAGTAAAAATTTATTTTATATAATAATTTTTCAAAATTTAGTTTTGTTATTTGAAGACTCTCTAATTTATCTATTTGACCTAATTCTTGTTTAGAAATTTTGATAATCTTCTCACATTTTTTATGGACATACTAGAAAGAACCCTTTCTAAAGAATTTGACCGTGTTTTTCATATTTGATATTTTCTGATACTACAAAGTGGTATATTCTTAATATTTCCAGATGTGTCAATACAATTTTTATTTCCCTGAAAGACTTTGTTTTATAAGTATTCTATATTCCGTTTAGTTCCTAATCACAGAGTTTATAAATTTTTTAGTTTACTGCTGGGACATACGTTCTGTCCTTTTTTCTGTGTCTACACATATGGTCTGAAAACCTGAGTCTCCCTCTCCCTCTCCCACCCTACTAAACCCTCTTACCCTTAAGATTGTACATATGACAGTACATTCTTAACTTAGCGGTCAGGTACAGACTGCATCCCACGTCGAACGAACCCCGACCACGTACCCCTACTGGGTCTCTCTACAACACCCCTCCCTCCACCCACCCCCCCAAGTACAAACCCTTGCGTACATTCTTAATTTCTAAAATTTTAAAATTTTTTTATTTTTATTTATTTTTTAATTTTTTTTTATTTAATTTTTAGTTTACTTAAAATTTTCAGATTTTCTTTTTACTTTGCTCCTATATGTAACTGTATTTGTCTTTGTTTACATATAGTTTTTTGTCTAAAGGTCAGTCAACAAATTCCCTTCACATTTTCACAACTACAATGTATTAACTGAAGTAGAAGAAGAACTCTGAGACATACCCCTTGAACCCCAACCCCACACTTCTATGTCCAAGCTAGGGACCCAGTCCTTCTAGGGGACCTGATCCTTTACCGTTGGGTGAGGTCATAAGAACGGACCTCTTAAGGTACCTGTCTCCTCGGGCCGTCTGGGTACCCCAGTGTGTCTCTTCCTGTATTGACTCGTGATAGGTGTGTACCTCTTATCCCCATAATAATTGAAAGGTCTATTCACTTAGAGACTGTAAAAACCAAGATTAATTAGAAGTCTATGTGTCTCCTTTTTTTGTACTAGGAGTTTCTTATTTATAACGAACTACGTGCCAGGAATGGTTCCGTTCTTTAAACTGAGTTTGTAAAGTCTTTTTTTTTAATTTGTAATCAACTATAGAAGTAAAATCAGTTCACTAGTTCCTTTGATCTTAGGTCTAAGGAGCTCATGAGACCTATTTGATAATCGAGTAAACATTTTATTTTACAAGGTACTCTTTCAATTAAGTAAATGAATCTTTTCTATAGAATTCACGGATTAAACAAACTTTTCGACCTTTATATCTACGCTTGTTTTGTTTCAGGGACACGAATATACTGAATTTTCAATCATCTTCTATATGAATTTCTTGAGAATTTTAAGTTGCCGTACTTTTGTTTATTGGTTTCAATTTTTACCAGTTCTATAAAGTAGTTTCTTATATACGTTTATGTGTATATTTCTCTATGAATTATAGTGATTGGTAAGTCAAGTCAAGTCAGCGTCAGCACAGACTGAGAAACGCTGGGGTACTTAGTGTCGTGCGGTCCGGAGGGACAGGTAGTGGTTGAGGTCCTCAAGTGAGTTTGAGTGTAGGTAGCTCAACCACTACGGTAGGTCGGTAGAGTAGGAGTCAGCAGGGGAAGAGGAGGACGGGAGTTAGGGAGGGTCGTAGTCCCAGAAAAGGTTTCTCAGTTGCGAAATGTAGTCCACCGGTTCCATGACCTCAAAGTCGAAGTCGTAGTCAGGAAGGTTTCTTTAGGGTCCCGACTAGAGGAAATCCTACCTGACCAACCTGGAGGAACCTCAGGTTCCCTGAGAGTTCTCAGAAGAGGTCGTGGTGTCAAGTTTTCGTAGTTAAAAAGCCGCGAGTCGAAAGAAGTGTCAGGTTGAGAGTGTAGGTATGTACTGGTGACCTTTTTGGTATCGGAACTGATCTACCTGGAAACAACCGTTTGAGGACGCAAACTTATACGATAGATCCAACCAGTATTGAAAGGAAGGTTCCTCATTAGCAGAAAATTAAAGTACCGACGTTAGTGGTAGACGTCACTAAAACCTCGGGGGGTTTTATTTCAGACTGTGACAAAGGTGACAAAGGGGTAGATAAAGGGTACTTCACTACCCTGGTCTACGGTACTAGAATCAAAGGACTTACAACTCGGAATTCGGTTGAAAAAGTGAGAGGAGAAGTGAAATTAGTTCTCCGAAAAATCAAGGAGAAGTGAAAGACGGTATTCCCTCCATAGCAGATGCATAGACTCCACTAACTATAAAGAGGGCCGTTAGAACTAAGGTCAAACACGAAGAAGGTCGGGTCGCAAAGAGTACTACATGAGACGTATCTTCAATTTATTCGTCTCACTGTCGTATGTCGGAACTGCATGAGGAAAAGGATAAACCTTGGTCAGACAACAAGGTACAGGTCAAGATTGACAACGAAGGACCGGACGTATTTCCAAAGAGTTCTCCGTCCAGTCTACCAGACCATAAGGGTAGAGAAAGTCTTAAAAGGTCAAATAACACTAAGTGTGTCAGTTTACGAAACCGTATCAGTTATTTCGTCTTTATCTACAAAAAGACCTTGAGAGAACGAAAAAGCTACTAGGTCACCTACAACCGTTAAACTAGAGACCGGAGACGGAAAAGATTTAGGTCGAACTTGTAGACCTTCAAGTGTCAAGTGCATAACGACTTCGAACCGAACCTCTTAAAACTCGTAATGAAATGATTACAAACTCTACTCACGTTAACACACCGTCCCTTTATGTTTATTTTTGAGATTACTCTAAAGTTATGTTTGGAAAAACTTAGAGATTTTAATCTTTCGGACTGTTATAGTTCACAACCAATCCTACACTTCGTTGATCTTGTGGTGGTCGCTCTCACATTTCATTGTGTTAATAAAACCTTTTGTCGGATCGTCCAAGAATTTTTTGATATACATGGGGATGATAAACTAGGTCGGAAAGATGAGGATCTCTTTCCTTTCGTAGTCCAGACTGTTGACTACATACATTTTACACATGTATTTACAAGTGGCGTCGAATTAAACATTATCGGTTTGTTAGGTTTACGTTCCCATTCGTTTAAAACCGTAAATATGTGGGTATATTAACACCACGTATATCGGTATGTTATCATATGTCGTCATAATGACTTATTATAAGTGCCTATTTTTATTACTTGATGACTATGTTCGTTGTTGTTTAAACCCCCTACTACAAATACAGGTAACAGAATTACCACTATAAGAATACGGTTTTGCATGTGTTAACATGCGAGATTTATACACGTCAAATAACATACAGTTCAGATGAACTAACTTGCGGAAATTTTTTACCGAATCTGTGGGTACGTTTGTTAGGAGGAAGGGGTGTTTGAGCGTAAAGAGTTTGACGGAAAAATACGAAGAAAGGGCATAGTCCCGTAGGAGAGCAGATTTACACTTATTTTAACAACTACCCCCGTTCCTTGTATATGTCTAATCCAGGACTTCGAAAGACAGGTGATCTTTTCTCTCAAAACTACACGCAAAAATTTTTTTGTTTTTATTTTTGGAATTTTTCCTTCTTTTAGTACGACTAAATAATGAGTACAATGTCGCTCGCTAGACCGTCCTTTGTTTTGGTCGTCAATTAGACGGTCCGTCTTTTTTACGTTAGGGAAACAACCAACAATACTTCGTCAGCCGACAAAATACCACCCTCAGATAGTTTAAGTTATGTAAAATGTACTAACGTTTAAGGAATTTTATACTTCTACGAGATTCCCGCATTGTTACTCCCTGACACCATGAAACGTTCTTGTTAAAAACAATAAGAGACATTTAAGATGACAAAATAAAAATTATCATTGTTCTGTGGTTTACGGTAATCACAATAAAATTATATTTACATATGCACACAAAATTACACGTACACCTTTCTGTTCTTAACGGAACGGAAGAAAGTCTTAACATTCAGTCCGTATATTTTATTGTACTTCTGTTAGACTACCCATTTTACATAGATATTTATAGATCCTAGTAAATGATATTTAATGGGTAATAGGACGGGGGTGGGGGTGGGAAGTTCCGTCATTTACGGGAATTGACTTCTACGTCCTACTCTTGTCGAACGGGGTAAGAAATAGAAAAGACGTATTTGAGACAATTACCGTTGGGATTCACCTCGTCGATAAAAGTCCCATTATATTCTACTGTGGACCCTCCGTGGTGTTCACAAAGTTGATGACCCTTCAACGGAACGGACCTTGACCGAGTGAACAAGTAAAAACCAACCCGGATATTCCACTGGTTCCCCTCGTACCACTGAGTGGGGTCATAAGAACGGACTTCTTCGGGTACCTGTCTGTTCGGACCTCCCGATGTTACGAACCCCTAGCGTTCCTCAGCCTTTGCTGACTCACTGATTCGTGTCGTGTCGTGTATTCCACTGGTAAGTGTTCTGAGGGAACCCGAAAGGAGTATCGAGTTAACCATTTCTTAGACGGACGTTATTCCACTGGGGCCAAGTTAAGGACCCAGTCCTTCTAGACGACCTCTACCCTATCCGATGGGTGAGGTCATAAGAACCCGAAGGGAACACCGAGTCGACCATTTCTTAGGCAGACGTTACGTCCTCTGGACCCAAGTTAGGGACCCAACCCTTCTAGGGGGTCTCTTCCCTTTCCGATGGGTGAGGTCATAAGAATTCAGGTTCCCCAACGTTTCAGTCTGTTGACTCTCTGAAAGTGAAAGTGAAAGTGATGATCGATACCCCGAAGGGTCCACCGTGATCACCATTTCTCGAGCGGAGGGTTACGTCCTCTGGATCCTCTCACACCCAAACTAGGGACCTACCCCTTCTAGGGGACCTCCTCCCGTACCGTTGGGTGAGGTCATAAGAACGGACCTCTTA
Source organism: Capra ibex (assembly GCA_006410555.1). NCBI lineage: Eukaryota > Metazoa > Chordata > Mammalia > Artiodactyla > Bovidae > Capra > Capra ibex. The sequence continues at coordinate 65,986,205 of SJYO01026388.1, read as the reverse complement.
GGGTACCTGTCTCCTCAGGCCCCCGACATCAGGTACCTCAGTGTTTCTCAGCCTGTGTTGACTTCACTGAACCGTACGATAATCGATACTCGTACCTGTCTCCTCAGACCACCCGACGTCAGGTACCCCAACGTTTCTCAACCTGTGCCGACTCACTAATTGTGAAAGTGAAAGTGGGTGGTTGTCAAGGAGACGGGAGGTTCACGGGGACTCATGACTGTAGGGACACCAGACTGGGGGTCGGGGGTCGGAGAGGAACCTGGCAAATGGTACTGACCCGTAGGCGGGACGGAGGAAGTACTTCAGTAGGACTGAGTCTTCAGAAGACCAGGGGTGGGGTGGAAACGGTGAGGTTCGTGAAGTAGGAGAGACCTAAAAAGAAAAAAAAAATTAACCTTCTATTAATGAAATATTATAACACAACCAAAGGCGATGTGTAGTTGTACTTAGACGGTGTTCATAATATATATACAGGGGAGGGAGAACTTGAAGGGAGGGTGGAGGGTGGGGTAGGGTGGGGAAATCCAACAGTGTCTCGTGGTCCAACTCGCAGGGCTCAGTATGGTGTTTAAGAGTGACCGGTTACAAAGTGTATGCCATGGTACATACAAAGGTGCGATAAGAGAGTTTAGTAGGGTTGCAGAGGAAAGGGGTGGTACAGGTGTCCAGACAAAGTAAGAGACACAATACGTGACTGGCATCGTAGCTAGTCTAAAAAGAAGACAAAAGAGTACAATTTACATTGAATCAAAAGGAGGTCGAGTCTTGAATAGGAGTTTTAGAAGGATCACGTCGGCGAAAAAGAGGTTGGACTCCTGTCAGGACGGGAGGACGAGTGACAGAACAAGGAGTACCGACGAAGGTTAGTGGTGACAGGATAAAACGACCTCGCCGCCAAGTACCTTCAAGTACAACAGATACCGTGGGGAGAACGGGGAAGGAGACGGAATAAGTGGTTGAAGTCCAGATTATGTCCATTCCAGTCCAAGTCGAGTGCGACAGTGTGTGTGCAACTGTGACGGGCCGAGTGTCGGAGACTTTGTGGGAACCGATTAGTGGCAACTGATAGGTGACAGTGTGGCGAAAGAACAGTAGTGGGAGACTACGATTTTGGAGTCGTGTCTGAGTTACAACTATTATGCTAGAGGTAGTGTTTTTACTCCTATCGACCAAAGACTTGACTTTCCCATCGTAGCAATCGTAGAAACTTCTAAACCAAATATTCGATTTCAGTCTTATGAGTCCTTTTCTCGGTGAGAGAAATTCTTTTTTTTCTTTTTTTTGGTTGAGAACTGAATCATTTCGTTCGGGTAGATATGCGACTAAAATTAAAAATAGTCCGGGAAGCGGTAGCGTAAGGTCGGGGTATAAGAAAGTAAAAGATAAAGGGACGGTTAAAGGAGTTAGGGCGTAGGGAAAGATGGTAGAATTAGGGTCGAGGGATCGCTGGGTGTCAATGAGAATCGAGGGATCTGTGTGACAGGGAAAGGTACACCAGTAGGTAGATGACCTTCAGATATAAGGAGGACCTTTAAAGATAGACAAGAAACCAGATCAAATTTACAGTGAAAGAGAAATTTAGGGAAAGAGTTGAGAAAATCCTAACAAGTAGGGATACGGAAACTACACAGTTTGTGAAATATCCTAGATCCTCAAGTAGTTATTTCACTTCTTTGATTTTATAGACGGGAGAATCTTACGTGAAAAATCACTCTGCCTTGACTATTATTTGTTCCCCCCATCTAATTTTTTTGTGTCATATAATAAATGATTATTGGTTGAAACAATTTCGTACGATGTTCGACCCTAGTTTCTGATTCCCTACGACTCTGAGCGCTCCCTTTGACGTTATGATTCAGGGGATGCATGTTTGTTTAAGGTAAGGTCCTTGTGTAAGCATTCAGGTTAAACAAGTACTCAGGTTTTTTCAATCGGATCCATGGGCTGGTAGTGGTAGTCGAAGTGGCTTCGAGGTAGTCGTGACGAAACTACGAACAAAGACCTATAGGACCCAAACTTTGTTTCTATGATACAGTGACATGAGATATGTCATAACATTTCAGGTACTTTCGTGTTGGTGAACAACTCCTACGTGCGTACATTGTTACATGCGGTCTGTGCACTTGATTGAATACACTGACCTACACGTTTGGTCACAAGTGTAGAAACTTTCAGGTGTTGAGCTTACAAGCATACATTCCCTGAACGACATAATTATGTTTCACTAGGCTCCTCCGACGTGACTCGACGTAACTCATTCGTTACGTCCTCGATTCCTTCACTCGGACGTCAACTTCTTACTGTTCTAGTCACAAGTAACGATCATAGAAGCACAGGTTTCAACCTGACATTTAAGACACTTCCGTCTCTGACAAAACATACCTATAAACCCGGAGGTCGAAGGTCTTGTGAGGACCAATTGAACATTCCCAAGTTTTTTACTATAAACTCAATTATGGGTACCGTACGAGACGAATAGAGACAGACCCATTTAAAGTGTAAAGGTCCACTGAAAAGAGTCTCTATTGTGATGTTTGTCCGTTGACTCACGTGCCACTGTTTGAAGTTAATGGTATTTTCGTTGGGTGACGTACGAAAGTCGTGAGGAACATTTTATTTGTCAATTTTCTATTGACAGGAACCGTAACTATGTGACTTGGATTTTCGATATAAGAACCGGAAGAGGTTATATAAATGTTCGCAGATTATTTTACGTTTCATTCAAATAAAGAAAACGTACTGTAAAATAATTACATTTACTGGTTTTCAAAGTACGTTACGTAATAGGAACTTGATATCACTAAGTGACGTAATTACCTTTTAGTGACAGTCACTTAAAATTTACCTAAGACCCTCCCATAATGTCAAAAGGGGAACATATTTTTATAGGATTTTAGATATACATTTACTATAATAACTTGGTTATTTACCAATGTCATGACAAAGTTTCCCTCGTTTAAATTTACCCACTGAAATTACTATATATTGTACACAATTCAGGGTCGGAAAGGAACCATCGAGTCTACCATTTCGCAGACGGACGTTACGTTCCCTGCGCTCAAGCTAGCGACCCACCCCTTCTAGGGGCTCAGCCCTTCTAGGAGACCTCTCCCTTGACCGTTGGGTGAGATCATGAGAACGGACCTTTTAGGGTACCTACCACCTCGGACCACCCGATGTCGGTTACTCCAGTGTTTTTCACCCTGTGCTAACTCGCTGATTACGAAAGTTCAGAGTTGGTTTTATTTAGTCTTCAATCTTTGGTCGACTGTTGAAATTGTGTATGTTTTGGGAGCATCTTATTCAATTTCACTGACTATTTTTCCTTGTTTCTTCCTGACGATGGATGACTCTACTGGACTTTCTTCTCATTTTGATAGAGATCGTATAGACACAGTCACCACAACCCCACATGGGGGCACAAATGACGTCGTAATAGATGTTGTCGGTCCTGTACCCCAGTTGGATTTACAGGTAGCTGTCTACTTACGTATCTTTTCTACATCTGCACCATACGTGTGTGTGTGTGTGTGTGTGTGTCTCCTTATAATCAGTCTGTAGTTTTGCTTACTTCGACCCAGTAGACATCACTACAGCTAGTTGGATTTCAGACAGTATGTCACACTTCATTCAGTCTTTCTCTTTTTGTTTATAGTATATAATTGCGTATACATGCCTTAGGACATAAACGTCTTACATCTCTCGTCCGAACACCTGTGTCACCCCCTCTCCCACCTTGTCTAACTTTCTCTTCGTGGCTGCATATGTGTGACAGATTACGCACTTTGTCTGTCGATCACCTTTCTACGACGTATCGTGCCCCTCGAGTCGGTCCACGAGACACTACTGACCTCCCCGCCCCTCCGCAGCGCACTGTCCCTCTCCTACACACACATATATATATATATGAAAATATATAAAATATGTATATAAATATATATATATATATATTTAAACTAGGCGTAACAACATGTCGGTTTTGATTGTGTTGTGACATTTCGTTAATATGCGTTGATTTTTTTATATTACAGTCCCTTCGTCCGTACAACACATCACACCCACACATAATCCATGGGTGAACCATTCTACTGGAATGATCGATTCGTCTCCTTTGCGTAAATCCAACTCATAGAGTGTCAAGTCTTACACACCAATATTAAAATTTCCTTCGGGTACTTGTATCCGACCTTAGTGCGAAAACAGTATGTATTCGTAAATCAGAGGAACAATCTTACTATTTAATAGGTGTTTTGAATTCTTTTTTTCCTTACGAACTACATGCTAGGAGGAAATGAGAGAAGTATATTAACAAAAATATATTTGTAATACTAAAAATACAGAAACTCCCTAAAAACAGTTTCAACATCGGTTATAAATCAACCAAGAATCGCCGACCGGTCTGGTGTTACGACTCTTCTTACGTCTGGTTTAGATAGTCGTCCATTCTGACGATACTAGTTAATAATTACAGACGGAACCCGTTCCCAATTATAACAGTGTATACGATAAGAACCGAAGTTTCCTACTATTATGTAATAACGTACTTCGTCCCCACCACTACCTCCTCTTTGACATTGAACTCTGGACTTTTCTTTCTACTTTGTCATTTTTCTCTCACTCCGTTAACAAAACAGGTCGACAGGGATGAGTTAACATCTAAGAGTAAGAAAACGATTTTGGAACCCAAATAAAAGTAAACAAACAAAATAATTCCGTCCATTGAAGAAACGTCTCGTGTTTGATCGGTAGGGGATCCTGTAATTTTGTACTCTCTTACAGTGACATGGATGACCTCAAACCAGTCCTTTTGTCCTAGGTGACGTCCATTGAAATTTGTCCTTCTCTAAAATAGGTCTCGAGACGTCGTCTTCAGTCATTAACTTCCCTCAGAGCGTATGTCTACGTCTCGGGGCGTCGTAGTGGGGTTTTGGGTAATCTTTCTCCGCTCCTGAATCTAAATCTTTAATAGGCAGTCTAGAAATTACTCCTTTTGGACTACAACCACTCACGATCCACAGGTCACAAACACGATGATTAGAGTCGAAAGTCCAGGTACAACCCCTTACACTTTCCCTCCCACCTTCGTCTACTTAAAAAGTCAGACTCTCACTCGACGACTCGGGGTTCGGTGTGACAGAGACGTACTCTCGAAGGGTCTCCGTACTCCACGACGTTGTCCGGTGACCCCATGGTCGTCAGTGGGAGGTGGCCGAGACAGAGGTAATGGATTCTTTTCGGAGGTGTCGGAAGTAAAGGATGTTTGAAGACAGGTCCCTCGAGACCTCTACACCTCGAGAATCTTTTGCTGGTGAGTAGTGTCGGTGGCAGGGGAAAAGAAGACGATGGGTTTTTACTGTATTTTCTCATGGAGCGCCAAATATAAATGTCATGTTGTAACAGTGATTACGTGCTCAACTTATTCACACTAATTTCCGTTTAAAGTTGAAGGACGATCGGAAAAGATTATTAATATCTTGAATTTTACCGGAACATGTTGTGATATTAATAAAAAAAATAACAAGTCTGTGAACTTCTGGGGTAATACGAAAAATAAAGATCATTTGTCTGGAGGTGAAAGAAAATTTTAAAACAAGGATATCTCTAATTTAGGAGAGGAGTGAAGGGTAGAGAGTAAATACAACGACGGGGATCTAAACCCACTCGAAGGAAGTGACGTTATGGTAGTCACTCTACCTAATTTTAAAAGATAAAAAAAAGGAAAATAAAACGTAAAGTACATCCGAAGTTTTAGTAATTAATTATAAGTTTCATCAAGGTATTCTCAATCTCTGTTCTATGCTTATTGGTTATAATACCAATGATAAATTGTAATGTGGTTCTCAAAATCGGTTATTCTATTATGGTTTTTTTTTTTTTTTCTCACTCTCTGTGATTTATATTACATGTATTAACATCCTTCTCTTCTTTTAGATAATGGAATTTTTTTAGGTTTTGTTTTTAGTTTGTACCGTACGACACACCGGGTCGTTATTTCTACCGTTTATCAAGGTTATTACATTTATTACCGGTGATCAGAAAAAAGAAAAAATTACACTATATATATGACACGACACAAGTGAGTGGGTACAAGCTGAGAAACGTTGGGGTACCCGATATTGGGCGGTCCGAGGAGACAGGTACCCCTAAGAGGTCCGTTCTTATGACCTCACCCAACACTATATGTAATAAACTTTCCTTTACTTCCTCGTTTCTACACAATTTTCTTTCACTTAGAAAGTGGATCTTTTTAGATGTCTTCAACTATGTAATTCTTTCACGGTCTTTTTTATGGTAGTTTTTAACGAGCTGATGAATTCATCATCGAAGACCCCTCCAGTCTACTCCCACCTTTCCCAACACTATTCCTGTGACTAAAAAAAGTAATTTTCGAAAAATTTACAATAACCGATGACTAAACTACCTTTTCGTAAAAAAGGAAAAATACAATACCTGAAATTGACGTTTAAAATGATACTCTCCATAATAAAACATTAATTTTTTATTCTTAAAGAATTAGATTCTTTTAGGTGATTTGTGGACGATTTTCACTACCTTCACAGATGTTATTCTACTTGTTTGGGTTGTTTAAAGAATAAATAGAAATTATTAGTAATCTTATATATTACACTTTATAGGGTAAGTGTTACCACTGTTTTTCGTATTTTATGGTCGTTATTCTGTTTATCTTTTATGTGTACTCGACGTGGGTATGTAAAATATCCTTCGATGTTTACTTTGTTTACATTCCTGTCTCCAATTGGTACAAGGACCAACCTTTTGAGTTATGATATTTGGATATTTGAGAGGATTTTAATTAAATGTCTAAGTCATGTCTGACGTTGTTTTAGGGGTTGACTATAAAAATACTTTAAACGGGTCGACTGAGAGTTTAAATAGACCTTTTCATTTACACGTTTTCGATTTTGTTAAGACTTTTTCCTTTACTTTTCCCTAAACTAGATGATCTAATACTTTATATAATATTTGAAGATCATGAAAATTTTTTACACCATAATCTTGACCTTATTTATTCTTCTATTTACCTTCGTCTTCTATTTGTTAAGTGTTTATTGGACTACCTGTGTACTTTTCTACGATTTAAAGAGACTATTATTCTCTTTGTTGTTTATTCTCTACTCGATGGACAACGGGTTAAAGAACTTTTATAATTCTTTTTTTCATTATTATGGGTTAAAATCTTCTTCTATGTACCTCTCTTACACAAGAGTACACGATAAACACAGTCGTTGAAAAAATGGGTAAGACCCCGGTTAAACGGTCTTTTAGATATACAATTACACGAAATTGGAACTGGGTCTTTAAGATTAAGATCTTGAGACAGGATCTTTATATAAGACAAGTCAAGTCAGCGAGTCAGCACAGGTTAAGAAACGCTGGGGTACTTAGCGTCGTGCGGTCCGGAGGGACACGTAGTGGTTGAGGTCCTCAAGTGGGTCCGAGTACACGTAGCTCAGCCACTACGGTAGGTCGGTAGAGTAGGGACCAGCAGGGGAAGAGGAGGACGGGGGTTAGGCAGGGTCGTAGTCAGAAAAGGTTTCTCAGTTGAGAAGTATAGTCCACCGGTTTCATAACCTCAAAGTCGGAGTCCTAGTCAGGAAGGTTACTTGTGGTTCCTGACCAGAGGAAATCCTACCTGACCAACCTAGAGGAACGTCAGGTACCCTGAGAGTTCTCAGAAGAGGTCGTGGTGTCAGGTTTTGGTAGTTAAGAATCCGTGAGTCGAAAGAAGCGTCAGGTTGAGAGTGTAGGTATGTACTGGTGACCTTTTTGGTATCGGAACTGATCTACCTGGAAACAACCGTTTCATTACAGAGACGAAAACTTATACGATAGATCCAACCAGTATTGAAAGGAAGGTTCTTCATTCACAGAAATTTAAAGTACCGACTTTAGTGGTAGACGTCACTAAGACCTCGGGTTTTTTTATTTCAGACTGTGACAAAGGTGACAAAGGGGTAGATAAAGGGTACTTCACTACTCTGGTCTACGGTACTAGAAGTAAATTCGGTTGAAAAAGTGAGAGGAGAAAGTGAAAGTAGTTCTCCGAAAAATCGAGGAGAAGTGAAAGACGGTATTCCCACCATAGTAGATGTATAGACTCCAATAACTATAAAGAGGGTCGTTAGAACTAAGGTCGAGCACGAAGAAGGTCAGGTCACAAAGAGACTACATGAGACGTATCTTCAATTTATTCGTCCCACTGTTATATGTCGGAAGTGTATGAGGAAAAGGATAAACCTTGGTCAGACAACAAGGTACAGGTCAAGATTGAGAACGAAGGACTGGACGTATATCTAAAGAGTTCTCCGTCCAGTCCACCAGACCATAAGCGTACAGAAAGTCTTAGCAGGTGTCAAATAACACTAGGTGTGTCAGTTTCCGAAACCGTATCAGTTATTTCGTCTTTGTCTACAAAAAGACCTTGAGAGAACGAAAAAGGTACTAAGTCACCTACAACCGTTAAACTAGAGACCAAGGAGACGGAAAAGATTTTGGTCGAACTTGTAGACCTTCAAGTACCAAGTGCATAACGACTTCGGACCAAACCTCTTAAAACTCGTAATGAAATGATCGCACACTCTACTCACGTTAACACGCCATCAAACTCGTAAGAAACCGTAACGGAAAGAAACCCTAACCTTACTTTAGACTGGAAAAGGTCAGGACACCGGTGACGACTCAAAAGGTTTAAACGACCGTGTGACTCACGTCGTGAAAGTTTCGTAGTAGAAAGTCCTAAACTTTGTCGAGTTGATTTTAAGGTAGTGGAGGTGATCGAAACAAGTATCACTACGAAAGGTTCCGGACGAACTGAAGTGTAAGGTCCTACAGACCGACATTCACTCACTAGTGTAGTAGTACTAATGGACCCAGTACTTCTAGAAAAAACATGTCAAGAAGACACATAAAAACGGTGGAGAAGAATTATAGAAGACGAAGACAATCCAGGTATGGTAAAGACAGGAAATAGCTCGGATAGAAACGTACTTTACAAGGGAACCATAGAGATTAAAAGACTTGTATTATATCTCATAGTATATTCCCAAAATATTAGAATTTGAAAATTTTTTACAAAAGATAAATACTTAAATAAATAAAAACCGATGTCACATAGGAGTAACGAAACGGACCCGAAAGAGATCAAAGTCGTTCACCCCCGATGAGAAACGACACCACGTACCCAAAGAGTAACCCCACCGAAGAGGACCCCGTCTCGTGTCAGAGACCTACGTGCCCGAAATCATCAACACTCTGTGTCCGATTCAACAAGGCACCGTACACCTTAGAAGAACCTGGTCCCTATTTTGGGTCCGGGGGACGTGACCGTCCGTCTAAGAATAGGAGACGTGGTGGGGCCTTCAGGTTCCAGAAACGTCAGGTATATTTTTATCCTTTTTCAATGGTTCTCATATGTTGTTCACAAATTGTCTTCAAAGAAGACTTTTGTTCTCACTCTGTCCCCATCCTATCTCCGTCTTTAAGTGTAATATGAAGTATGTAAGAGTATATTTAAACTATGAAAACGAATCCCATCTTCAAAAACGGAGACAAACTTTGATTTGTAAAAAAAATTATTGCATGGTAAATTTTATAATATTTGGTCAGATGGTTTTTACTTTTCGAATACCGTTTATATAAAAATAGTAAAGTACAAATTCAACTTCAAAATTAAAATGGTGAGTCCAAAACACATTCTTTCTTTTTAATACTCTTCATGTTTTCAGTTTTAATTTACAAAGTAAAAGTCAAAATAGTAATGGAGAAAAATGATACTATAAATATCAGAAAAACACCTTTTCCTCTGCCCCTCCTCCCTTTTATCTCCCTTTATTCTTCTTGAACTCATTAAGGTCTTCTCCACCCTGTTCGAGTTGTCGTGAGATGACTATACCAACAAACAGTAGAGAGACGTTTTGTCTGACCATCTTTTGTCGAAACTTTCATTGGGAACCTAATAGTATTGTTTTCGTCTGTCGTTTCGTGGACGTCTGAAGGAACACCCGCGAACGTGTGTTCTACATCTATTCTGGTTTGACGGATGATAGTAGAAAAAGAATCGGAGAAACGTACAGTGGTATTTCTACAAGGTCTGGTCCAAAACGGTGATTCAGAAGGAATAACAATACACGGTTACGGAAAAACATTTTGACGTTTAGCGGTATGTTTAACAATCTACACTAATAATAGTTAAGGACGTTTAATGAAAAATTACGGAGAGAAGGAAAGAGATTAGTTGTGGAGTGGTATTTTTATTTATTTACAACCCTTAAGTTTAATTTGTTACTGTTATTGGGGAATGAACCACGGGTTATGTACGTTTTGAGACTTGTTATTTCACACCCTTTTGTTTACTACTCAATCTGTGCCCGGAATACGATATTCCATCGTCTCTCCTGTTCATACAGGTGTCGTGGAGTTATTTCCGAAATTTTTTTTGGACTTCTTATCAACTAAATGTCACAACACTACCGAAGTCCACATGTCGTTTCACTGAGTAAATAAGTATGTATATATAAATATATGTATGGATATATATTTATATCCTGAAGGGACCACCGAGTCTACCATTTGTACACACATATATATAAATACATATGTATCCCGCAAGGGTCACCGAGTTACCATTTCTTAGACGAACTTCACTTCCTCTGAGTCCAAGCTAGGGACCCAGTCCTTCTAGGGGACCTCTTCCTTACCGTTGGATAAGGTCATAAGAACGGACCCTTTAGGGTGTCTGTCTCCTCTGACCGCCCTATGTCAGGTAGCCATCGTTCTCAGTCTGTGCTGGCTCATTGATCGTTGTTGTTTCTATATATGTACATATGTGTGTGTTTGTGTGTGTGTAAGGGGACCCTTTACGACTTCCGTAACACCTTTCGACCCTTACTTCCGTTTTCCTCTTCTCCCGTCGTCTCCTACTGTACCAATTTATCACAGTGGTTGAGTTACCTGTGCTTGAACTCGTTTGAGACCTTCTGTCACCTCATGTCTCTTCGGACCACACGACGTCAGGTACCTTAGTGTCTCAGCCTGTGCTGAATCACTGACTTGTTGTTGTTAATGTACGTATAAAAAAAAAGTCTGAGAAAGGTAATATCCAATAATATTCTACAACTTATATGAAGAGACAGGATATGTCATTCAGGAACAATAAAGAGATAAAATCATCACACACGGACAATTAGGGTTTGAGGATTAAATGGGGAGGGGACGAGAAAGGGAAAACTATTGGTATTTAAACAAAAGAAACAGGCACTCAGATAAACACAAAACATTCAGTCAAGTAAATATAGTAAAAAATTTTAAGGTGTATATTCACTATAGTACACTATAAACAGAAAGGGACTAAAGGATGTAAATCATAGTATTAGAGAGTCAGGTAGGTACAACGATGTTCACCGTAATGAAGAAAAAAATACCGACTCGTGATAAGATGACACACACACATACACACACACATATAGATGTGTGTGTGTATGTGTGTATATATATTTGACATATATATATATGTGATGTAGAAGAAATAGGTAAATAGACGACTACCTGCGATCCAACGAAGGTACAGAACCGATAACACTCGTCACGACGATACTTGTGATTCCATGTACACAGAAGATCTTAATAAGTAGAAAAGGTCTATGTACGTGTCCTCATCCCGATAACCTAGTAAACCATTGAGATTAAAATCAAAAAATTCCTTGAAGGTATGATAAGAAACGTCACAGATATGGTTAAAAGTAAGGGTGTTTGTCACATTTTTCCAAGGGAAAGAAGATGTAAGAGAGATCGTAAATAAACTTCTAAAAAATTTTTGTGACATTATAGGTGTAACGAGTGTTACTTCTCCCACTGTCGGTTGGTCTAGTCGAGATCTTCCGAAGTACACCCTTTACTGTACAGGAGACTTGTGTCTTTTTTTACCCTCTCTTCCTATAAGGTCCTTTCTTCGTCATCAGTGAGTCAGTACAGACTGAGAAACGGTGGGGGACCAGTGTAGAGAAGGTCTAGGAGACCTCTTCCCTTACCACTGGGTGAAATCATAAGAACGGACCTCTTAGAGTACATGTCTCCTCGGACCACCCGATATCAGGTACCTCAACGTTTCTCAGTCTGTACTGACTCTCTGATTCCCACCCTTAACGGGAATTAAACCACCACTTCGAACTACCTCACCCCTTTCCGCTTCCTTTTCCCTCTATCTATATTTACCCTTAGTTAGATTTTTTTTTTTTTTTAACCCGTATGTAAGAGTAGTCGTAAGATCATTTATACAGATACGAATAAACTCCTAGAATACTCCCAAACAGGATGAACCCTAAACATTACTCCTGAAGGGGTATAAAGTGATATAGATGATTTAAATGATTATAAATGATTTTACCCGTAAGGTTTAGTTTATTTCCTCTAAACGATAAGGATTTAGTGAAGTAAACATTAGACTAGGGGTTTTCTTTCTAATGGTAACGTCTGTGTCTACCTCTCACGCTCAAAACCCCCCGGTGGTACTTTCTGAAGGTAAAGTCGGGAGGAGACGAAACGTTTCGTCGGACCATGGGTTCTCCTCCCCTTCGGTCGAGGGACTATGTCCCTACTCCTTCTTCCCGAGTCTCAAACACTCTCGGTTGTCCTTCGTCTTGACCCTTACGTGGGACAAGAGTCCCTGTCTCATGTCTACTTCAGAACTCCCCTGAGTGATCTTTTGTAAAAAATTTTCGGAAAAAGAGTTTTATGTGTATGCATAGGGTTACTCGACCATGTGTGTGTGCGATACGTTGAGAAAATTCAGTCTCATTCCGTTTAAATAACTCAATAAAACATGACTCTCGTTTTTTATTTTTCGTATAAGTCTCTCTCGCGCCATTCTATATAGAATTTACTCCGTTTTACTGGTAGAAAGAAACGAATGTAGTAGTCGGAATCTCCTGTTTTTGTTGTGTCTTCCAATTTTTGTGATTATGACGACGTCCTCTTTTTTCTTTTTCTCTACATTGTTGATAGAGTGATCTAAGACCTTTCTTCTGTAAGTGTGATCTCTGTAGAAGTAACTTTCTACCATAGTGTAGTTCCTAATAGAACCGTTTTTAATACAGTCAACTGTAAAGTCCCTGTGGTCGACACCTTTACCAAAAATACCGACCAACTTTCCCGTCTAAGGTTTTCGTCACCCTTCAGTGGGAGATTAATATAGTCCGAACTTAGGACTGGTACCTCAACTAACCACTTTCCATGTGTCATCCTTAAGACGTTCACGACGACCGTCGGACTAGTAGTGACTAGACTGTAGGTAAGAAAGATTTTGTTCCAAAAAAAAAGGACAGAAAACTAATACTTTTGTGAAGGAACAGTTACCATTTAAAAATATTCCATGGGGTTTTAAGTTTTTCCTTTATTTTAAATGGTAGTAGTATGGTACGATTATCTTATTGAAAACTACAAAGAAAGGAAAAAGGATACAGAAAAGTTATGAAAATTTTGTAATTAAATACACTATGTAGTATCCCAAATAGACTGACTACCTATATTTTATCTTTCTCTGGATCGGTACGTTTTAATTTTTCTTTTGTAGAACCGCCTTAACATCTTTGATGTAATTTGAGACAAACATCTAAGTCAACGAATTTGAAATAGAGGTTTACGTTATTTCCGTTATGTCATCTTTTATGTTATTTTTGTAAGAAAATCCCCTTCTATAAGTAATGGTCTTGGTACAAGAGACCATTGTCACGTTTACGGGTAAGATCAATTTGTTCCAACTCACTAAGGGTGAACGAAGAGAGGTTAGAACCCTGTACTATTTCTTTAACGATGGATTCATTTAAAATATTTCCAATTGTCATCTGGTTTGAGTCATGTTTGTCTTTTTTTTGTTATAATATGTTTCGTCACTACTTTTGGTTGTATTAAATTAAGGTGGTCGTCTACGAACGAACCACGATAAACAAAAGGGAAAACATCCCAAATCCTTGACGCAAGACTAACGTTTGCTTGTTTGTTTGTTTTTTGGGTTTTGGATCTACGACGTACGAAGACTTAAACTACGTGTTATATATAAGTTAAAATTTGATTGACGTTTATAGTCCAAGACAGTGTTCTCTAATCTTGTTTTACGGTAAATTTAAATGTAGACCACACTTTACAAAGACCTAAACACAAAAACAAATAAAAATTAAATACCTCTAGGATAAAACAACTTATAATGGTAGATAAAAAGTGAAATTCTTTTCTTAGGAAGTTATTTGTGTTAACCGTATAAAACTCCATATTATATAATTATAAAAAGATACTTTTCTAGTTTTTGTTCGTGTAGAAACCCGTAGTCACTCTTTGAGTAGACTACCTTCTTTAGAAACACGTTTCATGGACCTGGAGTTTTCATAGTCCTGTTCGTACTGGGTGAGTCTTCTACCAAATATCATATAAATAGAGACGACCAGAGGACCTCGATATTACTAATGACAGTCGCCCCTACGGGAAAGGATACTGTCTCGACTGTGACGACTCATGTTTAATTTCCTTTTAGTCTAAAGAATCAGAGGCTTTCTCACCACCCCCACCCCCTCCCCGTCTTAGCAAGGAAGGTATAGAGAAAAGAGTGATAAAGTTCAAACAGTTCCTTCCCTTGAGTCGTGGTCTTGTAAATTTGTCTTTACTACATGTGAGTCACTCTTTCAAAAGTAACAACACACTTCATCTCTGTTGGTGACGACTCCTTAGTGGGTACAAAGGAGTCTAAAGGGATTGGTACTGGGTTTGTTTTTCTACTTAAGACCAGGAAGAGTCGAAACTAGAGTGTCGAGTTAGACAATGTCGATTTTATACAAGGCAAAGTTTGAAGGTTTTCTGTTTCACATGTTTCAAGAATTTTTTTTTTTTTTCTTAAGGTACAATATTTGAATCTATTTATATGCTAACTTTTTTAATGTCTTAAAAAATAGTAACCTCTAAAAACATAATTCCGAAGTCCTAAAGTGACACCATCTTTGTTACTTTTCGAAAGTTTGACGACTACTTTTCGAATTGTATTTACGTTATAATAATCCTTAAGAGTATAAGTATAAAAAGAGATCGAAGTACCATTAAGAGTGATTTTTACTTTCAGTTGGGGATAAGGCTGATCTAGGAATTAACGTGTCTCCTTACGATTACACCATTACTGTGTAATAGTCTACGACGAAAATGTTTTATAGAATGTTCTGTCAATGACCATATGACACTTTATAATTATTAATTTTTGTTTAGTGTGAACAGTTTTATTTATGTAGACAGATAATATTATAGGAACAAAGAGATGAGCACGAACAAAAGACTTTACCGTCCACAGTTTGACCTAGAAAACAACATCGTGTACATAGGTTAATTCGTGTACCAATTCCCTTCCGGACCGTATGACTTTACTAATGTCCGTGCGTTTTCTCACTACATCGAGTTCCCATCTTAAGAGACGTTGACAACAAGACGATTCAGCGAAGTCAGCACAGGGGTATCTCAGCACGGCTGAGACACACTGGGGTATCTGCCGTCGGGTGGTCCGAGGGGGCAGGGACCCTAAGAGGTCCGTTCTTGTGACCTCACCCAACGGTAACGGAAGAGGTTACGTACTTTCACTTTTCACTTTCAGTTCAGCGAGTCAGTACAGGCTGAGAATCGCTGGGGTACCTGATGTCGGATGGTCCGAGGGGACAGGTACCTAAAAGGTCCGTTCTCATGACCTCACCCCACGGTGACGGAAGAGGCTAACAACAAGATCCTGTTGGTTTTTGTTTTCTTGCTAAGGGTTTGACCTTTATAAGGTAATTACTATAAATTGGGTTCGGAGACGTGGGACCTTTATAAGAGTAGGTGTCACCCCTCGGATATCACTTCCCAGGACTATGTGATTACGTATAGGTAGTTGTTCCACTTCCCCCAGGTTTGAAACCCTCTCTGAGTGGATAATGTGTTAAATAACGTGTTAAGTCACTGGTCCAAGGAGTCAAAGTATAAATTGAAAATTCAGATTGATTAAGTTTATTACAGGAATGTGTAGTTTTACCTTTAACCAGTACGGAGAGTCACAGATTCTAAGATGTAGGAGTAAGTAAAGGTAAAAGTTTTCTTCGGTCTTTCGTTCAAATGATGATCAAATCTTACTCTGGGAATTAATGGTTCACCTGACGTCACAGGGTTTCCGAACGGACCTCGTAGGTAGAGACTTTCCTCCATCAATATTGGAGTAAACAAAAGACACAGGTTTCAAACTTTGTAATGTTTACTCTACTTGAACTCGACAAATTAACTCTTTCCACTTACTCAGGTATTTTATGACATGAAGAAAGTAGAAAGTCAATTCAGTCCAGTAATATAGTGTCTTTGTGACGAGTCATTCACACATCGGTTCTTCGGACTGATCAGGGGAATCCAGACAGGAGGGAAAGTCTCATAATATACGGAGTAGAAAGGAAACGACGAAAAGAATAAGAATTTTCCTACACTCTGTATTTCTTCCTTTTCTTTCCTAATTTCCTTCTATTAGTTGGATGTTTTTTACCCCCCTTTACCCCTTTGGTACTTGAATTTGACAACTGTTCGATAGACTTTTTTTTTTTTTTTTTTTCGTCTCGTTCCAGGAAGATTACTTACTCCTAAAGGAACGATTAGAAGTGAGATAAGGAAGGTCGTTCAGTCAAAGGGTGTATTACTCAAAATTCTCACTAATTATTAAACTACTGATTGCTACAGAAGGTTCCAGTATGGCAGGAGGGTATCAAGAGTCTACATATACTCTTGCAAATCTCTTTAGGAACTAAATTTGTAAAATTTTCTATGAATAAGGTAATGTCACACTACAGATTAAAATTAGACGATGCTATGGTTCACACGAAAGGGTTCATAAAATACATGAAGGAAGAATATTCATTTTATGTTGTAAAAGTAGAAACTAAAATATAAAAATTACATATAATAGGTCATTTTTCAAACTTCCCCTACAGAGTTTACTTTAATGGAAAGTTCCATTACGCACACGACACACGAGTCAATACAGGTCGAGAAACCCTGGGGTACTTGACATCGGGTGGTCCGAGGAGACAGGGACCGCAAAAGGTCCGTTCTTATGACCTCACCCAACGGTAAAGGATGAGGTTTCCTAGAAGGACTAGGTTCCTAGTTTGGGCGCATAGAACGCAAAGAACGTAACCGTCCTTCTAAGAAATGGAGACGTGGTGAACACTTCGGGTTAAAATTCTTATTATGAATAGACCTTAGAGTTCTAAGACGAAAAAAAAAAAAAAAAAATTACCAACACGAAAAGGGTCGACTCCCGTTCCCCCTTTCTAATCGTTAAAACGAGTATTTCACTTATATATATATGTGTGTGTACATATTGACGGTTTAGCGGTAGGTCTTGAAGTCGTGACCGGTTAAACCTCTAAATATAGGAGGACCACGATATATAGTCCCTTTTCAGACACGAACTGGAGTAGCTCATCTGACCGTCCTTCTGTCCACTAGATTACTTTGAACCTTCTAGTTAGAATTTTGGGAGAGAGTCTCTTTGGAATTGGACTGAAGGGTTACGGCTCGTCTAGTACTTTAGATGTCCCGCGTCGACGTCGGAATCTTTACAGGTGGAGTGGGGTGTAACCGAGTCGCATCACCCTTTCGTCCCACCGGTCTTCCGTTTCCAGACTCCTTCCCGCCTCAAGACTTTTAGTGAGATATTTAAGACAAAGATCCCACACGAGTCTTACAGTCAAAATCATGTTTGGTGATGGTGTTAGTGTCTGTAGTTGGTCTTGGATTTATTAGACATCTTATACTTTTCTCTATATCTTCTTTATTAACTCTGTAAACGTACACATGTCGAGGTTAAGAACGGACTCGCAGGAAGACGTCTTCCTCGACCCGTTAAAATCGTACAGTATTCCTGTCCGTCTGAAGATTAAGTTCCGAGAGTTCTGGGTAGTCCAGACGTCGTTGGAGTTTCGAAGGACAGTTACAACAATTACCGTTTAGATTCGTACACTCACAAAAGCCAGTCCCACGAGGATTATCGTAGCACTAACAGTTCACTAACTCCTGTTAGTATCCCTCTTCTGTCTTTACCAGATAATCCTGAAGCACCGGTAGAGACGGGGCAGGCGTGTCTCGACGAAGAAAGATGTCCGTGTTGTCCCACCACTGGATGTCCTCTAAATGACATCGAAAAGCATCAGGATAAAAGTCGGTGATGTTCAATACTTTTAGATTGCGACCCCCCTCCTTACCCTTTATGCGGGATTACGATATTTATGCATGGGATGACGATCTATAAAAGTTTCTTGATAAACGATATCGGATAATGAATACGAGATCTACCGTAAAGAGAATATAAACAAATTGTTTTCGTTTTTACCTTATGTGAGTAAGATAATGTGAAACCCTCTTGGTGTCCCTTTTAACTCGAACGAAGAAAAGAACTAGTGGAGATTCTTAAAAAATAGAAAGATTCCTTGGTTGAGAGAGGTAGGTTTGATGGGATAGACTAGTCCTCCTTCGACTCGATCACACGTTTTAATGTATAGGAAAACATAAACAAGAGAAGAAGACTAATGTACTAGAAACCCCTCTTATAATATTCATTCATTTATGGATCATGATTCCATAAATGAACTATACGAAACGATTATTGCGTTAGATATATTTTTTTCTTTAAGTGTCTTGGTCCCTCTACTTTTTGGGGTACTAAAGAGTTTGTACAAGGATCCTGGTTATTACACCTCCAGTAGAGAAATTTACAAGATTCTTGTACGAGATAAAGGGTTAGAATAAACTAATCCTTTGAGTAGAGGGGTTTCCTATGGATAATTAGATAATTGTTCTGTGCAAAAATGGAAGTAAGGTATACGAGTTATGTGCGAGAGAAGATGAGTGTAAGACGGAGCCTTCACCTGTTTTGGGTGTAATAGGGTTATCCTCTTACTTTTCGACCGAGAAATTAAAGAAATTAGAGAGCGTATGGTAGAGTTAATCATTTATTAGACTTTACGTGTCTACCCATCTTTTGGTACGATTCGGTAAATTATCGGTGTCAAAGGTGAAAGAGTGATTCCGAAAGATATAAAACTCTCCTCAGGGTCAACGATTTAGTTGATACGAAAACGACCTTTCTAAGTCCTCTCTGTTAAGATGTAAATTGACACCGGAAAGTAGAACCCGTGATGATCAAAACTGCCGAAATTCATCTCAGTTGTAGGAGACGTCAAGTGTCTTTCTCGATCCTTTATTATGGCTAGAAGTTTGATAGAATGATTGTAGGAGACCTTCTGTTAGTGTCACTTTCTTTAATTTGTACGGGTAGCAGTGACCCGACGACACATCCTCCTAGGGACCCAAAGACTCGTCCACCCAGGGACCTTCTCAAAGACCTCTCTCGAGACTTGAATAGGGCTTCTGGTGTCTAGACTAGAATTTTCAAATAGACTACGGGAACTTGTCTCACTCGTTCCCGGTAGAGAATTATCAACGTGCTCGCGGGTAACCCAGATACACTCTTTAAATAAAAGAGGGCAGAAATTTCTGGAAATTAAACCTTTGTAAAAGTTCGAAATGTTTTACGTTTTTATATAATTTTTCTTCCAGTAGATGGGAGACTGATCTAAGTGGATGCAACTTGTGAAATGTGATAAATAGTAAGTGAGAGGGAGAAAGAGTAAAAAAAAGACTTAGTAAACTTCTATAGATGTTTTATTAATACATGTAGTTCGGAAAATAGTGTCTTTTTATTCCTATATGAGAATGTACCGGTGTTATATCAATACTTGAACTTATTTAAAATGTATTTATAAAAAGAGATCAGATGTCAATTGTGAACTTCAAAATAGTTTAAACAGAGTTTATATAGAAAAGAGGACAAAAAGATGGGAGGTCGTCTCCTAGACCAGATCTCAGTTCACAAAGGAAACGAACAGTACAGAGATGTCGGAAATCAGACCCCTTGACTGTATCAATAATATTTTAGTGAAAGTCGCAGAAAATACCTTAACTGTAACAACTTCTTACATCAAAGTATGAGAGTACATAAGAAATTATCCTGTAAGGCGTAAAGGTAAAACAGAAAAAAAGGAACACTGACATAAGTCCATATTAAGATTCGGTCTTATAACGAGTCCACTACATAGGAGTCATAGTGTCGACTACTATGTGTTACAGAGTGACCACTACAATTAAAGTCAGTGACCAGTTCCACAACGGGTTAAGGACCTGACATTTCAATGGTATCTAAAAGAGATAGTGACCATTATTCGTCGTGTAACCCTTTGTGATTCTTGTGGGTATTTAGGTGGAGGAAGAGTAGTTTTAAAGAGGGATGGAAATAGTAGGTCACTACTAAAAACGGACTAGGTAAGGAGTGGTACTGAAAGGACCGAGGGTGTGTTAGAGGTCGGGAGGGGTAAATGGTCAGTTGGGAGTTTAAGATGACTTTCATGTCGGACGGAAGGACAGGGAAAATAATAGTAAAAATGGAAAACGAATGACCGTGTCTAAGTACTTAAGGATAATAAAAATTACTAAATATTAAGTAATAACGTCAATTGGTAAAATCACAAGTTTGACAGATTCCAAACCGGTCCTCTTCAGAGAAGTACGACCAAACACACAGGAAAGGGTAGAAAAAACACGGGACATGGAAGAAGGAAACACCATATCATTCTTCTAGTTCAGGAAAATGGACAGAATGGGGACAGGACATTAGTCAGTAAAAGAGTATATGGAGACTAAGTCAAATCCCTCCTTACCATAAATCTCTGGTTCTATACCTCGATTCATCTGAGTGACGATAACCTCAAAGAAAGGAAGTGTGTAAGTTGTTTCTCTCGAGTCTTTATGTAGGTCTACGTTTGTAAGTGTATGTTAATAGGTATATGTAATTACGTTAATGTATATATGTACGTATAGGTGTTGTGTGCATATAGAAAATTTTGGTACACAACAAATGGGTCCTAGAGGTGAAGAGTACATAGGGGTTTCCCCTAGAAAGGAAAGAAGAGGATGGGTTGTAAGGTGTCAATCTAGGGTTGTCGTTGTAAAAATGAATAAACGAAAGTCAAGTCAAGTCAAGTCAGCGAGTCAACACAGGCTGAGAAACGCTGGGGTACCTGTATCTTAAACATGTGTAATTGTACGAAAGTTTTCAATTTTTGTATATTTTTTCTAACTGAGTCTCTGCACAGTAAGGGAGGTATCGTGAAAGTAGGATAAGATATTGAGTGGGAATATCCAGTCGTAGAAGTAACAAAAAACGAACGAAGAAGAACATATTGAAAATCATTTCTATTCGTGTATACACCCGAAGGGTCCATCGTGGTCACCATTTCTTCGGTGGACGGTTCCGTCCTCTCTATTTTCTGCGACCAAACTAGGGATCTCTTCCCGTCCCGTTGGGTGGGGTCAAAAGAACGGACCTCTTAGGGTACCTATCGTCTCGGACCTCCCGACACCAAGTATCTCAGTGTTTCTCAACCTGTACTGATTTCACTGAATCGTGTGCACGTTCGTGTATGCGTACGAAAGGTTAAAAGATTAAAAGAAGATTAAAAAAGGAAGAAACTATATATTTTCCTTATCTGAGAAACCGAATATCGAAAAAGTATATTTACCGTGAATAGCGAGACAATATCTCCAGAAGGAATATTAAAAAATTATCAACGTGTTATGATTTCTCACACAAATAAGATATCAAAGACGTTGGTCAGAGATGTGAACTTGTGAATTCATCGGAGGTCATAAAACGTTATTGTTGTTTACGAAGTCACTTGTTGGAATACGTATATATAAAAATGTGACATCCAAATAGAAGTCCCATTTAAGGATCTTTATCCTAAAGACTCAGTTTTTCGTTTACGTGTATATCAAAACCATCTATAACGGTTTAGGAGGAGACATTTTTGACACGGTAAAAGATAAGGGTAGTCGTTACATACTGTCACGGACAACGACATATCGGAACGGTTTTCTTACAGAGTAGTTCGAAAATTCAAACGGTCAAACCGTTTACTCCTTATCTAATGACAACAAAGTTAGCCGTAAAGAGTGTAACACTCGTTTAAACTTGTAAAAAAGTATACAAGAAGAAAACACTTAATAGGTACATTAAACGGGTTAAAAGATATACTAACGACAAGTAAAGGGTAACTAAAAATTTTCTACTAATGATTACTTTCCATAATCGGGAAATAGACTCGGGAAATAGTCACTACCTAAGACTTTTATAACAGAGGGTTATCAGTGAGTAGAAACTTGAAGAAACGATACCACAAAAGAAGAAAACTTACAAAGGAAACAAACGAAAACTTGTACGTTTTCAAAAACGTAAAATACATCGGTTTAAATGGAAAACAAAGTAACATAATCTTAAAAATTGTTAGTGAGTTTTCAGAAGGGGATGTGGGTCCAAAATCTCCCTAAATCACTATAAAAGGAGACCATACACATATGAGAAAAGTAAAATTTTAGAGACTACGTAAACCTCAAGTGATAACACGTACCATACTCTTTACCTAGATTAAAATGAAAAAAGTTTTACCGATAAGCTAAAAGGGTTGTGGTAAATAATATTTTCTGGTATAAATAGGGGTACGAACTTTATGATGAAAATAAAATATGATTTAAAGATACACATTAACCTAATGAGACCTCAAACATAAAATAAAGTAACAAAAGCCAAAATACCTTCACTTACGACACAATAAACCATGTATTTATAAGTATTAACAATGTTAAAGTATCAGCATTACCGAAGATTACAATGTAAAAACAGAATAAATTGCAAAACCCCCCAAACTTCAGATGAAAAAAGAATCTTGGACATTCTCAAACGTGAATGTACCAAAGTTTACGGTGTAGGTAACATGAGGAACTAATTGTGTAAAAAACTAGTGATCGTGACGAGACGTGATCTTTTTATGTTACTTTTCATTAATTAACCTACATAGACGAATGGACTACACCGTTGAGAGCTCTTAGTTCATCTATAACGTTAATTATTTAATGTATTTACGAGAAAATGTAAATGACACCACCTATATTAACACATGTCGTTCTCAACTAAAACATTGTGTTTAAAACTAATTATGTTAGTAAGATTTATAGAAACGCATCTCTACACAAAAAGACAAGTAAGTCGTTATAAGTTCAAAACTCCCCCGAATTTCTCGAGTATTCTCCTGTTTCACCTATATACACAAATAACGAAGTCTTTTCTTTATATTTATTTTCTCGTATTGGTTCTAAAAGTGTATATACTGTTTTTACTCCAGGTCACCGTACTGGACGGATCAATGTGTCGGTCAATCATGTTTTGGTGACGATAGTTTGTTCAACGAATTACCGATCAGCTCACACGAAAAGTGTGAATGTATACTTCAGATGAAGACGTGTATGGTCTCACGAAAGAGATACATTTATAGAACCGTTTGTCTTTTTGAGACACACGGGGTTCGTTCGGATGCACTGTGTGTTGCACAATACAAAAAGTGTCCGGTAAATGTACTCTTTACTTTGGAATCTCGCGAGGTTAAAGGAGAAATCCTTTTTTGCACCCCTCCTGTTCCTTTTCTGTTTTTTTTACTCACTTTACTTAAAGTCCCAGACTCTGATTTTAACGGACCACAGGTAATATTACTACTGATTTGTCCCTATACTTTCACAGAGAGCCTCAGGACTAGTGTACCCGAACAGTAAGACGAATTTTCCTAAGGTTGCACCTGAAGGGACCCCCATGTCACTTATTCTTAGTAAGACGATTACGTCCCCTGGACGTAAGATAGAGACCAGGCTCTTCTAGAGTGTACGACGCCTCGTTGACTCTGGTCCGTGGTGTCGATGACTCAGTCTCGAGATCTCAGGTACTCGGTGTCGATGGCTTTGGGTGCTCGGATCTTGGACACGAGAGGTTGTTACTCTTCGGACGGGCGGTGTTGATCTCTCCTCGGGGGGGGTGGAGGTGGTGGTGGTGTTGATCTCTTCTCGGACCCACCGTCGCTTCTTTGATACGTCGGTTTTCAATTATTTATTTAATTGTTGATTAATATTTATTTATTCTAGACATATCAGGTTCGATACCAAAAAGGTCATCAGTACATACCTACACTCTCAACCTGGCATTTCTTCCAACTCACGACTTCTTAACTACGAAAGTTAGACACCACGACCTCTTCTGAGAAGCTTCAGGGGACCTGACATTCCTCTAGTTTGGTCAGTTAGGATTTCCTTTAGTTGGGACTTATAAGTTGACTTCCTGACTCTGACTTCGACTTCGAGGTCAGGAAACCGGTGGACTACGTTTCTCTACTGAGCAACTTTTTCTGACACTACGACCCTTTCTAACTCCCGTCCTCATCCGCCACTGTCTCCTACTCAACCAACCTACAGAAGCGGTTGAGTTCCTGTACCCAAACTCGTTTGACACCCTCTATGACTTTCTGTCCCTTCGGACCGTACGGTGTCAAGCACCCCAACGTTTCTCAGTCTGTATTGACTCGATGACTTGTCGTTATTGTTTATTATTTTCAACAACTACCGTAGTAGATTTCTCTTTTTTCTCCTCTTACCTACCGTTTTACTGTTGTTCACCTAAAGGTTTCACAACCTTCCGTAAAGTCCAAAAGACAGACGAAATCCTAAAACAAATATGTATATATTAAAAAATTCTTTTTTTTTTTTTTTTTTCGGTTTGGTTGGTCCGTCTTTTAGTGAGACTACATTTTTGACAATTCTTAGTACCTCCCCTTTTTTGGGAGAGGGACGTACGACCTCGATTGACGAATGAGTGTCCGTGAACATAGTCTTGTCGTCGTCGTCCCCTTCCTTCGTCTCCGATTAGTCTTCCTTCTTTTTTTGTATGAGACGTTTACGATTTTACCTCGTTATCGTTCCGGGATCCTTCCCCACAGTACACAAACCCATTTTTTTTTATTCGGTACATCGTTACCTCGTAAATTTGGGGATACTCACCACCTTTGGTCCGACCGATGAGAGGAGGAGGAGGTCAATATTTGGAACGTTTAGGGGGTCCCTTAAGAAACACGTCTCTATTAAAGAGTCTGACGAATCTTCCATTTCAGTATGTAGATATCTTTCCGTACACTGCTACCATATAAATACACACTTTCTCTTTGTTCCTTAGATGACCAGAGAGGTAAAAGTTCCCTCTTTTAAGTTTCTGTAAAGTGTGGTGGTGGATGTCTGGTCCTGTTACGGAAGGTCTTTTTATTTGTAGCAAGGAAAGTCCCAAAGGTTTTGACGTTACACTTTAAGTTAATAAATAAAATTTTAGGGATTGTCCTAACAAAGTAGGATGTCTTCTTTTCAGGGTCTTCATTTTCCTTGTCGTTTACGATTGGTTTTCCCTTCTCTTTTCCTGTTTTTTCCGAGTAATATCTTAGGAGTCATAGTCCCCTACGATAAGATTTGATAAATAATTTAAGAAGAACAGAAAGAACTAACGTAGCAGGTCCGACACTGACTACGACATTGTCTTATCCTTCTCGTACTTAAGAGTTTCCGTTGAGGAGAAAAGATGTGAGGACCCTTATAGAGTCTCGAGTGTTACCCAATTATTTCTTCGGGGACTAAGAACTAGAGGACTTATTTCTCGAGTGGTTAATTGTCCGGGTGTCCTTTCGTGTTTCGTCAAAGTATAGTTTTGTCTTTTCTTCGGGTCGTTAAACGTTTACAGGTTTTTTTTACGTACTTTGTAGTCATTTATTACCTCTCCTTGTCTTTAAAGTTTTATCCGAGTCACGTAGAAATTTTCACGGAAAAAGGTCTATTTATTAAGAATCTACTTGTTAAAGTATGTGTATCCCGTAAACTTATTAAGGTATCTGAAGTAAAATGGTCTAGAAAGACGGATTAATGTTCAGAAACTTGGTCTGTTGCCATGAACTTTCTAGTTACGGTCCGACGTGTTTCGTGTATATTTCGCGTTAATTCTCCTGACGAGCTACCTCGTTATCTATTGTACGTATACCTGCATACATCAGAAGGGTACATGTGTGAACTATAAGCACAACACACATCACTTCTGTGTGTGAAAGTGACAGGATTTACAGAGACCGACGGTAAGACATTTACGTTGTTAGTTTTACTTTTACCTTATTTTTTTTTTTTATCCTTCTAATGGTGGTTCCAAATCTATTAAAAGAATGACCTTGAAAAGTCAGATCCCTTCAGATTAATTGACGTAGACTCTCATAAATAAAGATTGTGACAAAGTGAAAAATGATGAATAAATCTAGTTTTAGACTGTGTAAAATCCTTTATACACCTAAAATTTACACAGGATTAAGTAAGTTGAACAAAGAGTAAAAAATTGTGATTTAATTCTATTATTTTGTAATGGTAGAACCTGATGAATCTTCCATACATATATGAAGTTCGTGTCCGTAAAGTAAACATTGATCCTTTCGTTACGAAGTACAGACCCTCTTTTCGTTCGTCTTAGTGGCTGTGACCCATAAGAGTCAAGAGTCCCTTCCGTCCAGATTGCTTACATTCTCTACTGTCCGTGTTTTCCGTAGATTCTGTCACCGACCGTGGTTCTTTTATTTATTATTTATCGTTTAAGTGCAACTGGTCTTTTTTCACTGTAAAAGGTCGCTGTGTAATCTATCCTCTTCTTTTTCACACTCCTCAGTTTTTAACATCCCTTTACTTTTACATACAGAACTGACGTCCTATTTTCTGACAATCTTGACGTTTCTGGTATTTCTGTGTGTGTCTGTCTTCCCTGACTTAGTCCCAGAGACCCTACTCACCGGTGTCTTCCGGTACCGCGACTTGTCAGGGACGGACACGGTGGTGGAGATGACCTGGTGTCACAGTGGTGGTAGATCTGGGGAGAGTAAGGGACTCGAAAACAAGTTGTCGTAACGTCCTTTGATTACCTCTTTTATTACCTCTTATTGTATTAGTGACTCAATAAAGAGAAAGTATAGATATACAAAAACGGTCCAACTCTCCTCTTACCGGCAATATTTTGTAAATATTATACCAATTTTGGTGAACTGTTTTTTTTTAGAATGAATAATTTGACTTCCGTTATAAACCTGGAATACTACTTTGGTTTACCGAGAAACACGTCAATTTATTTCCTGTGCATTGGTGTCTCTGTTGTGTGAAACATATAAACGTCAATTTCTCTTTTTACGTTTCGTTGACGGATTCTTTACGAGGAAACAGAGGAAAGTAAAAGACAAGGGTTTGAAACCGGTTAAATCCACGTCAATGATAGACGAAAATAAATAGTCATAAAACTCTGTCGTTACCGAAACTTTGCCGTTTTTATCTTAGTTTATTTTCAACTAGAAGAACTGATTATGTACTTAATTAGTGAGTAAAGACGTCTTAGGAACCGACCCTCCCACGGCCTTCCCTCACCCACTCGACATACATCGTGAGACTGGTACCCGTATACACGCTGGAACCCTCTTCCGTGACTTTGTGAGACCAGAGGACAAAGGAGAAGATTTTATACTGCGTCGACTTATTTCTTAGAGATTACAACTTTGTCTCGTCCTGAGGTACCAGGAACGGGTGGTGCACGAGACAGACGAAAAGTAGACGTCTTTTTGAAGTCGGTTTCTTATTCAAATTAGCGTCTTCACTCTTATACGTCTTTGGTCTCTTTTATCAGAAAGTTCTGATTTATTATCAAGTCAGTAATCCCTATCGGTTCCTGGAAATCAAGGAAGAGTTCCTGATGTCTATTATAAGACTCGGTGTAGAACACTCGACAGAATGTCTATGACTTTAGGGATGTTTCACCTTCTTCAAATTGATTTACTACTGGTCTGACATCGTATTGTATTCGACGGTGTTAAGGTTCTTAACAGGGGTTTCTTTACTCTTGGTTGGTTGGAACCCTGATTTGTAATTGATATGAATTTTGTTAGTTCTACTGCGACCAGTCTGGTGGGTACTGGTTAAAGTTCTGCTGACAGTCTCGACTGACGACAAAGACTTACATCGAAGGAAGAAGAGAGATATTTTCGAGAACGGGTGACCAACATTCCCGCCTCTCAGTCTGAAACCTGTCCTCAGGCGGGAGGGACACCCGACGGTCGTAGGTCTTATTTCGTTTGAAAGGAAATGTTATGGGAACGGAGATATGACCGGAAACTCGGTAATCGTCGGCCTGAGGTTGAAAGCCAATGTTACAGTGAGTATTGAGGGAATAAGAGACTAGTAAGAGGGGGAACAAACTAAAATAAGAAATACATTTTAACTTGCGGTTGTTCTTTTCGTTGAGAGTCTCCTCTTCGGTATACAATTTCTAATCGTTAGCTCTTTCAACATCACCGATGTCACACAGTCCTAACAAACATTTGAAGATACTGGGTTTCAGAGGGAGAGGGGTCTTACGTCAGACCTTGTGTTAGGAAACGATAAAATTTAGCCTGTCGAAATTAATGGAGGAACAATACTTTGTCTTTCCTGTCACTGAAAAGATTTGAACTAAAAACTGATTTTTAGAGAAACGGTTAAGGAAACCTGTTATTTAAGACTTATCACCATAAAATATAGAGGGTCTGTTTGCAGAGAAAGTACTTTTACCCACCCCTACTTACTTAAAGTTTTACAGTAGTAAAATCGATGGTAAATAAGATGAGATAATGTTTAAGTTATTGGAACTTGGTCTCAATTATCTTTAAGTACTATTCATTATTTTTAGTTTGACCGGAGTTTAAGGGCACCGAAGTGTGTCGGATATTCGATAGTTAAGGAGTTAGAGAGAGAGGTCGGATCTTGAGAGATAACTCAAGGTCGGTTTTAGTGTGGCTGTCTGCAGTGGTCTGTTTTGATGTGCCTGTCTACAAGAAAACCTCGGAGTCTGACTTGTGTAGGTAGTGGGAGGAGGGAAAGGGGCATGGTCGAGGAGGAAGTCACAAAACACAAAGACAATTACAAAAGTAGAGGGTCAAACCATAGACTCAAACCGAGGTTCTGTGAGAGGAGAGGAAACGGGGTTTGTGACAACTAAGTTGAGGGAAATTAAAGTAGTCTATCTAAGGTTGGAAAGGATACTTATCTTGGAATTAGGACGTAAGACTTTACGTTTAGACTACTGAAAGGACGAATTTTTATACGGTCACGGGAATTACATTTTGGGTCAGAGAGATCGTCCTGTATAGTTATGTTCTACGAAGTATTAGTCCAGAGACGGAAATGTCGGTCGGTGTAGAAGCCAGTGAAGGAAGAAAGGGGATTTTCAACAGTTCCAGGATTCGGAAATTGTACAGGGGTTAAAGGGTGTGTGAGAAAAGGAGATCAGAAACACATGTAGTAACAAAGAATCACCCTGACAAGGATAAAGGAAGACACAGTCCGACTGAAGTGATTCGGAAACTTTGAGTGGAGTCGGGAAGAGTGCCCAGTCAGAGTCGGAAGTGACTGACAGGTATACACAAGAGTATTGTACTGTCCGTATGAAGATGTATAAAGATGTTAGGGGTGACACACCATAAAATTGTTGATAACATACCGCTCAGGTATTTCCGTCTCAGACGTAAAATAAATCAAATGGCTAACTACTGTCCGTATATTATTTACACATTATTTACTTGTTGATACGTGCATCATCTCCCGGATACTCCTATCATTTGGATCAGGTTCCACGGACCCTGTCAGGTCCAGGTGGGTCTAGGTAGGGTCCAGTAGGGTCGGACTAATTCTTATCTAGAGGGAAAGTAAGGGTTAACAGGTCTACACCTGTTATTTAGTATACTAGTAACAGATACTCAGTTGTATGGTCTACGTGGACATCGGAATAATTATTACAGTAAATTTTCTGTGTCGTCATGTAAGTGTCTCTCTCTAGACCCCTTCTACTAGTGACGCGTTCTACAAGATCGGACCCACCATTGTAAAGTCCACTGAAAAAAGAGGACCAGTATGAATGTAATTAACTTTAACGAAAGTAGGTAAGTCGTGTCTAGTGAAGTTATTTTGATCAGTTTACTGAAACTTTTTCAGTGTCGCATTAAGTAGAGTTCACTTAAAAGACCTTATAAGTCAAAATAGAAATCCCGATACCTTTTACGGTTCTAAAAAGTAAAACATCCAGTTGATTCGTATACTGTCTTACCCGGGTAGTATTTCTATTTCCTGTAGTTTTCGAACACGAATATAAGTGTTTACAGTAGGTTGGGGTGTAACGTACTTTTTACTTTGATTTGAGTTGATTTTATTTGTCAAGACTCTCAGTCCTACGGTTTTATAGGTCTGTAAACCAAACTTCGACGACGTATCCCAGATCTGGAGGTGTCGACCATTACACTTATTTGAGTGTCTGGTTTGAAAGTTTATCATTCTCGTATACCTTTTGCAATTTACCCTGTATTTGTAACGATTAGTCTTAGGTTGTCTCCATTAGATTTTTTGTAGGAGCACATTTTTACGAAGGTGTTAGTTAAGATGGAGTGTCTCGTTACTGAAAATAGTCAAGTTTTTGCACACCTTCTTTTCATTCAGTAGTACAAAAGATAGTCTAAAAATAGCACTAATTTGCACATATGACTTCGTAGTGACCAGTGTTTGAAAATTGGTCATGAATTTATATATTTGATTATCGGTTGAAAACTAGTTCAATGTTAAGGTATATTCAACGTTCGGTTAATGAAAGTCAATGAAAGAGATAAAAGAGTGACTGAACGTCTACGTAGGTTTTCTCCTCTCATGTTTCGTGTAAACAAGACGGACCTACCCCTATAAATTCTGTTTAGTAGAGGTTGAAACACCTCGGTTTCAACTCTACTGACGAACGTAGAGAAGGTCTCGACTGATACAGACCGTATCCTTACCAATCCTCTAGAACCTGTAGTTGACTTTCCTCCTGTCACCACTTCCCCACGTAGAACCGGTCGGTCTCGGAAGTCGAAGGAAAAGACCGTCACCCATCTCTCGCGTGACTACGGAGGTTTTAGACGAAGAGATTCTTACTGCCCGTCGGAGTCTCTCCCTTCAAGGCGTGGTCGGTCCTAAGTCGATTGGTCGACTACTACGCCGCCGTAGTTCAGGGTCTCTTAGTCCAAGTTTAAGACAGTGTATTGGAACTAGTTAAATGAATCAGAGGACTTTCTCTCAGGGAGGTTCTGTGACCCACACTCACTCGTACTTGGGACAGTGGATTTGACATCTCCGTAATACAGACTCTATTCGAGTTTCCTATGTAAAAGTCTTCTCCTACACCCCTCGTTACTAGGGGAACGCCGACAACGATAAGTCAGCGATGCAGTACCTAAGAAACGTTGGGGTACCTGACGTCGTGAGGTCCGAAGGGAGAGGAAGTGGATGGAGGGTCTCAATCGAGTTTGAGGACAGGCAACTCAGCCACTACAGTATGTCGGTACAGTAGGAGAGAGCAGGCGGAGAGAAGACGGGAGTAGAACGGGTCGTGCTCCCAGAAAAGGTTACCCAGTCGAGAAACTTAGTTCACCGGTTTCATAACCTTGAAGTCGAAATCGTAGTCAGGAAGGTTACTTATGAGTCCCAACTAAAGGAAATCCTAACTGACCAAACTAGAGGAATGTCAGGTTCCCTGGGACTTCTCAGAAGAGGTTGTGGTGTCAAACTTTCGTAGTTAAAAAGTCGTTAGTTAGAAGAAATTTCAGGTTGAGAGTGTAAGTATGTACTGGTGAACCTTTTGGTATCGAACGTGATATGTCTGGAAACAGTCGTTTCACTACTGAGACAAAAATTATGTGATAGATCCAAACAGTATCGAAAAGAAGGTTTTTTTCGCAGAAAATTAAAGTACCGACATCAGTGTTAGTGTCGTCACTAAAACCTCGGGTTCTTTTATTTCAGACGGTTCAGTGGATATAAAGGAGAACCCTCTACTTACACCGTACGACCGTCCCTACCATGGCGACGAATCTCACCGTAGGACAACCGAGAGAACTAGGTCTTCTGGGTCATTCGTACGAAAGTCGTTGAGGCACAGACCTTGGTTGTGAGACTCTCGTTAATACGGGGAAGGACGTAATCGGTTGAGTAGGTATGAAAGGTAGTGGTAGATGTGTGAATATTAGACAGATTGGTAGTAACGAGGGGTCTCATACTCTAGTTATAGTGACTGACTGAAGATCTTTAAAGGTGAACTCACAGGGTAACCATAAAGTGTGAGTAGGTTTAGACTAACGAAATAGACAGTAGGGGAGTTTCGGTCAAGAAAGTTTGAGACTTAGAGACACTTACCGTAGTGGTAGACGTACTAAGTATTTTGGTCTTTAGAATTAGAGTAGAAACTAATTATAGAGGACAGAGTGAGGGACGTAGATGAGTCAGGGTCAAGACTGAGACTGAATAACATGGAGAATTTCCAAAGAACGTGGGAAATTGCCGTAAAAGTGTAGTGATGGGACAAGAACCTAATAAGGTTAATAGAAGGATTTCTAGAGGGGTGGAGATAAAAGTTGGAGTGTAAGTGACTGGTGAAGTTACACAAGAGAGGTATACCACCGGTAATAGTTCAGTAGGAGATGAAATTTTGAGAAACATATTTTAGTTGTACTTTATCTAATTTCTGAATTTGCATTCTGGGTTTGATACTTTGAGAATCCTTTTTTTTTTTTGTTGGTTTTTGTAGCTCCTTTTCGAGGAATCGAAACCAGAACCGTTAAAAAAAAAAAAAAAACCATATGTCAGAGTTTTCTTGGATGTTATTTTCGTTTGTATTTGTTAACCCTGATGTAATTTGATTTCTCGGAGACGGGTCGTTTCCTTTGGTAGTTGTTTTACTTTTGCTTCGGATACGTTACGTTCTTTTATAAACGTTTGGTATATAGACTATTCCGATTATAGGTTTTACTTTCCTTGAGTGTGTTGAGATTTCGTTTTTCTTTGTTTATCGGACTAAAAAATTTACCCGGTTCCTGGACTTATATGTAAAAAGGTTTCTCCTGTATGTTTACCAGTTGTTTATACACTTTTCAACGACTTTTTAGTGAATAGCAGTTCCTTTACGTTTAGTTTTAGTGTAGTCTATAGTGGAGTGTGGACAATCTAACTGATAATAGTTGTTCTATTCTCGATTTTTTTGTCACCGTTCCTCTTTTCCTTGTCAAGACAAGACGACCACCCTTACGTTTAACCACATCGGTGATACCTTTTCTCACACCTCCAAGGAGTCTTTTACTTTTTATCTTGATTACGTTCTAAGTCGTTAGAGTAAAGACTTTTATACAGGTTTCCTTTACTTAATCATAGAACTTCTCCGTAGACATGAGGTACAAATGACTTTATAAGAAGTGTTAACGGTTCTATACCTTTCTTGGATTTACGAGTAGTTGTCTACTGACCTATTTCTTTTATACCACATGTGTGTGGTATGTATGTGTGTTACCTTATAATAAGTCGGTAATTTTTCCCTTTAGAACGATAATCGACGGAAGGGTCGTGTCCCTATCTTAGGCCCAGAGGACGTAACGTCCGTCTGTGAAATGATAGACTCGGTGGACCCTTTGATATATGATCAACGATTTAGGATACGTTCAATGGATTGATGTGTCTTGACATCGTAGGAATAGTTCTTTTGTCTTATTATTATAGATAAAGTGTTTTGACA
The DNA here is from genome assembly GCA_006410555.1 of Capra ibex. Classification (NCBI taxonomy): domain Eukaryota; kingdom Metazoa; phylum Chordata; class Mammalia; order Artiodactyla; family Bovidae; genus Capra; species Capra ibex. The sequence continues at coordinate 65,952,598 of SJYO01026388.1, read as the reverse complement.
TAACTTCTATTTGCTCGAGTATATATATTTTGTAAACGGTGTCCCGAGTTGTATATCACTCGGTGACTATTACTAGGGTCACATGAGTACTCGGTTCCCGGTAAAGACCGTATATAGACATAAAACAACCCCTTAGTATTAAGTTTGTCTGTGTACGTGGGGGTAACAAGTAACGTCGTAATAAATGTTATCGGTCCTGTACCTTTGTTGGATTTTCAGGTGCCTTTCTACTTACCTATTTCTTCCATATATACATGTTGTACCATGTATATGTGTAACCTTATAATGAACCGGTATTTTTTCTTACTTCAACCCAGTGAACACCTACCTACACCTACCTGGATCTCAGACAGTATGTCTTACGTCATTTAATCTCTCTTTGCGTTATAGCATATAATTGTGTATATACACCTTACGTCTTTTTACCATGTCTAGTTGAATAAAAGTCCTTTTCTCTACTCCTCTTGTCTATAACCTGTACCCCCTTCCCTCCACCCCTCTAACCCTAGTTACATACGTGTAAAGGTACACATTTTATCTGTCGATCACTATTGGACGATAATATATCATGTCCCTCGAGACGAGCCCCGAGACACCACTGGATCTACCCATCCTGTCCCCATCCCAACCCTTCCTCCAGCTCTCCCTCCCCGTATCCATATGTATGTCGACTGAGTGAAGCAAAATGTCGTCTTCGATTGTGTTATAATGTTTCGTGGATACGTACGCACGGTTCAGGAATACCTGAGATCAGAAGGTCCGAGGAGACAGGTACCGTAAGAGGTCCGTTCTTATGACCTCACCCAACGGTACGGGAGGAGGTCCCCTAGAAGGGCTGGGTCCTTAGTTCGGATGCAGAGAAGACGGAGAAAGTAACCGTCCGACCAAGAAATGGTGATCGCGGTGGACCCTTCGGGCAGTTCGTGGATATGGAGTTAAAATTTTACAATGCTAACTTTTAAGAGTTTATTTTTGAGTTCCAAAATGAAATAATACTTTTGTTCAAAAGTCTAGATTGTCAGGACCTATCCATGAAAAATACGTTGTTAGTCGACCTCGGTTCATTGTGGTTGAGAAAACCTACTCCGTGTCCGGATTCAAACGGTGTCTGGAGTGATTAGGAATAGGAACTGGTCGAAGAGTCGAATTTTGGTAGGCACGAATTCAGGGAGTGACGTACGTTAATACCTTTTAGGGAACTCTACTTTCACAATCGTATGCACGACGTTCTAATATGGATCATGTTTCCTTCAGTTATATTGGCCGAGAAAGGGAAAGAGGTCTACCGGACGTACAAATTCGACTTCATTTAAGTATTTATATAAGGAGATATCTTTTTCAGATACTAAGATTGGATGTCCAGTCGAAATAGTGGAGTTTCGTCTCCTTCCCTGTTACAAGGAAAACAAAATCTTTGTCTAACGGACTCGAATCTCTTTACTTGAACCTCTCACGAAAAAAAATCTCTGGTAAAGGTTCGGGCAAAGGTGTCCACCACGACAGACCGTACAACTGGAGTGTATCGGGTCCCCTCGACCGGAAACGAGTTAAAGAACTTTCTCTCTACAGTCCGAGTCACTGGGGGTTCACCCCTAACAGAAGGGAGAAATGTGAACGGTAGTCGACAACCACCGTAAAGAAGTTTAGTCGCTCCACAGGACAACACGCCCCCTCGCCCTCCCCCGCGAGGTCGCCCCGTCGGGGTGCCTCGGAGACTGACGCCGTAGAAGAAGGAGGTCAGGGCCCTACGGCGACAAAGTGTAGTGTACTTCCCCCGAAGGGGCCGCCAGAGACTACAAGCCAAAACAATACAGAAAAGTTGCTTGTGTCTTTAGGTAGACACTTGTAGAACTGGATGTTAAGATACGTCTAGTTTGATGTTGGTCATACAAAGTTATTGCCCGAATTTTAAGTCGCGGCAACCACTTGAGATTAAGATTGGGACTAGGATTAAATGATAAACTGGTTCTCCAAATAGTTCCCCGAAGATACTTAAAATAAAGAGAAACTACGGAATTTCTTAAAACCCCAATATTTTGTATACTATGTGTGTGTATGTATGTATGTATCCGTGTATTTTGTTAAAGGTTTACATATAGGATATTTTAGTTCAAGATTGAAATTACATTACTTTACTTTCGTCATACCTCGTTTCACCAAAACTTCTTTAGTTAGAAAAAGTTAGTTACTTTCATGAACTATTACAAAGATGTTTTTTTTTCTTTGTAGATAAAAAAACTGGTTCAAGACTCCGAGATTAATAGTTTCAGGATTTCTCTATGACTGTGTACCAACCCCTTCAACAAGGATGTGTCAATTCTTAACACAAATAAAGGTTTTTCTACGATTGAAATATTTATTTTTTTGTGTATCCAGTTATCTCTTCTTAAAATTATTTTGTTTTACTATATTCTTATTTGGATTAAAGAAGATCTCTGAAGGTTTTGTAAGGATTCCTTGTATACGTTTTGTAGAACCAGAAGATTGGAGATTACGAAGGACCACATATACCAGGTCAAGGAGAGAGTGAAGAGGATTTCTCTTTCTGCCTGTAATTCTCTTCAGATTTGGAGTTTTCCCTTTTTAGGGCTCAGAGAAACGGAAAAGACTAACCCAAATTTTTTTGTCAAAAGATTAACCTCGTCGTAAAGTCTTCGTTTGTGAAGGTCCGAACCACAGATGTAAAATGTCAGTCGTTCTTTATGACAAATATTAAAGTGCCTTCCATTTTGTAAAGTGGTTCCCGTTTGTAAGTAGTGCGTTACTTAGTTGCTGGTCAGTGGAAATAGGGGTAGGTGTACGTTTATCGAAGGGTTAAAAGGATGAACAGTAATATACACTGTAAATTTGAGTCAATGAAACCTGGATGTTGTGATCAATTGGGGTCCGTTCGATTCTAAGGTTTGTTTGGGAACGATTACACAGTCTTTGAGTATTAAAGAAAGAAGGAAAGACTAGTCATTTCAGAAGGTATTTGTATCTGGTTTAAGACACATTGTTTTACGAAGGCTGATATGCGAAATGGAACCGTCTTTTCGTGTCGCATTGTTAACGAAGAATGACCGTTTGTTCCCTTTTCAGATTACTTAAATCCTACTAAAAGGTCAACCTCTAAAATAAAAAAGGGAGATTAACAATAGTGTTCCATTTTCTTTATTTTAAGTTTAGTTTGGTCGTCAGGTGAAAAAAAGAAATTTGATATAGGTTCAGTTTACTTGCTTTTTTCGATGGTAATTATAATGTGTCACCCTATTTTAATCGAAGGAATAACATACAATCAACTGGAAAAGGGGTAACGTATGTATTAATTCTTTTTTTGGATGGGTGTTCTAAATTTCCTGACATCTGTCCTGTAGATTAACGATTCGTTTATAAATTAAGGAGAATTTTTAAATTACCTTACAATTTAGGGTGTCTTTTTATGTAAGTCTTTTTATACGGTTCATATCTCTTTTTTATATCTTATATCTTGTATATTTTTAGTTTATACACATGACATAAACGATATTTATTTTCATTTAAGAGTCAAAAATTTTCTTCATAATTGTTTACCTTACTTTATACCAGAAAAGTTGAATCGTTATTAAAAACTCTGGAGAGTTTCATAATGTTATAATTCGATAATAAGGCCGGAGTAACGTTTATGAGGAGTTATATTAATACCGTGGACAAGTCAGTAAGATGACGTATGGAAAGTGACTCGTGGAAAGTAAATTTTACGGGGATAAAGTATGAAAAATAATATCCACAAGATACCAGTGAACTAATACTTAGGAGGCAGGTCAGTGACGACGAGACTAACTTTAGTGACTCCAAATGGAAAAATCCACGACACACGTTCACACGATTCAACGAAGTCAGTGAAGACTGAGAAACTCTGGGAAACCTGATATCGGACGGTCCGAAGAGACAGGTACCCTAAGAGGTCCGTTCTTATGACCTCACCCAACGGTACGACGGAGGACCCCTAGAAGGGTTGGGTCCCTGGTTTGGACGTAGAAAATCCAGAAGACACAACCGTCCGCCCAAGAATTGGTAGTCGTGGTGGACCCAAAATACACAACTAGTGATGGTTTGTTTTTTGATACTATACCTATAAAAATGACTTGTGTATCCCGAATGGGTACCTGTGACGTGTTCAGTAATGTAAGAAGAGAAAGGGGTAAGCATGTGAAACCAGTAACCCGTCTTTAAAGGTAAAGAGGACGAAGGTATCCTTCTGATACCTGTAAAAAGAGTTTCGATACTCGGGTCCGTCTGGAAAGGGGGTCGTACGTATTGTTTTAAACCGAAAGTTAAATCCCTCTCGGTACAATATGATCTATGACATAGTAAACTACCGTAGGACTTCAGAGTGTGTTGAGGGTGATGTTTACTGATAAATTCGTTAAAATACAGTGACTGAGAAACCGTCTCTCTCTACGACCCGAAGTCGGCCTTTCCGTGACCTAGTTGGAGTGGTTTATTTCATGTCACTAAATAAACTGTGATCCTTTTATCTTGTAATACTTCTACCCTTCTAAAACACTAAAAAAAGTAGGGTCGACCTTTCTAGTTAGTCTGACCCCTATAGAAATCTTAGGTTAGTTTTAAAGGTCATCCTTCCTCAACGTCTATGTCCTCCTTTCCAGTAGTAAATAACGGGTTGGGTTGAGTTCCAGGATGGATTACTAGATACAGGATTTTCCTTTCAGTCTAAGTGTCCGTTTTTAACAATTTCTACCTTTTGACAAAGGTGTTTGTCAAAATACTTGACCGTCTCAGTATGAGTAACACATTAGACTTCCAGAATTTTCTTTTACTTATTGTTTTTAGGTTAGGGTGTTGAGGTAAGGGTAGAGGACGGTTTGGAAGAGGGTAGTATAGAAGTAAAGACATCCGGTTCGTTAAGATAGGAAGATTATAAAAGAACAAATAGTGTCGTGATCCGTATCTCGTAATTTAAATTTGATATGTAGAGACCGTACATTTTTTGAATTCGTGGTTTGTGGAGTTAGAAAATTCTACTTTCCATTCTTCATTGATAAGTGTACAGGTATATAGTTTTTTCATAGTCTTATCTGTCGCACTTTGTCTATACTTTCTCGATTCACAAGGAGTGATTTTGTTACTTATTTTAATAATATAGTATTCAAATAACTGATTTAAATAACATACACCCCTTCATTATTAATAGAGGTGTCTCACTCTTTTGGGATTCACCAAACACAAAAGACAAAGAAAAGTCACTGAAATAAGACCGCACTATTACCATGTCTACTGTTGGTTGATTGGTCGTCCCGGTTGGAGTAAGTGTAAGTGGGACTCGGGACGTGGGTCTATTCGTTCTCCCGTCGGTCCTGTCACCCTTCTGAATCTGACATCCTTATACGATATCTTAACCGAAACTCCAAAACGTTGGAACCAAACCCTAATAAATATCGTTTTGATCCCAGGGTATCGATAATCTTTTAAAAATTTTCAGTCAAATAAACGATAATGTGACTACAAAATTATTTTGTAACAAAACGAATGGAATAGACATTTTACTTTTCCAACCGATGTACTGACGATCGTGATTTACGACCGTCTACAGAGACTCCTGTAGAAGACCCCTTATACGTTTTCTCCTGGAACGTCGATCTTACATTTCCAGTGTAAAGTTTTTCCGTCACGTACTCGTCTCATTAATTCAGTGACATTACTGAATAATTGGAACTAACGACGGTACTAATGTCACAGTAGACTTGACCCCGTAGTTGAAGGCTTATGTGAAAAGTTCACGTGTACCTTGTCAGAGGTCCTATCTCACGTACGATCCTTTGTATTGTTCAGAGTTATTTAAATTCTATCGACTTTAGTACAACTCTCAGAAAAGGTTTTTGTTGTCGTACTCTGTTCTTCAGTTCATCTCCTTTTTTTGGTATTTTTTATATTTGTGGACCTCCAATTGTCATGCGATGATATATTGGTCACCCAGTGACTTCTTTAGTTTTTCCTTTAATTTTTTGTGCACCTCTTTTTACTTTTACCTTTGTATTCCTAATTTTATAATACCCTGGGTCATTTTTGTCAAGATTCTACTTTCAGATATCACTATGTTCGGATGGTATCCTTTTTTTTTTAGAGCTTATTGGTTGGAGTGGAATGTGAATGTAGTCGATTTCTCCCTTCTTGTTTGTTTTGGGTTTCAATCATCCTCCTTTCTTAAGTATTCCTAGTCTCGTCTTTATTTACTTTATCTCTGAATTTTATTGTCGTCTTTTTAGTTACTTTGATTCGACCAAGTAACTTTTCTATTTGTTGCAATTATTTGAAAATCAGTTTGAGTAGTCTTTTTTTTTTTCTCACTCTCCCGAGTTTAGTTACTTTAGTCTTTATTTTCTTCAATGTCGAAGATTTTATGTTTTCTAGTATTCTCTAATGACGTTTATTAATATACGGTTATTTTACCTGTTGGATTTATTTACTTATTTAAAGGGTCTTTGTATGTTAGAAAGACCTGACTTTGTCCTTATATCTTGTACTCGTCTGGTCATTGGTTATTACTTTGACTTAGTCATTATTTGTTTTGAGAGTTGTTTTTAAGATCCTGGTCTACCGAAGTATCCATTTCAGATGGTTTGTAAATTTCTTCTCAATTGTGGATACGAAGAGTTTGATAAGGTTTCTCTTTCCTTACAAAGATTTGAGTAAGGTACATAGTAGTAGGTCTGTGTTTTGTTTGTTTCTGGTGTTTTTTTTTTCTTTTCTTTTAATGTCCGGTTATAGGGATCACTTGTATCTTCTTTTAGAGGAGTTGTTGTATAATAGTTTCTTTTTAGTTGTCACTTTACTAGTCAGTGGTTCTAGTTCACCTGAAATAAGGTCCTTACGTTTTACCGAATTATAGGTGTTCAGTTAGTTACACTATGTAGTGTAATTGTTTGATTTATTTTGGTATATCAATAGAACAACTTACGTATTTTTCGAAAACTGTTTTAAGTTATAAGTAAATAGTATTTTTTAAGTTGTTTCACCCATATCTCCGGGATATTAAGTTGTATTGTGTCATGCAGGGGATGTACGCTTGGAAGACCAACACTTGAAAGTTTCTAGCGTCTGTACACGAACGTACAGGTTGGCACATTCAATGAAGTACAGACCGTATGTAACAGTGTACACACGTAGCAGATGTTCACCAACACGAAAACACATGTAGTGACACGTCATGACGTATGTCATGTCCTGTCATAGAAATAAAGTTCGAGTCCTACAGGTCTTCGTTTTCGCCTCTGTCTTAGCTTAGGTCGTTCCTTAGTCTTGGACACGGTAGTCACAGTCCGTACTCACTTTAGTGTTGAACGGGAGGTAGAGGATGACGTCTCCTGGGAATCAAGATGATAGAAGGTGGAGGATGGGGAGGAGGTCCGTCATTGAGAAGAACGGACAAGTGAACTAGGGTCGGGGACATACGGTCGACAACATGATATGTTGACATGAAATAAGTTCCATGACATACCATTCTAATTTTTATAAATAAAAAATACAAACAAAAAAATACATAATAAACACGATACATAATAATGACATCACGTTATCCAAATATTATGAAAAGTGTGTTCAGTGAAAAATACATGATAAACATACTTTTCATAATATTTGGATAATGTGATGTCATGATATATCGACTCTTTCTTCTTATGGTGTTATAGAGTACAGTTACCCCTTAGATTTTCTGTTTTGTAAGTTTGTTCTGTTTGACTTTTGTCTAAGTCTATGTCTCTTATTTCCCTACCGACGCTCTTCCCTCCACTCATTCCTTCATCCATTTTATCTATTTGCTCTAATTCTTTATTTTCGGAGTCAGTCATCTTAACTCAGCGAGTCAACAGACTGAGACGTTAGGGTACCTGACGTCGTGCGGTCCGAAGGGACAGGAAGTGGTTGAAGACCTCGAACGAGTTTGAGTACAGGTAGCTCGGCCACTACGGTAGGTTGGTAGAGTAGAAGACATAAAGGGGAGAGGAGGACGGAAGTTAGAAAGGGTCGTAGTCCCAGAATATGTTCCTCAGTTAATAAGTGTGGTCAACCAGTTTCATAACCTCAAAGTCGTAGTCGTAGTCAGGAAGGTCACTTATAAGTCCTGACTAGAGGAAATCTTACCTGACCAACCTAGAGGAACGACAGGTTCGCTGAGAGTTAAAAAGAGGTTGTGGTGTCAAGTTTCCGTAGTTAAGAAACCACGAGTCGAAAGAAATGTCAGGTTGAGAATGTAGGTATGTACTGATGACATTTTTGGTATCGAAACTGATCTACCTGAAGACAGCTGTTTCATTACAGAGACGAAAAATTATACGACAGATCCAACCAGTATCGAAAAGAAGGTTCTTCATTCGCAGAAAATTAAAGTACCGACGTCAGTGGTAGACGTCACTAAAACTTCGGGTTCTTTTATTTCAGACGGTGACAAAGGTAACAAAGGGGGAGATAAACGGTACTTTACTAGTCTGGTCTACGGTACTAGAATTCAAAAAACTTACAACTCAAAATTTAGTCGAAAAAGTTCGACCGACTAGGTAAACATATTCGAAGTCAATATGTTATCTATTCTGTACCCCTACATGAGCTATCTTTATACCAGTTATTATAATATTATTGAAAGATTCCCCATTATGTCTATAATGTGAATGGTACAACTAGTAAAGGATTGTATACGTTTACAGCTGAATAATACAGTTACAGTTAAATGTTTATTATTTCTTTATTTGACCTCGAAGTTTTCTAAAGACCCTAGTAGATCCCATGTAGAACTCTCAGGGGACCTGACGTTCCTCTAGGTTGGTCAGGTAGGATTTCCTCTAGTCAGGACCTACAAGTAGCCTTCCTGACTACAACTTCGACTTTGAGGTTATGAAACCGGTGGACTACACTTCTCGACTAAATAAACTTTTCTGGGACTACGACCCTTTCTAACTCCCGTCCTCCTCTTCCCCTACTGTCTCCTACTCTACCGACCTACCGTAGTGGCTGATCTACCTGCACTCAAACCCATTTGAGGTCCTCAACCACTACCTAACCCTCCGGACCACACGACTACAAGTACTCCAACGTTTCTCAACCTATACTGACTCGCTGATTTGACTTGACTCCCATATGGAGGATAAAATATCTATTCCTTCGACTCCAGGTCTCTCGACTGTAACGATGGTTATTCCTATAATAAATCCCGAAAAAAGTATCGGACACTATGTACTTTAATTTACGTGGTGGTTGTTGTTACTTATTTTTACTCTTTTCGACCTTCGACTTTTGAAAATAGTTTAGAAATTTCGTTCTTTCAAATTTTCTTTTACCTAAGAAATTTGATTCTTATTAATGTTCACGGTGTATGTAAAAACGTCATTCGATGTTAGATCGAACAATAAAAGGATGTTTCTTTTTCTTTTGTGTAACACACTACACACATATTATTGGAGCAAGAAGTGAAATGTCCTTTGTTTTCTCTTTCAAAATTGTTTTCCACATTAAGTAATAAAGGTCTGAGATCCTTAATTTTATCTTGTTAGTTTGTCCTGTTGTTTAGTTTATAGAAATACAAGATGACAGTAACGATATTGTTTTTTTTTTTTTTGTTCATAAGGTTCTTATACTAAAAAGAAGATTCGTAGAATATTGACTTAATTCTCAGTAAATGAAATCATTTATGTAGTACTTAGGGTTGAGGTCACTTTGTTCGTTCTTAAAATGACGTTTTGAGATTTTCGATTTAAAAGAGTTCAAATATCCATTTTACTTATCTAAGATATGACGAACGGAGAGTAGTTTGTGATATTTACATTGGTGTGTTCAGAACGTCACCGTACATCCCGTCTTATGGTTTCTTTCGAATGTCGTCTCAGACTCCGTCGACTTACAATTAGTGCATGTTTCGAGAATTTTTAAATCCTAGACCGAGTAAATTTTTGTGTGTAAGAAATATCTGTAAAACTTTAAAATACTACTCTCAGAGCAGTAGGTTAGTAATTTAAAAACTCGGTTTTCAAAGTTTTTCTGTCTCTCTCCTTCTCTCAGTCTCATCGTATTCCACTATTGGTTCAACCTCTCTGGTCGGGCTGGACGTCTTCGAGACTTTCCATGGGAAGGAAGACGGAGAAAGGACTTGTGACGGGAAACATGAACCAGTGAAGTCAGTACAGGTTGGGAAACGCTGGGATACCTGACATCGAGTGGTCCGAGGAGGCAGGTACCCTAAGAGGTCCGTTTTAATGATCTCACCCAACGGTTAAAACGGGAAATGGTACAAATTTTCCAGGTAGAAGGGTTACCCCAACTAAACGAGGTAGTTTGGGTGGCACTTCTCTCGAAGTGTCACCCATCGGTTGAAACTGAAGTGACATCGGTTGCTTAGCCGAGCGTAGATTCATCTTGGAGGGGGTCGTTTACCCGTCTCTTGACTGACGTAGTACATGACGACTACGGACAAAATTACCTTCCTGTACCCTTTTCTTTAAGAACTTCCTTTAGAAGGTTAGAACCTAGAGGTTGAAACTTAGTTTATAGAGGTTACGTTACACCTACCTGGATTTCTAACACTACCATTAACTTCATTCCCTCTGTCTCTTCTTTATAGTATACTGTAGGGAATATACGCCTTAGATTTTTCTTTACTCTGTTTATTTTTGAATAAATGTTTTGTCTTTGTCTGAATTTCTTTGTTGAATACCAACGGTCCCCCTTACAATCCCCTTCCCTATCAATTCCTCAAACGCTGACTGTACGTGTGTAACGATCTAAATTTTATCTATTGGTTGTTCCTTGACCCCCGAAAAGGCCACGGAGTCTGTTATTTCTTAGACGGACGTTACGTCCTCTGGACCCAAACTAGGGACTCAGCCCTTCTAGCGGACCTCTTCCCTTACTATTGGGTGAGACCATAAGAACGGACCACTTAAGGTACCTGTCTCTTCGCACCGCCCGATGTCAGGTACCCCATCGTTTCTCAGTCTGTACTGATTCACTGATTGTGAAAGTGAAAGTTGTTTCTTGATGACGTATCGTGTCCCTTGAGACGAGTTACAATACACCGTCGGACCTACCCTCCCCTCAAAACCCCCTCTTACCTATGTATATATATGCATACCAACTCAGGGAGACGACGGGTGGACTTTGATAGGATTGTAAAAATTAGTCGATATGAGGTTATATTTCAATTTTCAAAAATTTTGTTGTTGTTGTTTATAAAGTCGACGTTCTCGACTCACGACTTCCCCAATAATATCCATCTTCTTAAGTCGTTAGTCCAATTTTTAGACCTAAAGAGTCTAGGACATAGGGGGGGGTCAGAGTTTCGTTAAGGGTAGATAGTAAAAGATTGATAATCATTACAGAGAGTCTACAATTTCGTCCAAATGTCTCCTAATTCCTCGGATTTCAATGATAATACGTTAAAATTTCAAAGATGTTCTCAAGTTACTTAGAAGTTTCCCTATAAACTCAACTCCTCCGTCTTGTTCCCTTCGATTGTAATTTAATTTTTTACGAATTGACGAATCGTTGCTCTATTCGTAGACTCACTAGAACTTCTTTCAGGAGTCCAGATTGATTGAAACCTCCAGTACCGAAACTTCGTTTTTAGACTGTTTCGGTCACTGGTAAACTGAACCGTTGAAAAGATCTACGAAAAGGTAAAACGGTAATTCCTTTTCCGGAGTATTGTAGGATGAAGAAAATTATTCCTTTGAAGTGTACCTTGGACAAAATTTACCCTACTTGTTTCGTTAGGACCAAATGACCCGATGATACTTCAAACTTTTACATTGAAATAAGTTCAGTACTCTTGTAAAATCTTAAAATTGGTAAAAAATCCTAAGGAGGAACCTTGAACCGATCTAAAACGTCTCGAGACGACTTAAAATGTAAATAGGAGAGAATGGAGATTAGGCAAATTGACGTTACACATGTCAGAATCGGAGTTTATCATTAATAAGAAGAGGGGGTAGAACTGGGAGTATTTTTTGAGACTTTATAGGAACGGGAAATGTTAACCGTCGTCGTTGGAAAGGATCACTTTTATTTAGGTAGTTATTGAAGGAACTAATTTTCAACAGGAACAAAGGTATACCAATAGTCTTTAATGGATACGACTTCAAAAATCCCTTACCCGTCGGTTAATTTTGTCTCACCTACAAGTGTAACTACTTAGACTCATTGATAATAGAGGACTAAAAGATTCTCACTTGTATACTTTTAGGAAGGTTTTTTCTTCGTTTCCTTTGTACATATTCGTACAAAAAGTTAGGAAGAATCAATCTTTCCGTCGTGGATACTCCCTTACCTTTGGATAAGAGAAGAGAGATAAGGAGGTCCGGAAGAACGATTGTTTTCTGTTGAAACAACCGTCCCCCGACATCGTGGGTGTGAAGCCATTACCTCGGGCGACTCTACTACTCGGTAGTGAGGAGTCCCCCTCGGGTCTTGTCGTCGAGGTAGGAAGGATTCGTCCGACTCGTCTCCAGACTCGATACGTACTTCGAATCGTTGTAGAGTATAACTTTTATAGTAAGGAATTAAATTTTTTTTCTTTTATAGTAAGTGTGAGAATTTATATATGTAATCGATGTGTCTTATTTTGGACTTATAGGAATGGAACTCATATGGAACTTATATGTATATAAAAGTGTCTAGTTTATGACTTATTACAAGTCGTAAAAATTATAATGTTTAGAGTAATTAACACGAAAACATAAAACGATGATTAAGTATATTTATCTCACAATATGAATCTAGTCTTGACTTTGGTGTAGTTTCAATCTTTGAGACCGTATGACCGTACCTACGGTTCTGATTTTTAAAGTGTTTTCCAATCTTTGACTTATTGAAAGTGAACGGTTCAAAAACTTTAAAAGTAGAATTTATTAACTGAAATAGGACATGTAAAAATTTTGGTCTTATGTGTCGTGTTACGGACACGTGTTGTATGGGTCCAGTTTCCTACAGATCGAGACACGGGATTGATAAGAAAGAATGACCCTTTTTAGTCGGTCATAAACCAGACTTTGTTTAATTTATACTTTTGTGTTCAGATGATTTAGTAATCGATCATTTACTTATCTAATTAATTTAAACTTAGTTTTATGTATATGTCCACTGTGTTTATGTGAATTGTCGTAACAGGGACTGAATCTCTTCCAATGGTAGATTTTGTTTTAAAACTTGAACTGTCTGAGTACTTCTTATTTAAGACGTAAATTAAATAAGGTTTAATTCGGTATTTTCATGACCGTAGTTCCAAACTCCTCGGGGTGTGATCAATGGGTGTACACAACCGGCACCGTGTCCGTTCCAATGAGTCCGGTGTCAAGAGTTTTACTACAGTAGGTTACACCCCGTCCGGGACGGCCTGTCTCGACGTAAAGTTTGGACCGAGTCCTCTGACTACTTGTAGTTATGTAAGATCAGTCAGCGTAGAATGTAAGGATTAGTCCGAAAAGTTTCCTTAAGGGTTCCATCGACACTAAGTGTCTTACCTGTCTCTTTTACATTAATGCGATGAAATTTTGTTTTAGTTTTACAGTTTCATATATAGAACCGTCTTTTTTTATAGAAATACATTAAGGAAACTTCGGAAACCACTCGTTTTCTTTTTAAAAGTCAGCACATCTATTTACCTGATTATAAGGATTGACTGTTTACTGTTCATCCAATGTACACGATATTGGTAGGACAAAGAATAGTTCTCGTTTCGTAAAAGTCTTTATTTACATAAAATTTTATTGTAGGTTTAACCGAAAAGGAAACGAATTACGATATAAAAAAGATTTATAAACCAACTTTCTGTCTCTCTCTCTAACTCTCTGTCGTGTCCTCGTTCGTCCTTAGTTACCGTTACGAAAAGAGACATCAGGGTGATGGTAATGATTTACATTAACTTACATAATCGTCCAGAGACATCCCTACACTATACGATTGTGTGAGATTAAAAGTAATCAAAGAGTTTTGACAGTCCACTCCTTAAATTTTATACGTGTACTATCTTTAATTATTACCGACCATGACTTGTTTTCATAATTTGACCAAATTTACTTAAATTTTTTCGTCTTTAACGGATACTTTTCCTGCTACCAATTTAGTGTGTGTCCTTGCGTGAGTCTACTGTCAGGGGATAGGTAAAAGGACTTCGTCGACGACACGGTTTCTCATTCTTACTTGTGTATTCAGGAGTACAGGGGTAGTACCACTTGTCGGAACCTAGGGTGTCACCCCACGAATCTCTTCGATTATGACAACTGCTCTACCTCCCAAGGAAAAAGAAAAAGATTTTACTTTTCGGTATGTTCACAGTCGATTCTGAAAAGTCAATTTGACGTGTAAAAGTTCTCTTGTGACGACTAACTTTTTTATTTTTTCGGTCGACTCTACAAGTATGGACCTGTATAGACCCCTCCATAGTTGTTACCGTTTTCTCGAAAGTTCCCGTACGAAATGTAAGTTATCCGTGTACTCCCAAAGGCAAGTCAAGTCAAGTCAAGTCAGCGAGTCATCACAGGTTGAGAAACACTGGGGTACTTAGCGTCGTACGGTCCGAAGGGACAGGTAGTGGTAGAGGACCTCAAGTGAGTTTAAGTGCAAGTAGCTCAGTCACTACGGTAGGTCGGTAGAGTAGGAGCCAGCAGGGGAAGAGGAGGACGGGGGTTAGGGAGGGTCGTCGTCTCAGAAAAGGTTACTCAGTTGAGAAGGGTACTCCACCGGTTTCATGACCTCAAAGTCGAAATCGTAGTAAGGAAGGTTTCTTATAGGTCCCGACTAGAGGAAATTTTACCTGACCAACCTAGAGAAACGTCAGGTGCCCTGAGAGTCCTCAGAAGAGGTTGTGGTGTCAAGTTTTCGTAGTTAGGAAGCCACCGAATCGAAAGAAGTGTAAGGTTGAGAGTGTAGGTATGTACTGGTGACCTTTTTGGTATCGGAACTGATCTGCCTGGAAAAAACCGTTTTATTACAGAGACGAAAACTTATACGAGAGATCCAACCAGTATCGAAAAGAAGGTTCCTCATTCGCAGAAAATTAAAGTACCGAACGTCAGTGGTAGACGTCACTAAAACCTCGGGGGGTTTTATTTCAGACTGTGACAAAGGTGACAAAGGACTAGATAAAGGGTACTTCACTACCCTGGCCTACGGTACTAGAAACAAAAGACTTACAACTCGAAATTCGGTTGAAACAGTGAGAGGTAAAAGTGAAAGTAGTTCTCCGAAAACTCAAGGAGAAGTGAAAGACGGTATTCCCACTACAGTAGACACATAGACTCCACTGACTATAAAGAGGGTCGATAGAACTAAGGTCGAACACGAAGAAGGTCGGGTCGTAAAGAGTACTACATGAGACGTATCTTCAATTTATACGTCCCACTGTCATATGTCGGAACTACCTGAGGAAAAGGATAAACCTTGGTCAGACAACAAGGTACAGGTCAAGATTGAGAACGAAGGACTGGACGTATATCCAAAGAGTTCTCCGTCCAGTTCACCAGACCATAAGGGTAGAGAACTTCTTAAAAGGTCAAATAACACTAGGTGTGTCAGTTTCCGAAACCGTATCAGTTATTTCGTCTTTATCTACAAGAAGACCTTGAGAGAACGAAAAAGGTACTAGGTCGCCTACAACCGTTAAACTAGAGACCAAGGAGACGAAAAGATTTTGGTCGAACTTGTAGACCTTCAAGTGCCAAGTACATAACGACTTCGGACCGAACCTCTTAAAACTTGTAATGAAATCATCGCACACTTTACTCATGTTAACACGCCATCAAACTCGTAAGAAACCGTAACGGAAAGAAACCCGAACCTTACTTTTGACTGGAAAAGGTCAGGACACCGGTGACGACTCAAAAGGTTTAAACGACCGTATAACTCACGTCGTGAAAGTGTCGTAGTAGAAAGTCCTAAACTTTATCGAGTTGACCTTAAGGTAGTGGAGGTGATCGAAACAAGTATCACTACAAAAGACTCCGGGTGAACTGAAGTGTAAGGTCCTACAGACCGAGATCCACTCACTAGTGTGGTAGCACTAATAGAACCAGTACGTCTAGAAAAAACATGTCAAGAAACAAAAGAACGGTGGAGAAGAATTATAGAAGACGAAGACAATCCAGGTATGGTAAAGACAGGAAATAATTCGGGTAGAAACGTACTTTACAAGGGAACCATAGAGATTATAAGAACTTCTCTAGAGATCAGAAGGGGTAAGACAAGAAGAGGAGATAAAGAAACGTGACTAACGACTCCTTCCGAAAGAATAGAGAAGAACGATAATAAACCTTGAGACGTAAGTCTACGAATATAGAAAGGAAAAGAGAAAACGAAAAACGAAGAGAAGAAAAGTGTCGATAAACATTCAGGCGGGGTCTGTCGGTAAAACGAAAACACGTAAAGAAAAGGTACCCCTGCCAGAACTAGGGACAGAGGACATGTTACAGTGTTTGGAGTCAGGTATCGAGTAGTGTACTCCCAAAATCAAGTTCAGGTACATTTACGTCATAAAGTAAGGTTGGAACTTTATTGGGTTTCCTGTTATCCATCCATTATAAAAGAGGTAAAAAGTCTCTCCTTCTCGACACCAAGTCTCTTGATTTCTGTATGAACGGGTACTTCTGTATGTAAGTGGTCCCTAGACCTCGACTTTACTCAAATGAGGAAGTTACGTTCCAACTGCCTCTGGGAATCCACGACTCGACTGATACCCTCCGTGAGAAGTAGGTTGAATCTGAGGGGGACAACACCACCTTAGAGGAGAGAGAATTATATTACTCCCGAATCTACTTCAGCACGACGGACCTCATAGAGTCGTCCAGGGTCTCTTACCTCCGACCGGTCACAGACCCGAACAGACACGGTCCACTCACCAGGAGGTACCCGAAAGGTTGTGGGTCTAAAGTCGGATGAGGACCGAGGACGGTGAAGAGAGAGACGACAGGAGTGCACCGACCCCCTAGTGAAGGACCCTACTCACTAAGAGTGTGTGTAAGAAGATAAGTGGGTTCAGTTGTAGAAAAGATTTTTTTTAAAGGGATTTAGAAAAAAAACGTAGAATTAATTTATATCTAAATTTTAAACAGACAACTCGTACAGTCTTATAATCCGTCGTCGTCACCTGAGTACACAGAACCCTCGACAAGTAGTTCCCAAATGTAGTATGATACTTATTATCATAAATTGTAGACTATTAAAAGACGGTGTACTGACTGGGAAATACTTCTAATGAACCACGTCTTTCCGACCTGGAAGTGGGTCCAAATAGACCGGGGTCGCAGATTTACGAATTGGTGACCCGTTGTAGTACGGTCCGTTACCGGTGTCCTTTTTTTTAACCATTCTTCACTGTCTACATCCTTAGGTTACTGTCCATAGAAGAAAAATACTAGGTCCAGTTCACTGTATTTTTCTTGTCTTACTCTAAAGTATAAAGTAGGGATGCCAAAGTACGTTCATGGAGTTAGTATACAACTATGTTTACTTGTGAACCCTCTATAGAGTTAAAGAGTTAAAAATGACTATCGAAAGATTAAAGATCTTAAAACCACTCGTACAGTAGAGACAAATGATTTTTGTACTGTTGGTTTGGAGTGCTTACACATGAAAAGAATCACAAGTCGTCTCAAATTAAGAGAATCAAGAATGTATGTAATGAAACATAAGAGTATCAGGGGGTCGGAAAGACCTAATAAGGTTAGTCAGTATTATAGGAGAAGAACCTTTAAGATCTCGTATCTGAATCGATGAACGAACCCGTGACTGTCCGTGAAATAGGACAGAAGATTATTACAATACCTGTGTAGTAGAAAGGACTGAAAAGTTTCTATTCTGTTATTTCTGAAATGACCTACGTAGAAATATTCGGGTTGTGTACGATGTCACTGACTGTGTTCCATCCGTTTGTTTAGGCGGAAGCAATTTAGTTAATGATTGACTACTTTGTTTATTTATGACAATATTATGAGTTATGACGGTGTCATTCAGTCACATGGATCGGCAGAGTGGGACCAACAAACGTTGCGGTTCGTAAATCAGAGAGCGAGAATCTAAACGTATCAATTCGACTAGGCCCACCCAAAGTCCAACTCCCAATCGACCTCCACTACGGTCTGTCCAGACGAGTCCAGACGAGGTATGTATAAGTAAAAACCGGGATCAGAACTTGCCAGTCTCCGATAAACCCGTAAGAGAAAAACACCACCTACATACCACGTACTTTCAAGTTTCTCACGTTCGTGTAAATTGCGGAGACGAATCCAGTACAGGGAATTGCAAGGTAACCGACTTCGGTCAGTGTACTCGGGGTTAATTACCTTACTCTTCGCGTACGGTGGACGTCCCTCTCGTCCTCCCTACATTTGTAAATGACTGTTCATGGGTATTGATACTTTAATAATCAATAATATGGTATTGATACTTTAGTAGTGGTTCAGTTTTTCCCTGACTTTGTCTTTAATCTGATTTTCCAATCCTCGACGTTGATCTTTAATGAAATTTTATCCGTACCTATAGTCTCAGGGAGTTTAGATCAATTTTTAGGTTGGAGTGAAAAGAGTATACATAATTATTTTGACTCCTATAATTATCCAGGATGGAGTGTCTTGACAATCCTTTTGATTATTTTACTAGGTACATTTTATAAAATCGGATCGTAGGATTTGTGGTTCGTTACCAGTAAAAGTTATATAAATTTATACGTAAGCTATTCGTACTATGACGTCGACTTCCACCACCACCATTGTCCCCACTGTACTCCCGCTACAGTTACTACCGTCGCCACTACTGTCACTGTTCAGTGTTTTTTAAAGTTAATAAGTACTTACTTGATTAACGTTAAAGTTGTTGAAGTACTATAGATGTTTTGATTTGTTTGTTTCGTTTCGTTTTAAAACCGTCAACAGGGACGGGCATTCGACACTGCTTGTAAGATTTTAAAACCGAGTTGAGTTTGACGAGGATACACAGATGTACACAGAGATTAACCGATGAGGGTGAGAAACTCAGGAGAAAGGTTTAGGGAGACACGGGGAGATTCCTCAAAACGGGGAGAAGAAATATAATAATATTAAAAAAATTTTAAAGAATGAGTAAGTTAGATGTTGCAGCTTATTAAAGAGAGTACCAGGGAAAATATAGTAAGGAAGTGTTGGAAGTGAAACAGTTTTGATTTTCTTGTTTGAGTAAAGAAGGTGTAGATGAAGATATCGTAGTCAAGTTGTGATGACTTAAACATGACACAAGTGTTGGTTCTATTAGTGCTACCACACGAGTAAGTGGATCTCGGTCTGTAGGACCTTACACTTCAGTTCACCCGGAATCTTTCGTAGTGATGTTTGTTTCGATCACCTTTCGATCACCTCCACTACCGTAAGGTCACCTCGATAAAGTTTAGGACTTTCTACTACGACACTTTTGCGACGTGAGTTATACGGTCGTTTCAACCTTTTGAGTCGTCACCGGTGTCCTGACCTTTTCCAGTCAAAAGTAAGGTTCGGGTTTCTTTCCGTTCCGGTTTCTTACGAGTTTGATGGTGTGTTAACGTGAATAGAGTATACGATGATTTCATTACAAGTTTTAAGAGGTTCGGTCCGAAGTCGTTATGCACTTGGCACTTGAAGGTCTACAAGTTCGACCAAAATCTTTTCCGTCTCCTTGGTCTCTAGTTTAACGGTTGTAGGCGACCTAGTACCTTTTTCGTTCTCTCAAGGTCTTCTTGTAGATAAAGACGAAATAACTGATACGGTTTCGGAAACTGACACACCTAGTGTTATTTGACCTTTTAAGAAGTTCTCTACCCTTATGGTCTGGTGAACTGGACGGAGAACTCTTTGGATATACGTCCAGTCCTTCGTTCTCAATCTTGACCTGTACCTTGTTGTCTGACCAAGGTTTATCCTTTTCCTCAGGTAGTTCCGACATATGACAGTGGGACGTATAAATTGAAGATACGTCTCATGTAGTACTCTTTATGACCCGACCTTCTTCGTGTTCGACCTTAGTTCTAACGGCCCTCTTTATGGTCAGTGGAGTCTATACCTCTACTGTGGTGGGAATGCCGTCTTTCACTTCTCCTCTCACTGTTTCAACCGAATTTCGAGTTGTAAGTCTTTTGTTTCTAGTACCGTAGGTCAGGGTAGTGAAGTACCCTTTATCTACCCCTTTGTCACCTTTGCCACCGTCTGAAATATAAAAACCCGAGGTTTTAGTGACGTCTACCACTGACGTTCGGTACTTTAATTTTCTGCGAATGAGGAACCTTCCTTGTAATACTGGTTGGATCTATCGTATAAGTTTTCGTCTCTGTAATGAAACGGTTGTTTCCAGGCAGATCAGTTCCGATACCAAAAAGGTCACCAGTGGATATCTACACTTTCAACTTGACACTTCTTTCGACTCACGGTTTCTTAACTACGAAAACTTGACACCACAACCCTCTTCTGAGAACTCTCAGGGAACTTGACGTTTCTCTAGGTTGGTCAGGTAAGATTTCCTCTAGTCAGCACCCACAAGAAACCTTCCTGACTACGATTTCGACTTTGAGGTTATGAAACCGGTGGAGTACTCTTCTCGACCAAGTGACCTTTTCTGAGACTACAACCATCTCTAACCCCCGTCCACATCTTCCCCTTCTGTCTCCTACTTTACCGACCTACCGTGGTGACTGAGCTACCTGCACTCAAAACCACTTGAGGTCCTCAACCACTACCTGTTCCTCCGGACCGCACGACGCTAAGTACCCCAGCGTTTCTCAACTTGTGCTGACTCACTGACTTGACTTGACTTGACTTGACCGTCCACAAGACAACATACGACCTCTTGTGTATTCGGAGTATCCTCTTCTTAGACAGGAGAATTTCATGAACATTAGATTATTTGACTGAGCTACCTACGTTCAGACTCACTTGAGGCCCTCAACCACTACCTGTCCCTCCGGACCGTACGACACTAAGTACCCCAGCGTTTCTCAGTCTGTGCTGACCCGCTGACTTTACTTGACTTGACTTGACTCGACTTGACTTAGATTATTTACTCGGTTTAGAAACTACAGAGTTCTTCTACTCTCTTACCCTTTTCCCATTCGAGATACGTCACCTTATAGTCAGTCGGTAATTTTTCCTTACTTCGTAACTGTGTACGAAGTCATACTTACCTGGAACATTTGTAATAAAACTTATTTCTACGGGTAATATTTTCTGGTAAATAATCTGGTAGATTTTCTGGTCTATTTACTGAGGTGAATGTAATTTAAAGATCTTGTCTTTTTGGAGATCTCTCTTTTTCGTCTAATCGTCGACGACTCCCAACCACCATCTACCCTCGGCTCTTATTTATTCCGCACTGATGGTTGTGTATGTCCTAATTAAAAAATCCACCATTTTCATAAGATTTTGACCGACTCAATACCAATGTTTTAAGACACTTATATGGTTTTTCGTGACTTAACATATGAAATTTACTCACTTACCATACACCTAACATATCATACACCTACTGTAGAGTTATTATGATAAAAATTTATTTCCCCCCTTTGTGTCAAACGTGGTTATTAAAATTCGAAGAGTTTTACTTCGTTTCCTTTCCCTTTTCTTATTCTTCTTCCTCTTCGTCGTCATGGTATTGAAAAACCTTACGACAGTTTTTTAATAGACCTTACAAGTTTAATATACGTTTAATGGTATAGTTCAATTTACGAAACGTATTTTCGACAACACGTAACCGGAGATCTCTTTTGATAAAGGTATGTTTATAGTCTTGAAGTCAACCCTTTCATCGTCAACAGTCGAGTACCCCCAGAGGTGCTTTCCGATCTGAGCACTTTCGTCTACTGCAGAGGGCAGTGAGGGATGGGTGAGTCGTTGGCCGTTTCGATTACGACAGTAACCGGTGAAGGGGGGCCACTGTCTTCCTTATTCTTTAACGCCGGACTCCCAGTCCTTTGGAGTATTTCTCTTCAGTCTCGTCCTCCACGGTCGACCTTTAAAGGTATAAGAGTTTCCTTTTTCTCATATTGGGACTACTCTCAAATAGACGTTATTAATGATGTCAAAATTTTATTTCTTGATCCGTGAAACGGGGGTTTTACGACATAAACCACGTAAAACCTTCTTTGAAGTAACTCGGAATCCGTACCTCATTCTACCAGAGAAAATTCTTTCATTGGTTTTTGATTTTGACGGAAGATAAACAGCAAAGTAAGTTGACAGACGACGTAGCTACCCAATGTGGACTTGTGACTGAGTGACTGGTGCGAAACAAGAAAAACAAAAGATCTTGGACACCGTATCTTTACGAATTATACACAACTTCCTTCCTTCCTCCAATTCTGTCACCGTTCCCTTCCTACATTTTTTCTCTTTCCTTCTTAATTATATTTACTTTCTAAAATTAATCTTATCGGACAATTTTTAAATTCAATACTCCGCATTTACCACCTTGACTAGATTACAGGAGGTATCGGACTTGATCCTTTCTCATAATAAAAATTCCGAATAATACAAATTTACTCGTAATCGGTAACTGTTTACGAAAGTTTAAAATACTGAGTCCCGACCTAATCTTCACTCGTCAGTTCTCGTCAGACAACAGTGTCCTGGGTATAGTTCGGATATCAGACTCAGTAGGGACTAGGAAACTAAAGAAGAAGAAATCTTGTCCCCCTTTGATACGGTTGAAACAGAATTCTTTTAGTTTCCTAGTCCTGAGTGACTTTTGAGAAGTCACCTGCCCTCATCCAGAACCTAGAAAGTCCCGTTGGTGACGGTCACTGATCCTACCGTGGGTCCTATAGGGGAGGTATGGGCGAGACCCGACACTCTTCTCCCCTGTCCTCTAAGGGCTACGTGGGTGTGTTCTTGTTAAGTATCCCAGTCTTTCGGTCCCTATTGTCAAGTGCACTTCATTTTCATTCAGACTGTGTCTCGTTCGTAAATTGTTGGTAATACTGGTGTGACTTGGGGTGTTAAGTCTAACCAAGACTGTTAGTCATACCCTAGTGACACAACAGGTAAAAATCTGTAATAATAAAATGATGAAAACTGATCATCAGTAAAATTTTACCTGACTTTGGGGGTTTGGAGAAGTATGAAGTGACGATTTAATGTAGGACACAGAACATCCGTACACTGACCGCAATTATTGGATTTACGCCCCGAAAAGGAGATAAGGTGGCTTAAAGTAAGATAACCTGACGGACAGTGAGATGTGAAACTCTCAACAAATCTCAGACTAAAACAGTAGGTTATATAATTATAAAAGGGATCGTAGTATAAGTCCCTAAACTAGTAGTGTTTATGGAAATAGGTAGGTTCTTTTAATCTTTTACCCCTCGTACTCTTTGTCTGCTACTTAGAGACACTACAAGGTGATATCCTGCATAAGGTCTTACCGGAGTCCTATCGTTACCCGTGATGAACCTATACCAGTAAGTTGGTTAATCTTGGGTTGGTCTCTACAATAAGACATCCGGTGACCAAAGGGTAGATAGGAGACATCTCATAATCCTCAAGGTCCCTGACGTCCTCTCTTCCCTCGTTTCCCAGCCTTGAGAGAGTAGAGGGATTCGGTTGAGAAAAAGTAAATAAAAGAAAGAAAAAAAAAAAAAAGTGTAACATAAAGGAGTACTACGAAACAATCCTTTTTTTTTTTAGTAAACACAAGTTTATTTAGAAACTTTTGGTGACTAAATCTGGTTTAAAGAGATAAAAGATACTCACGTAATACTCTAGGAAAACTGTTTATAGAAAACTTTAAGTCTATCGGACAAGACTGGAGGGGAGTGGTCGTGAGGGATTAGGATGGTAGTTTCGTTTAGTAGAAGGGTTCAAGTCAACCAAGGACCACTAGCCGAAGAAAAAGAGAAAAATTAAGGGGTTTATACAAACAAATTCCTTGGGAGAATGACCTTACTCGTAATTCAAATAATAAAAATTTTAAACCCCTGTGTGAACGGTTCGGTATCTTAAAATCTTTAATAATTATGATAAAGTTTATGATATGTTATGATAAAGTTATGATATGTTATGATATGATAAAGTTATGATATGTTTAAGAATTTTTACCAGTCATTACCACATTTTTACGTTAAAAGTTCAATAAAGTCATACAATCTAACGTTTAGTAAGGATGGTTTCCCACTTTCAGTAAATTTCCTCAGTCCTCGAGAGCATATTAGAGGAACATAAACCTCGGCGTAAGGAGATGGATTCTGAACATTACTCTAATTTCTTTGAAGTAGTTGTAAGTCCTTAGTTTGTTGTTCGTGTAGATAGTCGTAATAGTTTACCGGATGCTATTATTATTAAATTAAGTACTCCTTAATATGTAGAAGTATCTGATTTTTATAAATGATCCGAAAGGAAGTTATAAGGTATTGATAAGACTTGTTTAGGGTCCGTGACCCGTTTCCTCCGACTGTAATAGTTGGAAAGACGTGTATAGTTTTTACATCTTGTTATTAGCTCACTATCTCTTATAGACATGTTTTTTTTTCCTTTATTTTGTAGTCACTTTACACTTGTCACAGAAATTTTGGGACCATTTTAAAGTAAAAAACGGTTACTTTTACCGTTTTATCGAATGTTCTTTATCGAACTAAAGAAAACTCGGTTTAAAGTACATTCATATTCTGACTGTTATGAAAGCCGACGGTAGGTTTATGTTTCTTTACAAGTGATGTCTAAATGATCTATCGTGACGTTTTAGATCTGACCCGTAGTATTTCTTGTGTCCTTTTTCCTTCCTATTAATACATTTCGGTTGTAAACTTACGTAACACACACCGACCGTCTGAAGAGGACTGAGTGTAATTATAAGTGTAGCCCGTGACAAATTACTACGGTAAGTCTTACCCCTATACTCGTCCTTCTCCATATCTCCGTTAGTTTTTTATTAAATAACGTTCTCTTTATAAGGAGGGAAACTTCGTAGTAAAATTTTTCTCCGTGAAAAAAATGGGGGACATGGATTAAAATGATTTATCTAAGAGAAGGGACAGTTTTGGGGTTCCCATGAAATACTCTTTATATTTAACCATACTATTTTTTTTTAGGATGTGTTTTACATATAGTGAGTCCACTGTGTGGTGTACCTAGGAAATTTTTTTTAGTTTGACACAATTTGTATTCGTCCCCGGAAGTCAATCGTTATTCCACGAAAACATTTAAAAAGGTCCAATGGGTCCATTGAAAGTTTTGGACCTTCTTTACGAAGGCAACGACAGTAATATGAGGTTTAGACAGGTCATAGTTTTTGGGTTTAATTTTAATGTAGTCCTTACTCTTTGGTAGTCCGAAAAAGGTTGTGACTTAAATTTCCAAGTTCAAAGAGGAGGAATACATTCATGAAGGATTCATCAAGATTTCGGTAAACATGATAATCACTTCACCATGTCAAGATATAAATTGAATTTTACAAATAAAAAACACCTTCTGGATCTCTTTCTTTCTCCTCCTTCTCCTTCTCTTTGACTTCTTAATATTGTTATTTTGTTGTCGTTGTTATGTGTGTATAAACTCGTCATTTATACACGGTCTCACTGCAGTTCAGCGAGTCAACACAGGTTGAGAAACGTTGGGGTACCTGACATCGGATAGTCTGAGGAGGCAGGTACCCTAAAAGATCCGTTCACACGACCTCACCGAACGGTAAAGGAAGAGGTCCTCTAGAAGGACTGGGTCCTTAGCTTGGGTCCAGAGGGCGTAACGTCCGTCTGTGAAATGGTAGACTCGGTGGTTCCTTCGGGATTAATACACGGTCTGTGAAACGATTTACAAAATATACATAATTAAAAATTCGGGGTTTCCTGGAATATTACATCCATGATAATAAAAAGGGTAAAATCTTTAGACCTTTGACTTTCCTATTCATTAAAAGGTTCCAACACCTCAAATAAATTTTACGTATTCAATTATGTTTAATGTTTCCGATTTGGACATAGAACCCAAAGGGACACCGAGTCGTCCATATCTTAGACAAACGTTACTCCCTCTGGACCCAAGCTAGGGACTCAAACCTTCTAGGGGACCTCTTCCCTTTCCGATGGGTGAGGTCATAAGACCGGACCTCTTAATGTGGCTGACATACCAGGTACCCCAGTGATTCTCATCCTGTACTGACTCGTTGAAAGTACAGTCAAAACGGTCCTGCTCTACCGGCTCGCCAATTCCGCTACCTGACGACGATTAGGTGACACGAGACGTGTGCACCGAAACATAGGGTAGGAACAGCCGAACGTCGAAGGTGAAGGACGGAAGTCGAACCCGAAGGGTGTACCACGACCACCAAAAATTCTTTTTTCTTTTTTTTTTTTGGAAGAGAACGGTTACGTCCTCTGTGTCCAAGGTAGTCCTTCTAGGGGACTTCCTCCCATACCGTTGGATAAAATCATAAGAGCGGACCTCTTAATTAAAGGGAGTCGTTTCCGTTGATGAAACCCCGAAGGGGGTATCGAGTCAACAATTTTGTAGACAGACGTTACGTCCTCTGTGACCAAACTAAGGACCCAGTCCTTCTAGGGGACCTCTTCCCTATCCGATGGGTGAGGTCATAAGAACCCGAAAGGACAACTAAGTCTATCATTTCTTAGATGGACGATTACGTCCTCTGAATTCTCTGGGTCCAACCTAAAGACGCAACCCTTCTAGGGGGCCTCCTCCCGTACCTTTGGATAAGGTCATAAGAACGGACTTCTTAGGGTACCTGTCTCCTCCGACCGTCCAGTCAGGTACCCCAGTGTTTCTCAGTCTGTCCTGACCCACTGATTCGTGTGTCGTCTCTCTCCTCGGTTTCTACTGGAACGTACCCCGTCTCGACCCTGTACTTGAGACGTCAGACCAAGACTCAGACACGAGAATTGGTGATCTGGTAGTACAGTTGTCTCCTCAACTGTACCTCTTAACGGACCTCTTCATTAAAGGGAGTCGTTTCCGTTGATGAAAACCCGAAGGGGGCATCAAGTCAACAATTTCGTAGACGGACGTTACGTTCTCTGTGACCAAGCTAGGAACCCAACCCTTCTAGAGGACCTCTTCCCTTTCCTATGGGTGAGGTCATATGACCGGACCTCTTAAGGTACCTGGAATAGTAGGTACCCCAGTGTTTTTCAACCTGTACTGACTCACTGAAAGTGAAGTTGAAGTTTGGACATAGTCACAATTCATTATTCCTTCAGCCCGTTAGTACCTATTTTTGTCTCCGATTCTTTACAGGTTATTGAGAACTAACTGGTCTTTGGTAAAGGAAACCCTTTTTTCTTTGACCTTTGTTAACTTTAAAAAGTCAGACCTATCACAGGAATAGTCATCCTTCTATGAACTATTGTCTATTTTGTTAAAGTCACGGAATTTATTTGTATCTAAATTAAAGGAATGTGTATCGTTCTATAGAACTCTATCCACCAACGACGAGAATCAAAATATTACAATTCCGGTTACTGGGACGTTTGGAACACCGGTAAAGGAGTGACATTGTTCTCTCGACGACGTTGTGGTCGGTAGTATAGTGTAAGTTTCTGTACTTGGTCCACAACAGTTTAATTATGTGGTCTTTTCGTTTTCGAAAGGAGTTTTCTGAGGGTCAGGGGGTTCGGTTTCTAAAGGTGAATCTCGAGTTTTCTGTCTTGATTCAATGTGCAGATAAAAATTGTTGTTTTGTCCGACTCTTTATACTTGTCTTAATAGTACTGACTGACCTACTAAACACTGTTCAACAGACCTCGACGTGTGGGACGATGGACCTTAATTTGACCCCAAAACAATCGTTCCGACTCTAACCTAGACCTCAATGTGTCAACCTGTAGACGGAAGTCCCAGAAATAAGTATATTTCTTTGGCTCTCATTTATAAAGTCTGAAACTCCCGGTGCATACTAGAAACTGTATATAAGGAGAAACAAAAACAAACTGTATATAAGGAGAAACAAAACAAAAACAAAAGTACTAGGGATGTGTTGAGTCGTTGATTTGTTGTTGTTTGTTTTATAAGAATCAAGGACTCGATAGATTTTTAGTCCATATTCACCCTGACATGAAACGGACTCCAAAGTCTATTCCTAGGTCTATATTTTATGTTATAACTTCTTTAAGTTAATTCAATTCTGACAAATCTTCGTAATTGTATAGGGATATAGATTTGAAAATAAAAGAGTTTTCCTTATTCTGACATTCAATCCTTTTGGTTTAAGGATCGGATTATTTAAATAATTAATTAATTGATTATTGACTCTCTGAATTATCGATTTAATAAAGTCATTGAGTGGATTATTAGAATTGAGAAAGTTGGTCTGGTATAAGACGTCTCATTCTCTGGTTTTTTCAGTGTTCAGGGACGGTCGAGGTTAGGACTCACTAAGATTGGGATGCTTTCGTATTTTCTATTTTCGTCGTCGTAAATAGTACTACTGATTTTCGGGTTTGACACCCTGGTATGTAGGTATAATTGGTCTTTTATAATAGTCTAACTAAGATGTTAGGAACCCTCTGGGACTCGGGAAGTGCCTGTACCTTATAAGTATGCCTATAAGGGACCATAAGTGTGTCTGAGAGGTGTATACGGGGGAGGGGGTATTGTAGGTGTGGTTACCTTATAAACCAGACTTTATTAAATGGGTAAAGAAAGTCAGAGGATTGAACTTAGAGTAAGGTTGAGAGGTGAAGGGATGTTGAGGGTCGTGGTGTTACAGGTAGGTTCCCTCCCCACGGGATTTGTCTGTTAAAAATTAAAATTTTTGCAAATTAATTTTTTTTTTTGTGTTTTTAGTTCTCGAAGAACATAAGTGAGATATTACATAGGGACAAAAGAAAAAAATTAAAAAATTAAGTTCTTTTTACCGAAATGTCTTAAAACAACCAAAGATGGGTTGTAGTTGTACTTAGTCGGTATCCATATGTATACAGGGGAGAGAGAACTTGGTGGGAGGGGTAGGGTAGGAAGATCCAACAATGTCTCCGGGACAAACTCAAGGGACTCAGTATGATGTTAAAGGGGAACCGATAGATAAAATGTGTATTGCATAGGGAAATTGTATTTTTACAAAAAGTACTGAAGTATAATTCATTTTGGTCACGGGGTCCGTCTATTCGGGACCAAGGGTTCCGGGGTGGTTTCCTGGGACAATAATCGTAGAGGCCTAGGAGTTCCTGCTCCGCCTCCTACGTATGTGGTTCGATCCTAGGTGCAAGTCCAAGGAACGTTCGGATTAAGCCCCAAAAATCTAAGAAGGGAGAGGAAACTAAAGTCACGATGTTTTTAAGTCTTTTATTTAAATCGGTCCTTTATTTGTGTTATTTTTTGTTTACATGTACGGGAGACAATTTGAAGTCAGATTAACTTTAACCGTCGATGGTAAATGACTAGGAAGTAAAGAGATTACACTCGTTAGAATGAATTCAAATTACCGGGAAACTCTAGTATTCAGAAGTCTATGCGATCCGTATTATGCCAGTCTCAATACTGCTCGTTTACGAATAAAAAGGTGTTGCATGTGACAAAAATCCTTCTTAACAATGTTCCTAGTCGACTCAATATAACAAAAAAAAAAGGCTACTTTTACAAGAGTGTCCTTTTGTTTAGTACCTTTGTCGTTTCTATTATAGTGTAATGAGGCAGATGGGATAGGGAAGGACATAATAGAAGTCACCCTTTCCTCGGTCAGTGGCGAATGTTACGATTACATGATAAGAATGTCGAGTTTTCGTATCGTATATAGGATTTTATACCCGTATGGTAAAAATACAGGTTCAGGAGACCTTAGTCTTGTTACTAAAATTGTAATTTTACCAAACGGTGTCCGCCGTTTCGAAGCGGTAATTCTTAGGATAACACACACTCCCCAATAACTTTTGATTATTGGTTCATTTGTCACTCGTATATTCTTGTCATGTGGATAAGACCCTCATACCCGTCGAGTGTTCCTGGGGAGGACAAACGGGGGCCGGGGGAGAGGGGTTATAGGTGTGTGTGTGTGTCGACGGGAGGAACATTTGACACCAGAATGGTAGGACCCGTCACTTAATGTGGTTCGGTCTGGCAGACGGGTTCTTACGTTCTAACGTCAGTTCGTTGATATAAGGAAACCCAACCAGAGACCTCTTCTCTCTGTCCTTTTCAAAGGACCACGGAAACTGTTACTTCCTAAGTCGAGTCAGCGAGTCAACGTAGACTGAGAAGCGGTGGGGTACCTGACGTCGTGTGGTCCGAAGAGACAGGTAGTGGTTGAGGGTCTCGAATGAGTTTGAGTACAGGTAACTCAGCCACTACTCTAGGATGGTAGAGTAGGAAACAACAGGGGAAGAGGAGGACGGAAGTTAGAAAGAGTCGTAGTCCCAGAAAAGTTTACTTAGTCAAGAAGCGTAGTCCACCGGGTTCATAACCTCAAAGTCGAAGTCGTAGTCAGGGAAGTTACTTGTGAGTCCTGACTAGAAATCCTACCTGACCAACCTAGAGGAACGTCAGGTTCCCTGAGAGTTCGTAGAAGAGGTTGTGGTGTCAAGTTTTCGTAGTTAAGAAACCGTGAGTCGAAAGAAGTGTCAGGTTGAGAGTGTAGGTATATACTGATGACCTTTTCGGTATCGAAACTGATGTACCTGGAAACAATAGTTTCAGTACAGAGACGAAAATTTATACAACAAATCCAACCAGTATCGAAAAGAAGGTTCCTCGTTCGTAGAAAATTAAAGTACCGACGCCGGTGGTAGACGTTACTGAAACCTCGGGGGGTTTTATTTCAGACAGTGACAAAGATAATAAAGGGGTGGACAAACGGTACTTTACTACCCTGGTCTACGGTACTAGAATCAAAAGACTTACAATTCAAAATTCGGTCGAAAAAGTGAGAGGAGAAAGTGAAAGTAGTTCTCCGAGAAATCAAGAAGAGACGGAAGACGTATTCCCATCACAGTAGATGTATGGACTCCAATAACTATCAAGAGGGCCGTTAGAATTAAGGTCGAACACGAAGTAAGTCGGGTCGTAGGACGTCCCACATGAGACGTATATTCAATTTATTCGTCCCACTGTCGTATTTCGAAACAACATGAGGAAAGGGTTAAACCTTGGTCAGATAACAAGGTACAGGTAAAGATTGACAACGAAGAACTGGACGTATATCCAAAGAGTCCCCGTTCAGTCCACCAGGTCATAAGGGTAGAGGTGCTTAAAGGGTATTAAACAACACTAGGTGTGACAGTTTCCGAAAACGCATCAGTTATTTCGTCTTCATCTACAAAAAGACCTTGAGACCAAGAAAAAGCCACTAGGTCGACTGAAACCGTTAAGTTGGGATGGAATAAGGAATATATGTTTTGAAGTTTTGGAGGGGGTTCCTGAAGAGGTCGGGTAGAAGGAAAGATGGGGTTCTTTATGTATTCATAGATTCTTCGAAGCGAGACTAATAGTGAGAGGTGTCCGTATTTGAAGGTTGTTGGGCCTGAAGTTTCATTTTAAGTTCGAGTCCTGGGACCTCACAGTCTTTCGGGACGTACTACCGCGTGACTAGGTAGAAAAACCGGAGTAACTGATAACGATGCGTGTGTTTTTGGGTCGGTATAGGTGTTTCTATTTTTGTGTCTGCTCAGAGATGACGGAGGGAGGTTGGAGCGGAGGGAACCTTGAGAGGGAGTCTGGGTGTTAGGGCTGCAGGTTTAGATTGAGGAGATTTTTTTATTTTTCAAGGATGGTAAAAGGGTAGTCCTATGTGCGTCCTTTTATATTGAGACATGTCAGGTGCCTCCTTTTGACCAGATGGAGGCCCGCAAGATCACCCGACTCGTGTTCTCTACTCGAGTGGACATAGGATAAAGGTCGTTGGTCCCCTTCTTACGAGAGACGAAATCCTTGTGCCAAAGGAAGTCCTTCAAAGAGACCCAGAAAGACGTTCACAAAGCGGAAGACATTACATGTGCGTGCACCCCGTACGCTAAATGTACGAGAACGCCGGAGCTTGGGCGTAATCAATATGGACATACAATAGAGGGGGTACCACTTGCGGGTGGTCCGAGGCGGGTGCTACGGACGAGTCCAATGTCCTTACTTGCACGTTTCGTTCGTGACACGAGACACCAGAACCAAGGCTCTCGTCTCGACTCATCCTTCACCCGTTTTAGACACCAACTCCCCAGGCGGTCCTCCTTCCGATTCCGACCTTAGACACTCCTCTTCTTCTCCTCCCTCAGGACTCTTCTTTTCCCCGTCCAATCGGTGCGTCCGACTCGAGGTTCAACTTCCCCTCGTCTGTCGTCCGACCTATCTCCGTCCCGTCAATCACTTTTCCTTCCCTACTCTGGGTGTCCCACCGGACCCCGGTTCCTTCTCGTGCCGCGGAACCGAGAAAGGGCGGTCCTCATGTACACCGAATTTCCTCCTTTGTGGTTGTGAGTTAACTAAACTACTTTATTGTAATATGAAGGATGTCTTAGGTGTTGTTGACTTTGCCACTAGTGCATAGTGGACAGGTAATTGGTCGTTTCTTGACGTACCTTCGAAGGGATCAGATGATCCTGAGGTGGTCTGGAGAGGTCCCCCGTATTCGGACGTCCCCGAGGACCTTGGGATTACGGCCCCACAGTCAGAAAACCCATTAGTGGTGTTCTCCCGCGGGAGGAAACGATCCGTCGAATCGACTCTGCGCTCACCGGAGATCTGACTCCTATCGCCACTGATACTAGGTTTGTGCGGACGTCGGTTGGCGTGAATTTGTCTACAGAGATCAGTGACTATGACTTTTGTCGAGGGGACAGACGAGACAAGGAATTCTTAAAGATTTCCTCCGATAAGAGGGAGTAAGAATCTTTTGTGTTACTTTGTGTTGACCAGGCTAAAGGGGAGGTTAAGTAAATAAATCTCTGTTTTTGGTCCGTAGAGCAGAACATAATTAAACACTGAAATCCTCATTGTTCCTCATAGAAAAGAACTTTCATAGGAGTTCTCATCGTATGGGCGGTACGAACATCTCTTTTACGAATGTCTCTTGAGTCCTTTCAAAGAGAGGTCTAGTCCCCAATACGAAGAAAAGACAGTCCAATATCCTTGATTTCCTAGGTCTCGTAAACGGAAATATGAAACCGAAGATCTTTCAAGTCACTATTTACGTTACAAGTTAATTCATAAATTAAGTAAAGTTCGTGTACTACTGAAAGATAATAAAAATAAAATTAAAAGGTTAGAGTATATAAAGAGAGTTTATTCTTACCCCTTCTACAATAAAAACTTACCAAACTTTCGTATCGAGGGTAAATTGATACAAAAACGTTTCTTAAGGTCAAAAGATCAATCTCCGTGTTAGAAGAATTTTCTACTTCATTGAATTCTTTGTAACAGTTCGGTCCCCTTACATGGTTTCCTTATGTTATGAACTTTCTCTGCTTAGGATATCCGTCTGAATTACAACGAGTTTACCGAATTTGACTTTTTACTCTTCGAGTCTTCTTGTTCGAACCTGTAGGTCCATGGGACTCCCTGTGTAGGGTGTAACCGTTTCATTCAGTAACCAAGATTCGAAGGAGTCTTTGGCTTCGAGAGGTCCGAGGGATCTTTTACCCAAGGGGTAATGCCAGATCCGTCTCCCAGGAGAGACAGAGAAGTATATACCGAAACCCTCACCTGTCAGGGGGGCTCAAAGACTGGAATGGAACGAGACAGACAAATCAAGAACTATTTTACATTTCGAGTGAAATAAAACTGAAGACTATCAAATTGGTGACCGAAGTTTCAGGTCGACGGACCACATGCGAGGTCCGAGGGAAATCAGGTTCGAAAGAGGGTTCGGGAACCTTGAGGGGAAGGGGTAGCAAACCAGGTTTTACGAAGGTCCACAGGGAGGTACCTCGAGGAGCTCCTGGTTCGGTCAAGAGGTAGAAGTCCGGGTAGTCAAAAGGATAAGAACAAAAGGGGTGTTGATCCGAAATTACAAGAGTATGAAGTCCGACATAGAATAACTGGACACACAAGGATGGTGGGTCGTGTCACGTTCGTGAGTTTTTTGCGACGAAAATAAATATAAATTTCGTGAAAAATTTCACGAAATCTAAATTTCGTGAGTCGTTTACGACTAGTTTAGTAAAGTGGAGACACGGAGTCGATATAGTCAAAAGAGTGAATATTTTGTCTCTAATATCCCGATAACACTCCTAATTCACTCGATTTTGTATTTTTTATATTACAAAATCGTATAAGATTCGTAAGTTATTTTCAATTGGTAAAAATAAATCGTGAGTTATTTATTGGTTTAATAATCCGTAAACTATTTCCAAATAACTTATTTACTGACACTTATATTACTGTTTCCTTATATTACTTATATTACAGTAATAGCAGGGACCCTAACCTTCTAGGGGACCTCTACCCTTTCCGATGGGTAAGGTCATAAGACTGGACATCTTAAGGTACTTGACATATCAGGTACCCCAGAGTCTCTCAGTCTGTTGCTGACTCACTGAAAGTGAAAGTGAAATATTACTGTTTTAGTTATAATTCTTCGTGTTCTGTGTGTACGGGTCATCCGAAACGGAAAATATGTTAGACACAGTTGTTTAGACACACCGTTAGTACCCTTCACGTACGTAGGTACGATTCAGCGAAGTCAGTACAGACTGAGAAACGTTAGGGAACCTGATATTGGACGGTCCAAGGAGACAGGTACCTTAAGAGGTCCGTTCTTATGACCTCACCCCTCGGTAAGAGAAGAGGTTCCCTAGAAGGGCTGGATCCTTAGCTTGGACCCAGAGGACGTAACGTCCGTGTAAGAAATGGTAGACTCGGTAGTCCCTTCGGGGTACTACTCTTCATCCATAATAATAACATACTCCGTGCCCCGACCTTACGGTGGTCTTCATACGTAACATACCTTCCGTCTTCGGTTTAAGGGAAAGAGGTTCCGGACACACGAAAGGATCTTAGGTCCGGTCAAACTGTTCAAAATGTACACTGTCACCTCTTTCACTGGGGGTATTCGATTACATAGGGTCGTAAACAAAGGTCGTAGACGGCCTCGTTAAAGTTAATCGAAGGTCTTATCTGTGATGGTACGCCGACTGCGTCGTTAAAGGTGACTTTCGTGATACCTCGTTAAAGTAAAGTATTTCGTCAGGGGCGTCGAATCTAAACTCTCGTACGGCGTAAACGCTTCTACCTTTACTGTATTAATACAAGATTCAACTCAAATATTCAGTGTTTGGTTAAGGTTTCCGGTTACTTAGACTTTTCAACGAAAAGGGTCCATAGAAAAAGTCATGACACCCCGGAGCACCGTACCGCCGGTCACGACACGTGAGTCGGATGTGTCCTCTACGACGAAGTTGACTCCAAGGACACAAAGAGCGAAGGTAAAGTTCTGTATGATAATTAAAAAGAATTATACAAAAACCCAGTGGTATCGGATACGTTTAGATGAGATGTCCCTTGTCGTAGAAATGTGGTCCATTCTCAGCGAGTCTTTTTCTGACAGGTGTCATAGGGAGTCTACTACTTCTCTCTTTCGGTGTACTGGGGTTAATAAGTTTAAGTGTCTACTCTTTGAACTTAGGGTGTCGAAGTTGAACGATCCAGGGAGGGTAAACTTACATAAATAATTGTGACTTTTGTTCCCTCTTTTTGATAGACTTGGTTTCTAGTGAGTGAGAGAAGAATGATTATATATAAGACCTTAATGGTATACCGTGAACTTGTCTTGACAATTTTCGATGACATCACCATCTCAATCAGTGAGTCAGCACAGGCTGAGAAACGCTGGGACACCTGACATCAGACGGTCCGAGGAGACAGGTACCCTGAGAGATCCGTTCTTATGACCTCACCATCGGTCATCGACAAGGGAAGAGGTCCCTTAGAAGGACTGGACCCGTAGTTTGGGTCCAGAGGCCCTAACGTCCGTCTAAGAAATGGTAGACTCGATGTCCCTTCGGGGGTTTCGATGACATGCATATCGATTATCTCCCTAGTGTCACCGGTACCTTAAGGACCTTTTCGTCCTTACCTCCTCACCTCTCTTCGTAAGTAACTCGTGGATAGTATACGGTCTGGGACACAAATATCGAACAGTACGTAAGCGTAGAGTGCTCCGATGTGTACCTCCGTCCATGATCCTCGACCCTAAGGTAAAGAGTCATTCAGTAAATTCGTTGTGCACAGATGGGTCCCTAAGTAGAGAAGTTTATGCTTAGGGACAAAAAGGTACCATGTAAAGGTACCGAGTTGTTACTCCAAAAGAAAAAAAAAAAAAAAAAGTCGGTGTTCCGTACACTCTAGAATCAAGGGGTTGGTCCCTCACTTGGGTCCCGGGGACGGGACCTTCGTGTCTTAGAATTGGTGACATGTCATCCCTTCAGGGAGCGGTTACAAAAAATTTAATGAAGTAGGAAGTTCCTGTAACCCCGAAGGGACTACCGTGTCGTTCATTCCTTGGGTGGGTGGTTACGTCCTCTACATTTCTCTACGTCCGAGCTAGGGACCTGACCCTTCTAGGGGACCTCCTCCCGTACCGTTGGGTAAGGTCATAAGAACGACCCTTTTAGGGTACCTGTCTCCACAGACCACCCGATGTCAGATAATCCCAGCGCTTCTCAGTCTGTTCTTACTTCGTTGTTCGTGTGTTCCCTGCAACTTTGAAAAACATTTTTGTGTCAATTTACCCTCTACACGAAAGTCTAGTAAGTGTTCATTGAAGAAGGAGTAAGCATAAAATTTCTTTATATGTTTTAACCCTTAGATTTATTTTTTTATTTATCTTTGAGTGGTATATGAACCTTACTTAATACATGAATTCACTTGTACGTAAATATAGACTTGAAGGATTATCGGTTCCCTTTCCCCCTTTACGTAGCCCAATAAATCAGGGGACCCTGGAAATGTCGTAAAAGAGAATGGTTGTATCTTCAGTTCTAATTTCAGTACTGGAGCCAGATCTCGGCGTCTCAAGGTCACTTCTTTGACAAATACAGAAACCATATAAAGTTTGACACGGATGATATTAAATAAATAATTTTTTTATGAATACATATGTGAAAGTCAAGTGTTTTTTATACTTTGAAAGGTCGGTTATAAAAGTGTAGTGATACAATTCCTTTCATACAAATATGACTGTGTGTGGGGTCCGTATAAAGTTTCTTGATTTGTAAATAATTATAAACCTAAAACGATCATCTCGTACGTGTCGTTTAAGGAGTTGATAAAGACGTCCCGTAAATATTTTTGTTCAAGTGTCAGTACTTACTTTATTACCTATGAAACGAGGAGTTTATTTATTTTTATTGTTAAAAAAAGTTAAAATGATCAACAACTATATTTATTTTTACTCATGAAAAGGGGTTCAGCATTTTTTGTCCACGGGTTTACCGTACTCTGTTTGTAATGGTCACTAGATAAAAATTCAACTATTTATAAATTTCCATGAGCAAATAATTTAGATTGGAAGTTTAGTCTTGATATTACATAAACGTACCGTGATTACGTCGAATTAAAATTTAAAGTTGTTCGAAGTTTTTTGGTCTTTATATGTAAAATTTTAGTCCCAATCAACAGATTATCTGAAAAACAACCATAAAATTTACATGTTAAGATGTACATTTGAAAGAAGATGAATCATAAAAAATTAACGTCATATAAAGTCAATGTTACTTTTCGTTTTTGGAATGTACACGTCTTACTACTTAAAAATGTATGCATACAAGGGTAAAGGAGTGATAGGTTTAGTTGTGTATCGTTTAAATGTAGTGTCTTTCACGAAATCATGAGGAACAGGGTACCTTATAATGGGAGTTAAGGTCCATTAGTGAAATGTCGAAGATTTTAGTCTCTAATCAAAACGGACAAGAAGTGGAAATATTTCCCGAAAGGTCCACCGGGTCACCCATTTTTTAGGGGGAAGTTACGCACTGTGTGTCTTCTGTGGATCCAACCCTTCTAAGGGACCTCCTCCCGTACCGTTAGGTGAGGTCATAAGAACGGACCTCTTAGGGTACCTGTCTCCTCAGACCGTCCGATGTATGTCAGGTATGCCAGTGGTTCTCAGTCTGTATTGATTTCGCTGGTTCGTCCGTACGTAGGCATATTTTACCCCAGTATTCTTACGGAGAAAGCACAGACCGAAACTGAGTTTGTCACAAAGGCTCTAAGACTCTGGTGCCCCAACATACATTGTCATCAAGGACGCAAACATAGTCGAGTAGATAAACGGGTCATCGTTTCTTAAATGGACGGTTACGTCCTCACGTTCTCTACCCCCAAACTAGAGACCCAGCCCCTCTAAGGAGACCTCAGTAATTACCGTTGGATGGGGTCATAAAGAACGGACCTTGTAAGGTACCAGTGTTTCTCAACCTGTACTGATTCGTGTGTGTTTGTGTGTGTGTGTAGAAAAACGTCCGACCTGAGTTGAGTCTACGGAGGTAAAAACGGATTGCGTCGGACGACTAGAACGACCCGAGTGGGTCCCAGTAGAGGAAGTAGCTCGTGAAGAGGTAGAGGCGTCTGTAATCGTCGAGGAAAAGACTAGTACAGAAAAATTTTGTATAAAATTAGACGAAGACCCCGAACTACGAGGGTAAGACATCTCGTTAACGGGTCTCTTCATTTCCTCCCTTCTGCTCTACCTATCAGTGAATCACCTATTTATACTTGCCCGCCATGTCGACACCTCGCGACTAACTCTTTTTACACATTAAATCCGTTTCTAGATCAGAGTGTTAAAAGGAAGAGAGGACGGAGAAGGCGGTGGAAGGAAAGGAGACCGGAGAGGAGGAGAGGGAGAAAAAATGAGAAAGGGAGGGGAAGAAGGAATGGTGAAGGTAGAGGGGGACACAGAGAATTAAAAGAAATGAAAGAAACGTAAGTTAAAAAAAAAGAAAAGAACACAATCAATTAAGTGAACTTTTTGTAAATTACCTCATAGTCCGATGACTCGGGTCTGTTATCCAGTGTACTGATCACCAGTGACTTGTCCCATAGTGCTCCTCTTTTACTCAATGAGTTCATACGGGTACCTTCTCCTCTCGACAATCCTCATGTCTTATTAGGGACGCACGCATTGGTCCCTTCGCGGGTTTATAGATTGACCGGTCCTTCCACAATCTGGCACTGACACCCAATCTGACCAGAGGGTCGCGTACCCCAAGTTTCTTCCGTAAATTATTCTCCGAGTCCCGTGAGTTGTCCCTTCTTTTCGATGTCCAAGTGTCCCGAGGGGACGTGACGTGTCGTCGATCTCCCTCACGTCCTCACTCCCCCGTCCAATATCTCGTTCACTGAGATATTTTATAGTAGTGTTACTTGAAAGTTGTTTTCGACTCTAAAGTTTACGTCACTGTAGTCTTTTATTTTTCTCTCTATTCTGACTCAAGTCCGTGACCAAGTCGGGAGGTGCCCTATATTCTCCTTCTTTCTTTGAATCTATTGTACTACATGAAATCATATAAAACATTTACTCTGTTACCGGGTCTCTACTGATCATTGAATAGGTTATAGTGTGTCGTCAAAGGAGACAAGAGGTCATAACAACGAAAAAAAAAAAAAAAATTCTCCGGTTACGATCGTAACACGGATGGTGTAAAGAATTTTTTTCTCCGAGTCCTCATGTTAATAATCCCTTTATTTAAAATGTCGTTAAGTTCTATACTCCCTTCCAGTCTTATCTGATCAATACCTTCCCCTCCACTCCTTTCATCAGACTCCAGTCTAATGATTCTTAAACGTGAGGTTCATTCTTTCACGTTTGAACTAGGAACCCTTTGTCATTACTTTTATGTCTAAAAAATTACTCTCCTCTAAGTTTATTTTTGTTACAAACCCCTTACGTAATCAGGTCGTGACTGCGTGTGACACTGACTACCACGACGAAGACAAACCCACCGACCCAGTGTCCTACCATGTTGGATGTCGGGGACAGTGTTCGTGGTGTGTCCACTGGTGGGGTAATGTCGGTCTCTACCCAGGAACTGGGTTCTAGTCGGGTGGAAGCACGACCTGTCGTTGATCCACTAATCAGTTCGGTTGATTTGGTTATGGTGGGAACGAAACACCCTCATACTTGAACTCTGGATACTACTATCTAGTCATTAACCACCCCCGTTACCTTCGGTTCTGTCTATTTCCTTTTGTCTTAGTCTCTGTCTGAACTTGACGTAGTTACCGCGGGGTAAACAAAAAAGTACTAAAAGTCAAGTCAAGTCAGTGAGTCAACACAGGTTGAGAAACGTTGGGGTCCCTGACACCGTGTGGTCCGAAGGGACAGGTAGTGGTTTAGGGTCTTGGACGAGTTTGAGGACAGGTAACTGTACCATTACTATAGGTTGGTAGAATAGGAGACAGCAGGGGAAGAGGACAGAAGTCAGAAATGTCCCAGAAAAGGTCACTCAGTCAAGAAGCGTACTCCACCGGTTTCATAACCTCAAAGTCGAAGTCGTAGTCAGGAAGGTCACTTACAAGTTCTGACTAAAGGAACTCCTAACTGTCCAACCTAGAGGAACATCAGGTTCCCTGAGAGTTCTCAGAAGAGGTCGTGGTGTCAAGTTTTCGTAGTTAAGAAGCCGTGAGTCGAAAGGAATATGAGGTTGAGAGTGTAGGGATGTACTAATGACCTTTTTGGTATGGAAACTGATCTACCTGGAAACAACCGTTTCATTACAGAGACGAAAAATTATACGAAAGGTACAACTAGTATCGAAAAGAATGTTCCTCGTTCGCAGAAAATTAAAGTACCGAAGTCAGTGATAGACGTCACTAGAATCTCGG
The DNA here is from genome assembly GCA_006410555.1 of Capra ibex. Lineage (NCBI taxonomy): Eukaryota > Metazoa > Chordata > Mammalia > Artiodactyla > Bovidae > Capra > Capra ibex. Next base: position 65,911,895 of record SJYO01026388.1, on the reverse strand, counting down.
GGGGTTTTATTTCTGTGAGTGACAAAGGTAACAAAAGGGTAGATAAACGTTCTTCACTACCCTGACCTACGGTACTAGAAGTAAAAGACTTACAACTCAGAATTCGGTTGAAAAAGTGAGAGGAGAAGCTGGAAGTAGTTCTCCGAGAAATCAAAAAGAAACGGAAGACGGTATTCCCACCATAGTAGACGTATAGACTCCAATAACTATAAAGAGGACCGTTAGAACTAAGGTCGAACACGAAGGAGGTCGGGTCGTAGAGTGTACTATATGAGCCGTATATTCAATTTATTCGTCCCACTGTCGTCTGTCGGGACAACATAAGGAAAGAACTAAACCTTGGTCAGACAACAAGGTACAGGTCAAGATTGATAACGAAGAACTGGACGTATGTCTAAAGAGTCCTCCGTCCATTCCACCAGACCATAAGGGTAGAGAACTTCTTAAAAGGTGTCAAACACGACTAGATGTGTCAGTAGACCAGGGTATAACAGTACCCTTTATCCACCCCTTTGTCACCTTTGTCAACGTCTGAAATAAATCCCCCCGAGGTTTTAGTGGCGTCTACCACTGACGTCGGTACTTTAATTTTCTACGAATGAGGAATCTTCTATTCAATACTACTGGGTTCTATCGTATAAGTTTTCGTCTCTGTAATGAAACGGTTGATTCGAGGCAGATCAGTTCCGATACCAAAAAGGTCACCAGTACATACCTACACTCTCAACCTGACACTTCTTTCGACTCACGGCTTCTTAACTACGAAAACTTGACACCACAACCTCTTCTGAGAACTCTCAGGGAACCTGACGTTCCTCTCGGTTGGTCAGGTAGGGTTTCCTCTAGTCGGGACCCACAAGAAACCTTCCTTACTCCGATTTCGACTTTGAGGTTATGAAACCGGTGGAGTACGCTTCTCGACTGAGTAACCTTTTCTGACACTACGACCCTCCCTAACCCCCGTCCTCCTTTTCCCCTGCTGTCTCCTACTCTACCGACCTACCGTAGTGCCTGAGCTACCTGTACTCAGACTCACTTGAGGTCCTCTGCCACTACCTGTCCCTCCGGACTGCACGACGTTAAGTACCCCAGCGTCTCAGCCTGTGTTGACTCGCTGACTTGACTTGACTTGACTGTGTCAGTTTCCGAAGCCGTATTAGTTATTTCATCTTCATCTATAAAAAGACCTTGAGAGAACGAAAAAGTTACTAGGTCACCTACAACCGTTAAACTAGAGACCTAGGAGACGGAAAAGATTTGGGTCGAACTTATAGACCTTTAAGTGTCAAGTACTTAACAACTTCGGACCGAACCTCTTAAAACTCGTAATGAAACGATCGTACACTCTGCTCACATTAACACACTATCAAACTTGTAAGAAACCGTAACGGAAAGAAACCCTAACCTTACTGTTGACTGGAAAAGGTCAGGACACTGTGACGACTCCAAAGGTTTAAACGACCGTATAACTCCCGTCGTGAAAGTGTCGTAGTAGAAAATCCTAAACTTTATTGAGTTGACCTTAAGGTAGTGGAGGTGATTGAAACAAGTATCACTACGAAGGATTCCGGGTGAACTGAAACGTAAGGTCCTAAATAATTTATTCTTTTGAATGAATAAGTTATTCTTGAACTTGTCCTCTCTTTTATCTGTAAATAGATTTCAGACCACTCGACCCCTCCACCCTTTTCTTAGTCTTTAGGGTCGACGGAATCTCGGGACTACTGTTGGTAGGAAAAGGGTTTACTGTAAACATACTGACAAGGGTCTCGAGATCCGTTGACTTCACTCTAAGGACAGGGTCTCGGAATATTACTCTGACATCATAAGGTCCACTGAAGTCCCTCAGAGACAAGGAGGATTTATTTATTAATTTCGTCGTCTTTTCGACTCCTGACGGACCGAGGTAAGGATCAGAAGTCTCTTCAGGTAGGGATAGTACCTTGTGGAGTGACTCCAGTCCCACTAACGGGGAGTGAGAGAGACCCACCTAAAGGGACCACCAAGTCACCACTTCTTAGGGGGACGGTTGGTCCTCCGTGCCCAAACTAGGACCCAACCCTTCTAGGGGACCTCCGTCTTTACGGTTGGGTGAGGTCATAAGAAGGGACCCTTTAAGGTACCTGTCTCCTCGGACCGTCCGATGACGGACCCATGCAGATTGGTCGAAGGTGAATTAGTCAGGAGTTAGAGAAGAGAGTGGAAGGAGTGAACGTGAAAGGTAGACTCTTATAGACCAGTGAGGTCTCGGTCCAGATTAAAGGATACTTCTGGAGACTGAAAATGTCTCGGGGGGACCAAGAAAGAAGGAACAGAGGGGAGTCATCTTGTGGGTAGGATCCAGTACGGGGACCCGGGTCGGGGTTTAGGACTAGTTTAGAAACACCGTACCTCCTTTACTTCCAGTCTGGGAGGGGGTTTACTGACCAAGTCCCTGGAGTCCGGTATAGTATTCTGACGCTGAGGTCCTGTCACACGTTTCCAGACTAAATTTCCTGATCATCCACTAGACTTAAAGTTTCTAGCAGACCACAATGAAACTGTACAGGTCGTTCACAGAGTGAGTATCATTTTATGACCATTATTCTGTTTAAAGTCAAGGTACGAACTTATGCTAAAACACCCGCTAAGTAACGTGTTGTCTACCACCGCCCCCAGCCCCCCTGACGACCTCTTAGTGTAGGGGGCCCGTGACGAATGTGTGTTGTAGCGGGCCGAACTGTTGACGAGGGTCCTCACGTCAGTGCCGTGCTCTGGGTCGGTACAGGACTTATTTCAGAGACGACTTTTCCCTGTAAAAAGAGGACAAAAATGAGACTACCCCGCCTAGTCGATCCTTATTATCTTCAACGTTTCCTGATTTACGAAGTCCATTTAATGAAGGAAGGGAGGTGACACACAAATAGTCGGTCGGGTTTATGACAAGTGTATATTTGCATTTACCTTTGGACTTGTGCCTGTCACAGTCTACACACTGTTCTCCACACACGGGCCGTACCTTTCATAGAGTATTCACGCTTTTAATACACGGAGCAAATGTCTTGTGTCGTGTCTCATATTACACCCTAGAAGTACGAAACGACCACCGAGAAAAGGGTTGACAAATTACTTTCGCTGTTTTCAGCGTTACTCAACACAATCGCATTTGCCCTGACACTCTTTTTAATTTCGGTCCACATAGACTCCTTTTATTTATAAAGTATACTTCGTTGACAAAACAGAATAGATGGTTTATGTAAGAGGACAATCCCTGGACCATCTCTACATTTCATTACAGAAAATCCCTCACGTGATGAAACAATCGTGTTCATCGATCGGTTCATCGTGTTTGAGTTACCGAATTTGTTGTCTCTAAATCACAGACTACTAAGACCTCCGATCTTCAGGTTCTGGTTCCACAAGTGTACTACCTAAGGAAGACACCGGTCACTCCTTTCCTGGGTAAGGTCGAAAAAGAGGAACCGAACATATACAGGCAGAGGTACAAGTGGACCACAGGAGGGACATGTACACAGAGATAGACCTAAAGAGAAAAGTAATCCTGAGGTCAGTAAAACCTAGTCGCGGGTGGTATTACTCGAGGACGGTCACGGTCTCGGTGTTCTCTACACCCAAACTAGGGACCCAACCCCTCTAGGGGACCTTCTCCTTTATCGTTGGGTGAGATCATGAGAACGGACCTCTTAGGGTACCTGTCTCCTCAGATCGTCCGAGGTCAGGTTCCCCAGCGTTTCTCAGTCTGTGACTCGTGCGTGACAACATAACATAAACATAGATTACTCGAGTAAAATTGAACTAATGGAGATATTTCTGGCATAGAGTTCCTTCTGGTGTAAATCTCCATAATCCTCAATTCTGAAGTAGTTTACTTGAAATCCCCTCTGTGTCAGTTTGGGTATAGTCCCCTAAATTTTTATTGTCGAAAAGTTCCACCAAGAATGGATGGATCATCTCTTTTCATTCGTCGAAAATTTTACATTAACCTTAAAATTTGAGGTGGTCTCAAATATTTTTGTTAAGATTTGTGATTTTACCTCATCTTTGTACTCGAGGAGAACGGTGTGTATGTTACATATCCTATCCCCAGGGGTTGTAGGTCCTAGATGACGGACTAGTAGACTCCACCTCGACTACCTCAATATTATCTTTATTTCACGTGTTATTTACATTGCACGAACTTAGTAAGGTTTTGGTAGGGGGTGACAAGGGGAGAGTGGGGCCGAGTACCTTTTTGGCAGAAGATGTTTTGGTCTGGGACCGCGGCTTTTACGACCCCTGACGACCTCTCTTCTAGGTCACTTCCGGTGGGTCCGGACGGAGTAGAGTGCGTACCGAAAAAGTAAAACAAAACAAGACAAAGTTATTTAGGTTTCCGTGACCATATTTTGGAGTTGTAAACGGTTTTGTCTTACTCCTTTAACTCGTCCTTCGGTTCTTTTTGTTTGTTTGTGTCTTCTAGTGAAATGTCGTACAGTCTTAGTTTTCTTTTTTCTTTTTCGGTTGTTTGAGGGGACTGGGGTAGAAGGCACGTGAAGAACTTAGGAGAGGTACCGTTGGTGTCGTTTCCCGGCACGTCTAACATGATGAGTCGTTTGAGTGGGTCTCCTACGACCAGGGAGAAATATGTCAACCTTCAAGAGGGAAAATAACTCATCTGTCCTAGGATTGAGATAGATACCTTGTTTGGATAGATTAAGGAAAGTGTACTGTCAGGGGTTCGTAATACTTCTGTCCAAAAGTGCGCAAGTTGTTTATAAACGACACATGCACGATATACCGTTGTGTAAAGATGAGGTTGATCTCAGATCAGATACCATTTGTCAGAACACGGGGTTTGTAGGAAATACCCTTTATCAAGAAAAGGGAAATGGTAAGATCGAAAAGACGAATTTTCTCCTTAAAAAGAGGAACATTTCATATAACGGGTATTGGTCTATCTTAGAAATACCAATTAAATAGAAAGTCAGGATTGTCAATTAAATAAATAGTAAAACCAAGTCGAGTAGTGAGGTAGAACTTAATGACGTACCATTTGAACGTTTTACAACACTAGATTAATCACATTTAAGACAACTTCTTTTGTATTGTCTCATTTACTAACGAAAAATACCTTAAAGTTATTAAAAAAATTACACAGTTAGACGAAATCTTTAAAGGGAAGATAGGAAGTGTAAAAAAAAGTGTAAAAAACATGCAATAAAACAAAATTTTTTTTGACCTTTTTATAAATTTAAATAAAGTTTATAGGATGTATTAAGAAACCAAAGGTCTTATTCTGATTTCGGTGTCTCTAATGAGTTAAGAAGTGGTAGGTAAGGATGGTTGTGCAAAATATTTTAATTTTTAATTTTCGTCGTTGTGCTCGTGTAACTGGACCGTGACTTACACTGTGTCTATCGCAGTCTCTTTGGGACCTACGCTTTTGCGTTGGTCTGGTATAAAATCACCAGTCTCGAGACTAACAGGCGGTGTTCTATGTTTAGTCACCGGTGTCAAGGCTCGAAGTCTTCAAGAGTGTCATTTTTAAAAACAAGAGGTGAAAATTTTTATTACTAGAATGAGAGAAGTGAGGTCAATAGGTTACTCCGTGTCGGATCGCAAAAGGATTGTTGTCGTACACGCCTTTCTTCCACAACATCTTCTGCATGAACCCTTCGACAGCCATTCCGTTAGTGTGGGCTGCCCTTAAGTAAACCATTTAAACGGTCGGAACCAAGTGTTTAAGGTACTACGACTTCGAAGTAATTCAGTTACACAGTCTCCTAGTTTTCTTAAGAAGGGTGGTTCGACTCGTTTCCTACGTACCATGAAGTTCCTTTCTATTCGGTTACGATCAAGGGAGGAGTTTTGGATCTTAACTTTGACTTGAGGGTAGATTGTGACGACCGTGTACGAATACACAAAGTTTTGAGGGGTTTGGACTGTTGACTGGAGTGGGGGGATGGAACTTTTACTGAAACGTTAATGTATCGTGAATTAGACTGTTCCTTAGATAGAGGACCGAGGTTAGATGGACCAACCTCCCTTTTCCTATATTAAAGGAGTGTTAGAGTATGGTTGACGTCTTGTGCACACGACAGAAAAGTTTGATATAGATAGTTCTTGAAGGTCCAGAAATATCATCCTTTTTAATTCTCATCATAATTTTTACTCTAAAAATGGATAATGACTAGGTACAACTGGATACCATCTTTGGTTGTGTTATAACATTGATAGGAATTTAAATTTGATTTATTTAAATAATTTTTACTCTAAAAAAGTGTTAGAACAGTATCGAGTGAAAACTACCAAAGTAATTTAGATTTTAAGAGGTCGACAACCAGAAGTACAATCTTTACTTTGTAACGAAAGATGATTATAATTCAGATATAGGATTCAATTTTTTTTATAATTTAAATTTTAACACATAAAAATTAGATCGGAGACACCTTTTAATTCCGGATTTTGATATGTGTGCCGGAGTATTTGATTGTGTTTTAAAGAAAATCTTTTTAAGGATCTCCTATAAAGGTTACTTTCAATCTGCGTGTGTCCTTGATTCAGACAGTACGGATCAAAAGTTAATGACGTGTTTATGCCTTTTTAGATTTTTTTGGGAGATAGAGGGTCTTTTCCATCCAAAAAAACACATAGTTTACTGAAACGAGGTAAGTGACTAGACGATTTTACAATTACATGGACTTTAGAAACACATTGTTGAATTACCTTTTGATTACCAGTCCTTTAACCCTTTGGTGATAAGGTCTGGACTGAGGTGTCTCTTGATCGAGACATTGTATCGTTCAGTGGGAGGGAGTTACCTGTGACTTTTTCGATTTCTCGACTGTAGTCACTTGCGCGTCCAGGACCCCAAGACTCTCTCCCATGGTTTTCGAGTAGTGAGGGGATTGAGTTAGATGAATAATAACAGTCAAAGATTGACCTCGTTTAGACTTTATGACTAAGAGATTTGAAAAAGGAAAAAAGAAACCTCAGTCTTATAAATTGTACTCTGGATGGGAAAGTTGTTAAGAAAATTCTCGTGTCACTTCATAATTGAGATCAATGTTACAACACGTCGTTAGAGATCTTAAGTACGTAGGACGTATTGACTTTAAAAGACAGGGAACTAGTCGTTGACGGTAAAGGGGGAGGGAGGTCGAGGTCTCAGTCGTAGTGCCTGAGTTACCTGTACTCAGACTCGTTTGAGGTCCTCTACCACCTCCTGTCCCTTCGGACAGTACGACGTCAGGTACCCCAGTGTTTCTCAACCCGTGTTGAATCACTGACTTGTTGTGGTCGGGGTCTTGGTGGTAAGATGAGCGACGAAGATACTCGACCTGATAAAGGACATTCACTTTAGTACGTCACAAACAGAGAGACACCGACCGAATAGAGTAAATCGAAGTATAGGAAGTTCAAGTAGATTCAGTAGTGCAAAATATCCTCCAGAAAGAAGGAATTCCAACTTGTTATAAGGCAACGTTTATATTTGGAATAAAAACAAATAGGTAAGTTGACGGTTACCTGTAAATTCAACGAAGGTGTAGGACCGACAATATTTATTACGACGTTACTCATCCCCTCACGTTTATAACGAAACTCTAGAACTAAAACTAAGGACATCGAACTTTCATTCCTCACGGAAGTTGATCTTTAGGTTATTTGTCATAGAGAGGAAAACAGTTGTATTTGGGTGTAATTACAGATGTATCCGGAGGTGTGTGTTTTAATAACGTGTTTCGTGATTTTTGTAGTGTGAAGGGACCCATTATAATATAGTCAACCGGATTTTAATACGACTGTTGTCTCAGACAAAATAACTATGAACCCTAGAAAAGGAGGGATTATAAGTTAAATTAAAGACGACATTAGTGGATATTTATTGAAGTCAATTGTATGGACTACGTTAAGGAATCCTTCTTTGTATTTTAGTCAAAGAAAAATTTTCTTACACTTAGAACTTGAATTTCAGAATAGAAAAGTAGAAATAGAAGTGTACCGAAATTTTAATGTCGTACAATTAGACGAAGTATGTATCTGTTACTTAAAGGTAATGTAGGTAAGATTATCCCCGAGTAGTTAAAGTTTATTACATCGACAAAACTGTACTCAAGATCACTTGACACACGAAAGTCCCAGGGGTATAAAGAGTAGGATGTGGGAAAACGAAGTCATAAGAACTGGGTTATAAAAGGATACGATAAAAATTAATGGATTGTTAAAAGGAATAAGACCTTGATATGAACATGATGACCCCACTCTTTGAGAACACTGATACAAAGGTGTTACTAGGGAAGTTTGTCTCATTTCTGTGTAAGACTTTATGTTAGATTATATGATGAGGGTATACATTAAAATTTTTATCTAATCATTTCTTTTTTTGACGTCTTAAATACTGTGACTAAGTCGGGGTGGTAAGAAAAATTAGGTCTTCAAGACAAGACTTAAGTTTTACAATACGACTTTTACTACTTGAAAGTGGTGGGTTTTTTTTTTCTTACACTCCAAAAGTCGGACAGGTTGGAGTTTCCCCTTACTTTCTACTAAGTATTCACTCTCTAAAATGGTTAAAAGTCCGACAATGTCTCGAGAGTTAGACACGATTCTGTAAAGTTTTCACATTTTATGTAAACAAAGAAAATGTTTGATACTGTCGTGTTTACTTTGCTCAACGACGTTAAGCCACACTCGTTTAAGTCCGTCGACGACGACGCGATTCCTCTAACCCCCAATAGAGTGGTCGAGACGACTCGGAAGTCGGGGAAGGAATTCCTATTAACTCACGATTAAGTTCCCTTCCTCCGTTACCTGGTTCTATCAAAAGTATTTTATACTTGTGAGGGGTCGTGTGTAAGGAAGACCGTCGACGAAGAAGTACTTTTAAGACTTTACGTATTAGCGTAAGTGTCACTTACACCAATCGAGATAGTCAAGATATCCAGTCGGTTGTATGGTACTAATTAGAAAAACATGGTATACTCTACTCTTAGTGTCATTATATTCTGTTTTTATTACGAAATTGACTTGATAAAAAATATAGAAGCATTCAAAAGACTGTACTGATCCTAAACCCTAACATTCGATTCCAGGTAAATACAAGTGTGTTACGCCTATACACAAGTAAGACACTTCCAAACACTTCTTTCACAGGAGTTCTACGTGGCTCCAAAGTTCAGAGATTTTGTTATAATTCGTCTGTGTACATGTCACCATAAAAATTTTTTATTATTTAGTGTTCAATATCAATTTATGTTCAGAACTTGATTTTATTTGAGAATGTACTTAATCTCTTCAACAAGACCTATATTTTCATTGGACTAATTTGTAGACTTACTTTATCAACGTACGTCTAGTCGTCTTTTCTAGATTGACCACCACAAGCCACACATATGTTATAATAATTGAGTATTAGATATTTAAAAACACCGTCTTAGGACTACCTAAAGTACTAAACGAATAAAAACATACGAGCAAAGGATTACTTGGTGACGGTTGAACGGACCATACGACGTGACTAAGTCTCATTCTCTGTCTGGAGTACGTTCTTCAGGGTGACCTCTTCGTTTATTTGAGCCACAGAGAGTCTCAGTCGAACACTCAAGGTGTACTTGAGATACCTTATACTTAGTTGGACTATCAGAAAGCATAATACATACAATGTGTTAGTAGTGTCAGGTCAGGGCTTGTGATGTTCTTTTTAGATGTGGATAAAAACTTCTCAGACAAGTACACCAATCCAGCAAGATTCGAAATCGTCAGTAGGGGTAACGAACTACTTGATCAGTGTGTCAGTCCTTGTCTTGACGAGAGCTCGACAAACTAAAGGAATTCCTTAAGACTAAACCGTAGAGGAGTGGAGTGGAGACGGGAGTAGGTGTTCTTAGGTATTAAACAAGAGTGTAAAGGGTGAAAGAGGTTCAGAGGACTTCCACAGGATAATGGTAGTCTGTCTTGTATCCCTGGGACACTAGCTCAGAACTGTTCGAAGTAGAGTAATCACGGAAAAAATTAGTAGGTCCCACTGTTGGGTACTATTTAATACAGTTTTGTATCCCAAGATTTACTCCTCTCCCTTTCACTCCCTTTCCTTGCATGAGGTTCTTATCTACACAAATAAGTAGATTAAAACTTTAACTTCTCTTTCTTTCTATTTGGGCTCTCCCGGTCCCTCGTGAAACTCGATCTGACCCCAACCCCCAACCCTCCTCTTCACTCCTTCTTCTTAACGTTTACTTTGAGGGGGTTTCCCTTTTCTACCCCTTCGATCGGTAAAGAGTCAAGACAAATCACTGGAGAAAATGGATAGTTCCCTATTTCTTACATAGACTTAGGTTCTTCCTTCCTTTGTTTCTTCCCTTCCTCCTCCCTTCCTTCGTTCTTTCCTTCCTTTCGTCCCTCCCTTCTTTTTTTTCAAACCGTAGAGTTTGACTCTGTGAACCAATCAAGGAAACGTCCTTATGTAACTGAGGAGACACTTAAGGGACTTCGTCGCGTCCTCACTTTCGTCTGAATCGGTCTTCTCCGTCCTGGTCCCTCTTAGTTAGGTTCTTAGTAATGGTAGGGGACGATGTGTCTCGTAGATTTTCCCCAGGAAGGGGATGCGAGAGGACGGGATTTCCTCGAAGAGTTCCTGGGTCTCCGACTTATTCGTCGTCAAGACTGGTGTGACGTCTCTCTCAGGAACAGTGAAACGAAGGAGAGAGACAATTATCACACTGAGAGGGAGGATTTTTATTCTTAGGTCCCCTTCTGTTTTTCACCTCCCTTTTACCCCTCTTGGGACTCGGGTCGTTTTGAAAACTCAAATCGTCGATAACGAGTGTCCAATCGACGATTTGACTGGACCCGAAAAAACGACCAGAGTCCCACTGGACTGGAGTGTTCAGTCCGAGTAGGTTATTTTTAGATACATTAGTAACTTTCTTTCCCGGGTCCTAGTCAAACTATGTCGTCCTAGAAATCAAATTGGTTCGTCAGTCCGTTTCTACAAGAGAAAAGATGTTTAGAGGATACTGTTCCTTGACTAACTTTATACTGGACTGTTCCCCAGACCAAGAGTAACGAAGATTAAGGTTGAGTCCTTCCTTTGTAGACTCGACTTGTGACTGCGCAGTTTCTACAAGTACCCTTTGACAAATCTAACCCAGAAAAAGGGGGTTTCATAAAGTGCTCAGTTTTATAGTCCAAATTAGACCTTTTTGACTTGTTTTTTAAATTTCATTTACCTAAAGGGGAGGTTGAGACTGTTTACGTTATTTACACAATCCAATCTTAAATATGGAATGAAGTTAGTAATTTTACCTCCACTGTCTAATTAAAGGTAAAAGTATTAATATCTTTGGAATCAAGTAACGTTTAAAATGTGAAAAAACCGTTCCTTTTGACAGACCTTGTATAGTGTTGTACGAGTCAGAGGAAGTAACTTTTTTGTTTGGACAGAATTGAGAGGAACTGAGAAAATAACGGAAGAAAGGATGTTTCGGTACGAAGAAAGTTCTTTAAATATAAAGGTGGAAGCATAGGTGGAGGTTTGATACTGTCAAACCGTAGGCAACGGTACTGAGGTAGTTCCGGTGGTTGCAGAACCAGAACGGATTAGGTTCTCTGTGACTCTTAAGTTTTGCACAGCGTGACGGGTGACCGAGGAACCTTGAGAGAGGAACAGGAGACACTGTGGTGGGCGACTTCGAAAGTAGGGGGAAGGACCGAGAGGAGGGTCCGGACTAGTATGGAGGAGTCAAAAGTAATGGCTGGGAAGAAGACGAGAGGAACATTTACAGAGGTAAGGGGTTTCCAGTTAGTTGTCAGAAAAAAAAAAAAAAATTTAAAGGTGTGTAAGGACGACCACTCAAGTTTACAGGTGTTGGAGTTGATGAAGGGTACCGTATAAGAAGGGAGACCAGGAGAAGGTGTGGGAATACGTGGACCCTGTGTAGAAGTTCTGTATTGAGTTGTGTCACAACCTGTGTCACTCACGTGTGATTCATGGGTGACTTCTGACTTACTTACTTACGTACGCGAACTAAATGTCTTGTAAGAATTGAGACGGTCCCTTTGGTTGTCGACTTAAAGGTTTCTCCTCGGACCTAATGTAAGTTAGAGCGTTATCGAGTTTCGATGGGAACATTTCAGTGGTAGTAGTAGTGATGGGAGACAAATTACATACATCTGTTACCTATAAGTAACCTTCCTAACTACGACTTCGACTTCGAAATTACGAGACCGGTGGACTACATTTCTCGACTGAGTAATAACCTTTTCTGGGACTACGACCCTTTCTAACTTCCGTCCTCCTCTTCCCCCTCTCTCTCCTACTCTACCAACCTACCGTAGTGGCTGAGTTACCTATACTCAAACTCGTCCGAGGTCCCCGATTACTTCCTGTCCTTTCGGACCGCACGACGTCAGGTACCCCAGAGTCTCAGCCTGTGCGGACTCACTGATTTGATCTGTTGTCTACCTACTTACGGGTTTAGGTTCAGAAAGACCAAGATTTTGAGTACAATAAAAAACGATCAAATCTACAAGGGTGTCTTTCTCCCCTCTTGGTAGGAAAGGGCGGAATTTTTCTTATGAGCCTTCGAAACAGTGGAGCGCCTGAGGTGACGTGGTCACCGAACCCTTCCGACGTGATGTCTCTGACCGCAGTGGGTCGGTTTCATTATATTGAGGTCCTTCCTCTGTCGATGCGTCGTCCTGACCGGTTCGTCTTGACTCCACGACCCTCCGGACGTCCCCTCTCTCCACCGGGATAAAATCGTCGTCTGTTCATTTGTCTCCGGTGTCATTAAGTCGGTACGGGTCTCCTCCTTCAGTAAGGAAATGCATGATCTGTCACTGACCCCTCAGGGTCCATAACGGGGTCTTTCCGATAAGATCCTTGGACCTCAGTCAGTACCCAAACCTCAATTCTGAGTCCCTTTGTGTCAAACGGTACTTTTCAAAATGGAACCTTTTGTCATCGAGAGTTTCTTCAGTACTTTAAATATACTGATCTTTATAGCCATATTAAAAGAACGAAATAACTTTATTTATTTAGTACAAAATCTTACACTACTGAGAAGAGAAAAGTCGTCCTTACAAATTAAAACATTCATGTGAAAGGGCACTCCACTCTCCTTTATATAGACTTTTCGATAATTCTAAAATAGTTTACAATAGTTAAGTACTGTGGTTTCATACAGAGTATACTCTCACTCTTCCTATAGGATTTTATTAATGTTTATCTAAAAACGAGTGTCGTTTGGGTGTTGTTCGAGACAATATTTATCAGCGGAAAATGGTATTTCAACTCATTCACTTTCCCTAATTAAGTACCAGACTTGTGTGTAGGGTCGTCACGAGTCCCCTGTCATAGAGTTGTCTGTAGACCTGTTCGGTGACTAATTAATTATCTAATTAATTAGTCTGTCGGCATGAGAATCCTCTCTTAAATTAACAAACCTAATTATTGGGGTGATTAATTAGGATTGTTAGTTGTTGGAATGTCAACTCTTTGACGACTAACAGATTTCAGGGTAGACATACTATTTATAGGAAGAGTTCGTGAATGACCGATTGACCTGTTATCGATGGTCCTACGAGTCACGGTACTTCCGATAAAAAGTCGACCCAGTTGTAAGAAGGAGGGAGTGGGGGTGGTAGTATTGGGGTGTTCAGAAATACCGTACTTCCCCTTCAAGAGTCTACCACAAATAAACTTTGAACTTCGTGCACTGTGGTTTTATTCCGTACACAAAGGATCTTTCTTCCGAGACTTATTTAAATTTCTTTCTAACGGTGCTCGATCATACTAACCAGGTATACTGTAAAAAGTTCTACTTTATCTTTGTAGGTCTTGGAATAAGGTATAGTGGATAGATTGTCTATTTCGTCCGTACATGTTTACAATTATTTACCCGTATAAACAGTTCAATCCTCCTTTTTACCAAAACCTATCGTCAAATAATTATTGACCCCTGTCTCTTTGTGAACTCGTAAACTATTGAGTAATAAGTTTATCTTAAAAAAAGTTCACTGTAAGAATCTCGTTTTCTATTGAAGTAAAACGACCTTTTACATACAAATCTCTTAACTGCAATCAGAGGTTAAAAGTTCATGTGTATGTGTCTTAGTTTTTAAAACGGTTTCATCGTAAATACCGGTGTTACTTTGTGGTCATCAAATTATTTGTCCGTCAGTCTTTATATGAAAATTAGTTAAAAACGTTTAGTGTAATTCAAAGTGTTGAACTCTTATGACATATTCTTTCAAGTACCATTACTGACACGACTCTATTTCTGTCAGTACCTGGTCATTCAGGTAGATGTAGTACTGTATAAGAAACTGTTTTCATCTCCTCCATAATTTTTTTTTTTTTTTTGGTTGTCTCTTTTTTTTCTGTTCATGTATAGGACCGTTTCTTCTTTTATAATTACTTCTATTTTCTTTATCACTTTATTACACTAAAAGATCTCTTTAAAATCAATGAAAATGTACCGGAATTCATGGAATGGATTGACCCTTGGACCGTTTGTGTCGCCCCCAAGGTCGATTTATGTAGTACATTTGTCCTACATAAGGTTTACATAGAAGGAATCTATGGGTACGGTCGTTTTAGATACGACGTATTCAGATATAGTGTAAGTAGACACAGTATTTCTATTTTATTATTATGACTCAACATATTTCCTGAGGACAATAGTAATAAGCCTCTTCCGTTACCGTGGGGTGAGGTCATGAGAACGGACCTTTTAGGGTACCTACCTCCTCGGACCATCCGACGTCAGGTACCCCAGCGATTCTCAGCCCGTGCTGACTCTCTGAAGTGAAAGTGAAAAGTGAAAGTACGTAACCTCTTCCTTTACCGTTGGGCGAGGTCACAAGAACGGACCTCTTAGAGTCCCTACCTCTTGGACCACCCGATGGCAGATACCCCGATGTGTCTCAGCCTGTGCTGACTTCGCTGAAACGTCATCGTCATCGTCAATAGTAATAAAAGGTCTATTCTTGGGTCTCCGTACTTCCCATACCTACTTTACGGATGTTTAATTTTAAATCTATTTACAACTTTTCCCACACCTCTTTTTCCAAGGAAGAATGCGACAACCACCCTTACATTTGACCACGTCGGTGAAACCTCTTCTCATACCTCTAAAGAGGTTTTTGATTTTTATCTCAATGGTATACTAGGTCACTAGGGTGAGGACTCGTATGTAGTTCTCTTTGTGTATATTGAACTTTTCTATGTGCGTCAGGTTATGAGTAACCGATAAATGTTATCTGTTCTGTACCTTCGTTGGATTTACAGGTAGTTATCTACTTACTTATTTCTTCTAATCATATATATGTCTTACCTTATAATGAGTCGGTATTTTTTCTTACTTTATTACGGTAAAAGTCGTTGTTCCCACCTGGATCTCTAATAGTGTGATTCACTTCATTCAGTCTGTTTCATTTTATAGTATACTATAGTGAATGTACACTTTAGATTTTTTCCTATGCTTATTTGAATAAGTTTTGTGTTTATCTAAATGTCTGACTCTTTTATTTGAATACCGATGGTTTCCCTTTTCTTTCCTTTCCCTAATTAATGTGTCCTCAAACCCTAATTTTATATATGTAATATATTTTATGTATTGGTTTTTCCTGGGTGACATGTTATGTCCCTTGATGATGTGTGTATATATATAAGAAAGAATCTAAGAAGATGTATATCTAATAATGTTCTATGAGTCATACCAAGGGACACTAGGTAGATGCACTGGTGAATGGATCTCGGTCTGTAGGACCTTACACTTCAGTTCACCCGGAATCTTTCGTAGTGATACTTGTTTCAATCACCTCCACTACCTTAAGGTCAACTCGATAAAGTTTAGGATTTTCTACTACGACACTTTCACGACGGGAGTTATACGGTCGTTTAACCCTTTTGAGTCGTCATCGGTGTCCTGACCTTTTCCAGTCAAAAGTAAGATTAGGGTTTCTTTCAGTTACGGTTTCTTACAGGTTTGATGGTGTGTTAACGTGAGTAGAGTGTGCGATCGTTTCATTACAAGTTTTAAGACGTTAAGTCCGAAGTTGTCATACACTTAGTACTTGAAGGTCTACAAGTTCGACCTAAATCTTTTCCGTCTCCTTGGTCTCTAGTTTAACGGTTGTAGACTCCACAGTAACTTTTTCGTTCTCTCAGGTCTTTTTGTAGATGAAGCCGAAATAACTGATGTGATTTCGGAAACTGACACACCTAGTGGTGTTTGCCACCTTTTAAGAAGTTCTCTACCCTTGTGGTCTGATGGAAAGGACGGAGGACTCTTTAGACATAAGTCCAGTTCTTCGTTGTCAATCTTGACCTGTACCTTGTTATCTGATCAAGGTTTGACCCTTTCCTCATGCAGTTCCGATATATAACAGTGGGACGAATAAATTAAATATACGTCTCATGTAGTACTCTCTACGGCCCAACCCACTCCGTGTTCGCCCTTAGTTCTAACGGTCCTACTTATGGTCTACTGTGGTGAGAATACCGTCTTTCACTTCTTCTTGATTTTTCGGAGAACTACTTTCACTTTCTCCTCCCATTTTTTTCGACCGTATTTCGAGTTGTAAGTCTTTTGCTTCTAGTACCGTAAACCAGGGTAGTGAAGTACCGTTTATCTACCCCTTTGTTACTTTTGTCACCGTCTGAAATAAAAGAACCCGAGGTTTTAGTGACGTCTACGACTGACGTCGGTACTTTAATTTTCTATGAACGAGGAACTTTCTTTTCGATAACAGTTGGATCTGTCGTATGATTTTTCGTCTCTGTAATGAAACGGTTGTTTTCAGGTGGATCAGTTTCGATACCAAAAAGGTCACCAGTACATACCTACACTCTCAACCTGATATTCCTTTCAACTCACGGTTTCTTAACTACGAAAAATTGACACAACAACCTCTTCTGTGAACTCTCAGGGAACCTGACGTTCCTCTAGGTTGGTCGGGTAGGATTTCCTTTAGTCAGGACTTATAAGTAACCTTCCTGACTACAACTTCGACTTTGAAGTTATGAAACCGGTGGACTACACTTCTTGACTGAGTAAACTTTTCTGGGACTACGACCCTTTCTAACTTCCGTCCTCCTCTTCCCCTGTGGTCTCCTACTCTACCAACCTACCGTAGTGGTTGAAGTACCTGTACTCAAACTCATTCGAGGCCACAAACCACTACCTGTCCTTTCGGACCGCACGACGTCAGGTACCCCAGCGTGTCTCAACCTGTGTTGACTCGCTGACTTGACTTGACTTTTAATTACGTTGTAACATTTAGTCATGAATTTTTTGGTTATTGAAAAAAATTTTTTCGTTATTTTTCGTTCTTAAAAGAAACTTTTTTAAGTTATAACGTTAGTGACACTCTACGCCACCCTTCAGCCCCCCGTTCGTCGGGTCTTGTAGAAGTGCTGGTCCCTCCTGTTTTGTGTTCGCGTATTCCCGACGCGATCTCTGGACTCAATCTTAGACTTGAGATGGCTGATCGAGAACCCTTTCAATAAGATTCGACGTCATGATTAACCCTTTTTATTATCGGAGTTAGAGTCTTCCGACTACACTCGTAATTCAATAACTTACACATATTTCGAAAAACGTGGTACAATTTTGTCATTATGAATAACAGAAGTCATACTTTTTTGTTTTTCTAAAGTGCCAGACACATTCGTAAGGTGTGTATTACCCCTCAAAACTCCCCCGACGAGTTCCACGTCGCCCAGAGTCTCGTCCCAGTCAAAAGTCTCACCGTATGATACACCACCATTGTACAACTCCTTCAAGATTCCGTCGACTACTTTTCAAAAGATCGTATATTTTACTTTAATTATCGAAATGGTTCCAAAAGAAACATCGAAATCTCTTCGATGTAAGACAGGAGGTAAACGCGGACTTCCTCCCTGTAAGTTGACTCATTTATATTCTCTTGACAGTGTAAAATTCCATGTGTGTAGCTGAAGATTCCTTTCGCGCTTTCACAGTCAGGGAGTGAGTACTGGGTGAGAAACACTGGGGCACCTGACATCGGGTGGTCCGAGGAGACAAGTGCCTTAAGAGGACCGTTCTTATGACCTCACCCCACCCAACAGTAAAGAAGAAGTCTCCTTTTGTATGTGTGTATAATGTGTGTGTAAAATTTTAGTGTAGCTTCAATGAAGTCAAAAAGACATTCAGAAACTTCTACGAAGTTCGAGAACTTAATGGGTTCCTGGTTAGTACAACTTGGAGTTAAAAGGAGATTACCGGTCTTAAGTGTCTGTACGTTCAACCACTGTTAAAGACTAATTGGCTGATAATCATTTCTGGCTAGTCAAAGGAAAGGTCATTATACAGAGTTCACACCTACTCGAGACTTGCGGGTGGAGGAACGAGGTATGAGGACGGATCATAGAAAGAGGAAAGTGATGACTTCTCCTAGTCGGTAGTATTATTGAGAGACTTTAGGCAAATTAATATATGGAATTTCACCTTTGTCGATAAATGGTTATGGGTAGAAACAGTGTATTACCTAATCTACTTTTGAACATTTTTAGGTGAGTCAAAGTTAATGGAGACGACGAGTCTTGAACCATATTAATTTCAGTCACCGTAATAGACATTTGAAGTAATATTAGAGTAAAATGGAAGTTAGAAGGGACGGTGGTTTTGGAAAATGTTCTCGACAATTATTTTTCCTCTTCTCTGATAATGTAAGAGGAGAAAGACGAGAATGGATTGGAGACTAGTTCAGAATTGTTCGTTTCTTTACTCTCTTTCTTCTTGTTCCCTCCCCGCGTTTCTTCTAGTTTCACGAGTCTATTATGGTTTCCTGATTAATTCCGACACTTTACCTTCACGAGCACGAACATGAAAAGAGAAACCGAAGACCACGAAACATAAAATGGAAGTGTCCTTTCTCAAACGTCTTTCCGATTCAGCTGGAGGATGTTACCTACACAGACGATTCGGAGTCCTGTATCTCCGCCTTTCATTCATGTTCTCTACTAGACCCTCTTCTTTCGTGTTACCTCAGACTGCAGTTACTTACTTAATGACTTAGTTACGTCAAAATTAAGAAGACTTCAAGTACGAGTTCAGTACGGTCATAGATCCTGTTGGAAAGTCTATGTCTGTCGGACTTTTCATGACGTAAGTCGGTTGACGCCTCTTCCTTTACCGTTGGGTGATGTCATAAGAACGGACCTCTTAGGGTCCCTGTCTCCTCGGACCCCCCGTCGACAGACACCCCAGCGTGTCTCAGGCTGTGTTCACTTCGTTGAATCGTACGTACGTACGTAACCTCTTCCTTTACCGTTGGGAGAGGTCATAAGAACGGGCCTCTTAGGGTCCCTGTCTCCTCCGACCACCCGACGGTAGATACCCCAGCGTGTCTCAGCCTGTGCTGACTGCGCTGAATCGTCGTCGTCGTCGGTTGAGGTTTACGGACCATGGGTTGCGGTGATATGTTTCGAACCCGTAATCGATGTTAAGGTTTGTGTAATTGATATTCCTTAGGTGGTCTTCATGATTGGTTAGTAAGACATCATGATTATTGTCCAGATAATTTAACCGTTGAAAAACATGCCTTCCGGAAAGAACAAAGGAGTCAGATTTCCTCCAGTGGATGGGGAGGAGGATCAGAGGACATGAAACCAAAATCATGTGACTAGTATATAAATAAACTTATAAATAAGTATAGTCATACAACAGACGGAGAGGGGATCTACCATTCGAGACAATCCTGTCCCTTGGTTCAGATAAAACAAACGGTAATATTTAAGTATATAAAAGGTCCCACTGTCTCCTCCGACAGTTATAAGTTATTTTACTTACTTTCTTACTTACTCATCCGTTTATGTATCCACGATCTTAAGTCGGGACCGGTGCTTGAAGACTACACTGGAGCACTTCAGTGAGGGGAAGTGGTGTTAAAGAGAAGGGAGACAACAACAGTGATTCAACACAGACTGAGAAAACACTGGAGTACCTGATCGGGTGGTCCGAGGAGACAGACACCCTAAAGGGTCCGTTCTTATGACCTCATCCAACGGTAGAGGAAAAGGTCCGTAGTTTGGGTGCAGAGGACGTGACCGTCCGTCTAAGTAATGGCGACTCGGTGGACCCTTCGGGAGAAGGGAGATGTGTCTTACACATGCAATTAATGGGACGTTATAGGGTCCTGTACTGAAGTATTAAATTTTTTTTTTTAGTAGTATTCGACTAGTGTTTCTTTTCAAGTTTTGAAAAGTAAATTTACAGTGAGTCACTCCAGTTCGGTTGAAGATTGATGACTTCAAACAAGGACCATTTGTCCTTTACCCTTCCCTTTTTTTTTTTTTCTGGTACTTTAGTTCATCACCGACGGGGGGAGTACACCCCACACTGGGGGAACGGAAGTCGTTTACGAGTGATCAAAGACTATACATATCCTGGGCACGGTCCGTGCACTCCCTATGCCTTATGAAGTAAGTGACATCCTTGAACATAAGGCATCCTCAATATGGAAGAAACTCCTTAAGATTTCTTTTTATTGAAGAGGGCCAAGGATACACTTTTATCGATACCCGGTAAATTCTCTATTTATGTTAGAAAGAGAGGACCTTTTTGGGTTTCTTTATAAACCCTCGTAATTTGGTAGTGTTAAGACCGAGACTGAAGTTTATTTGTCCTGGTTATTTGGGAGGGAAGAGACGTAAAGATTAAATCGTTCCGGAAATATATGGGAGATTCTCGTTCACTTAAAGTATAAACGTAGAATAAGTTTTACACAACCGTAAAACGATCTAAAAAATTGACATCAACCGTCGTGACTTGGTAGATGAACCCTTATATCTCGTTATAGACGAGTCTTGAGAATAAGACCCGGGTATATGTGTGTATGTGCACTTACATGTATAAATCTTATAGATACTACGTACAAAAAAACTACCTTAATCCCTCCCTCTTTTTGGTCTCTGTGTAGTCCAATCACAGGTCATTATAGTGATCTAGAGTAAATGACTCACGACTGATACACAATCCATGTACGTAAATATAGTATAAATTAAGAGAGTCTCGTGATATTTGTTAATAATAGTGTATGGATCATGACCACGAGTCCGTCATTTCTGTGGTGAACGTTACGTCCTCTGGCCCCAAGTTAGGGACCCAGTCCTTCTAGGGGACCTCTTCCTTTACCGTTGATAAGGTCATAAGAACGGACCTCTTAAGGTACCTGTCTCCTCGGAGTGTCCGATGTAAAGTACCTCAGCGTTTCTCAGTCTGTGCTGACTCGTTAATTGTGCAAAGGACAAGGTACTCGGTCCAAGATAAAATTCTCGGACATTTATACAGTAGAATAAATTCCGAGAGCATCAGACTACAATACCGTCTCGCGAGTCCGTCAACCCGGACATTGATGGAGAGGTACTTTACGACGACATTAGGGTGCACGTTTACTTCCGACACCGAACCGTCCGACCGACCGACCGGGTTCCAGTGTATGGGACGTTTACCGGTTCGACCCGAGAGTTTGATTCAGTAGACAGAGGTCGAGGGTCAGGAAATACAGGATCACCATACTACCGGTGCGATCTAAACAGAGACACCGTATATACTCCTTCTTTTCGAACTACAAACTCTTCGTCTAAATCTCTTTTCTCCCTGTACAAATCTCATACTTCTTTAACAAGATTTTCCGGAATATCTGACTGATTGGTGTTTTCAATGACAGGTTTGAAAACTTTCACTTTACCCATGACAATTATTATTAGGGACCTGTTGTCCGTATTTGATTCTCCACACTAAAGGGTTTTCTTGAGACTACGTTAAGTGGAATAATCAACTTCACTCATTTTTCTACGTATCATTTTTAGTGGGTGTATGGTGAAAAAGATCCGATCCACTATGAATGTTCGTTGTTTTCATATTTAGTACAACTGTTTGTCTACTAAAAAAAAAATCATCAGGAGATTTTACATAAAGTTTTAGTATAGTGTCCCATTCTTTTACTTAAAATAAGTCCCTTGACTTTATTAACGGACTTTGGCCCATTATAGTAAGTGTACTATATAAACAGATTTTATGAACTTTTGTTTAATCTACAAAGTATGAGGATCCTTTTGAACAATTAATCGTATTTTTACTAAGAGTTCTTATTTACTCTATTTAACTTTCGTTGAAATGGGACCAGAAACGAAGAGTAGAAGGATAACTGAGTGAAATAACGAACAAAGTGGAATTAAAGAACCGAAGGTAAAAATTTTAGGATATCATCGTTATAGATGGTGACATTCTTTAGTTGTCTTAAAATTTTCACCTTTGTCCAGAAGTAAGTAAAACTTTTTACGTTTCGAAGTTTGTAACTTTCAAAGGTCCAACATCTGATAGAAAGGCCGTTTACTCAGGAGTGTCAGGTTGAAATAAACAATAATATTTGAGTCTTTACCTTGTCTCCTCTCCTCGATTCCAGATTCTCTGATTTGTTGTTTTTATTCAGTAACGAGACCGTACGACTCTCCCCGTTTCGTACAATCTGTCACCTTCCCTTTTGTATCTTCTCCTCTTCAGGGTAGTTCAGACCTTTTTCGACGTTATCTTTTTTATTAGTGTGTCAGTTAAGGTCCCGGATGTCCACGTAGGGACGACCACATAATCATTTAAGTGATACTGTACTCACCTCTTATAGAGAATTGGTAGATATAAGTAAATAAAATGTTCTAAAATCTAAATAATATGAACTACTATGAAAATGTCTTGTCGTACAGAAGTTCTCAGTAATTTTTTATATGGAAATCGTTCTTAATATCAACAACTTCCTTACTACGACTCCGACTTAGAGGTCATGAAACCGGTGGACTACTCTTCTCGACTGAGTAATCTTTCCTGGGACTACGACCCTTTCTAACTTTCGTTTTCCTTCTCTCCCACCGTCTCCTACTCTACCAATTTACCGTAGAGGTTGAGTTACCTGTACTTGAATTCGTTTGAAACCCTCTATCACTCCCTGTCCCTCTGGACCGCACGAGGTCAGGTCCCCCAGTGTTTCTCAACCCGTACTGAAACTCTGACTTGTTATTGTTGTATCAACAACGTCCACTGCCCTGATCTTACCACTTTTTCAATGTCCGGAATAGAGATTTTCGAATATTAGATCGTCTCTTCTGTTCTTAATTTGTTCACGTGTGTGTTTATGACAGTTTGAGGGATTGATTTAGATTGTCCTTTTATTGTAAGTAGAATAACCGTAAGTACAATGTTAGTTGCAGTGTCCTTTTGTCGATAAAAGAAGTTTCGAATTTTATTGTATATTTAGGTATCTGCTCCACGTCACCTTATGTAATAAATACACGATTATTGACAAATAATAAAGAGTGTTAAAAAAAAGAAAGTTGGATAATCTCTTTCTGTCCACTCCTCGTTTTTTTTTTTTTCCTTCTTACGATTAAAAAAAAAGTAAAACTGAAAATAATTAACCGGAAATAAAATAAAAACGACAGTTCCGGGAAAAGGTAAGAAAGACACAGAAATATAAATAGAAATATAGTGAATGTAGAAATATAATAACGTTATACTTAATATTACCGATTATGAAATTGGGGACTATAAAAGTGTCTCATACCTCCTTTACTATTTTTCTTTTTAGATCCGTCACACCTGAATAAATCTCTTTCTGGTACCATAATGACTAATCAAATTTACACCCCCCTATAAGTCCGTCTTTATAAGATCTGAGAGGTGAGTCGTTAGAGAGACATTTATGGGTTTCTCGATAATTATAATTGTAATTATGTCTATAGGGAGGAAATCAAACAAAGGGAACACTTTCCGTCTTCGTAAAAATAATTTATAAATATACTCACTTTAAAGTCTTCTAACCCATAAAAGTTTATATACATGTGTTCCTAAAAAGGGGTGGGAAATTTTTTATTCAGTTTATGAAGACAAAGGTTTCGAAAGGTTTATGTGAGTCGGATTGTTTAACCACACACTACTATACTTTGATCCGTCAAACGGGTATTAACTTCTGTAAAACGGTTGTTCAGGGTCCGACGGTTCTCTTCGTCACTGTTGTGAGACTTATACTCGCATACTAGGGATACATTTATAGATCCGTAGGACGGGAATACTTCGGTACTATGTCCGGGTATACTGACCGTCTAAGGAATTAATTAGTACCGCGGGACACTACCGGTAGGAATTCCTACTGACGATGGAGTCGAGGTTCGATTATAAGTGAAGGGTGGGGTAAGAGACTAGACTGGGTAAAGAAAAACAGTACTGGTGTAACAAGTCTTTACTCCGTGGTTCTTTGAAAGTGAATTTGATGTTGAGAATAGAAACACACCAGGAATGGTGATTTTCTTGAAACTAAAAGAATTGTGCATTAAAAGTGAAAAGTGATCGACAAAAGACGTTAGTACCACACTTATATACATATATAAAGGAGAGAGTTTGACTCTACCATAATCCTGAAAACTTTTAGTCAAGAAATGTTTAGGTATTAAATTCTGGTTTTTATTCTTAGGAAATTTACTGTGGTTTTTTACCGTCCAAGAAGTATGACATATATCCCGAACAAGGAGGACTTTTCTTCCTTCATTTAACGATGAGGTAACCTTGTGAAAAAGTTCGATACTTCCTCATTAAAGAATACGATCTCATCATTAAATAATTTACTTAAGGATCACTGGACTTCTGAAGTACGTGGATGATTGTCTTCGTGCAACGACGGAAGAGTAATTGTCAAGAACGGGTAATGTATTTCAAGTATCCTCCGTCCTCGTTCGGGTAGCGACGAGAATTCTCGTAGTAGAATGAGAGAAACCACTCTAATTAATAACTGAAACCCCCGTACAAAAGAATGAATTGTTAGTGACTCCTTTCCCAAGTACGATATTGAGGTAGGTCGGAGTAGAAAAGGGAGACTATTATAAATGTCGTCGTAAACCTCAATAGAGACATCGAAAAATAAACTTTGACAGTTACAAATTTTTAGGAGGTGTCCGGAGGACACGAATCAGTGAGTCAGCACAGACTGAGAAAAGTTGGGGTACCTGACATCGGGTGGTCCGAAGAGACAGGTACCCCTAAGAGGTCCGTTCTTATGATCTCATCCAACGGTACGGGAGGAGGTCCCCTAAAAGGGTTGGGTCCCTAGCTTGGGTCCAGAGGGTATGACGTCCGCCTAAGAAATGGTAGACTCGGTGGTCCCTTGGTGACCAGAGGTAGGGAGAGGTATTATCTAGGAGTAGATCAACGGTGCTGTAAGAGGTCTAAGAACATAGTGATAGTCACCAAGAGTTGGAAAACAGACGTGGTATATGTGGAGGATATTTATTCTCTGTGAGTAAGTTCCCGACCCCGTAACCACCAACCCTTATTTTGAATTTCTCAGTCACACAACCATTACGTCCAACGAGTCAGCATAGACTGAGGAACTCTGGGGTACCTGATATCGGGTAGTCCGAGGAGACAGGTACCCTAAGAGGTCCGTTGTTATGACCTCACCCATCGGTAAGGGAAGGGGTCCTCTAGAAGGACTGGGTCCCTAACTTGGACCCAGAGGACATGACGTCCGTCTAAGAAATGGTAGACTCGGTGGTCCTCAGTTACACCTACCCACGCTAAAAATCTTGGGGCGGGGGTTTATGCCAATTGTATCGATATGTAACTATATAGGAACTATTATAATTCTTGGTAAACAAATAATATCGATAAAGATGGTCGTTCGATGGAAACTTTTGAGTTGCTAAAAGAGAGTACGAGAAAAGAAGGACAGTGTAAAGGATAATTCCCAAAATATCAACTATCGTGTAAACGGTTTCTATTGTGTGTTCAATGTAAGACGGTCCGTGAGTGTCTCGATTAGATTAATCACCGAACTTTGGGAAATTGCTATTCATACACAGGAGTAAATGAATAAGATTCTTCCATATAATGTGATTGTTTTATTCATATATTAACCTTAAATATATTATTAAGTAGTCACCATTCTGTAACACATCTTAGTCCCTTCGTTTACAGTGGGTTTCGGTACAAGGGTGCGACGGACCGTATCAGTGACCCGAAGTAATAGGTCATTATTCGTCTCCCCACACCCGGTCCTTAACCGGTCGCGTCGTCGACACTCATGTCTCGATGTGACCGACCCGATCTTTTCGTTCACCTTCCGCATCCGAGACCCGTCGAAGTCCGATTCATTCGGGACGGGTCTTGCTCGTGACCCAGAGACCATAGAATCCTATTCCTTATACTCACCGTTTCTCAATTTCTTCGTCACCTAGTGTGATATCTCTAATTTCTTAAGGAAATATTTATACTATATTACTTTTCTGTTTACTGTCAAGAAACTTTTTGTTTTCTTTCAGGAATCAGTTCTCGTAGACATACCAGAGGTACTTGACAGGTGTTTTTACATACTTTACCCAACCAAACAAACAAAAACTACCCGACAGAAAATCATTAGTACCTTCGTCATGTACGAGTCTCGATTATAAGTAATTATTTCCTTTTTAGTATTGTTACGGATATTTAGGTTGGTGAGTTTCTATTTTTAACAATGTATGACGGACCATAAAAAGGATGTACCGATCCGACATATTTAAAAATGACTTTAGGATATACGAGACTTCATCCAATTTCATAAAATTTGAACCATTATATTGACTTGTAAAATACATATATGTAGAATCTTATTATAAGGTCTCTACATCGAAATAAACTTTTTTTTTTTTACTTGATCACAAAAAAAGATTGTTCAAAGAAGGTCCATTTAACGGTTAAAAACGTCTGAAAAAAATTAAGGTGTATTAATAGTCCATTGAGTAAGGTCTCGTTGCCTTAGGAAGGTATTTAAAGGGAACGAGAAGTAAAATGGTGAGAAACTCGTCTTACCGTTCTCCAATACCTGATGAAATACTCGTCAAAAAGTAAAGTCATATTCCGACTACCAAGGACGTATTTTTAATGGACATTGGAAGACCTAGAAAGTTCATCAATACGTATACTAAATTATACGACCGGGTCCGTCTGATCTCAGTCGATTTATATACCTAACATACACAGTCGAGAAAGAGTATTTATTATTACAACATGAAAGAGAGAGTTTTGTTAACCGACGGTGTTATTGACTAACATCCTTTTTGTTTCTCCCAAAGAACACTACCTAGGAATTATCCAAAATTTATTATTTTTAATCTTGTACTATTCGAGTTGTCGTATCGCTAATGTAAAGGGAACAAATCTTACATTAGGTTTAAGAACGTAATTAAGGCAAAACACACAAATATGAAGCCAAGTGACTCCGAATGACTAATCTGGTCTATGTAGAACATCGTAAAGAAAGTTATAGGTCGAGTGACACCATAACCTAACTCGTTGATAAGGGAGGTCTCGCGACTAGACCGTAGACCTCTTTGTCGACGAGACAAAGTATAACCTTTTTATAAGTGTATTACTTTACAAATACGAATTCTGACCTATACCTAAAATATGTAGGACAAAAATACGTTACTTTCCCCATACAATAAAATTCTTTAGTAATTCATAAGATTACAAATCAGTCTAAAAGTAAAGCACATTGTTCTAAAAGGGTCTTCGACTACGGTGTGTCTGGGGTTGGGTGGGGTAGGCGGATTTCGTTGACACAAAAGATCGTGGACGTTTTGTTACTTCCAAAGTCGACACGTGGTCCCGTCCGTCCGTCCGTCCGTGGTGTCTTGGGGTCGAGTGTGTTCGTCCACGTCGATTGTGGTCCGGAGACCTACGTCATGACTATGTTAGGTTTCAGAACGAGTGTCGAAAGCCCCGAGACGTGGACTCTCTGAGTTTGAACCCAAAGGGCCACCGAGTCACCATTTCTTAGGTGGACTTTGACGTCCTCTGAGTCCTCTGGACCCAAACTAGGAACCCATTCCTTCTAGGGGACCTCCTCCTTTACCGTTGGGTGAGGTCATAAGAACGGACTTTTTAAGGTACCTCTTTCCTCGGACCACCCTATATCAGGTGTCCCAGTGTTTTTCAGTCCGTACTGACTCGTGTGCACGTATGATACCATACCATGTTGAATCTTTGAGTCCCCACATAAAAGTGTCTCAAAAATTTTAATCTTGGTGTGTAAACGTTATGTTTCACGTCTCTCCTCTTCGGTTTTGTCAATGATACGAGTAAAAGACGAAAATTGTATGAGTTCCCCCTATGGATCTCGAGGGGAACTAAAATCTCCGACGTATGACGGACGACGGTTCTTCAGGAAGACGTCTCCTGTCGTCCGGTCCGGGAAAGGATTTCGGGACCTGGTTGAAACCCTCGTGTCGAATAAGGCTACCCCTGAGAAAACTACTCGTATAATGGTAAAGATAATCCAGTTTATATTTCCAGTGAAATCCCTATGTCTCTTAGAGTCTGTATTTTACTCGAAACCGTTTTGGTCGTGAGTCCTAAAAGAGTGATACATGATCGGATAATTGAATGGTGTGACCAGGAAAGATAGAATCTACCTTTCTGTGGGAGGAGACGGACGGATTCCAACGACAGAGGGGGAGATGGACAAAGACGTGGGAAGAATCCTCGGGGAGAGACCTACTAGACGAGTGAGATAAGGGTATAGAGTGGAAATTGGGGAGAGATGTCTGGGGAGTTGGTAGCGATTGGATGGACATCTTGATTTGTTTTGGTTTAGGTTTGTGGAGAGGTCGGTAGAGGGAAGGGGGTCGAGGACGGGGAAGTGTCGGTGTGAATAAGAGTCACCTGGGGAGAACGGTAGGAACAACAGAGTGGAAGGTAGGTAGACAGTTTCGATACAGTGGGAAAAAGTAACCTCAGAGATGGAAGGTACAGTACCCTGAAGTAGATGACCGATGAAAAGACAGGAAGGAGTGGATCTGGAAAGTGTTGTGTACTATAACAGTTTTCAAGAAAGAGAACCTTAACAGAGAGAAAAACAGAAACCACTGACAGAAGAGAACCCACAAAGGAGGATGGAACCAGTTTCGAGGATACGAAGTGCCCAAGTACACTTATGACTATAAATCCCGATACACGACAGAGACCCGGAAAGGAAGAGAGTGAGAGGTGTGATACGGACTCGGTGGGATAGAAGGGACACCAAAATTAATCGTATACGGTTACTGGGGGGTCTGTAAATAGAGGTCGTGTCTAGTGAGAGGTCTCTACGTCTGTATGTAAGAGGTAGGTTGACGTTAGAGTGGGGTTTCTGGAGTTTGAGTTGCGTAGGTTTTGCCTCAAGTGGTATAGGGATCGGGACGATTGTCTAAGGAATAGAACACGTAGGAAGTGTTTACTTACTGTAGTAAGTACCTCTATGGACAGTCCAGTATATACTGGGGAGGGAGAGGAAGTGGAGGGTAGGGGGTTGGTGGTCCTCGGTCATTTCTCCTTAGTATAGTGAAAAGTCTCATGGAAAAACAGAGTTGTCATGATAGAGAAGAGAAAACGCTGAGAATGGAACTCCTTCGGACAAATTTTTCTCTCCTTCTTTTTTTATGACAAGAAAAGGAACCACTCTCTGACCGTTCTCCATCTAATTTTATTTTTCGGTGTTGTTTCGACATGGGGGGTGTACCGTAAAAAAGGACGGACGACGACACCGACCTTCCGGTACACATCTGTTTGTCATTCTCCATTACAGTGAAAGGACGAGGATCTAGATCCACTCTTAAAAGTAATTTTTTTTTTTTAGTCTCTAACCGACGTTTTTTCCTTAAGGTCTATGCACTTTTGATCTTTTTAGTTTACATTCTTAAACGGTCTTTATACTGACAGTTGGTTTGTCTTACACCTGAACCTATCAAAAATACTTGTAGATAAAGATATGACAGATTGTACAATGACGATCGGTGGATTCTGATAAATTTACACTCAATCAATTTAAATTTTTTAATTTAATTTATAATTTTACAAAGTAGGAGTCGTCGTACTCGGTATGAGGTTTGTGAGTCGTCAGTACATACCGATCACCGATAACATAACTTACTCCGTCTTATTTTATACGGGTAGTAACGTGTCTCACGATGGACTGTCCCGACCAGGTCTGTTATATTAATTACTCTTACCCTTTATTTTATCTCTCTCGATTCTGACTTACTCTCCTTTTCCGGTCACCATCTAACCGTGACTGTTCTCGACACGGAAACCGGAAATACCATATTTCCACCACTTCTGGTTTATTCTTCCTCCTTCAGAGTCCCCTTTTGGTCCCTTTCCGACAGTACTTAAGAGTCTTATTACCACGAGTGCCCTTCTGATCGTAAAAAAAAAAAAAAAGAACCGGTGTGTCGTGTCGTACGTTCTAGAATCAAGGACCTGGTCCTTAGTTTAGACACACGGGACGTCACCTCCGTGTCTCCGAATTGGGGACCCGGTGGTCCCTTTAGTTCTGATCGGAATTATAATCGTAGGAGACCAAAGAAGAGTCTACTGTAGTGAAGGGAGGAGTTTCTGGACTCTTCGTCAACAGTCACGACCCTCGGTCTGTGAGCCTTCTCGACCACACCTAAAAGTCACATGGTCATTAGACGACTGTTCTTATAAATTTCGCCGTCAAACACGTATTAACCACTAAAATACGTGATCCGAGAAGGATAGTATTGGTCTAATAGTACCTAAACGTAAGATTATGTCGTGATTTATTGGGTGTGGATATAAAGAAGTCTTCTAGTGAGACGTACTACCGTCCTAATACAGAGTAAAAGGGATCGTGAATTTTGTCACGGACCGTACTCATTCCTTAGTTATGTGTAAACAGTATGCACTTTTGTACAACCCGTACACTTACGGCTGTCGGTATGTGGAACTCTTTGTTCTCAAACTTTTATTGGTCGGATGTTTTATTTCATCCAGGAGAGTCATATAATTATTATATATCCTTAGTTTCTGGTGAAAGGTTCGGTTGTGTGTATAGAAGGGAAATAAGTGGATAAGCAGGATATACGGATCCGCGGTCTCGGTGACCGGTTGTAGGGAAGAAGGTGTTTGTGGTGTGTGAAAGTAGCGAAATCCCGAGACGAGTTCGTCGAGGCGATAACCTCTTAGGAAGGGGGGAGTGAGGAGAAAGTGGGAGGGTTTTTAGTTTTAGGATGGGTCGAAAATTCTGACAAGTAGATTTAGTCTGTGTAGGACGTTGTCCTTAAATGAACTGTGTCGTTCTAGTTCGGTCAGGTAGGATTTCCTTTAGTCAGGGCTTATAAGTAACCTTCCTGACTACGACTTCGACTTTGAGGTCATGAAACCGGTGGACTACGCTTCTTGACTGAGTAATCTTTTCTGGGACTACGACCCTTTCTGACTCCCGTCCACCTCTTCCCCTGCTGTCTCCTACTCTACCAACCTACCGTAGTAGTTGAGTTACCTGTACTCAGACTCCTTTAAGACCCTCTATCATTACCTGTCCTTTCGGACCACACGACTTCAGATACCCCAACGTTTCTCAGTCTATCCTGAGTCGCTGATTTGTTGTTCGTCACGGTAAAACAAAACTACCTTAAACTTAGGAGACATAGGGGTGGAGGAAGGATATGTGTCATTTATGAAATAAGTAAAAAGGAACACCAGGGAGGTCTCGGGTGACACCATGGACGTCCTTATGACGAGTTATTTGAGAGGAATTTATCGTTGTAAATCTTTAACCCGGAAGCAAGTAGTGTGTTAGAATTGTCGTTTCAACAGCTTACACTTTTACTTAAGACTACCGTTGACGATTGTAAATAACCCGTGAATGATATACGAGGTCAAGTCAAGTCAGCGAGTCAGCACAGGCTGAGAAACGCTGGGGTACTTAGCGTCGTGCAGTCCGGAGGGACAGGTAGTGGTTGAGGGCCTCAAGTGGGTTTGAGTACAGCTAACTCAGTCACTGCGGTAGGTCGGTAGAGTAGGAGACAGCAGGGGAAGAAGAGGACGGGGGTTAGGGAGGGTCGTAGTCTCAGAAAAGGTTACTCAGTTGAGAAGTGTACTCCACCGGTTTCATGACCTCAAAGTCGAAATTGTAGTCAGGAAGGTTTCTTTTGTGGGTCCTGACTAGAGGAAATCCTACCTGACCAACCTAGAGGAACGTCAAATTCCCTGAGAGTTCTCAGAAGAGGTTATGGTGTCAAGTTTTCGTAGTTAAGAAACCGTGAGTCGAAAGAAGTGTCAGGTTAAGAGTGTAGGTATGTACTGGTGACCTTTTTGGTATCGGAACTGATCTGCCTGGAAACAACCGTTTCAACTTATACGATAGATCCAACCAGTGTTGAAAGGAAGGTTCTTCATTCACAGAAAATTAAAGTACCGACGTTAGTAGTAGACGTCACTAAAACCTCGGGGGTTTTTATTTCAGACTGTGACAAAGGTGACAAAGGGGTAGATAAAGGGTCCTGTACTATCCTGGTCTACGGTACTAGAAGCAAAAGACTTACAACTCGAAATTCGGTTGAAAAAGTGAGAGAAGAAAGTGAAAGTAGTTCTCCGAAAAATCAAGAAAGAAGTGAAAGACGGTATTCCCACCATAGTAGACGTATAGACTCGTATCTTGATGTATTTGTCAAGTATATTAGGACTGTATCCACTCTATTGAGTGGGTTCCGGTGTGCCTAAATCCACCGTCTTTCCTTCAGTTTATGTGTACATTGAGAAAAGAAAGGTGACTGTAAACTCAAAAGAAAAGAAACGTGACACAAAATTCTAGACATTATTCACACCTAGTCGAATTAAAAAAGTGAAACTTATATACTGAGATATTTTATGCTTACTAACAATGGGTGTCTGTTGAGAGTTGGAGACGACATACAAAAAGGACACCTACAATTAAGGTTTTACAAACTTTCGTAAAAAATGATGTCCTATACCTAATATTGGATAATTATAAATAGTACGAGATACAGATGACATTGGTTCAAATGGTAGTTCCCCCTTTAATACGAATTAAAAAAAGATATTGATCTATTACGGAATCTTAACCAAAACTTAGTACGTTTTTTATTTGAGTAGGAAATAACACTTCTGTATGAATATGAGTACGTTAAAAAGTTATTAATCTTCGAGGGAACCCTAGGGGTTTCACTCGTCTCTTCACATGACCCATCACGTTTAATGAGAGGATTAACCTTCAGTGAGAAGAAAACCCTCCACCCTTACTTTTACTCGTATGGTAAAATAAACGAGTTCTAATAAACGATAAACACTTTGTTCCAATTAAATATGTATTCATCTGGGGTTTGTACCCCGAAGGGTCCACCGCGATCTCCATTTCTTGTGTGTATTCTCTGACCTCAAGTTAGGGATCCAGTGTTTCTAGGAGACCTCCTCCCGCACCGTTAGGTGAGGTCATAAGGACGGATCTCTTAAGGTACCTATCTCCTCGGAACACCCGATGTCAGGTATCCCGACGTTTCTCAACTTGTATTGACTTCGCTGAATCGTCCGTGTGTCTTGGGTTTGTAGGATGATTGTGGTGTCGATTCGTCATATCATAGTTTTACTGATTTGGAATTCGTTGATAATTAACTCATTTTTTTTAGATTTCCGTTCTAAGTTTTTTGAATATTTCGTCTTCCCGTTATTTGAAGACTACCGTCATTCGAATTAAATGTCGTGAAAGAACAGGAATAAGACAGTCGACATACATTGAGGTACTTCATCCGAGACATTTACACAAGGTTGAAGAGGGGTAACTTACTATGTCAGTCTCCGGAACGGAATAAGGATAATAACGTAAATCGTCTGGATAATAAAACTATATAGCCTGAAAAATTTATCATATGAGCTACAATCTTATAGTGGAAGTAGTCAAATAAGAAAAGAAAAAAAAAAATTTAAAAATAAATAAAAAAATTAAAATTAAAATTAAAATTAAAATTAAAAAAATTTAAAATTTTAGAAATTAAGAATGTACGTAAGGGTTTGTACTTGGCTCTAAATATGATACCAAACACAAAAATTTTGTGATTTGTGATCTAAATACATTTCACAAACAGATGTTACGTCCTCTGGTCCCAAGTTAGGGACCCAACCCTTCTAGAGGACCTCTTCCTTTACCGTCGGGTGAGGTCATAAGAACGGACCTTTTAGGGTACCTGCCACCTCGGACCATCCGATGGTAGGTACCGCAGCGTTTCTCAACCTGTGCTGACTCGCTGAAGTGAAGTGAATCAACGATGTACGAAAAATTTTCTGATTAAAGAGATTTAGTGTATGTTGACCGACAAAAGGTATGATGTTTGTGATAAAACCAAATATAGTTACTACAGACCTCTAAAATTTAGATTCATCTCTAAATTAAAAAGTAAGTTTTCAGTGAAGAAACGGTTGGGAAAGGAGTGTGGAGATTTTAGATCCTTTACACGGTTCTAAAAGTATTTTGTATAAATGAATAAGAAACTTACAAGAACCTCCCTCTAATTTCGTATCTTTTTATTTTCGTCTACTTATCCTGAACACCCGATTTTCTCTATATAAACTAAGTAAAACAACAGTCAATGTTCTTCCTTTCTCTCTTTTTCTTTCTTCCTTTCTTCTGTCCGAGTTTTTAAACTCCGTTACTCGCGTGACAAAGGATTTTGATACGAAATCAGTTAATGTAGATTGATTGAGAAGTTACTTGAGGAAACAGAATTGTACATGTATTTATAATGGGACAAAACATAAAGTACCCCCCCGTTATTTCATTAAAAGATTTTTATTATAAAGATTACGATTATAACCCTACAATAGTTCTACTCTAGATAACCTTCAATATCAAACAATATGCAGATTGACTTACTAGTAACCAAGTAAGTTTCATGTCTTCCATGATGCAAAAGAGGGGTTTCCGGGTTAATTTTTTTTATAAACCAGTGGTTTAAAGAAGTCAAGTCCGTAGTACCTCTTATAAGTGTCTGTAAACCTTTACAAACCTAGAACCATGTTTCGACGGGTGACCCAATATATTCATTTTTTTTTTTTAAAAAAAACTGTACATGTGTGACGATATGACTTTTACATATTGGTTGTTCCCGGATGATATATCGTGTCCCTTGAGACGGTTTATAATACTTTTTGGATTTACGTTTCTCTCAAACTTTTTTCTTATATATGTACATATACATCTTGACTTAGTGAGACGATATGTTAACTTTGATTGTGTTACAACAATTAGTTAATATTAGGTTATATTTTTTTCTAAATTTCTCCAATAGTTAATTAATTCTGTTTTACTCTTCTTAGTTATGCACATTCTCTTTTACTAAACCCCCTCCCAGTTTTTAAGGTTTTACAAATAAAAGAAGAGTCTTACATATTTCACTAAAGTTTACCGTTTAATAATATGGAATCCCCCGTGTGTACCTCCTCCTTTTTCATTAATTTTTGGTCACATTATTTTAATCAAAGGTAAAGTTCGTGGACTATATATGTCACACAAAGGTCCTATACCGATCATGAATGTTCGTATGGAAAATATTTAGATTCCTGTGGATTTTACTTTGTCCACTTTACTTAAAAGATTCTATGAAGTTTTCAGAGACACAGAATCAAAGGAATGGATATTTTACCTCGTCGATGTCGTTGAAGAAATAATCCAATAATATCTTAATTTACCTTAAACATATGGAACGAGACTGGTCACTTTCGTGACCCATAAAGAAGTGGTTCCGGTTAGTCATCCCTCGACCCCAAGGAAAGCGGGTTATTGGGTCGGAGAAAGACGATGTGATGGGTAGGAGACTCCTATTCCTCACCTTCGGGTTATCGAGGACTCCTGTAAATCTTTGAAGTTTATAAAATTGTCCCAGGATTATAAATTTCCAGTTTATCATTTAATACTCGACGGTGAACCTTAAGATTAATATTATATCTCATAAAGAACGGGACTTCGTAATCACTCTTGTTTGAGGACGAAAGTCGTCACCGACCCCTGTGACCAAGATACTACCAAATGAGACATTATTCCGTAGTAGTAATTTCCTGAGCCCGAAGGGACTATCGGGTCAACCATTTCTTAGGTAGACGTTACGTCCTCTGGGACCAAACCAAGGACCCAGCCCTGCTAGGGGACCTCTTCCCTATCTGATGGGTGATCATAAGAACCCGAAGGAACCACCGAGTCGACCATTTCTTAGACGGACGTTACTCCCTCTGGACCCAAGCTAGGGACCCAACCCTTCTATGGGACCACTTCCCTTTCCGATGGGTGAGGTCATTAGACCGGACCTCTTAAGGTACCTGACATACCAGGTATACCAACGTTTCTTAACCTGTGCTGACTTACTGAAAGTATGTGGTAATTTCCTGAGTTCACTTTTTAATGGTAAGGTATCGTCTTCCACGATTTAAAATATTTTATATTATAAATTTAGTAGTAAATTTCTGTGAGGTACTTGGTCTCTCGGGGTACTTTATGTCTTATGTCATTTGGTTTAAATGGTCATACATAACACACACATACATACACACACAATCAACGAGTCAGGATAGACTGAGAAACGTTACGATACCTGATATCGGGTGGTTCGAAGAGACAGGTACCCTAAGAGGTCCGTTCTTGTGACCTCACCCATCGGTAAGAGAAGAGGTCCAATAGAAGGTTTGGGTCCCTAGTTTGGACCCACACAGAGGACGTAATGTCCGTCTAAGGAATGGTGGACCCGGTTGTCCCTTTGAGTACATACGGTACTGACATCCCATTTAGTCTAGTCTTCGGGTGTCTTATTATAATTGTGTCTGAGTTGATGTTTTTTCCAGTTTTCTTTAAGAATGCCTCAGATTCCATCAATGTCTGTTTTAATGATTATATCTTAATAGTTTTGAATGATTATATATTATATGTCTTCTTGTCTTTCATTTTAAAAGACCCACCAGATTAAAAGGAGTATTAAAATGTCTGTTCACATAAAACACCTAAACTTTCGTGTAAAACAGGGCAAAGTTACTGTAGTCCTGTCTCTTGTTACCTTCCCTTCGATGTCGACTCCTGTGTCCCGATCACTGTGTTAACGATACTCCACACGTATACGTTTGAGCCTACGGTAAGGACCATTCTGTTAACGTCTCTGAGATCGGATGTAAAGGTGATTGCTTGGTAAATTAGTGGTAAACTTCTTTCTTACTCTGTGACAGATCTTTGGAAGACGTCTGTTCATTCTAGTTCTATCACGGTGGTAGATTTGAGTGTAATTATCTTCCCGAACCTACTTTAGGTCTCTACTGTCTCCGAGAGTCTGTCCGAGGCAGTCGGTAGGAGGACGACTGGTCCTGTCACACTTCTGTCTGGACTCAGGTTTGCACTGAGTCTTCTCAGGCGGATCTTTTTGTGACTTCCTACTGGAGTAGGAAACGAAATGAAAATGTCGACACACACAGACTCACTATTTCGTATTTATAGATACATATTTCTTCAGATTCTATCGAGACGGTTATTCGATTTGTCTTCTTAGAATTACTTTTTCGACATACCACATGATCAACTTGTAAAGAAGAGAAAGTCACCGCGAATGATCGCCGGAATGGGAGATGTCGTGGAATCTGAACGTCATATAAAGTGGGGAAGAAGTGGAACAGAGGACTGGGGAGATTGTACGGCAGAAAATTCTATTTGAAAGAGAGTAGGTAGACGGGAGAGGACGAAGAATTACATTCCGGGAATATTGTCTCCTCGGACCGTCCGATGTCAGATACCCCAGTGTTCTTAGTCTGTGTTGACTTGCCGATTCGTGTGCAAACCAGAGTATTATTAAATTCGGATATGTTGCATTTATTTCCAATTCCTCGAGTCAGTACGGACTGAGAGACGCCGGGATACCTGGTGTCGGACGACCCGAGGACACAGGTACCTTAAAAAGTCCGGTCTTATGACCTCACTCATAATGAGTGAGGCAAAGGAGAAGGTCCCCTAGCAGAGTTGGGTCCCTACCTTGGACACGGAGAACGTAGAGGACGTGACCGTCCGTCCAAGAATTGGTGACACGGTGGACCCTTCGGGGTGACAAACACATCCTGTCCAATAGTTTCATAGAAACGTAGAAGAGATCATTGTGTCGTATGTGATCGTAAGTGCACTGTTCATGTAAGTAGTCTCAAACTAATTGAAATTAACGTTCTTATCTAAATATAATTGAAATTAACGTCCTTATCCACTATAGGAAGAGTGTTAACTACAATCCTTTTATATTGGTTTCCTTTTAGTATTAAGGTTGTCACACCGTTAAACCATGAAAGTCTACGGAAGTGTTTAATATAAACTATATAAAGGTGTCTTCTTTTGAATTTACTCGTACATTTAAAAATAAAATATTTTATAAACGTAAATATCAAAATATGTTTTCCTTTGTCCTTTGAGTCTCCTGAACTTGTTATTTGGGGGTCGAGTTCCACTTGAAGACTATTCCTCTTTAAACCAAAGAACCCAGGACCTCACTTTCCGTACATACGCACGTTGACGAGTCAGCACAGGCTGAGAGACACTGGGGTACCTGATATCGAGAGTTCTGAGGAGACGGGTACCCTAAGAGGTTTGTTCTTATGACCTCACCCATCGGTAAAGGAAGAGGTCCCCTAGAAAGACTGAGTCCCTGACTTTGACCCAGAGGACTATGTTAGACACGATGATCCCTTCGGGGTCACTTTCCGTACGAGAGGAAGTTTGTGTTGCCGGTAGTTCAAGGACGTTCAAGGGACTCTGGTCTTTACCGGACCATCTTGGTTGACTGTGTTGAACTCAAGTCAAAGGAATACGGACACTCGTTCAAGTGAACCGAGAAGTAAGTAAGTTGTTATAATGACTTGTGGATGTTACATGATCTTTACGTGGTCTTGATGTATTCCTAGTCAGTATTCGTCCCTTGTTGAGATCACCCCCACTTGGTCTACACGAGTGTCGGAACCCTTCCAGTGTCAGTTTTTTGTCTGGTGCGACGAGCCACTGAAAGAAGATTTTCTGTACTACAATACGTGTCTATGGTAGACAAAGGGTCTGGAAAGTGTCCCACACAAATCCGTTGCGACAGGTCACCTGTACAAACCTCTGGACTCTCGTCGTTTCCCCACTTTCCTTTACCAATCTGTCGATGAGTGGTCTTTTTGGTTCTGATCTGACGTTAGTCCCGAAGACTAAATGTCCAGTCCTAAATCTTTTTTCTGATTTACATATAAGAAGTGAGTTTTTCCGATAAAAATGTTTACGATCATACAACTTCAACTTAACTACCTCGAGCCGTCTATACGTTCTTACGTGTGACTTATATATGTTAGGTACTAACCACAAGTAATGAGTTGGTTTTCTGTCTACTCTAAGGTGTCTATAGGACAATTACCATGCACCTACATTATTTCACCTCTTTCACCCGGTTTTTTCACAGGTATTAATATACTTCCGTGAGACAGTCTCATTGAGATCCCAGTCCCTCCCTCCCTTCATTCGAAAAGTGATTTTAACAAGTTCTAAGGAGAAAATTTAATCCTTTAGGAGTTACCCTGTCGTATACTGGACGTTACTTTGATTTTCCATAAGTAAAAGGCCTTAGTCAACTGTCTGAAATTTCCGACGGAATCCGCTTCACTAAAATGATTATTGTATTTGGTAGAATAAAAGATAATTTAGGAGGAATGAACCCTAGTGATGGCGTACGAGCATCCCCTTTGTAAAAAAATTTTTATGTAAAATGTCGACGAGTGGTTGTAATAACTGAAAAGATTTATTACGAGTTGTCTAGTTCCTTCTAAACTTCGTACTCTAAAATTTCGACTTTCTAATCCAAAAGTATGGTATTACGACCGGGGGCGTCTTGGGTCCCCGACCAACCTCGAAATCAAATACTTGTTTTCGTACAGAACTTTTGGAAACTTTGATTCAACTTTAATTTCGGTCAGATGTTTCTATCTAGAAAAAAAAAAATTCTACGGTGTCTAGGGACATCCATAGAAAGATCCTGGACTGTAGTCTGTTTTTCGGTCCTAATCTCCTAGACCCTTTTGGAGTTGACAGATAGCGGTCAGGTCACAGTACCACCCGAAAAGTGTGTGAGGTCCGAGGTCACACAGAATTGATGTGTTAAAGACTTAGACAAATCCAGAAGGAGTCCAGGAAAAAGTAAAAATTTTTAGTCTTTAGACGTATAAATAAGGCGTAGAAGGGCCAAAATTTAAATGAAAGGAGAGTAGAACATAAGTCACACTTATTTTTGTCGATAAGTAATAGTAGTTTTGTATGGTGTACTATGGTATATATCTCTTGGGTTTTGTGATAAAGTTTTGAAGAAACTTAATTACAACCCCCTACGAATAGTACACGATTAATCACACGATTCGTAAATGTTATTAATAAGGTAAACAAGTTTCCAGGACTTCCGTCTTTCACCATTCCGACCTTAAATTTACAAATCCAGAGTACTGGGGGTTCTACGACTAATAAATATCAACTTAGTGTAGTTGGACACGCACTACCTCAAAGTCCCTGAGACCCTCGGTGTCGTCCTAGGTACCCTCCTTGAGGTGTTTACTGTGGGGTGACTGGGGGATTATATAGGGTCGTGAGAGGGAGGGTGAGACCCCCGGTGTTATTGACCTTTTCTTAACGTACGATAAATAGTGGGAGTTTTCATGAAAAAATTAGTCTTCTCTCCACCCCTCTCTTCCCTCTTCGGTGTTGTGTGTATATGTATTGGTAGTGTGTTTTCGGAGGTTCGTTTGTAGTAATTCCTAAATAAACTTAAAACGTACGTCACACCCCTCGGTCCGAAAGAGGAAAGAAGACACAATCGTGAGACTAAAGGGTACGATTGGTATTACGAGGTCATAGCATTTGTAAATATATAGTAGGTAAATTTATTGCGTGTATGATCCAGGGTAAGTAACTTTACATTTACTAGTGTTTTCTCGGTTCCGCCCTTAGCGTCACTTTCGACATTGTAAATAACTTGTCTCCTGTATACAAACGTCTAGTGTCGCAACGTACTCGTATGTAAGGTCCTAAGTATCGTACCAAGGTTAAGTCGAAAGAGTGTGTCAGGGAAAAAGTTTGCCATTGACTTTCCTTTTTCCACAGTTGACGTTAATGTATGTGTTTTGGTGTCCCGTTGAAAGTAAATCTGACGTAGAGACGAGATGATGGATCTACCTGTGTTCCACGAAAAAGTCCGGGCACGTGTGTAAAAACATACTAATCTTGAAAAGTTTCTTGTTACGAAAGTATTGGGTGTCCCATAGGATCTTATGACAGGTGGGATAGTTCGACTCGTTGTTGAAGTTACTTGTCGTCTTAAAGATTGTAAACAGAATTAGTTATAGGGTGAAACGGAAGTTCTATGAGTTATGTCGTAGAGTCAAAAACCTTATTGTTTCCTTTTAAGTAGACTGTTTCCCGTACCATGTCTTATATAGATATTTTCCATAAAGAGTAGTTGTAATTTATCGGTTGAAGAAAGGAAAACAAGATCACCTTCTTTAAGACCGGTTTAACATTTTTTTTTTTTTTTGTTTTGTGGGTGGTTCGAGAACTTCATCAGAAATTGGACGTATTGGACGTTAAAGGGAGATTTGTAATAGAAATTTATTATTGTTATTTTTTATTTCAAATTAAAGATCCTTAAATTTGTTAAATTTTCTTTTAGAGATAAAACTAGTCAATTTTTTTCTAACAAGTAAAAAGATTTGATGACAAGAAAAAAGAAAGGAAAATACCTTTATAGATTTTATCACTAGTACTTTATCTTTTACTAATATAAAATAGAGGAATTCTCTAATTATTGTCTTTCGACTTCTCCTAAAAACTTAGTTTCTTAGACTATCACATTTTGTAGACTATATCCTTACGAAGTAACTAATGGTGAGTCTGATAATTATTCTTATTTTAATCCTTTAGATTTTCTCTTTCGGATCGACTAAGTGAAACGAGACTTGTTGATTAAAACAAATTAAATTATGTCGTAGATACTAGATACTACCGAAAGAAGATTCGTGTTCAACAGTCGACTAGATTCTTAAGGGATAATGAGGTAGAAACCAGACTTACCTCTAGACCGGTAAAAATTCCACTTCGAGAACGAATACAGAACGTATACAGAGACCTATATTAGAAGAAATAAAACTTTAAGTCTTTAGGAGACGGACATACTTGCACTATAAAATTGTGTATTAATTTATAATGTACATTTATAATTAGTAAAACAGGTTCTTGATTTAAAAGAAACTGGAAGAAAAACAATGACGAGTCACGAGTACGTTTCTGGAAAAATATTGTGGGTCTGAGACGTGACTCTTGTTTAGTCTGTCCCAGTAGACAAACGACCGTCCACGTAGGGTCCGTATGGTGTAGACCAAAGAGAAGTAGATCTTTTCTCAAACGACTAGGTGGTAGTAGACGAAGTACAGAACCGACCTAAGTAGAGTCTTTTCCGGTACCCCCTTACGGGTGCACGTGAGGATTAAACATTTAGTGTCACTATTTTACTCTCCTTTTACGTGTAAACGGGAGTGATTAAATGTCTCGTTTAAATATTTAGATCTCGACAAAATTTTTCTCCATTTAATTTCTCAAGGAAATATACACTGATAAAGGGGTCTGAACTTTTTGCGACTGGAATCAGTAACCAAGTAACAAAAACTTTTAGTGTCAGAAAAGTAAGATAATTATTTACGAAGAAGTTGGGATGATACTCGTCCATGACTTTGGGACAAAATAGGAAGGATTTTCTTTCGTTCCTAAAGGATCCACGGTGTCACCATTTTTTTTTAGACGGACGTTACGTTCTCTACGTTCTCTACACCCAATTTAGGGACCCACCCCTTCTGGTAGACCTCTTTCTTTACGGTTGGGTGAGGTCATAAGAACCGTCTCTTTAGGGTACCTGTCTCCTCGGACCACCCGATGGTCGGTACCCCGACGTTTCTCAGTCTGTTCTGACTCGTTGATTCGTGTGTGTGTTTGTGTGTGTGTTTTCTTTCGTTTCCCGGAATAAGTCACCCAACTGTCGGTGTTCCTGTACAGTTAAATACGAACTCACCAGATCGATCAAAATTCCATTAGAGAAGATATATTCTCCTTTTTTTTCTTCCGTTCTCTCACTCCGTGACACGTGGATGATATACAGTTTGTGGCACTTGACACACCCAAACAACGTCTTGAGAATTCGGAGGATTCTTGATTCTTTCCCATAAATAAGAAGGATAAAATACCTGTTCCTATTTTTCAGAAACTACTCAAGTCATTAACAAGTTCTAGTAAAGGGTACGATGTCAGAGTCGAACAGAAGAAAAATTTTTTTAAAAATAACGTGACAAAGGTCTACTGTACTAGGAGATGTATGTTTTGGGATTTCTGAGATGGTCTTTTAATGATCTCGATTAGTTACTTATATCATTTCAATGTCCTATATTTTAGTTGTGTCTCTTTAGGGAACGTAAGGATATGTGATTATTACTCTTTTATCTTTCTCTTTAATTCCTTTGTTAAGGTAAGTGGTAACGTTACTTTTCTTATTTTATGAATCCTTATATAGACGAATTTCTTTGATTTCTGGATATATATCTTTTGATATTTCGTGACCACTTTCTTTAGTTTCTCCTGTGATTGTCTGTCTCTTTATATGGCATAAGTACCTAACCTTCTTAGTCATATCACTTTTACTCATATGATGGGTTTCGTTAGATGTCTAAGTTATGTTAGGGATAGTTCGATGGTCGCCATAAAAAGTGTGTCGATCTTGTTTATTAAAGTGTTAAACATACCTTTATGTTTTTTGGAGCTTATCGGTTCCGTTAGAACTCTTTCTTCTTACCTTGACCTCCTTAGTTGAACGTACTGAAGTCCGAGATGATGTTTCGGTGTCAGTAGTTCTGTCATACCATGACCGTGTTTCTGTCTTTATATCTAGTTACCTTGTGTTATCTTTCGGGTCTCTATTTAGGTGTGTGGATACCTGTGGAATAGAAACTGTTTCCTCCGTTCTTATATGTTACCTCTTTTCTGTTAGAGAAATTGTTCACCACGACCCTTTTGACCAGTTGGTGAACATTTTCTTACTTTGATCTTGTGAAAGATTGTGGTAAGTGTTTTTATTTGAGTTTTGTCTAATTTCTAGATTTACATTCTGGTCTTTGATATTTTGAGGATCTCCTCTTGTATCCGTTTTGTGAGAGGCTGTATTTAGTGTCGTCCTAGGAGATACTGGGTGGAGGGTCTTATGACCTTTATTTTCGTTTTTATTTGTTTACCCTAGATTAATTTTAATTTTCGAAGACGTGTTGTTTCCTTTTATATTCGTTCCACTTTTCTGTCGGAAGACTTACCCTCTTTTATTATCGTTTACTTCGTTGACTGTTTGTTGATTAGAGTTTTTATATGTTCGTTGAATACGTCGAGTTAAGGTCTTTTTATTTGCTGGGTTAGTTTTTTACCCGGTTTCTTGATTTATCTGTAAAGAGGTTTCTTCTGTATGCCTACCGATTGTTTGTGTACTTTTCTACGAGTTGTAGTGAGTAATAGTCTCTTTACGTTTAGTTTTGGTGTTACTCCATGGTAAAGTGCGGTCAGTCTTGTCGACGCTAGGTTTTCAGATGTTCGTTATTTACGACCTCTCCTACACCTCTTTTCCCTTGGGAGAATATGACAACCACCCTTACTTTTGATCATGTCGGTGATACCTCTTGTCATCCCTCTAAGGAATTTTTTGACCTTTATCTTGACGGAATACTGAGTCGTTAGGGTGACGACCCGTAGGTGTGACTCCTTTGGTCTTCACTTTCCCTGTACACATGAGTTACAAGTA
The DNA here is from genome assembly GCA_006410555.1 of Capra ibex. Lineage (NCBI taxonomy): Eukaryota > Metazoa > Chordata > Mammalia > Artiodactyla > Bovidae > Capra > Capra ibex. Next base: position 65,867,218 of record SJYO01026388.1, on the reverse strand, counting down.
ACGTCGTGACAAATATTATCGGTCCTGTACCTTCGTTGGATCTACAGGTAGTCGTCTACTTACCTATTCTTTCGACACCATGTATATGTGTTACCTCATAATGAGTCGGTAATATTTCTTATGTAAACTTAGTCAAGATTACTCCACCCACTTTGGCCTCGGATAATATGTCTCACATCATTCGGTCTTTCTTTTTGTAGTTATTTCATATGATTGTGTGTATATACCTTAAATCTTTCTACCATTACTATTGGAATATACGTTTTGTCGTTTTTTCTGTGTCTACAAATCTTGTCAGAAAACCTGAGACACCCTCTCCCTCTTCCACCCTACTAAACCCTCTTACCGTGACTTTGTACATACTATAGTATATACTATACTTAGCGGTCAGGTCCAAACTACGTACTATGTCCTACGAACCCCGACCACGTGACCCTACTGGGTCTCCCTACCATACCCCTCCCTCCACCCTTCCGCCACGTCCTACCCCTTGTGCACATGTGGGTACCGTCTAAGTACAACTACATACCGTTTTGGTTATGTTATGCCATTTCATTAATCGGAGGTTAATTTTATTTATTTAAATATAATTCTTTTATTTTATTTCATTCTATTTTAAAAATAACTTCATAGTAACTAAATGTTACAACCCAGTCAAAGTACACATGTCATGTCACTTAGTCAATATGTGAACGTATATAGGTCAGAAAAAAGATCTAAGAAACGGGTATATCCAGTAATGTCTCATAAGTTATCTCAAGGGACACGATATATTATTCATCCAGGAATAATTAATAGATAAAAATATATATTATCAATCGAATACAAGTATTGTGTTAGTGATGTCCTTTTTCGATAGTTGTACTAAGATCTTAAATTTGAGTCTAGACTCCTTGAGGTTTTGCTTTTGAGTTACGAATAACAAAGACAATAATTAAAGTGTTGTAGTTCTACCATATTTAAAGAGATCTGTCTTTTTTTTACGGACTTATTGTCGATAAGATTTAACTATATTTAAGGAAACACTCCTTTCTTGAGAATTTTAATACGTAAGTGAGACGGTTCTTATACACTCAATTTAGAGATAGAGTTTTTAAAATCTAGTTTATTTCTTTTAAAACGATATTAGGAGGGTTAAGCAGTTATAATACTTCAGACATTAATTGGAGAGAGATACCAGATCCTTTATGTTTATTTCTATTAGGAGATCAAAACAATTCTATAAATAAATAGGGAGGTAATAAAGGAAGAGGAATTTTTTAATTCCCATGGTACTTACAATCAATTTTCTCTTTTTGTGACACTTTTTAATGAGAAGAATTCGTAATAATAGAAGTCTATGTCAAGTACCATTCTAATAAAGGAAAGAGTATAGATATCAGATCGAGAATTGAGTAGAAGTAAATTACGTTTCCTTAATTACCCGAAGGAAGTTATGAAAAGACGAATAAAATTTCGAAAGAAGGAGATGAAAGTCCATTCTTTAGAAATTTGAGGTGTCCGATAAAGTGACAAGATCTAACACGGAAAATTAAATCTAACGACAACAACAAGTCAACGATTCAGTACATTAAGACGGTGAAACAACTGACGTCTTGTGGTGTCGAGGAGACAGGAGGTAAGAGAGGGTCAAACGAGTCTAAGTGTAGATAACTCATCTACAACAATAGATTGGTAGAATGGGAGACGACAGGGGAAGAAGAGAGCGGAAGTCAGAAAGGGTCGTAGTCCTAGAAAAGGATACTCATCCCAGAAAAGGTCACTCAGTCGAGAAACGTGTCGACCGGTTTCATAACCTCGAAGTCGAAGTCGTAGTCAGGAAAGTTACTTAACAGTCCTGACTAAAGGAAATCCTAACTGACCAAACTAGAGGAATGTCAGGTTCCCTGAGAGTTCTCAGAAGAGGTTGTGGTGTCAAGTTTTCGTAGTTAATCCGTGAGTCAGGAGAAATACCAGGTTGAGAGTGTAGGTATGTACTGATGACCTTTTTTTGGTATCGAAACTGATATACCTGGAAACAGCCATTTCACTACGGAGACGAAAAATTATCCGACAGATCCAAATCGTATCAAAAAGAAGGTTCTTCGTTCGCAGAAAATTAAAGTACCGACGTGAGTGGTAGACGTCAGTAAAACCTCAGGTTCTTTTATCAGACAGTGACAAAGGTAACAAAGGGGTAGATAAACGGTACTTCAATACCCTGACTTCCGGTACTAGAAGCAAAAAACTTACAACTCAAAGTTAGGTCGAAAAGTGAGAGGAGAAAGTGGGAGTAGTTCTCAGAGAAATCAAGGAGAAGTGTAAGACGGTAAAACGGTCTCACCATAGTAGACGTATGGACTCCAACAACTATAAAGAGAACCGTTACATCCATCTCCTAATAGTAAAAGTTTAAAGTTCTCGTTTGGGTTTGTCTTCTAAATTTGAAGCGTTTTATTAACTTCAATGTGTAATATGTTTATCTTTTAGTTTGAACTTTACTGACTTCTTAAAAGATCAAGGACATCTAACGTAGTATTACGGGTCCTACTTTTATTATCTAAAAAGTCTTTAGTCCAGGAGAGGTCGTTGTTAAGTTGTTTACGTACTTTTACGTGTAGACACTTTATTTAGACGGTGTCTACGACGTGGACCTTTACTCCAGATCTTGTCCTTCGGTAAATAATAGTGTTATTTAGTATAGATATTAGATATCTCTAGGGATGAGGTACTTGTTTTTTTTTTTTGGATTAAACCTTTAAAATTTCTGAGATCAAGTCAATTTTTTTTATTACTACTTTCTAACTAACCTTATATTGAGAATGTCTCGACGTTCGATGTCGTACAACAAATTTTCTGTACCATATGTATGAAAGCCTCGAATTAAAGGAACGTAAACATGAATTCTTACTCTGACTTAAATGGATCAGATTTAATTAGAAAGCTTCACTGGTTTGATACATTTGGACTATAAAAAATTCACTAATTTTACCGGGAACCTCTGGAATTGACGGATGGGTAAGGTCATACGTGGTCCTTTTTTACTTCCATCTAAAGAAAAAAAAAGACTCTCAAAGGATGAGAACTCATAACACACTACATTTGAAAATAGAGAATGTATGTAGATTCGTCACGTCTCTTCTAAAACCTTATGTCATGACGGATCGACGAGAATCTTCGACAAACTGTTACGCCGACCGACACAAAGATCTAGAAAGACTACCAGAGGAAAGTTGATTCAAAAACCAGAAGAGTCGTACCAACGTAAAAGATTCGTCTTTTCTTTTGACGGTTGGAGGTTTGCGTTCTTGTAGTCCTTCGTCTTTTTAAGTTTTAAGTAGAAGTAAAGGAGGAGGGTGGAGGAAGATGAGAGGAAAATCCGAGACCAATATTTCCCGAGAATTATAGATGAGGGTGACGAGTGGGGGTGGCGGTTTCCGGACTTTAGTCTCAGACCCCTCCGTTAGACCCCGTATCGTCGCAGGTCTCGACTCCTTTTGGTCGGTAGTTCGGTGTATCGACCTGGAACGAGTTGTATACAGTCTCATTCTGTGAGAATGTCAAGGGTTGTGAGTTCAAGTCAGTCTACTTTAAATTTTTGTCTTCAATCTTTTTTCAAAGAAGGAAACGAAAAGAAAGGAATGTTCATCTAGAACATTCCTTGTATTTAGACAGTGAAAATAGTAAGATGGATATAGACTTTATTGGTATATTTCGTGGAATTCTTTTCTCGAGGAAATGGTTTGATAAGATATATCTTAATACATTTTATAGAGTTTGATACTTTTGTGTTAGAATATACTTCACCTTTTTTTACAAATTTATGTTTTAATTTTACTGATAAGAGTTCAATTTCCGATTAAATCTTTACTATATTACAGATCGATAACGGTCTTTGAAAAAACAGAACATAATGTGTGAATTTCAATCAGTCTAATTGGTTTTCAAAATCGGTCAGAGTAAACAAAAGTAGTTCTTACATATCATACCTCCCGTCTTGGGGGTTTGTGCGTCTTCTGGCAAAGATTGTTACCATACAAAAATTTTTTTTACTTCAGTCATGAAGGAATACACACTGTAAAGTGACGGAAAACAGATCGATAATACTTACACAATGGGTCATATGATTCAACTATTAAGGTCTTAAAAAGGTTCGTTTTTCAATCCGACTACTCATAAAGGTCCCAGTAGTAGGTAAAGGGAAAAACTTTCTTCCAAGATTTATACGGGAAAAGGTCAGAAGTCCGTGGAATAGTCAGGAGGCGCTCAAAAGTTTTTACTATAGATCGTCAAGACACTACTGAAGCCGGTTAAGTAATTCTTGAGATCCTACGGTCGGTAACCCTGGACACCTAAACTTGTATAGCCCCAATAACTTCAAGAGGAAATGGGCAAGAAGGGGATCAGGTAGTGCCTAAAGACGAGGTAAAAAATTCAGTATGAACAGGGAAAGACCAATGGTATACCTGAAAACTTTTGATTGAAATTCTGAGACAGTAAATAGTTAAAAGAGAAATTTCGATTATTATTCTTTTGCATGAAATAAGAAGAGTTCAGATATAAACAAAAAAATTTTTCCAGATGAAGAGAAAGGAAATTACAAAGAATACTCTTGTCCTTTCATTTTTTTTTTAATTTATTTTTATATAGAACATTATTCAAACGGAAGGATTTAGTATAGCGAGTTAAGATGTGAAACCATCGGAATCAGTATCTTATAGTCAGTTGTATGACGTTTTATAAAGTTTACGATGGATCGAGTACGAGTTCTCCATACATAGATAGGTCGAACAGACACATTTCCGATTAAGTTTTACGTGGAAGGATTTATTTTCTAAGTGTTAGTAGAGATTAGTATTAGTAAACACACGTGTTTATCATTGAAAAGGTGTGTCCGTAAATTTTCGCATAAACACGTATTCGACCTTTCTCTACTTAGTCCTAAAGAATGTTTCTTCATTGGATCGTCTTAAGTAGACGATAACACACCAGTAGACGTGGTCACAAGACCCTAACTATAATGTGATTAATAGAGGTTCGAGACTAACCACCACTGTCAAAATTGGGGAAGCACCAGTGGTACTAAGGAGGTGTTTACTTTCCGTCGTTGTCTAATGTCAAAGGACGGGTAGACAGTGGCAACACGGGACCCGGTTCTCAGGGAACTGTCTAGTCTTACCTGTTTCCTCTTCCTTTTTTTTTTTTTCTCACGTTTCCTTCTTACTCCTACGGACCCAGAGAGGGTACTAAAAACTATGCTGTCCGTCTGCCACGACGAACCTAAGTTGGTAAATGCACAAAAAAACCACACAAACGAAAATAACAACAAATTGACTTTTTCGAAAAACTTTTCCAACTTAGTGAAAACGAGAGAAAGTAAAAACAAAAAGATCAGATTTTGAAAAGTCACAATGGGGATCAAAATAGAGAATGTTTTTTTTTAACATGGTGTCCGTAATAACTTTCTGAAATTTTTTAATAAGACGTGTAAAGAGATCCCATGTTATTAAACAAAATCGTGTACGATACAAGTGGGGACGAGTTTGTCGGTGGACGACTATCGTTATACAATTGATTATACAGTGATAATTAATGAAACCCATTTTAGTAGGTTGTTAACGTAGATTTACCTATCTTTCATAATGATCGGTACGAGTCTTTCAAAGAAAGGGGTCTCTTAGTCCGACAAAACTCTAGAAAAACAGGGACATTATGGTTCATTATTATAGAATCATGAGTGATTATATAAGTTTATCAGTGAGTCTATTTGGGTAGAGGTTCGGTTAGGTAAAAAGATGTTTTTAGTTCGAGGATAATATTTAATACATTTTCATTACAGACTAGATTGAACTGTTTGGTTCAATAAACCAAAAAACAAAAGAAAAAAACTCCCCTCCTCACTCCCTTTAAATCGAATTGTACTTCCGTTTTGACAAAGTAAAAATTACGAGATTATTTACTTATTTACTTTTTCACGACGTTGTTTTTGCATAAACGAAATCTCACATTCAATTGAACGATAAAGATGGACTTTTTGGTCTTCCTTGGAGACCAATGTCGTAATCCCGTTGGTTCTCGGCTGAATAATCTTTTCTGAGAGTACAACCCTTTCTGACTTCCGTCCTCTTCCCCTACTGTCTCCTACTCTACCAACCTACCGTAGTGGTTGAGTTTCCTGTACTCAGACTCGTTCGAGGCCCTCTATCACTTCCTGTCCCTTCGGACCTCACGACGTCAGGAACCCCAGCGTTTCTCAGCCTGTGTTGACTCGTTGACTTGTTGACTTGTTGTTTTCTGGAGTCCTTCTGATGTCGACTTAAAACTGTTTCAGTGGTTCCTTCCTCTATGGTAGGACTCTTCTGAGAACAATTTTGTTTTCTAAGAGTCTACAACGTGGTACGGACTATGTCGAGACGGACTTCAGTCGTTCTATGGGGGCGGTTGGTAATTTCCAGTGACACAATTTCTAGTAACAGAAGGTCCTTGGATACCTTTATTTCTTTTACGGGACCTGTCCGATAGTAGATCATTTACGTCCATGGGAGGTGTAATTTGAGTCGATTTCTACACGTGGTGCTTCAGTAAGTGTTTATATCATAGTTCGATTGTCGGGGTTGACTTTGGAGAACGCAGAATCCAAGTCGTTTTTGGTTAACGTAACTAATTTGTTCGGGTCGGAACGGTAAACGATCAAAAGTAAGAAACCCCCTTTCCCACCCTCCGTCTGTTTGTCCTAAAGGCGTCAACCCAGTACCTCTCAAAGTTCTACACTTTCGTCAGAGTCTCTTGTCATTAATCGTCTCGTGTACAACGAAGTACTAGTCTCCTCTGTAATCATTAAAGGGACGATCCTTCCGAGGAACCGCGAGACCGTGGACCGTACGTGACACTGTAGGACCTAGGACGAGGAATATCTAGGGTGAGAAGTTCGTCTTCTCTTTACTTGTCTACAAATGTTGAGACTAGTCGTAATTCCTCTATTGACGATTTTTCTACAGAATACCCGTTTGTCCGCTACAGTCAGGTCAGAGTGAAGTGTCTCGACGAGGATAGTCGAGTGTAAAAAAGGTAAAATAAAAGAGGGATTTAACAGGTCGTATAAGGATGTCTCTCTCTCCTTTTTTTTTTTTTTTTTTCGGGAAAGAAGTAAGGAAGTTCCTTTTATTTTTAGACAAAATATATTCAAACCCGAAAGGTCCACTGTGATTACCATTTCTTAGGCGGACGGTTACGTCCTCTGTGTTCTCTGCGCATAAGTCAGGGATCCAGTCCTTCTAGGGGACCTTCTCCTTTACCGTTGGGAGAGATTATAAGAACGGACCCTTTAGGGTACCTGTCTCTTCGGACGGTCCAATATCAGGTCCCCCAGTGTTTGCCAGTATGTACTGACTCTTGTGTGTGTATGTGTGTGGAATATTCGTAAATGTCGGAAGAAGCTTATATCCTGATCCAACTGAATTTTTTTTTTTAGTACTTTTTTTAACGGAGTTTAGACCAGGAAAGAGTTTTGAGCGTTTTTAGGTAGAGACCTGGTTATTTACTCACTCACTCACTCACTCACTTTTATCGAGTCAGCACAGGTTGAGAAAAGTTGGGGTAACTAATATGTCAGGTACCTTAAGAGGTCCGGTCTTATGACTTCACCCATCGGAAAGGGAAGAGGTCCCCTAGAAGGGCTGGGTCCTTAGCTTGGAACAGAGGACGTAACGTCCGCCTAAGAAATGATTGACTCGATACTCCCTTTAGTGTCCTGGTTATTTACCATTTAATATAAAAACCAAAATGATTACAAGAACTTCGAAATGACAAAATTTTCTGTCTCAAATATTTTAACTTACGGTCGTCAGACATTACACGGTTTAATAATAGATAAAGATTCCTCTATAATGATTTTGCAAATATTAGGATCGACCGGATTAATAAGGGGCTGGACGAAACTCTGTGAGTCTCAAGAATGGAGTCCCGGTATGTTTGGATTAAGGACCCGACTTGACACCGAAAGAGTCAGAATGAATAAGATCCGATAATTCTTCCCACTCTCTTCTTCTCTCCTTCAGAAAGTAAACGGTGTATAGACCGTTAAGATTAGACAATCTCAAGGTTAGTCTCTTTGCTTCCCCCACATGTCTCCGTGTCTTTTTCAATAACTTTCTTAATTTTTTTGATAATAGGACACCGATTTATAATTCAAAATACTCTATTACACACAAAAAAAGAATCGACTAATAAGACTAAAAATTAACTGAAGTCCAGACGATGAGAAAAATCGAAGATTAAAGGGGAATTAATTTTCCGTTAGTCACAGTCCAAGTCCTATTCGGTAAATCATCAATAAAACGATAACACTATAATAAATTTTCCTACATCGGGGTGACGTCTACATCTTGGTTATTTAAGAGGTGAATACCATCGACTCTAAATTTTTTTGTTTTTGTTTTTTGACCACTGACATGTTATTATTAGGTACGTTAAAGGAATGTTAACCCCCACCCAGTTGACGGAGAGCCTCTTCCCTTACCGTGGGGTGAGGTCATGAGAACGGACCTTTTAGGGTACCTGGCTCCTCGGACCACCCGACGTCAGGTACCGCAGCGATTCTCAGTCTGACTCACTGAAGTGAAAGAGAAAAGTGAAAGTACGTAACCTCTTCCTTTACCGTTGGGTGAGGTCACAAGAACGAACCTCTTAGGGTCCCTGTCCCGACGGACCACCCGACGGTAGATACTCAGTGTGTCCCAGCGTGTGCTGACTTCGTTGAATCGTCGTCATCGTCGTCGTTGACAGAGAATCCTTTTTTAATTATTTTTTATTACCATGTTTACAACGGACCTACCGTGTGTACGTGATTAGACCACTATATGTTCTAAAAAAAATAGTGTACTGAAAGAGTTGTAAATCGGTACAGTGTGATGGATAGTGATACCTGGGTTCCTTCTAACCATTATGAGATTGTCTGACCCCTCTTCCGTCCACACATATTTATGTCGGAGTAAAATCGAAGTTTAAAGAGGTTTCCGTATTGGTGTAAAATCTGAAGAAATATAGGTGACGTCGGTACTTTAATCTTCTGCTGACGAAGATCCTTCCTCTCGATACTGTTTGGATGTCTCACATAATTTTTCGTTTCCGTAGTGAAACGTCTCCAGGTATATCAGTTCCGATACCAGAAAGGTCACCAGTACATACCTACACTCTCAACCTGGTATTTCTTCCGTCTCACGGTTTTTTAACTACAAAAACTTGACACGACGACTCTTCTGAGAACTCTCAGTGAACAGGTCGTTCTCTACTTTGGTCAGTTAGGATTTCCTTTAGTTGGGACTTATAAGTAACCTTCCTAACTACAACGTCTACTTCGAGGTCAGAAACCGGTAGACTACGATTCTCGGTTGGGTGACCTTTTCTGGGACTACGTCCCTTTCTGACTTCCATCTGCCTCTTCTCCCGTTGTCTCCTACTCTACCAACCTACCATAGCGGCTAAGTTACTTGTACTTGAACCCGTTTGAGACCCTCTACCACTCCCTGTTCCTCCGGACGGAACGACGTCTTGTACCCCAGCGTTTCTCAGCCTGTCGTGAACCGGAGGTTTCTTGTTGTCGTTATAGGTGGGACCCTTATAATATGTCGTACAGTACATGATGATGACGACCGACTAAGTTGACAGGTGTCATTTTAAAAAGGTAGGTTAAAGAGTCATTTGATTCAACGATAGTTCTTTTAAATTCAGATCGTTCAGTCTGTCCTCATATCTATGGAAACGGATGTACCGTCTCTTTTTTATAGTTATAGTTATACAACTGATTAGGGTAGCCTTAGAAGTACCAGTGGAAAGTCAAGGAGGTTTACGGAGATTCCCCGCGCAGACTCGACGACCCTTCCAACTCCGACGGAGGGTCTTGTTGTTAGATTTCCTCGGCTACAGTACAATGTGTTACTCGACCGTACCTATAGGATGGACGATGTCCACAAGGTGTCCCATCCAAAGAATCCCTAAGATATCTGATCTTTTTGTAAACGGGTAAGGTCTTACTGGACACATATGAAAGAAAAAAACTGACATTTGTGTTTATGGGTTTACGTAATATTTGGCAAGAAATATTGATGGGACAGAAGTACATACCACACAGGAACGATTCATAACTAAATGATCGATCAAAGACCTGTTTTGATTTATCCAATATTGTTTGACGTGACGATGAGTGGTGAAAGAGACCTGATTGTTCTCAAGATCCGAAGTGAGTCCTAATTTAAAAGTCCAAAAGTCGTTTAACTTTCATATGACCTCTCCTGCCTTTAAAAGGATGGGGAAGAATAAGTCGTTTGGGAGTCCTTTTCTGAGGTTCCAATTTTTTGTTTTCGCAGAACCAAATAAGAGAGGAGGTCCGTAATTGACCGAAATATTAAAAAGGTTGACTTATCGATACATTTAAGGACTAAAGAATTTTCGTAAAACAACATCAGTAGCGTATAAGGTTTATACGATTTTAAGGGGGTGTACCTCCCGTCGGGTGCCCCGACACGGGACGTTCGACGTCTTTTGAGGTCCTCTCTCTCCGGATCCTGGAGGGAGTGAGGGGTCTCAACCAGGACAGAATAGAGAGGGTCCTTCTTTAATAGTCCTTAACTTGACAATCCTTAAGACTTAACAAGAAAGTCGTTAAAATATTATTAATTGTCGACCAGTGTTGTACTTCGACCCCGATCCAGTGGTGTGAAAGTTCTTCATATTATCGTGTCAATTCCTCTGTTTTATCATCGACCTCCCCTGTCACCAAAATTCTTGTTCCTTCCTAGACCCGTACAAATGTCTTCCTCACCTTCCCAAGGTACCTCTCTCTGGTTTACGTTCTTTTGTTTCCCTATTAATACCCGGTATTAATACTGATCACGGTTCTCATCTATGGGTCTCCTGCCTAATCAGAATCTCCCCTCTCCCATTAAAAAGTGGTCTTTGTCTCCCTTGTTTCTTGTCTACCCGTTTCTACGGTTGTGTGAAACTCTACTTCCTCCCCGCTCCTCGAGAACACGTTGTCTGAGCTGCAAGATCCATTACTGTATCGGTTCCGGTAGACGTCTTACCCTCCACTCCCTGGTTCCCATCAAAATTTCGTGGACTTCCACCGTACCCCCCAGACTTTGTCAGTGGTTCTCTTAACACTGTACTTTAGTCAAACTGTCAAGGTTCTCCCGTCTAATCCGACCCGACCCGTCCTGACAGTGCCTTACTGTTACTTTCCCGAAAATCTCCGAAAGATATGATACGAAGTTTCTGAGGTTTACGATGGGTTTTATCACTAGTTCTGTGTCCGGATCTTTGCGAGTTATCTTCAGGTCTTGTCTTTGTCACTATTTACGATGTCCTACGACTTATGATCCCGAAGGGTCCACCGAGTCACCATTTTTACGAGGACGTTACGTCGTCTACGTCCTCTGCACTCAAGAGTGCAGGTAACTCAGTCACTACGGTAGGTTGGGAGAGTGGGAGACAGCAGGGGAAGAGGAAGGAGGAAGTTAGAAAAGGTCGTAGTCTCAGAAAAGGTTACTCAGTCAAGAAGGGTAGTCCACCGGTTTCATAACCTCAAAGTCGGAGTCATAGTCACGAAGGTTGCTTGTGAATCCTGACTAAAGGAAATCCTACCTGACCAACCTAGAGGAACGTCAGGTTCCCTGAGAGTTCTCAGAAGAGGTTGTGGTATCAAGTTTTCGTAGTTAAGAAGTCGTGAGTCGAAAGAAATATCAGGTTGAGAGTGTAGGTATGTACTGATGACCTTTTTGGTATCGAAACAACCGTTTCTCTACAGAAACGAAAAATTATGGGATAGATCCAAACAGGAATGTTCCTCGTTCACAGAAAATTATGACACCGACGTCAGAGGCAGGTGTCACTAAAACCTCGGGTTCTTTTATTTTAGACAGCGACAAAGATGAAAAAGGGGTAGATTAACGGTACTTCACTACCCTGGTCTTCGGTACTAGAACCCAAAAATTTACAACTCAAAATTCGGTCGAAAAAGTGAGAGGAGAAAGTAGGAGTAGTTCTCCGAGAAATCAAAGAAATCAAGAAATACAAATATCATGTATGATACTAATATTGGTCAGATGGAGTCATTGTCAGTTGTCGATGATTGTCATTGACTTATTTGAAGAAGACACGGTCCGTGACACGACTCCTGTGTCGTGTGAATTTGTACTAGAGGAAATGAAGAATGGTATTCGGGTGTACTACCGAGAGGACCTGAGTCAAAATGTTTCTTAGACTCCGAAAGTTCACATCTATAGGACTCTCACAGTTCAATCACCGTCTCGTCAAGATAGGTTGTCACTTCGGGTGGGAACATTTTCATACGGACGTGAGGGGTAGTAAAAACAAAATAAAATAAAAATATACATAAATGAATAAATAAAACCAACGTGTCGTACGTCCTGAGTGGGTTAGTCCCTGACTTTGGTACGAGGGACTTTTCCTTCATTCCTCAGAATTGATGACCCGGCGGTCCCTTAAGGGGGGTGCTAAAAACTAACCCTTACATGTTATCAACTTATTGTAGGGAGTCTGAGTGTCGGTGGACTTTAAGGTCTTACACTTGAACCTTTATGTTGGAAACGTCTACTACATTCGAGACGTCTACGGTAGTGACCACAGGAAAGTTCTCCTCTCCTCTGTGTCTGTTTCTTCCGGTATACTTCTGCCGGTGCGTCTTACGTCACTACGTCGATAAGTATGTTCGGGTCATTACCGTCCTCGGTGGACTGCGACCCTCTCTCCGTTCCTTCTTAAGAGGGAAGTTCCGAGACCTTCCCTCGTGCCGGAGTGGTTTTGGCACAAAAGTATGAAGACCTGAGGGTTTGACGATCTCTCATTTACGTACAACGAAATTCGGTGAGTCAAACACCATGTCGGGAGTCTTTGATTATACGTTGGGAAAGTATCTTTATATATTAAAGAGTTTACTCGAATCCTCATAAAAATTAGTGAAGTAAAAGTCGTCATGTACGTTTACACTAAAATTCGTTTTTCATAAAGTAAAAATAAGTCCCATTCTTTACATGTATTATGAATGAATCTATAATATAAATTACAGTAAGTATTATATATTCTTTTAAAATTGAAGTAGGATAATTTATTTACTACGGTTGATAAATTAATACATCCTTTTTATACTAAATATTTTTTATGTAATTTTTGATTTATGACACAAAGACGTACCGGAGGTACATATAATTCTGCGTCTGACTCTAAATTGATAAAGGATGTTTTAGTTTTTATATTTTATCAGTCGTCAACCCCACTTACAAAAATAAAACGAACTACAGGTGATCAAATACATGGACTTATAAATACTAAACGAAATTTAACGTTCTATTCTTTTTTCCAAAGTCACTGATGAACATTGATAAAGAGATGTTTAGTGTATGATGTATGTACCTGTAAAAATAAAGGTTATTCAATTTTTACTTACATTTACGGTCATAAAAAGATAAGACGATAGTCAATAACTTCTTAACTTCTTACTCTCAAATTGCACGTTACATTCGTATAAACTCTAGATTCTCCAAAAGTAAAGTGTCTCCTTTTATAAATTTTTAAAGTTGACATACGAATTTCTATATATTACTTTCTCAATGATAAGGGTTGGACCTCTTGAAAAAACTGAGGAAATTGTCAAGTCTTTGGAGGTCGATCAGTTGTACCGCTAAAGATATAATCGTCAAGAGTTTGTAGACCAAGGTCCTTGTTAAACATCAAAATTTTTGGTGCCTCCTAAAGTTTCTCGAAAACAAGTACTTAACATTGAGTATATATATACGTATATTTATTTTATTGAACTATAAATGGTATAAACTTTGACGTTTACTCTTCATAAATTTTATAAATTAAGTGAATTTTTAATTTTATCATGTAAGTAGTCCAATTGTATTTATTGTAAAAATACTTTCTATAAATAGGGTTTTAATTATTATTTGTAACGTAACAAAAAGTAAAAACATATAGAGAAATTACCGATCAAATTATCCGATGGCTCATGAATGTAGAAGGTGTGAACTTGACACTATTATACGACAAAATCAACTTTACATACTTCTTTTAGACAGTAATCTTTCTCCTTTTATAAAATTATCGAAAAGATCCATCTGTTAACATCTGTAAGAAAACTATGGTACGGTTTTAACTGTTGCATATCAAAGAATTCAGTCAAGGTTACACTTTAGACTTTGGTATCGTTATTTGAAAAACGTGAGGTAATTGCTATACTTTTAGACAGATAGAAGATGATAATTGTCTAGGAAAGAGTATATACTGAACCATTATAGTACGTAATTAGTAAACCTTTCATGACCCAAGGACTCAATACGTTTAGAAGATTTACAATTGTGAAGTAGTAGTAAGTTACAGTTTTTTCTTTGTATACGATGATAGTGGTGGATGGAGTAGTTTTTTCCGAAGTTCAGAACCCTTTGACAGTCAAAATGACACCGTATGTGTAAAAATTACATTCAAAATGAATTTATAAGTTTAAAACAATAATTGTTTATAACAGGTAACAAAAAGAATTTTATAATGGTCAGCGAGTCATCGGATACTAAGAAACACTGGGGTACCTGACATCAGGTGGTCCGAGGGTCCTAAAAGGTCCGTTCTTATAACCTAACCCAACGGTAAAGGAAGAGGTCCCCTAGAAGGATTGGGTCCTTAGTTTAGACTCAGAGGGTGTAACGTGCGTCTGAGAAATGATAGCCTCGGTGGTCCCTTTCCAAGTGAGATAAGTGAAAGTTCTTTAAATCGACGGTTTATAGGTCATCCATTGGTATCAAACAAGGTGTCACAAGAAGATTCACTTTTACTATAAGGTACTGATTTCGTCGATCAACTCGATCATTGAATCTGTTGTTATCTTCCCCAACCATTCTCTGTTCCAAGTGTAAGTGAAGGTAAACGTTGTCTTTAGAAACACTCACCAATAGTTTTTTGTACAGGAGTTTTCAACTCTGAATTATTCGAATGATTAAAGATGACGAAGTAGTTCCGGTAAAATTCCTTTTACCAGTAAAAAAAACCGTACACATGTTCTTACGGTGTTCGTGATTGCATCAAATCACAGAGACAGAATTAACCGTAATTACACTATCGTAAAAATGTGGATCACCGAAAACACGATGATTACGTTTATAGGTGTTTCATTTTTTCCGTTTATTACAGTTTCTCATAACAATACTTTATTAATGGAACGTTTGACTCAGAACCCCTGGGGGTCCCTTAGAAACCTGGTGTGTAACTCTTGGTGTCAGATTTGGTGAAGATCTGTGGTCTCAGCTCTATGTCCGGTGTGTGTGTGTGTGTTTAGTGGTCACCTAGTGTCTGGTTACGTAGTGAGACCTTATATTAAGACGGGAAACGTTATTGAGGAAGGAAGGTTAGTGAGACGCAAATAGAAGGACCGAGGGATGGACGGAGTTGGAGTACTTTGATCCTTCAGACTTATATCAGAAAGACGGAACTTCCACTCAACTGAAAGGAGGAGACCCCTCTCCCAAACGTTTCTATCGATCCGACCGAACCCGTCTTCCCCACCCGTCCCCTTTGTGAAGGATTTCCCTGACACGAACGGTCGGAAATGTTTTCGTTCTCGAAAACTTCACTGAATCCGTTAAGACTAGTTTTTATTGGGAAACAGAGAACCGCAGGTCAGGGTCGAGGGTCTTGTGACTTCGCACCGGAGGTGACCCGAAATTGGAGTGGACGGTTTAACCTTACCCGTCCCTTCGTTCTGTTGACAGTATTAGGAGAAATCGTTAAGGAACCTTTCGTGTAAACGTACAAGTCACCGTCGGTGTCACTTCGTGATGAGTCCCCTAGAGACGACAAAAGGTAGTGAGGTGAAGAGACTAAAAACGTCCCCTTTCTTCCTGTGAAAGTTTACAGAGTTCTTTCGGTGTTCGAGACTACCGGAGTAAGACCCAGAATTCTTGGTAGTTAATTGACAAAGTTTTTTGTTGTTGTTGTTGTTGTCATGAATACTTCAGAAGACTTATTAGGAGTTTTACGACCGGAACAGGTTTACTTGAGTCCTGTACATTTACCCAATGGGCTTCGTCGTTTTGTGCATTTGTCCTGACTCAAGGTAGTGTGTGACTTCCAGAAGACGTGTGTATGTGAACGACAATACTTCACTATGAGGCTCTTCCAAACCCACGTTTTGTGTTTAGTCTCCCGAAGTTTGTCAATGTTAAGTTCCATTGGATTACAGTACACAGGTCTCATTCGGGTCCCACCGAGACACACACACATACTCTCTACAGCTCCGTCCCTCCCATCCCCTCTTACCTCCTTCGTACCCAGATGAAGGGGTTTGGTTTGGTCGGACAGGAGGTCCAAAAGGAGCCGTCAGTAGTGTAGGGAAGGACGGTCCTGTCTTCACTTTAGGACCCCCTTCGTCACGTCCCAATCTTTAGGCACGAGTCTGAGACCTTCCTTTGAGGTCCGACTACTGAAGGACCTACCCATCGGTACCTGTGTATCGACGAGACACGAAGAAAGGGTAGACTTTACCCTTGGTGTCACGACGGATGTAAAGTCTCTCAATAAAAATCTTAATTTTCTCTTTTATAAACGTTCTGCCAAATCTTGTCATAGACCGTGTCACATTCGCCTATATTCACAGACTTACAAAAAAGATTATGTACGGGGTATTGTCCGTACCTTAAGATAAAGAAGTAAGTTAGTGTCTCACTATATTTTTGGGTGGGGATTCCTCCGTATCTATGAATCTGTGTAGAAGTCTTGTTTTAGTATTACCTACACGCCGTTGTAATAATTCAATCAGTAGGTGTTTACAATAATTTTATTTAGTACTTATTACACACACGAAATTCGTGACAGATCGGTAATTGAAAATTTTTAAAGTAAATCGAAACACTTCGTACGGGATATCTTGTATTGAGGGTATCGTCAACAAGAGTCGAATAAGTTCGTATTTTTGGAGAAAAATTAACAAAATTTGGTATTCTGGGGGGTGAAAACGGTATCCCGTACACATACATGTGGGGGGGGTGGGAGTGATATGTGAGTCTTTTCCCTCATTGAAGTATAATATGAGAAGAATGAAAGAAGGGTGAGAAACTCTTTTTAACAACGAAATTTTTACTGGTTCTCCCTTAAGGGGCCACCAGGTTACCAATCCTGAGACTCGAAATCGACGACTCCTACACCCAGTTAGGGACTAGTCCATTGATTCTGGGGTGTTCGGGGTACTACGTCAGTTTTGATTTCTTTTTCTTTTATTTTACATGTAACAACATATTTTTTCACTGGTTGTCAAGTTCTTGAGGAAGTTTATTTAAATATACTTTGTATCATAAATACATGTTTACGTGACTCTTATCAACCATGGGTTCATCCAAGGTTCTGGGAACCTAATTAAGGAGTTCTCAGACCCAAAGAGTACAATCTTCTACGAAAGTGGCTTCTTTCCCTTAGTAGTCTTTGATTCTAGTACAAGAACTTCTTTAAGTTTATGTAATTTTATTTTCTAATTGGTTCACTTTCAGTTTACGGTCTTAGCGTTGAAGAAATTATGACACACCATCGAGGTCAGTACGTACCCACTCATACGGTCAGTTCTTCATAAAGTCATGTAGACTTATGTCGTCATAAAGTTATTCGATTTCCGGTTGTAAAAAATACTGAATTTAGTCTTATCAAACGAAAATAGAAGTGTGTTAGAAGGTGTCAACTCGGACTGTTAAAAAGTAACAAATGAGGAAATCCTTAGACTGGGTGACATTGTTTCTACAGTTTTTTGTCTCTTTATCTATTAGGGTACATCAAAGACGTTCTTAGTACAGACCAAGTGCTCTATTATCTTTCCTGGCTTTAAAGGACCTTGATTATGTCTAGGTACCTTTGTAGGGGTTCGTTTTTGTCTCTTCAAGTCACCTGACGTGTAGAAAGTCTGTTAAGTTTTGATCCTATTGTTCTCTAAAGTCTTTGGGGGATAACAACTATCCTCAAAGGGAACATACTGTACCTTGTGTTAGGGTTCTCGACTGAAAAACAGGGAGTCTATTTTGACATAAATTTTATACATATTTGTATACGACTTTAGTGTAAATCCTTGGTCAAGAAGTCGATAAAAGAAGACACAAAGAGTAAAGGAAACCCTGGATTACATTTTAGTGGAGAGTGTATTGACGTAAGACGGTAGTGAAACTTCCGTCTCAACAAAAATAAAATCCTATAGTACACGTTTTAGTACGATAAACTGTGATGTAATATAAGTGTCTACTACGTTCAATTTATTTCTGTGGAACGACTAAAGAATTATATCTGAGTCGATTCTAATCAATACGTAGACGGTGGAATTGTAAGTCTAACCCCCCTTTTTTTCGGAATCAATTTTTAGTGTGAACGTAGCCTTCGTGAATCTTAAAGTACCAAGTAAATTCTCGTAGTGTTAGTTCTTAAATTAATACAGTCTTTTATTACCATCGAAGGATTGTTGGTTTTACCGTGGGGGAGGTAAAGAGAGCGAAGGTGGTGGTTTCGTCCAGTAAAAGGAATTGGAAATGTCCGGACAGGAGACTAGATACCTTGTGCCTCAAACTACTCTACTAAAAGTCTATAGGAGACCAGAATGGTACGACACTAAAATTCTGAAGACCTCTTGTCTGACTGTTCCTCCACTTCCCCTTTGTCTCGGTTCTGTGATACCCTTGAACCGGTTAAGTCAAGGATTTGTTCCGTCGTAAAGGGTACTACGTCTGTGTGTAAGGTGAACGGAGATAGTCATCTGGCCGGTGAGCCTCGAGGGCTTTTGTTCTCAAAGTGGTTTTGGTGTTAAGACATAATTGTAAATTTGTAGCCGGATGAAATAAGTTAGGTAGGATAACAAGTACGTTCCTTGAGACACTATGGACAATATTTTGTTTTAAGTTGGCTCCTTTCCACTTCTAGATTAACCGAAAATTTTATTTATTTATTTATTTTGAATTTATTTATTTGTAAACGGATCATCGTCATGACATCACGATCAGCGGGTCAGCACAGACCGAGAAACGTTGGTGTACCTGACATCGGGTGGTCCGAGGAGACAGGTACCCTAAAAGGTCCGTTCTTATGATCTCACCCATCGGTACGGGAGGACGTCCCCTAGAAGGGTAGGGTCACTGTCCTGAACCCAGAGGACGTAACGTCCGTCTAAGAAATGGTAGACTCGGTGGTCCCTTGGGGTTGTCATGCAATCAGTTATTTAGTGACTTGGAGTTTTTTTGTACTACGAAGGGTTTATTTCAGAAACAATGTCGTAGTCTTACCTGACTCCTGATTCCTGTCCTTTAATTAGAGACACTCCACCTCCTCTTTCAGCATAAAACCTTAGTCGTTTAGATTGTTATTGAAGGTCCGACTCATTGTTTCACGAATACGAACGAAGTGTTCGAAGATGTTTACATCATTTTAGGAAATGTCACACTTCAATTTCAAATGTGGTGACTTAATGAATTTCTTAAGTGAGACCACCATCTATTACAAGATTAGCCTTCTTAACTACGAAAACTTGACACCACAACCTCTTCTGAGACCTCTCAGGGCACCTGACGTTCCTCTAGGTTGGTCAGGTAAGATTTCCTCTAGTCGGGACCCTAAAGAAACCTTCCTTACTACGATTACGACTTTGAGGTCATGAAACCGGTGGAGTACACTTCTCAATTGAGTAACCTTTTCTGGGACTACGACCCTCCCTAACCCCCGTCCTCCTCTTCCCCTGCTGGCTCCTACTCTACCGACCTACCGTAGTGCCTGAGCTACCTGTACTCAGACTCACTTGAGGCCCTCCACTACCTGTCCCTCCGGACCGCACGACACTAAATACCCCAACGTTTCTCAGCCTGTGCTGACTCGCTGATTTGACCTGACTTCTTTTACAGACTGACCAAGGAGGTGGTTTGTCTTTGACTCTGTGTTCGAAATCCATGTCCAGTAAATAAACTCTTACACTAGGGTCTCTCGTCTTTGTCACCCGTCCCTCTCACTTTATTTGTGGTCCTACGTTGACCGGTGAGACACTACACGACAAGCTAAGAGATTTTACCAGTCTCCTTGGAGTCCTTTACGTAAAGTTTTGGCACGTACGTTCTCTTCTTTCTTTGTAAATCGGGAGGAGAAGATAATGGGTGAACAGTTCCAAACGAAGCACCCACCGGTGAAAAGACGTGAAGTACGAATGTGTGCAACTTACGGGTCAGTCGAGAGTATCCTCGGTCACTGTCTCAGTTTCCTCGAGGACCGATCTTTTGTTCTTCGTGTCCGAACTCGGTTACTCGTCAATCCGATGTAGAGTCTCGATGGACAACTTCGAACACGTCTTGACAAGTGGGTCGTCACCCACCTTATTCTTCATTCCGGTTCTACTAAACTTGACTACGTGCGTTCGTAGTCCGTACACATACTCACTTCTACCCGGTGAATACAACGTCATTGTTTACTGGGGTACTAAAGTTACTTAATGTTGATGTTTCCAAAGAAAAATGAGTACTACGTTAAGGTTCCACCCATACGATCCTAGGACCCTGTAAAAGAAGTGAGATCCTGGTTTCGACTGTTTAGTCAGAGGTAGTTTTTGTATCGGT
This sequence comes from Capra ibex, assembly GCA_006410555.1. NCBI lineage: Eukaryota > Metazoa > Chordata > Mammalia > Artiodactyla > Bovidae > Capra > Capra ibex. The sequence continues at coordinate 65,846,612 of SJYO01026388.1, read as the reverse complement.
TAGTAACGACAAACTCCCTTTTATAATTTAAACACTTGAGACGTGTCAAAATATTTCGAAGACGGACCTTCTCCAGGTATAGTGAAGATGAGTGGAAGGTAACTGATTTTGTACGGTAGACGGATTTAAATTAAGTTCCCGACCTTATATATTAGGAGGCCGTCTTTCCCCATATTACATCGTTCCACTAACTCTCATCTCATTGTACCAGATAATGACACATGAAAGTAAAAGTGTCCTCTTTTCGGTTCCCATTCTCCTCGTTAAGTGAAATTCCTTGGGACACTTTTAAGAAAGTACCATGGTAGAAAAGAAACTCGTGTACCGTTAGTTATAAATTCTTATAATTCAGAGTTAGTTTCTTTGATTTAGAAAAAGGTTACTCCTTCTTTTTCCGTACTCCCTATGGAGTACCCCTTCCTATTTTTTGGTAGTGTGCAGGATACAACACTTAAAGAAGTAGAATACCTACAACTTTACTAAGAGTCTTTAGTGTTTATTGCAACTGAAGGTTCCTGCAATTACTGCCTGGACCCGGCTCCGAAGTTAAGAGACATAAGGGTAAGGTCCTGTTTCAATCCCTTGTAAGTAGTTGTAAAATATAAGTTCAATGGACTTTTCATATTTGTGAAATGTCTTTTTAGAGAAAAAAAAATTTAAATTGTTGAATTACATTGTTACTTTGTTAAATTTATCGTTCCGTTCGTAAGGGACTGTTCTGTTTTAAGTTAAATTATTATTTATGGTGACGTTCATTCGTACAACGTCAATCTTGTAAACTAAATAGTCGGACGACTCGTCTTTGTAGCTCCAGAAACATAATTATGTTTGAATTCATAGTAGTCTTAAGATAATCTACTTTGTTGGTTCACCCTTCTCCCTTCTCCAATCTTCTCGGAGTAACTTTATTTCCCTCAGGGATAAACCCTCTCTTTTGACATGGAGGTTCGGAAATAAATTAAACTAGACGGAGTCCCCGGTTACTACTTTCCCACCATCTGGTAAAGTCAGCAAATGAGCAAGGTAGACATAAATAACTCACGAGTAGGACACGTGTCGTGTCAAGATCCGTGACCCGAGTTACGGATCTTCTCGTTCCGTCGATGCGGGGAGGGAAGTACCTCACGTGTGAAATCCCTCGCCCTCCCCTATGTCTCTTATTTGTTACTCTCCATGTTTATTGGCTCTATTGAAGTTTAATCCCGTCCAGAAATTTCTGTCATGATGGACCACCGAGTCTCCAATTTCGCCGACGGAGGTTACGCCCTCTGGGTCCAAACTAGGGACCTAGCCCTTCTAGGGGACCTCTTCCTTTACCATTGGGTGAGGTCATAAGAACGGACCTCTTAGTTAGGGTACCTGCCTCTTCGGACCACCCGATGTCAGGTGTCCCAGTGTTTCTCAGCCTGTACTGACTCGCTGAAGTGAGTGAAGTGATCGTCAAACTTCCCCTCTCCACCCTACGGTCAGATTCACCACTAGAGAGACTTGACCGTTGTCCATTCTTTTAAAACTGTGATACATACATTTCACGTTGGACCGATAATCTTTGTCGTTGTGATAGGAAATTCCCGACGACGACGACGACGATTCAGTGAAGTCAGCACAGGCTGAGACACGCTGGGGTATCTCTCGTCGGTGGTCCGAGGGGGCAGGGACCCTAAGAGGTCCGTTCTTGTGACCTCACCCAACGGTAAAGGAAGAGCTTAAGTACTTTCACTTTTCACTTTCACTTCAACGAGTCAGTACGGGCTGAGAATCGCTGGGGTTCCTGACGTCGGGTGGTCCGAGGAGGCAGGTACTCTAAAAGGTCCGTTCTCATGATCTCACCCCACGGTAACGGAATTCCCGATAACAATGAGATCATTCTAGAGACTTACAAAATCAGAGACAAGAGAGGGGGGTGAAGGGTAAGAGGTGATTTAGAGAGAAAATTAACGGATCATAATATAAAAAAGGAACGAAATAAATAATTTACATAAAAATACTAATATCAGAATTAAAAAATTATTCGATAAAATATAGGGGTAATAGGTTTAATTCAACGAAAAATTCATAAAACATATGTAATACTTATGAAACGTTCTTTTAAGTAGGAGGATGGAGTGATTGGAGTCAAAGGGGGAGAAGGGGATGGACGTAAATTAAGGACAACATCTTTCTAAAGAAGGGAAAATTTCGACACAAACCCCCTTTTTTTTTTTTTCCAAGACGTGTTGTTTTTGAAGTAAAGATTGGATAGGACCCGTCTTCGTGATTTCCCTCTGTCTTAAACTTCTTACAGCAGTGACTGAGAGCGGAAACAGGTTTCGGGGATGGGAAACTCATTCCGACTGCGGGTACTCATGTACTACAGTGGGGGTACTAATTTAATCTGACATACTGTTTTGCGTCTAAGGAACCCAACCGAATTAGATTAAGATCAGTAAAATTGTGTCACAAGGAGACCGATCTTCTGTCTTTCTCTTTGACCATTGTCCTCTTCCTGAACCGAGTGGTGAAGGTCTCACTTCTCCCTTCCCGCATGTACTCTTCCGTATGTCAGTCGGGGACCAACGGGTCGTGATTGTCGGTCGTTTTTACACCTTAGAGCTTGGATGTCGACTTGTTTAACCTAAGAGGGTTGTTGAATGCTAGAATTCCCGTCTAAGAGGGGGTTTAGGAGGTCTATTCTCGGGTTCAACTGACTATGGAACCGAAAGCGGAAGATTCTGGGATTCGTCTCTTAGGTCGGTTGGACGGGTCTCACACCTGGATGTCTTGACACTCTATTGGTTACTCCCAATAAAAATTGGTAATTCAACCACCTTTGAACAGTACGTCGTTCTCTTTTGATTATGTTGTACATTGGTCTAAATAGTTGGATCAGAAGATAACAAGTCAAGTCAAAGTCAGCGAGTCAGCACAAGCTGAGAAACGTTGAGGTATTTGACGTCGTACGGTCCGAAGGGATAGGTAGTGGTTGAAGGCCTCAAATGGGTTTAAGTACAGGTAACTCAGTCACTACGGTAGGTTAGTAGATTAGGAGACAGCAGGGGAAGAGGAGGACGGGAGTTATAAAGGGTCGTAGTCCCAGAAAAGGTTACTCAGTAACCCATGATGGTTGGACCCCTCAAGTAGGAAGTCATAGGATAGTAAAACGGAAAAGTATGGCAAGTACCCCAAGAGTTCCGTTCTTATGACTTCACCGAACGGTAAGGGAAGAGGTCACCTGATGTAAGACAGTCTGGAGAGGTGGTACTGGGCAGGCAGAACCCACCGGGGTGTGTACCGAACCAAAGTAACTCAATCTGCTCCGACACCAGGTACATTAGTCTAACCGATCAACAGACACTGACACCAAAGGCAGATAGACAGGAGACTACCGGAGAGAGTCACGGATGGTAGAGTGAACCCAAAGAGAATGGAACCTGCACCCCATAGAGAAGTGCCGACGAGGTCGTTTCGCGTCGGCGGTGGGGAATGGAATTTACCGATTTGTTACTGAGGAAGGGTGGAAGTCTTACACATAGTGATTAAGATTACTTTTCTCCCCTTAAAAGACCCTTGTTTTTCCCTCCTCCTAGTCACTACTTTTTCACCCTCGGTTACACCCTGTCTAAGTCCAGTTTGTATGACATACTAAATGGGACGGGTCCGCGTCACAGTGCCAACACGACCCGGTGGTTGAAGAGATTTCCTTCCTTTCTCTTTTCGATCCTTTTTGGTTTTGCACGGTGTCGTGTTCACTGTCCTGTGATCCATGTTGGTCGACTAAAAGAATAGTTAAGAACCGTGTACCTCATCCCCCTACCCCCCCACTATTTTGACGAATTTACTACAGTACGGAAGGACCGTAAAAAGGTTACTATTTAAGTGTACTAATATACGTCTCAAGTCTTCGTAAACGTATAGCGTCGTCTCCTTTGTGACATACAAGGGGACTGCGGGGAAGGAAAAGGAACCGTGTTTCCTTCTGATGACAAAGTCCGAGGGGATGTTTATACAATCCCTATGCCACCCCAAGACCGTTTGTCCTGAATTCATCTTTATTGTCTTCAGTAGAGGTCCAGTGTGAGAAATTTTTATCGTTCTAGGTTAGAGTTCGAGAGAACAGGGACTTCTCCGGAACACGACTCTACCGTCCGACGATCTATCTCCCTCAGACCTAGAGACTCAGTGACACACCTTCTCTCGGAGGTGGTTCTATATGATCTGAAAGAACCCCGGTATGTATTCATAGACAATTCCAAAACTTTAACTCACCCCCCAGTAAAAGAATAATACCGTGTCGAATTATTATAATTAAATAGGATTTATTATGTACACATAAACGAGTAAACTAAATTAAATTGTTCAAACCTGTCTTAGAGAAATAGAGTCTGAAAAAGAAATTACGTTATAGATTCGTAATGTGCCATTGTGTCCTTGAACTTATAGTCTAAATTAATGACAATACTCTTTGAGTGTAAGACTGTGTAGACTATAAATGTGACCTATTAAAGACAGAATGTATTTTGATGTTACTCCTCGTGTATATGTGTACGTTTAAATATGTGTATGTACATTAGTAGTTGTCATCCTTATTACTGTTTGAGGAAGGACGTCACGGTTAAAAATTTTCACATAACCGGAATTGGTGTAGAAACGAGGTGTGACTGGCGAGTGTAGTCTTTTACCCCGATTGGGATACTAGAAGAGTCGGATTAAATTCGTTACAGTTGGACGTTGTTCCTGTTCAACTTTCATTTTTGATCGTTAACAAATCGTCCCTCTTCCTGAATGTTACTCTTCAGTTTAATAAAGGGACTTGTAAGTCTTTTCCACAAATTGGTAAATCTTTGGTCCTCTTCTTCACTTATATGGTCCTAAAGATTGGATTAGTGGGTAGACGGTAAATGAACTTTACTTAAAGTTTTCTGGATTCTTTTCTGTTTCCCGATTATGTATAAGAATTACATGTTCTAATATTAATTGGATTGCAGACAAAGTTTAAATGATAATAGATAATTTCTTATTTATTAAAGTGTCGGGAGATTATGTCGAGAATTCGAAATTTAGTCACTGGTATTGATTATTCGTCGAATTATCGTTCTTATGGGATTTATCTCGGTGTCTGGCGTTAAAGTGACTCACATTTAGTAGTAGTAAAAATTACGTTTCCGTTGTCGTTTAGAGACATTAATGACCCACGTAAAACTTAGTGAAAATAATAATGACGTGACCGGGGTAATTTTTAGGTTTTGTGACTTGACGTACCTTATATTTTGACCTTAATACTATGGGATGTTTGAGATTAACTTTAGGTATTTAAAAGACGGTCATAAGTCTTAATAAAACAACGGTTTCTTAAAGTCGATAAGTCTTAATTGAAACTTTCGTAAACGAAACAGAGTTCGTTATTCATTCTCTTAAAATGTACCGGTTTAATCCCCTTCAGTTAAAACCTCGTTTTGATACACCTACCAAAGAATTAGTGGTCCTAAAATGTAAAGATTCCTTTTAGTATTATACTTTTTTCTTTTTATCTTGTCTTTTTAGTTTATCTTATATGGTAGGTGTTTTCGTATAATTTGTCACGTAGGGAGGGGTTTGGTGTAGTTCTAGTCCCGTAGGGTAGTGAAGTGCCCTTTATCTTCTCCTTTTTCACCTTCGTCCCTGTCTATGAGAAAAGAACCCGAGGTTTTAGTGACACCTACCACTGACGTCAGTGATTTAATTTTCTGCGAACGAGGAACCTTCTTTTCGATGTTGTCGTATAATTTTTCGTCTCTGTAGTGAAACTACTGTTTCCAGGCATATCAGTTTCGATACCAAAAAGGTCATCAGTACATACATACACTCTCAACCTGATATTTCTTCCGACTCTCAGTTTCTTGACTACGAAAGCTTAACACCACAACCTCTTCTGAGGACTCTTAGGGAATCTGTCTCTCGTTCCTCTAGTTTGGTCAGTTAGGATTTCCTTTAGTTGGGACTCCAGACAACGACTTCGACTTCAAGGTTATGAAACCGATGGACTACACTCCTCGACTGAGTAACCTTTTCTGGGACTACGATCCTTTCTAACTCCCGTTCTCCTCTTCCCCCGTCGTCTCCTACTCTACCAATCTGTTATAGTCACTGAGAAATGTACTTAAACTCGTCTGAGGTCCTCTATCACCTCCTGTCCCCTCGGACCGTACGACGTCAGGTACCCCAGCGTTTCTCAGTCTGTCCCGAATCTCTGACTGGTTGTTCGTTTAGTGACGGTATCGGTGGGAGTGGTTAGTCTACGCTACCCCTGACGTTGTCAGGGGTGTTGTCGTCGTAGTTAGAGGAATAATTTTTACTGGTTTCCTACAGTGAGGTAAATGTTTTTCAAATATTACGGTTGTAAGAACAACCACGTGCAAACTCGTTACTTGTGTCCTACCCGGTGGTTCGGTGACCTTCCCTACCACTATAATACTTGTATTGAAATACACATTCAAATTATCGATTACTACATTATTGACGGAGAATTTACATAAGGTATTTATGACCGTAAGTGTACTTACGTGCATAGACACACCAATATCATAAATGATAAATGTAGTGTTCCAACTCGTACGTCACATTGGTAGGATAATTTTAATTTAAAGGATATATGATTGAGGATGATTAAACGGATTACAGGCGATATCTCCAATGTCGGGACGTTTTGATTCTTAAAAGAAAATTACTCCAACACGGTGGTATCCCTCGGAAAAATATTTGACGTACGTAATATTAAAAGGTTAGTGTTACGTGACCGTAGACTTCCCGGAATTAGAGGAAACTCATAGAATAAAAACTTATATGAAACTTTTTTTTTTTCCTAAAACGAGAGGGAACTTGTAAGGAAAGGGTGACGAATATACACAAACGAATATAAAGTGCAAGAGGACCTTACGGAGGTAAGGAGGAGAGTTAAGCATAGATTTGAACTGAGTTTAAAGTAGGAAATACAATCTTTAAGGGTCTAATGGGGTGGGACTTCCTAAGTAAGAGGAATAAGATTTGAGTCAAGTTGATCGTCGGGGGGACGAAAGGGGTAGAAACGACGGAATTCGATAGTGAATTCAATGTGTACATTATAAAGTATTTAAAAAGAATATTGACATTCAAGTAGTTGTCTTTAGTACGGGAGTAGCATGACTTCATAAAAATTTTTGACGGGTATTAAGGGTCATGAGTTCTCAAGGCATTAAAATCCAAATCTACGAGAAGGAGTTCAATAAATCTGGATTTACAACAGTATTATAGGTCAAGCCGAGGTTCGTTTAGTTTGGATATCTATACCGTTTCGTTTCTGAGACTACCATTTAAAAAAAAATTAATTTTAAAAGAGTGAAAATATATTCAAGTTCATTCAAGATATTAAGACTGAAACGATAGGTCATTACTGTATATATCCTTTTATTATTTCTCACCAATATACGTCTACATATTAATTAAGTTAAGTGAAACGTGTATGATCTTTGATTGTGTTGTAGAATTTAGGTGATATGTGTTTATTTGAAAAAAAGATTTAAAGACTGAACGAGAGTGATCTTGAAAGAGGTCTCCTGACTCGTCTCCTTTAAGAGTAAATTTTAGTGTTTTTTTACAAAGATCTACAGTTTTACATGTGAACACAAATTCGTTTAGTCACGTTGGGTCCCGTTTACTGTGTTGAAAGTTGTCTCTTAAAAGATCGGTTAAAACGTCGGTCCTCTTTACGCTACAGTTTAGAACTAAAACAGTTTCGGTCCTACCCTTTCTCCCAATCTTACTGTACTTAGCCACTAAGAGTTTGGTTACTCAATGGGTTGGACAACACGTACACAATAGACTGAGAATGAGGAACGGGATTGACAAGAAAGTCTGTTCGAGGATAATTGAGACGAACCCTTGAGGAATAGTCTAAAAACGAAGTATTTTCCATGATGTTTTTTCAACTTTTGGGTCGGGAAAGTGAAGACTGTATCGTACAGAGATGTTTATGACAGTAAAATATACCTTCCTTTGAGTCCGACTTTTCCGATTTCCTAAGTGGAGTGAGTCCTGGGCTTTGATTTCGTCGGTTACCGTTTCGTCTCTACTTAGGGGGGGTTTTAGGTGGACACAGCAAGATGACGTACGATCCATACCGTCTGGCAGTGTGGCACCGTCCTCCACTGGACGGGGGAGGGTGGGAAACAACACAGGTTCAAGTGTGACCCGAAACACTACCAAGTAAAAGACATAGTTACACCGAACCGATACCCCGGGGTTCTGTCAGACCTGCAACGATACTTCTATATAAAAAAATTACACCAATTTTAAATTTAGTTGGATGTTGTCTGATTTCGTCAAAACGGACTTGTTGTACCCATCCAGAGTAGGTCAATCAAATTTCAGAATTCTCTTTTTCGCCTTCAGAGGGTTCTTACTTCTTCAAGACAGAAGTCCGACTGAAACCTGAGTTCTGGTATTGTAGTCGAGAAAGGACTCAGAGGTCGGACCGGGTTTCCAAATCTTTGCGGTCGGGGGTGTTAGTACACCCGGTTACGGAATTTTATTTAGTCTGAGAGTGAGGGAGGAAGAAAAAGAGAGGTGTGTATGTACGTGTTTGTGTGTGTGGTGCGTGTGTGGGATGACTAAATGAGACTAGGAGATTATGTCTGAGGAGTGGAAAAAAGTCATTCAGAGAAGGACAGAAAACGGTGGTGATTCGAAGGACCCATAGTACAGAACGTTAGGGACTCTCGAAACGGACTAGGGATTTTACGAGGGAAATGAACTAGTTTCAGTCCAGACGGTACTTCCGAAGTGACCACCGACTCTAACATTCCTTAGACGGAAGTTACGTCCTCTGGACCCAAGACAGGGACCCAAGCTAGGGACCTAGTCCTTCTAGGGGATCTCTTCCTTTACCGTTGGGTAATGTCATAAAAACTGACCTTTCAGAGTACCTGTTTCCTCGGACCGTCCGATATTGGGTACTCCAGTCTTTCTCAGTCTGCACTGACTCACTGATTGTGTATGTGTGTCTTCGGAGGCCCGAAGCATGAACCCGAAAAGGGTCCGGAAACTGGATTAACACGTAAAACAAGGAATTTTCACCGGGTGGGTGAGTTAAACTGTTTGGGAGTAGAGGTTTTCTGGACCGAGGTAGGGACCCAAGGTGTCTACCCCCCCGGACCAGGGAGTCAACCTCAGACTCGAGGATTGGACGGGTGGGGTGGAGGTCGTCACGGTGGTCTGAGGAGAGGACGGGTTCCAGACTGGTAAGGACCCTGGTCCGACGTACCGTCCACACATTTTAGAGTCGAGTCTTCTTGCATTCAATTGGAACTGATGAATTTTAGGATTTTCATTGAGTGTGTTATTCCGGAGGAGTCACCTCACGTCAATTATCAATTATTGACCGAGGGGTCGTCCGTCCTGTTTGTTTCCGTCACACGTCCACGGCCGTCCCTTCACCATCGGCCCTTCACCATCGGCGTCAACCTCGCCGCCCCTGGCCCCCGCCGCTGGTACTCGGTCGTCCCGTGCCGCGACGACTTGGTGTTGTTCGACCTTCCCGAAGGCATCATCGAATCGACCATTTCTTAGGTGGACGGTACGTCCTCTGGGACCAAGTCGGAGACCCAACCTTTCTACGGGACCTCTTTCTTTACCGATGGATGAGGTCATAAGACCAGTCCTCTTAAGGTACCCGACATTTTAGGTACCCCAGCGTTTTTTAGTCTGTGCTGACTCGCTGAAAGTGAAAGTATCACCCCTTTACTTACGTGTGTCTATGTCAGTATTTGTATAATGTGTACATTGATTATATTTACTACGTATCGTATAGTGAATGTTTTTCTATAGGTCATAGGAACGGACCTTTTAGAGTACCTGTGTCCTCGGACCATCCGACGTCAGGTACCTCATCGTTTCTCAGCCCGTACTGACTCGCTGATTGTGAATGTAGGGAATACCATGTAAGGTGTTATGGGTTCACTAAGAGTGTCATACGAAAACAACGAAACCCGACTTGTGAACACAACCTTTGGTTGGGTATTATTATTTCTCGTACCAAGACTGGACTTACAACCAATGAGCGAACAACTTTAATTACTCGTTCTACTTTTACCTCCGTTCACAGGAGAACCGCGTGTAAGATAACTTACCCACGGACGGTCCGTGGTCCGTACCACAGGACGGAACCCCGACTTCTCCATTTATTCTGTTCCCGGACGGAAGTGTAGAATGTCTGACTTTTCTGAATTTTCTCGTTGATAGGGCTGTCAGTAGATTCTAATGTTAATTCATGACGTTAAAGTCCGTCTTATAAAGTTCACAACACGGTTTAAGTGAAGATGTTAAATGTATTAGTATTGATAACACTGAACTCACATCTAAAATATACACCTGACCTGAAGTAAGTGGTTTTGTTCAAATTTAAAAAAAGTCTTTGTAATCTTGTTTTTAGTTAACTCGCAAAGTTTAGGATTTCTTAGAGAAACCAGAGGTTTTGCCTTTTCTTTTTATATATGTAATAAAAATTTAGGAACTTTCAAGTTGACGGGACCCTATTAACTTTACATATAAGACCGAAACAATATCTCTGAAGAGTTCGGTCTTCCCTAGATGTCACCCCTCCTTTTCCGTACAAAGTATTTGTCTTGTGACAAATTGCACGGTGTCAGTTCTGTCATCAAATGTTAAAATTTATTCCGATTAAGATTTACTTTCATCCAGTTCAAGTCTCCAATTGAACCTAATTGAACCTAGATACATTACACTAAACCATCAAGAATCTTATTGTCTAATTCTGCAGTTTACCGTCTTTAACGTTTCTTCCGACCAATACGTTTTACGGGTCTCGAGTCTTGGTTCCTGAAAAGAGGGTCACAAGTCCTTCGTGTCGGACCGGTACGTAGAGCGGTTAAGGAGTTGAGGTGGGGTTCGGTGAGATGTGGGGACGAAAGACGGAAAATCAACCACTAGGAATCGTAAATGTCGTTTCGGAAACATTCCAAACGAAGAGTAACAAACAAGACGAATTAATTAATTAAAGTGTTGGGAGTTATCAGTGGTGTTTCTAAATTTTTCGTTTTGATGGTCGGTCAACACCAACTCTTCCGTCCCCACCCCCGACCTACCGTGCAGAGATCCTACGGTCGTTTTCCTTCCTCACCCGTCCGGGGTCTCCCATGGCACCCGACAAAGTGAAACGTGAAGAGACGTCTTTCCTTTACTCTTGACTGTACGGGATAGTGAATATTTTTCGAGAGACGTGGACGGAGGACGTGTGACGGGTGGCCGGGACGAGGTTCCATTTACGGTTGTTCTTTTTACACGTACACACATACACTGTGTGCACATGTTCTGACAAAACCATTCATTAATAATGATTTTTTTAAGGATGTGATTATAATTGGACTAAGGAAAGGATCAGTGGAGATGAATATAAATTTTCCAATTAAAAAAAAGTAAAAAATAACCTACCGAGTCGTCGATTTCTTAGACGGACCGTTTCGTCCTCTGTAACCAAGCTAGGGACCCATCCCTTCTATGGGGTCTTTTCCTTTACCTTTGGGTGAGGTCATAAGAACGGACTTTTTAGGGTACCTGTCTTCTCGGACCACCCGATGTCGAGTACTCCAGCGTTTCTCAACCTGTGTTGATCCGTGTGTGTGTCGTGTATCGACTTAAAGCTACAACACAACGAAAGACGACATGTCGTTCCACTTAGTCAATATGTGTATAGGTGAGAAAAAATCTAAGAAAAGGATATATCCAGTAATGTCTTATGATTCATCTCAAGAGACACGATATGTCATCCAGGAATAATCAATAGATAAAGTATGCATTGTCACACATATCCAGTAAGGGTTCGATAAGGATTGGACAAAGGGGGTCATCGATAATCTAACACAAGATATGGATATTGAGACAAAGCTAAGACATTTATTCGAGTAAACATGGTAAAAAAATCTAAGGTGTAATATTCGTCCTAGTATACTATAAACAGGAAAACCATTAATAACGATTTCTTTTTAGGGTTAGTGTTTCTTGTTTATAAAGGAAAGGACACCGTCTTGGAGACTTATACAAACGACCTATCGAGACAAACATCCTAAAAAATTTCCTCTGATATTTATAATCTTTCATGGAAAAGGTATACACCATTTCTGATTAGATAGAATTCCCTTTCTTTTTTCTACGACTTCTCAGGGTTGATAAACACTATAAAATTTTACAGGAAAGTTAGACAAAGATTTTGATTGTTTGAAAAAGACGATTGAAATAAGAAAATTTATACGTTATGTTTAACATTTATAGAGTCAATGGTAAACGTAACATATTTGACCCGTTGAAGACTTTCTTAATAAAATACTATCATAAGTTTTATCGGTATATCGAGAAGGGAAGACACCGGTAGCGACTTCACGGTCACCGGTTTTACTTCAAGTTAGGGAAACAATTTTTCTTTTTTTTTATCGGTATATAATGTTTCATAAATATTCACGGGTTGAGTAAAAATAACCTACAAAGTTTTATACGATTTCACTCATATCCTGATCGTTTCACCATACTTTTCGTAATTATTATTTAACGAAACGAGTTTTACCCTTCTTCATCCACCTTTCATGTTTTCCAAGTTCTTTTAGTAATGGTCACTCAAATAAGTCGTAAAAGACGCTTACGGTAGTAAAGAAATACGTTTCGAAGGATATTGTAATAGACATTGCTTTGCCATTACCACAGGTTAACAAGACCCATAGAATTGTTATGTTTCTTTATTAAATAAACGTAGATGTGGTGTATTCTTTTTGTTAATTTAAATATGACAATTGTCTTAGTTTACAAGTTAAGATCTTCTATTTAGATGGATTCAGTTAGGATTTCCTTTAGTCAGGACTTATAAGTGACCTTCCTGACGACAACTTCGACTTTGAGGTTATGAAACCGGTGGGCTATACTTCTTCACTGAGTAACCTTTTCTGAGACTACGACCCTTTATAACTTCCGTCCTCCTCTTTCCCTGTTGTCTCCTACTCTACCAACCTACCGTAGTGGTTGAGTCACCTGTACTCAACTTATTGAGGTCCTCAACCACTCCCTGTCCCTCCGGACCGCACGACGTCAGGTACCCCAGCGTTTCTCACCCTGTGCTGACTCACTGACCTGACTTTGCCTTCAATGTAGATTTAACTATAAAGAGTTTAACGACCTAATTCCGGTTCCTCTCAATAAAAAGTTTTTATAATGTCACATGTGTTCTTATTTTTCATGTGTAATAAACTATTCCAATGGTCTTGGTATAAATATTATAAAAATTTTATATATTCTTTTTCAAATAAATATGTTTATACCGATCTTTCTGTTTATAAACCGATTATCAAGATGACAATTGTACGGACACTTTTATAAGTGGTAAAAGTAGAGATTGTCGTCGATTTGTAACTTGTGTATAATCAATTGAAGGACTCACGAATGATACATGGTTCGTGACACTATTTACGAACCATATGTAAAAAAGGAAATTAGAAGTCTCGTTAGAATATTCCATCCCTTGTAATAGAAGGTAAATATCTATTATTTTCTCACCGTCTCTTTCTAATTCGGTAGACAACCTCCAGTGTGTCTAATTTTTTACTACCTCGGGTCCCACAGACTGAACTCTCGGACCCTAGAGTAGTTGATATATACGATGACTCGTGAACGAATCAACCAACAAGAGATCATTTATAGTGTGTTAATACGATACCTGAATGGAAGAAGGAAAAGTTGGAATGAATTTTGATAACATTATTCCTGACGAAGACCTAAACCCTCTCTGACTCGAGAAGTCTTCCATAGGGGAAGTGATTCGTTGGTGGATCTAGGTAGTCGAAGACTCGTTGATCGATGGAAGTTGGAATTTCGGTGCGAGTCTAGGGTTGTATACTGGACCTAACTGAATTTGGGGTTGTCGTACTGACGGACAGTCCACCATCTTATATTTACGTTGGGGGAATGCAGTCACAATACCCAACTTAACATAGGACGGGTTTTAAGTGTACAACTTCAGGATTCTAGGTCCTAAGGTCTTATACTGACATAACTTCTATCCCGGAAATCCTCCATTAATGTCCTATTATTCCAGTATACCTACCCGAGAGTAGGTTATCCGGACCACGGGAATATTCTCCGCTAGTCTTCTAATCCTATGTCTGTTGCGTGTCTCTCCTCTGGGTAGACGTTCGGTTCTTCTCAGGAGTCTTACCTTACTTGGGACGGGTGTGGAACTGGAACCTGAAGGTCGGAGGTCTTGACACTCCTTTATTTAAGGACAACAAATTTAGTGGGTGAGACACCATAAAACAATACCGTCGGGGTCAGTTGATTATGTCAAATCGTTAATTTAGGTACAAGTTGGGAACGTCCTTATAGGACTTAATATACGAAGACTAGTTGTTTTTCCTTTTCATCAACTAATGATAATCTCTTTATATCCTCTGTCAAAAAATTTAGTTTCGGGGTTTCAACCTCCCATCCCACCTTGGGTTATTTGACCACGAACACCTCTTTCTCTTAGTCTTAAGGACTCCTCTATTGTCCCTTCCTTTGTTTCTTTCCACTTTCGTACTTCTTCGAAACATTTTATTTATCCAAATCCATTGACAGGACCAGTTTGTATAGACGGTCCAGGGTGCGTTGACTTATTTAAGATGTGAGGGATCGTGACAGGGTGCGTTACCTTATTTAAGATGTGAGGGACCTTGATTTCGTTTCGTGGAGTTTTTGGGTCGGGTCGACGTAGGATGTGACTTATTCGGGGACCTTCTCCTTTACAGTTGGGTGAGATCACAAGAACGGATATATTAGGGTACCTGTCTCCTTGGACCGCCCGATGTCAGGTGCACCAGTGTTTCTCAGTCTGTGCAGACCCGTTGACTTGACTTTACTTGTAGTATTTGGTAGATCGAAAGGTCTACCGTATGACCGACAGAGCCAACATGAAAAGATGGACATCCATTCGTATAGTTGTCTGACTAGGAAGTTTTCGTCGTCTTAAACAGTTCGTGTAAGTCCCTGTGACTGTTATTGGTCGTGAAGAGATTGTGTCCAACTGTCTACGAAGGGAGAAGTACTCTGAGACATTGTGTCCAAAGTCGACTAAAACGGGTGTGTTTTTGGTTGGTGGTACCAAGTGTGGAGTTGAATGGTAGAATTGACGAGAGAAATCCTTAAACTCCCGACACCAAATTCAGACTGGAAAGGTAATACTGATTGTCACTACGGTTCAGTGTTTACCCTTTTCCAAACTTAGTCTAGGAAACATTCGAGATCGATACATGTAAGACCTATTGTTGACTAAAATGAATTTCTGACTTAGGATAAATATGTCTAACTCAAGACAAAAAATTCCAAGATAAGAGAGACATACCCACAAGGTACTTGAAAATTTTTACATAAAGGTGAGGGTTTGTCCGGTTGACTACTGATCGAGCGTAGTCCCCAGTTGGTGTAGTAGTGGAGGAGGTATTCTAGAAGGACGAAAGGTCTAGTCTATGGGTGAGGTGACTGAGAGTATTGTCCGAGGGTGTGGATGAGTGTCGTAGATAGTGTCAGTCCCGTAACATTAAGGGATGACTCACCAGACAAGAGTATTCAAGAACTCTCGTGTCTGATTCAGAATAAGGAGTTCTATTAAGGTGGTGGATTGTTTGTTTCTGATAGTCTCTCTCTTCCGGGTCAGTTTTTTAAAGTCTACTTACGTCTTTACTTAAATACGTGTCGTCTTCGTTTGTAGCTAAAACATCATTTGATCGTACCTGTTTCTTACCGCGGACGGAAAGTCATTTGTTTCCTACGACGTCGGTAGTTCAGTAGTTGGAGAAGTCGGTGGGAACTACCACATGGATTCCCCTTGTGTCCGACCTCTTTTTGTCCTGTGACCGGGTCTATCAAGTTGACGTATAGTTTCCTCATTAAACTTATTCGGGTCTGAACGTAAAAGGGTATGTCTCTTTTCACGATTTGAGTAATTGAACTCCACAGGCAAAAAAGAAATTAATCGTCAGTAGAAAACTATAAAGCTGATGGACCTAAAAACAAACCAAACCAAAACTAAAAAAAAAAAAAAAAAAACTTTTGAGAGGATATATGGGACCCGAGGAGTGAATGGAGAAGCCTGGGAATGGAGGGAATGGAGGAGAGGTTCAATAGACTCTCCGATATCGGTCATTCAGGTGATTTATTTTGTATTAGGAGTCGAAAATCCAACGTCAAAAAGTCACTCGTTATCATTATAAATAGATCTAAGAATGAAGGCCAGTAGTTCTTGTGTACCTCTCGATTCAGAAGACAGGGGATAATGTAAGTTAACGATTTCGTTGTGTCTCTATTGTTATAAACTCAGGAATGACACAAGACCCTTAAAAGGATTCAGGAAACACACATATAAATTTACGAGTGTTTTTTAAGTATATTCCATAGTTCCTAACGATAGGGTAAAATGTCTATTCCTTTTATTTCGGGGTTCTTCTCGTCATTGAATAGGTTGGGAGGAGTGTATCGTGTCGTAATGACATTTGTCTTTCATAGTGTACTAGAATTTTAATATAAAATTTAAAAAAGATTCTGGAATGATACACAGGAAGATCTCATATGATCGTAAACCCCTAGCCAGACAAATTTATGTTAAACGTATGTTATCACATAGGAAAATTAGATAAACCGAGTTACTCAAAACTGTCAGTATATGTCAGTACTTTGGTGTTGGTGTTATTTTATATATTGTAAAAGTAGTAGAGTTTTTAAAAGATGCACGGGAGACCGTCAGTAAGGGTAGGGAGGTGGGGTCGGGTTCCGTTAGTGACTAGAAAAAAAGACAGTGATATGAAAACAGAAAAGATCTTATAGTATGTTTACCTTCTTATGTGATGCATCAGAAGACTTAGACCGAGGGAAGTAGAACGTATTCCGAAGGCTCCAATAACGGTTCCCCGTCAATAAACAAGGAAAAAGAACAAACCATCATAGAGTGTCATACCTATATACTGTTAGACAAATATGTGAGTGTTCGTCTACTTCTAAACCCGACCAAGGTCAAACCCTGATAAAAGTCATTTCGAAGATACATATGGGTACGTGTTTCGAAGATACATAAAAACATACCTGTATGCAAATTGTAGAGAACCCATGTCGATACTTACTCCGACCAATCAACACACCATTCGAATACTCATGGAAGTGTTCTTAGACGGTTTGACAAAAGGTTTCTCCAACCCGGTAAGACGCAAGAATAGTCTTTACACGTAAGATGAACGAAATATAAGAATTGTCACGAACCAAAACTGTCCGAAAAAGTAAAATCGGTAAGATTGTCATAGAGTGTCACCAAAATTAGACGTAAAGAGATTACTGATTACTACAGCTCGTAGAAAAGTACACGTATTAACGTTAGGTATTTAGAAATCACTTCCAGTTTTACAAACAGACAAAAGGACGACTTTACTAAAAGAAGGATAACCACTTAACAATCTCAAGAAAGATATAAGATCAACCGATCAAGTAGTCAAGTCAGCGAGTCAACAAAGGTTGAGACGTTAGGGTACCTGATGTCGTACGGTCCGGAGGGATAGGTAGTGGTTGGGGGTGTCGAATGAGTTTGATTAAAGGTAGGTCAGTCACTACGGTAGGTTGGTAGGTTGGTAGAGTAGGAGACAACAGGGGAAGAGGAGGACAGAAGTTAGAAAGGGTCGTAGTTCCAGAAAAGGTTACTCAGTCAAGAAACGTAGTTCACCGGTTTCATAACCTCGAAGCCGAAGTCGTAGTCAGCAAATTAGGCTGTTCGTGAAACGTTTAAGAAAGTCAGAGACCGAATTTGAAAATAAAGGAATTATTATATAAAATTTATGTAAGAAATTGTTATATTAAAAATTATTTCAAATAGAATCTTTTCAAAGTCTAATTATCTTTTTAGCTTTTCCATCATATTTCTCAAGGGTATATTAGGGTATAAGTAAAAGGGCATAAAAAAAAATATTAATTATCGGTAAAAAATTGAAAGTTAGACTATCAATGTTGTAGGACCAGTAAGGATCCAGACCAAGACAACTGACGAAAAAGAGACGATTCAGTTAAATGAAAAGGTAAGGAAAACGTATAGATACTCAAAACTAATTTACGTTTTGTGATAATACATTTTTTCGTCGACTCTGGTTCCATTTACTTGAATGAAGGCCCTCCCCGTGGACAGAAGACAATAGTCCGATAATAACACTCACCGACACAATTAGACTTCACCTACTCACAAAACAACAACGATATCATTGTTCCATGTCGTTTATGATACTTAAAGAGATCGTCACCTAAGGTCGATGGAATACAAATCACTCTCTAGACCTCATTGTCGTCACCAAAAAGAATCACAAGGTCAGGTGTGGTTATGTACCATCCCAGTTTTCCTCAAAGGAAATAAGAGGACAACGTGTACAGAAACTGTCTGGAACAGTGGATTCGAAGTCTCCACTCCGAAAGAGTCGTAGGGAAGGAAGAGATGGGTACTTACTGTCGGTCAGAGATGGGACGTAGTGACCTCCTAGTATCCAGGGACGGACGAGGAGGGGTCGATACCGTCTGGGGACCAATTATAGTCAAGTCTAGGACCCGTATTTACCTTAGGGGTAAGGAGGGAACCAACAACAACAAGTCAGCTAGGCAACACAGGTCGAGAAACGTTGGGTCACCTGACATCGTGTGGTCCGAAGTGACAGGAAGTGATAGAGAGTCTCAAACGAGTTTGAGTACAGGAAACTCAGTCACTACGGTAAGTTGGTAGAGCAGGAGACAACAGGGGAGGACGAGGACGGAAGTTAGGACATGGAGGGAACCATGTCTACCCGAAATAGGTGGTAGTCACGTCCCGATCCTGCCAATAAAAGATATGGATAGGTTGATTACCCTTTTGGTGATCTGGTAAGTCCATACTGGATTTAGTTTAGGGAATACTAATATGCCACCTTCACTCTTTATCTAAATTCCCGGATCTAGACTATCTATCTCACGGACTACTTGATACCTACCTCCAAGCACTGTAACATGTCCTCTGTCCCTCGTTCTGGTAGGGGTACCTTTTCTTTACGTTTTTTTCGTTTTACCGACAGACCCCTCCGGAATTTTTATCGACACTTTTCTTCTCTTCGTTTTTCGTTTCCTCTTTTCCTTTCTATATTCGTAGACTTACGTCTCAAAGTTTCTTATCGTTCCTCTCTATTCTTTCGGAAGAAGTCGCTAGTTACGTTTCTTTATCTCCTCTTCTTGTCTTACCCTTTCGGATCTCTAGAGAAGTTCTTTTAATCTCGATGGTTCCCTTGTAAAGTACGTTTCTACCCGAGTTATTTCCTGTCTTTACCATACCTGGATTGTCTTCGTCTTCTATAATTCTTCTCCACCGTTCTTATGTGTCTTCTTGACATGTTTTTTCTAGAAGTACTGGTTCTATTAGTGTTACCACAGTAGTGAGTGGATCTCGGTCTGTAGGACCTTACACTTCAGTTCACCCGGAATCCTTCGTGGTGATACTTGTTTCGATCACCTCCACTACCTTAAGGTGACCTCGATAAAGTTTAGGACTTTCTACTACGACACTTTCACGACGTGAGTTATACGGTCGTTCAAACCTTTTGAGTCGTCACCGGTGTCCTGACCTTTTCCAGTCAAAAGTAAGATTCGGGTTTCTTTCCATTACGGTTTCTTACGAGTTCGATGGTGTGTTAACGTGAGTAGAGTGTACGATCATTTCATTACGAGTTTTAAGAGGTTCGGTCCGAAGTCGTTATGCACTTGGTACTTTAAGGTCTACAAGTTCGACCAAAATCTTTTCCATCTCCTTGGTCTCTAGTTTAACGGTTGTAGACGACCTAGTACTTTTTCCGTTCTCTCAAGGTCTTCTTGTAGATAAAGACGAAATCACTGATACGGTTTCGGAAACTGACACACCTAGTGTTATTTGACACCTTTTAAGAAGTTCTCTACCCTTATGGTCTGGTGGACTAGACGGAGAACTCTTTGGACATATGTCCAGTCCTTCGTTGTCAATCTTGACCTGTACCTTGTTGTCTGACCAAGGTTTATCCTTTTCCTCATGTAGTTCCGACATATAACAGTGGGACGAATAAATTGAATGCACGTCTATGTAGTACTCTTTTCGACCCAACCATCTTCGTGTTCGACCTTAGTTCTAACGGTCCTCTTTATAGTTATTGGAGTCTATACGTCTACTGTGGTGGGAATACCGTCTTTCACTTCTCCTTGATGTTTCGGAGACCTACTTTCACCTTCTCCTCTCACTTTTCCAACTGAATTTCGAGTTCTAAGTCTTTTGATTCTAGTATCGTAGATCAGGGTAGTGAAGTACCCTTCGTCTACGTCTTTGTCACCTTTGTCACAGTCTGAAATAAAAAACCCGGAGGTTTTAGTGACGTCTACCACTGACATCGGTACTTTAATTTTCTACGAATGAGGAACCTTCCTTTCAATACTGGTTGGATCTATCGTATAAGTTTTCGTCTCTGTAATGAAACGGTTGTTTCCAGGTAGATCAGTTCCGATACCAAAAAGGACACCAGTACATACCTACACTTTCAACCTGACACTTCTTTCGACTCGCGGTTTCTTAACTACGAAAACTTTCACCACAACCTCTTCTGAGAACTCTCAGGGAACCTGACGTTCCTCTAGGTTGGTCAGGTAAGATTTCCTCTAGTCAGGACCACAAGAAACCTTTCTTACTACGATTTCGACTTTAAGGTTATGAAACCGGTGGAGTACACTTCTCAACTGAGTAACATTTTCTGAAACTACGACCCTCCCTAATCCCCGTCCTCATCTTCCCCTGTTTTCTCCTACTCTACCGACCTATCGTAGTGGATGAACGACCTATACTCAAACCCACTTGAGGCCCTCAACCACTACCTGGTCCCTCCGGACCGCACAACATTAAGAACCCCAGCGTTTCTCAGCATGTGCTGACTCGCTGACTTGTCTTGACTATGTTGATTAGACAGTTTTTCTTGGACCTAGGTCCACCAACCCGTCGAAAGAACGGGTTAGGGACGGATACTGTGGAAAACATAGGGTACTGTTTTCAAGACCCTGTGACCCCCTAAAACACGGACAGAGGGTAGTGAACGTACGGATATAGTGACTGTCCGACAGAGACCAAAAGACGGGGTGAGGATTAGAAAGAGTACTCATGACTTACTTCCGGATACCTTTTCTCACCGTTCGTATATGTCTAGGAGAAACACAGATCCCACACAAACATAAACATTGGTAAATTTTAACAACACGATCGGGTGTGATCGAAAAAAAAAAAAAGTGTGATCGAAAAATTTTAAAAGTTTTTTAAAACGAGTAACAGAATTGTAGACGGGACTACTGACCATTTTCGTCTCTGTAAAGAAACGGTTGTTTCCACGCAGATCAGTTTCGATACCAAAAAGGTCATCAGCGCATACCTACACTCTCAACCTGGTATTTCTTTCGACTCGTGGCTTCTTAACTACGAAAACTTGACGTCACAACCTCTTCTGAGAACTCTCAGGGAACCTGACGTTCCTCTAGTTTGGTCAGATAGGATTTCCTTTAGTCAGGATTTATAAGTTATCTTCCTGGCTACGATTTCGACTTTGAGGTTATGAAACCGGTGGACTACGTTTCTTAACTGAATGACCTCTTCTAAGACTACGACCCTTTCTAACTTCCCTCCTCCTCTTCCTACTCCTACTCCACCGACCAACCGTAGTGACTGAGTTACCTGTACTCAAACTCATTTAAGGACCTCAACCACTACCTGTCCCTTCGGACCGCACGACGTCAGGTACCCCAGTGTTTCCGAGCCTGTACTGACTCGCTGACTTGACTTGATTTGACTGGTACTACACAGAGAAGAGAGGAACCATAAATCTAGTGGTCCGACGGAAATCTTGAGTCTAGAGATTACCCTGTTTTTTCTCCGTACTATAACATGTAGTCCGTAGAAAAAGAGTACCAATTTCATCCTCGTCATAGAAGAACACCGGAAGATATGGAATTTACTTTCGTCTTGATATCTCGAATTATAATAAATTTTGTTCAATAATTAGGATATCCTGTAATGTCATATTGGTTTCCGAAAGAGTAATAAAACTTTGAAAGGAAGAAAGGTTGTTTTAATTCGGAGTATAAGTCATACACTCAGAAAAAAAGTCTGACTTTACTAGACTCCCAAAGGACCCGTATAAGGTTACTTCTGTGTGTACCACGAGTGTCTACATTACACCCGACTCGAAATGACCTTGAGTTATTATACAGTTGATCGAGAAGTCTTGTTCTGTCGGATAAAGGGGTTCAAACGTTGACGATGAGTTAAAGTTTATAGGAATTAAAATAAAGTTTTATTCTGGTAATTTTACCTACTTGGATTCGTTTCCCCCATGAATAATATTTACTTATTTATATAAAAAATTTGTTTGTTTAGTTCTGTGAACACTGACTTCTTTTCATAGGAATTTTCATTAAAAACATTATCACGACGTTGCTTGTGACCACACGTGTATATGAATCCCCGATAAATGTTATTGCTTCTGTACCTTCGTTATATTTACAGGCAACTGTTTTCTTACCTATTTCTACACCATATGTGTGTGTGTGTGTGTGTGTGTGTGTGTGTGTGTGTGTGACCTAATAATGAGTCGATATTTCTTCTTATTTTGTTACGGTAGACGTCGTTGTACCTACTCTAATAGTGAAGTTGTTGGATCTCTAATAGTATAATCTTCTTCATTCAATCTCTTTAGACATACGTCCGGTCCTTCGTTGTCAATCTTGACCTGTACCTTGTTGTCTGACCAAGGTTTATCCTTTTCCTCATACAGTTCCGACATATAACAGTGGGACGAATAAATTGAAGATACGTCTCATGTAGTACTCTTTGCGACCTGACCTTCTTTGTGTTCGACCTTAGTTCTAACGACCCTCTTTATAGTTATTGGAGTCTATACGTCTACTGTGGTGGGAATACCGTCTTTCACTTCTCCTTGATGTTTCGGAGACCTACTTTCACCTTCTCCTTTCACTTTTCCAACTGAATTTCGAGTTGTAAGTCTTGTGCTTCTAGTACCGTAGACCAGGGTAGTGAGGTACCCTTTATCTACCTCTTTGTCACCTTTGTTACAGTCTGAAATAAAAAACCCCGAGGTTTTAGTGACGTATACCACTAACTTCGGTACTTTAATTTTCTACTAAGAGGAACCTTCTTTTCAATACTGGTTGGATCTATCGTATAAGTTTTCGTCTCTGTAATGAAACGGCTGATTCCAGGTAGATCAGTTCCGATACCAAAAAGGTCACCAGTACATACCTACACTCTCAACCTGACACTTCTTCCGATTCGTGACTTCTTAACTACGAAAACTTGACACCACAACCTCTTCTGAGAACTCTCAGGGAAGCTGACGTTCCTCTAGGTTGGTCAGGCAAGACTTCCTCTAGTCAGGACCCTAAAGAAACCTTCCTTACTACGATTTCGACTTCGAGGTCATGAAACCGGTGGAGTACGCTTCTCAACTGAGTAACCTTTTCTGTAACTACGACCCTCCCTAACCCCCGTCCTCCTCTTCCCCTACTGTCTCCTACTCAACCGACCTACCGTGGTGACTGACTCACTTGAGGCCCTCAACCACTACCTGTCCCTCCGGACCGCACGACGCTAAGTACCTCAACGTTTCTCAGCCTGTGCTGACTCGCTGACTTGACTTGACTTCAATCTCTTTCTGTTTATAACATACTATAGTGACTATACACTTTAGATTAAAAAAATTACTATATTTAAAATAAACATAGTAAATTTTTTTATCTAACGTACTGTCTTTATAAATGTTTTGTCTTTGTCTGAGTGTCTATAGTTTTTGTTTGTGTACCCGAAGGGACCACCGAGTCTACCATTACTTATGCCCTCTGGACGGAAACTAGGTACACAGCCCTTCTAGGGGACCTCCTCCTTTACCGTTGGTGAGGTCACAAGAACTGACCTCTTAGGGTACCTGTCTCTTTGGACCACCCAATGTCAGGTACCCCAATGTCTCAGTCTGTATTGACTCGTTTACTTGTCGTCCTCTTGACAAGAGTCATAGTCACTGACGACGACGACGACGACGACGATTCAGTGAAGTCAGTAGAGACTGAGACACGCTGAGGTATCTCCCGTCGGGTGGTCCGAGGGGTCAGGGACGTTAAGAGGTCCGTTCTTGTGACCTCACCCAACGGTAAAGGAAGAGGTTACGTACTTTCTCTTTTAACTTTCACGTCAGCGAGTCAACACAGACTGAGAATCGCTGGGGTACCTAACGTCGGATGGTCCGAGGAGACAGGTACCCTAAAGGGTCCGTTCTCGTGACCTGACCCCACTTTAACGGAAGAGGTTGCAGACTTTGGTTGTGTAACATTTAGTTTGTATGAGGTTATTTAATTTAAAAAATTAAATTTTTATTTTTAGAAAATTTTTCATTGAACCACCCTCTGTTACGAATAATGTTGTCATCACGATACATGTACTAGTTTTATAATTATTCAGTAAAGAGGGATCTTACGTGTAAAGATTCTTTTAGTCGAAACAGAGCAATATCAGTGTAAAAAACAAACAAACAAAATGAAAAACTGACAAACCCTAAACCTTGATTTTATCCTGATGGGTGATTGATTTACCGTTGGGTGAGGTCACAAGAACGGACCTTTTGAGGTATCTGTCTCCTCTGACCACATGCCAACGTTTCTCAGACTGTGCTGACACACTGACTCGTGTGTGATTGATTGATCAAATGATTTTACTGAACGTTCACAAAGTCTTGGGGTGGAGTTTGTGGTTTTTACGGTAATGTCTACAAGTTTCGGACACAACCTTCGATGTTTTCGTTGAGTCTCCTCCATAAGGTTCTTTCTTCTCTTAGTGAACTAATTTGTAGACGAAGGGTTTGATAAGATGTGAAAAACATTTACTTCTTTTCGGGACCCAGAATTCTCGAATGGAATTTGATTTTGACCCGAAGGGACCACCGAGTCACCAATTTCTTAGACGGACAGTTTCGTCCTCTGTACCCAACCCAGGGACTAGTCTCTTTTACGGTGTATGGTGGCTTGTTGAATTCGGACAACCCGGTTTTGATGTCTCAGTGCACGGGATGTCGAGATGTTCTGCCCCTCGTACGAGTCAGCACGGGTTGAGAAACGCTAAGGTTCCTGTCCGAGAAAACAGGTACCCTAATAGGTCTGTTCTTATGACCTCACCGAAGGATAAAGGAAGAGGTCCCGTAGAAGGGTTGGGTCTCTGACTTGGGTTCAGAGAACGTAGAGGACGTGACCGTCCGCCTAAGAAATGGAGACGCGGTGAATCCTGCAGGGTGTTGTCTTCGGTGGCGTTGCTCTACGGGGTCGTGGTGTTTCTTCTCATCGGGGACGAGTGGTGTTGATCTCTTTCAACCACTTCGTTGCTTCCGGGTCGTGTCGGTTTGTATTAATTTTTTTTTTTTTCTTTGATTTAGTGTTCAAAATATATATCGTTCTGTCATTATGTGATTTTTGACCCTGAAGGGATCAACTCTGAGACACGAAGGTTACGTCCCCCGGGCCCAAACTAGGGACTAATCCCTTGATTTAGGGTGTACGGTGTTGATTTCTAGGGTACACGGTGTTGGTGCTAATTTCTCGAGTCAACGTACGTTGTTGATTCTAGACCGTGTCGGTTTATTTGTTAAAATAATTTTTATGTCATTTTTGGGAACTTTTAGTCCTGGTTTTTCTTGATCATAAACGACACGTCTTATACAAGTTGTCATTGTATGTGTCAATTACTACTGATTAACGAAGTAGTCACCTAATTGTGACTACTTCTAATTGTGAGTTCTAACTGTCCCTGAAAACAGTGGTTTGACTACACTAAATTAAAGACATACTGAGAGAAAGGTCAGAGGAAAACGGTTAGTCATAGACATTACGTACAACTTTCTTACTTCCGTAAGAGAAACAGAATAGTTTGTATTTTATACCTAAGTAAGATAGTACTCGGACACCTTAAATGTGATTAATCGTACGATAATTTAAAAATTTTATTTCACTTTTAGAGATCCTGTATAGGTGAGGGATGAAGTGTTAGTCAGGAGGAAAAGGAGTGGATATTTTGTCTATCGTGTTTATTGCAACGAGAGTCTCTGGACACTACTCCTGTTTTACTTTATGACACTATTTCGTGAGTTTATTATATCTGACAATGGTACTAATAATAGGACGTACTTCCTCCATCAAGTCAGTTCTTCAGGGGAGGACTATACTTCTCCTTTTAGTCTGTATAGGTATTAATCAAGTATATTCCAATTTAGTTCTTACATATATACCAGTCAGAAATCAGCATAGGCTGAGGAAAAACGTTGGGATACCTGACATCGGGCGTCCGAAGAGACAGATACCCTAAAAGGTCCGTTCTTATAACCTCACCCAACGTTAAAGGAGGAGGTCCCCTAGAAGGGCTGGGTCCCTCGTTTAGGTGGAGAGAACGGACACAGGAGACGGAACCTTCCACCTAAGAAATGTGAACTCGGTGGACCTTTCGGGAACTTAGTTCTTATTCAGATTTAAAGTGTTATTCACTTAGCTTCGTGTCACTTTCACCAGTATAATGTCCCACTCGAGCGACGAGATCCTTCGGGGACGAAAAAGTCAAACGGACGGAAGTTTTCGTGTGGAGAGGATGAAAGGGATGTTTAGTGAACATTGTATTAAGTCGTACACGTAGGGTTTTGTCGTTAGAACCCCGACTATTTCTTCTAGTACGAAGGACAGTCTCTCGTCCTGATTATACTGAGTCGTCCAGTTCGCACAGTGACAGTATTACAAAATTATTTGCTAATCTTCTAAGTTAAGTGGTGGTAAAAGTTCCACTCATATAGTTATATTTCTTGGTATAATTGTCTCTATTTGTGTACCGGGTTTGACGAGACGGTTCTTCACCGTCATTTTTGAGACTAAATTTTACTGTACCGTTATTTTGAGTTTCAATTACAGTGGTTGGATTGAGGTTGAGAGGTGGTGGAGAGATATTACTTCAACCAGAGTTTTGTTATTCAATAAAACGTATGGGAGACCGAGGTGAGATTAGATATTACCTACGTTATACGTATAGGACTTAATAAGAAGATGACGCGTTCGGATTCGTTCGGTCTCTATGTCCCCTAAACACCCTGGGGTCTGTCCTTGATTAAGGTAGAAAAGAAGTCTACGAAATGTTTACTGCCACTGATCTCGTGACTGAAACCTACGTTAATTGTTGAGTAGATTAAAAAAAAAAAGAAAGTGTAAATCCATCTTGGTGAAAAGTAGAATTGACCTAGGACATCAATCGTTCAGGATTCTTAATGAGTCCCTGAAGCGTCCACCGAGTCGTCATTTCTTAGGTAGACGGTTACGTACTCTGTGTCCTTTGTACCCAAGCTGGGGACCCAACCCGTCTAAGGGACCTCCTCCCGTACCGTTTGGTGAGGGCATAAGAACGGACCCTTTAGTGTTCCTGTCACCTCGGGCCACCCGATGTCAGGTATCCCAACGTTTCTCAGTCTATGTTGACTCGTCCATTTGTGTGTGTGTTTAATGAGTTGAAAAAATTACATTTTATAAAGGGAAAGTATTTCTGGTAGATGGTGAAATAATGAAGACCGGTACTTTTATACCGATTATGAATTTCGTCATGATGAAAACAGTTAGTCCTCAAAGGGTTCCTCTCGTAGGATTAGGTCGTCACAAAGTAGAACGTAACTATGTACCGATGAAATTTCACGGATATAGAAACGATGTACTAACTGTCGGTCGAACCCTTCGCAACCCACGTAGGTAGAGATGTTTGATTCGACTTATATCGTTGACTCCATCGACAAAGTAGATCTTTGTATGGTAAGAAATTATAAACGAAGTTACCGGAAAATTTTACTTTCAGTAAGATAAACTGGAAAGTTGTTTACAAATTAACAGTTAGTTCCTAAACGAGGTGATTAGAAAGAATGTCTCAAGAGGTTAAAATAGAAAGAATGTTCACCTGACAACAAAGATACGTTTCGGTTTGTAAGTTTAATTTTACTTACGGTGAAATTAAAGGAAATATTCCCAAAAGATAAATTGTACCGTAGACCGTTCGTCGGGGTAGACATAAAAGGTGATTTTCCACACCCCACCCCACCCCCGTCTTTCCCGCTTCTGATTAACTAGTCCCTTATGTTCCATACACCCCCTTCACCTTCTCATCCTCCTACCTCCTCTTCTTATATTAAGATCTTAGACCCTCGTTAAAGGACTTGAGGTGTACCACCACCCCCACCCCTCGGGTAAAACCGACACTTTTGTCATTTTAGTTATTTCTAAGTGCAATTGGGGAGTGGGGGGAGTCTCAGAGACGGGAGACCAAGTTTCTGTTTTACAGAGGTGTTTGGTCTTTCGATTTAGTAATGAGTGTTGAGGCACAGTTAACGGAAAACTCATTCTTCTCACACCGCGACCAGGGGGGTAGAGGGACGACAGTGACGGAGAGGACGAACAGAGCTGTCTCTGCTGTTGAAGGTTTTCGATGACCGTCTTCAGTCGACATTATTATAGTACTGTTGTTGACAGAGTCACCAATGGTTTGACTTCCATTTACAGTTTGTAGTAGACTTTCCTTTCTATGTATCATATTTTCTTACACTGTTATTAGACCCGCACTCTAGTGTTTTAAGGAGGAGAGTGTGAGTCCAACGAAGTTTTCTGTAGTGAATTCCTACCAAGTACAGTCCTTTAGACAAGTACGTTATCTAGTATCGCCATCCGGGTTCTTCTTTTTCTGAGAGTTGATAAAAATTCAACGTTTTTTACTGTGAATGATCTTAGTTTACAGATAAGGATTATTTTTTACGGATGTTTTAATGATTTTGGTTCTGTGAGAAGTTGTAGCACTTCCTATGGAATTCGACTCTCGGTTACCGTCTTATGATTGTATTAGGAACATCGTACAGGTAATTTTAAACCTTATTCTGTTTTTGTAGATGAATAGTAATAATAAATCGTGACGGTATATTTGAGATCGGTTACACTGTTCTGGTCTTGTCTGTTTATTTTCGACATTAAGGACACTTCATCCACTATCTTAAAACAGATATAGTCTAAGGTATATTGTAATCTTGAAATAGAATATAGTACAGGGATTTATTTAAAGTCTACTTAATCTCTCGAACTACATTTGGACTTTGGTTTTTTGAATTAACCTCTATATCCATTTATAATTGACTAAAAATTATCTCTTCCTTAAATTCCTATTTTATTAGTATTTATAATATTCCCATAATAGTATTTTATAATCTTCCTATTTTCATTAGTCCTTTTATCTCTAACTAATATAAAGAAGTAAATTTTTTTCTCCTTTGGTATTTTTCGTTTACCATTTAACCCGTTTTATAGAAGTTGACAATATGGTCTGTTTATTTCATATATACAATAACTATCATATTTTCGAAAAACTTTAATACTTTTCTTGTTGTTCGGAATTGTCTTAGTGTTCCTGTATTTGATTATTAATTTCTATTCAGAAGTATAATTCTTATTGGAGTATTAGTATGCCAAAACATAATATGGTGTTTGTAATGAGTCTACAAAACTCCTTAATGATAGGCAGTCAATGAGAGACTCCACAAGAGTATATGATAGAGACATAAATTGTGAGAAATTGTTCACCCACTAGCAAATGGGTAAAATATCTACCTCGTTGAGTCAAATCTTTCTAATTTATTAAACAGGTCCATTTATCATTTTTTTTTTTTTTTTTTCTAAAATTCAAGTTAAGATTCAGACATAGGCGATATAAGGAAGTCAGACTTTCTTTACTGATTTTAATAACTATTCCATTTTATGTACTCTCAAGTTTTTAAAACCTGTAGGTTTTTATTTAGTATTTTAAGATTCGATTTGGTTGTAAGACTTTTTGGAGACGTTGGAAATATGTTGTTACTAATAAAAGGAATTATATCTTTCTTAAGAACGTTTCGTTAGCACATTCTGGTTTTTTTTTTTTTTTTTTTTCGTTTGTGGTAATTTTCGTGATACATTAATATTTATATTTTCGATGTTTATGTTTTGATACAACTAACCATTAGATTCTTTATAGTAAGTTTCTTACTACTTTATGATGAAGAGTTTGTACTGTAAAAGTTTATTATTTCTTTAATTTATTAGTTATTATTGTACCCATTCCGAAGTTGGGTCATTCTTTTACTGACTTAATTAATACCACAGTTTGATTCTACCTTATACAGAATCATAATTTTAGTAGTTTACTATGGACGATTGTCTTCTTATCGGAATGGGAAGAAAAAT
Organism: Capra ibex; assembly: GCA_006410555.1. Classification (NCBI taxonomy): domain Eukaryota; kingdom Metazoa; phylum Chordata; class Mammalia; order Artiodactyla; family Bovidae; genus Capra; species Capra ibex. The sequence continues at coordinate 65,816,264 of SJYO01026388.1, read as the reverse complement.
AGGTTATGGTCTAAACACGTACACATGTTCTGTCTTTAAGATTAAGTACCCATTAAAAATTTCTTTATGTGATACTCCCAATCTTTAACATGTCTAGTAAAATTTAAATAAGAGTTAGACGAAGTCACAAAAGGTTTAAAGGAGTTAAGTCACATAAGTGAAAAGTTAGGCTTTATAAAATTTTTAACATAATCTTTGTACTAAATATGTGATCGTTATTCTTATGAAATTTATACATGTCAAGAAAATCTTAAATGTTTCATTCGAATATTTATAATAAGGTAAATTAAGTATGATGTCAGAAAACTCTATATATGACCGTGGTAAATTGTTTTATTTATTGAAAAGAATTTGATTTTTCTAATTTAAAGAAATACAGAAGGTTCCTGTCCCGTCTCTCTCCCCGTCCGTTTCTTCCCGGGAATTTTCTTTTACTTTGAGACTTAATACTCGTACGGGATTTCTTTGCGGTTTGTTACAGTCACTATGTTGTAAAGAGGGACTTTTTTAGAAAACAACCGGATTGAAGATCCGGTGTCAATAACGCCGGATTGAAGAACAGTGTCAATAACAGTTCACTATTACCATAATGTAAGTGAAGTTTGATCGTAGAAAATAATGGAAAGCAGAATATTCGTAGCACAAGATGTACTCTCAATTAAGTCTCTTGAGGACCAATATATTGACCGTGGTTGGGTGTTTGAACCAATATTCTTAGGAAAAGATTTTGTTCAACCATTTTCACCAGTACAGAGAGGGTACCATGATGTACTTATTCAGTTTGTCTGACTTTTATTTGTTACTATCGTGGTACTAAACAATTTTTTTTTTTTTTTTGAACTTAATCAAGTTAAGATAAGAAGAATACACTGGTGAATTTCTCAAAAGTAAACACAACTTTTCAGTTTTGTCCCTTTGTATCGTGTTTGACCATGTCTGACGTTCCCCCAGCATACAATCAACCAATTCACGTTTAAGATAAAGTATCTACTTTACCAAAATGATTTAAACTCAAGAAATTTTGACTTTACGTAAGGAATATAATTGACAAATTTTGTTTTTTTTTTAGTTCTTTTACTTATGACACATAATAAGACTAACATGAATTTTATTAGAACAGTGTCTCCATCTCACGATTTTTTTATGTCCACAGTTTAGTTGTCCAAGTAAAGATCAGAGTATTTCAATACGAGATTCTTTTTGTGGAATTTTGACCTTATAGACAAGTAATCCTAAAACCATTTCTTATGTGTGCTTGACAAAAGGAACAGAAAACTCGTACAAGGTTTACACCATCTAGAATAAAACAATCATAAATATTGAAATACCTTTGTATTATCCTTCCAAAATTCTCGAGTAGTCTGGTAAATAAAGTTAATCTTCGCCATTACTTTAGACAAATTTGATAATCTATAGTGAATCAGAGATACATTCTGTCTAACATATGAATAACGGAAAACCGTACTAGGTGTTAAAGAACATGAATTATGAAAAGTATAACTGACTTTTGTTCCTAAGAGAAGGATGAGGTGGGTTTGGAGTTCGGGTTTAGTCGTCAAACTAGACTTTCTCGTAAAAAGTATTTGGAATCCTTTATTGACAATATTTGGAAATCGAGTGCACGATCGTCATCGTTATTCTTCGGAACCGATATTCGGTTCCTAAGCTACGACAAAGATCGACATGTGTCTGATGCTGGAACTTTTCACTATTGATAGTGCCAGGACCTACATGGACGGGAGTGGTACCCGTTACAAGAAGGTTTACGGAAAGGAAAGGTTTTTTACTGTGTGACCTGGTGATATGAGTACTGTAGTACGACGAACCTGGAACACCCGTTCTACATCGTTGATGAGATCTACATGACCATTCTGAAGACGTACAGTCTTTCACCCTTTAGGTAGTTTTTAAGTCCCCGAAAGATAGAGTTACGTTGAGAGTCTCAGGTCACCACACCCAATATGGCTCTGTAGGATAGATTTCATTCCTACTCGACAACACAGACCGGCGAGACTGTTAGTTTCTTCCCCGTGTCACGGGGAAACCTAAGACCTCTTTTGAATACGGGGAAGACCTACACGACGAAGTCGGGAAAATGGTTTTCTGGGGGGTTTAGGTAAGCAAACTCACCCCGGGTCTGGTTCCCTAAGGGACCATCGAGTTTGCCATTTCTTAGACGGACGTCACGTCTTCTGGACCCAAGCTATGAACCAGTCCTTCTAGGGGACCTCTTCCCTTACCGATGAGTGAGGTCATAAGAACGGACTCTTTAAGGTACCTGTCTTCTCGGACCACCCGATGTCAGGTGCTCCAGCATTTCTCAGTCTATGTTGACTCGTTGACTGTGAACATGAAAGTCTCGTTCCCTTCCGACCCGTGGTCCAGGTCCGACGGTACGTCTGTCGAACCTGTCACCCGTATACGAGGTCGTCCAGCCGTCACGGACAGGAGGGTCACCGTCCCTCTCTACGCGACAAACCTCCATGAAACCCTTTGGACATCCATTTAGTCACGTCTGGAAATCCTAGAACCTTGTTCTGAGATAACTTGGAATCAAAACTTGTAGATCGGAGGTCTTGGTCGTCTCTTATTTAAGGACAACAAAGTGTGTAGGTCAAACACCCTGAAATACTAGTGTCAGGATTCTTTGCCTATCTTTAAAACAAGATTACTCAAGTTCCCATAATCGAGTAGATTAACGAAATTCCTGACGTCGGGTGGTCCGAGGAGACTGGTACGCTAATAGGGTCGTTCTTATGACCTCACCCAACGGTAAAGGAGGAGGTCACCTAGTAGGACTGGGTCCCAAGCTTAGGTGTTGAGAATTTAAAGGACGTAACTGTCCTTTAAACGGTAATCACGGTGGACATGTTCCTGGTTAGTGGAATTCTCAGTACTCATAATGATGAAAAATCTCCCCGAAGGGTCAATCGAGTCGACCATTTCTTAGGTGGACCTTACGTCCTCTGTGACCAGGCTAAGGACCCAGACCTTCTAGGGGACCTCTTCCTTGTCCGATGGGTGAGGTCATAAGAACCGGAAAGGACCACCGAGTCTGTAATTTCTTAGATAGACGATCACGTCCTCTGTATTCTCTGGGTCCAACCTAAGGACGTAACCCTTCTAGGGGGCCTCCTCCCGTACCTTTGGATGAGGGCATAAGAACGGACCTCTTAGGGTACCTGTCTCCTCGGACCGTCCAGTCAGGTACCCCAGTGTTTCTCAGTCTGTCCTGACCCACTGATTCGTGTGTCGTCTCTCTCCTCGGTTTCTACTGGAACGTACCCCGTCTCGACCCTGTACTTGAGACGTCAGACCAAGACTCGGACACGAAAATTGGTGTTCTGGTAGTACAGTTGTCTCCTCATTGTCCTTGGGTGTTCGGAGAGAGTGGATCTACTAGATTCACCCGACGGCAGTGGTATCTTTGGTACAGGAGAATCAAACCCTCGAGTCGAGAGATTGATCCGAGAGTCGTGGGACGACAACTTCCGTCCAAGACTCATAGACTTCCCATCCACTGACGGGTCCCAAGCTGAACTTCCGAGGGACGTTATGGGTGTTTATAGGCGATAAAGGACCATTCCCTAACTAAAACAATTACCGTCTGACGGGTCCGACCGTGTTGGGGCTCCCACTAGGGAAAGAATTTAAAACATGGAACCGTGGGGGATGGAATGGGACCAGGACCGGAACGACGGTCATAGAAGAAAAGTTTACTGGACGTTCTTATCGTGGAATTCAGGATCAAGAAGAAACTATGATGAATTGCTTCTTTGTGTAAAACTAAAATTTGAAGTAGTGGACTGGCCTCAGAGTTGGTGTCAACTAGAAAAAAATTGTAAACTTTATTTGTGTTCGTATTTTAAGAGGTTAGGAGCGATTGAAAACCTTCATTATAAGTTGAAAATGTACCACGTAGGTAAGGTACAGTCCGTCACCCGACCTGGGAGTTGTAGTTCCAGGTAATTTCTCATTCGTCCTCCTATAGACAGATCAAGAGATAATATTTCGGTTCCCGAACCGTGTACCGTAAACGAATTACAAATAGTTTATCCCACCCACCTACCTAACTACCTACGTACCTACCTACCTACCGGCTCCCAGGTGCCTACGACTTTCAGGTATCTTTGATTTGATACTCCTCGTACTACTTTGCCCGTCGGGACGGTCGTGGGTTCGAGTTGAGGAGAGAGAGAGAAAATAGGTCTCATAAGAAAAGTCCCTTATGTTGGTTGGTTTGTTTTTTTGGATCTTTCTAGTAAAGAACGGGTCTAACTCCTATGAACTACTATAACTAAACTAAACTTTTTTAACTTTAAACGGTTGGAGGTCAGACAGGTTTCATTGAAGTATTTCCGTCTTTAAGAACCCTCTTCCCTATAAATAACAATAAAGTCGAAGACGGTCCTGGGTTCCGTGTTGAGGTTTCCTGTGTTCGGATAGACACGGTTGGAGAGAGAAAGATTTATAAAGAAGATATAGGAAGTGGGACCACGGTCTGTGTCCTCGGGAGTTCGATGGAGGTTTGTGGAAGTAGGGTTCGGTAGAGAGGTTCTGTGGATACTTATTGGGATAATGGTACTTTGACTCCGTACTTACTTCAAATTGTGAGGATATCATAATAATTCATTCCAATATAATTGACTTTGTCGAGATCAACCATCGCACACGGATCTTCCATAAAAGGTCACTTTGGATATATGGACGAGGTAGGTGCTTGATGGGATCTCGAGGGAAGGCGAAAGAGTTCAGACGATCTTTTGTCCTATGAAAATGTCAAGGGATGGTAGGTGTAGAAGTACCGTTCATCTACCCCTCTGTTACCTTTGTCACTCTCTGATAAAAGAACCAGAGGTTTTAGTGACGTCTACCACTGACGTCGGTACTTTAATTTTCTACGAACGAGGAACTTCCTTTTCGATACTGGTTGGATCTGTCGTATAATTTTTCGTCTCTGTAATGAAACAGCTGTCTTCAGGTAGATCAGTTTCGACACCAAAGAACTCATCAGTACATACCTACACTCTCAATTCGACTTGCGGTTTCTTAACTACGAAAACTTGACACAACAACCTCTTCTGAGAACTCTCAGAGAACCTCTAGGTTGGTCAGGTAGGATTTCCTTTAGTCAGGACTTATAAGTAACCTTCATGACTACGACTTCGACTTCGAGGTTATGAAACCGGTACATCATACTTCTTGACTGAGTAACCTTTTCTGAGACTACGACCCATTCTAACTTCCGTCCTCTTCTTCCCCTGCTATCTCCTACTCTACCAACCTACCGTAGTGGTTAAACTACCTGTACTCAAACTCGTTCGAGGTCCTCAACACCTAACTTTCTCTTCGGACGGTACAACGTCAGGTACCCCACCGTTTTTCAGTCTGTACTGACTCGTTAACTTGACTTGACTTGGTAGGTGTAGAAGGTATTGGGGGTACGTGTTTGTACCGGTTTGAGTATTGTGTTGTAGTATGCGTCGAATATTGGTCGTCGTGTTTATATACTTATCACTCACGCCAAAGATAAGTACAAATGAATATATTTAGGAAAATCGTAACAAGATATTATAAAGATAAATCCGTTTCCACGAAGGGAGTACGGAGTCATCATTTCTTAGACGGACGTTACGTCCTCTGGGTCCAAGCTAGGGACCCAGCCCTTCTAGGGGATCTCCTCCCGTACCGTTGGGTGAGGTCAAAAGTCTCCTCCGACCGTCCGATATATGTCAGGTACCCCAGTGTTTCTCAACCTGTGTTGTCTTCGTCGTCGTGTTTGTGGTCTAAGTTTTATGGATGATAAATAGATAATTGTGTTACAAACGGTTTTTAGAGATTAGAGAGGTAGATAGGGGAGTGACCTTAGTACACCCGTCTCTCTCTTTCGTTCTGAGAAGTTACAGTGGGGTTGTTTCAAGGGTCAGACAAGTAGGTAGGAAGGAGAGGTGGGGAGACAGTGTCTCTTTCATGGAGGTGGGGGAACAGAAGGTCAAGAGACCTGTGTTAAGGGAGGTGAAGGAACTAGAGAACCCAGTAGAGGAAAGAGGGTAATATAAGCGTCCGAGGGAGAGGGACTCTAAGAGGGTGGTTGTGAATCTGTATGATATCGAAGAGAGAAAGAGTTTTTTTATGTTTAAGTGTTTTGAGGAGCGAACTGGGTTTAAGGGGGAAGAAGGTCTACGTCGAAGTCAAGATAGAAGAGTCAGACTGAAGCAATTTTTCAACAGACGTCATGTAGGTCTGTTACCTTATACTGAGTCGTGATTTTTCTTTACTCGATAGTTCGGTACTTTTCTGGGTCTCCTTAGTATTGACGGATAGCGATTATTCTCTTTCTTTGGTTAGACTTTACCGATGTCTTGAGAATTGATACACTACAAGACCTTTTCCGTTTTACTACCTCTATCGTTTTTTTTTTTTTAGTAAACAAGGGTCCCGAACCCTTTCTCTCCCTACTTACCCGTCTTGTGTTTCCTAAAAATCCCGTCACTTATATGAGACGAACTATGGTATTGTTACCGATATACAGTAAGTCATATGTAAACAGGTTTCAGTGTCTTACATATGGTAGTTGTCACTCGGGATTACATTTTAGACTTGAAATCTACTAATGTTACATGACTAGATTCAAATAGTTGACATTGTTTACATGGTGAAGACCACCCCCTACGTCTATTCTCTCCGTTGGTACGAACACATCCCCGTCCCCATATATCCTTTAGAGACATGGTAAGAGAGTCAAAACGATACTTGAATTTTGATACGAAAATCTCTGAAGGTCCTACCAGGTCACCAATTCTGAAGCGGAAGATTAAGTCCCGTATACTCAAAATAGGGACTAACCTCTCAATTCTAGGGTGTACGGAGTACCGGTTTTTTTGGTTTCGTATTTTGTCTTAGTTATAACGTTGGTCAAGTTATTTCTGAAATTTTTACCAGGTGTATTTTCTTAGAATAAAATTTTAGAATTTTTCTTTTATTTTGACGAGAAAATTTTTCAATTCAGAAATTTTTCTTTTTCAAACACGAGGGGCAAAAATGAAGGAGAGCCGGGTAGTGAAGTTGGACGATAAAGTTTCCAGGGGCGACCGTACCGACGAGGAAGGGTACCTATGTGAATCAAGAATAGGACGAACCAGTGTGAGACTGGAGGACTGGTCAGGGAGGAGGAACTTCGTTGTGACGAAGGTTACTGAGTGGGAAAGAGAAGGGAGGTGCCAAGAAGTAGGAGACGGGCAGAGGGTTTAGGACCAAAAGGGGTCCCAAGACAGACCCAGGGAAGAGAGAAGAGGGAGATGTCGAGTCAGTATAAACACCCAAGTTGTACCCCTGTTGAGGGTTTAGACATAGAAAACGTTGTCGTAGAAAAGAGACGAGGTAGCGGTATAAAGATTGATAATTGATCTATTTAACTACGAAAACTTGACACTACAACCTCTTCTGAGAACTCTCAGGGAACCTGACGTTCCTCTAGGTTGGCGAGGTAAGATTTCCTCTAGTCGGGACCCACAAGAAACCTTCCTTACTACGACTTCGACTTTGAGGTCATGAAACCGGTGGAGTATGCTTCTCAACTGAGTGACCTTTTCTAAGACTACGACCCTCCCTAACCCCCGTCCTCCTTTTCCCCTGCTGTGTCCTACTCTACCGACCTGCCGTAGTGACTGAGCTACCTACACCCAGACTCACTTGAGGCCCTCAACCACTACCTGTCCCTCCGGACCGTACGACGCTAAGTACCCCAGCGTTTCTCAGCCTGTGTTGACTCACTGGTTTGACTTGACTTGATCTATTTATACATGTTTGTACGGAGGTCGTAACCTGTGAGTCACACAAATTTGGGCTTCCGTTGTAGAAACAAAGATTTGAACGAAAAGAGGACCCAAGGGATGAGTTCTCTCCCGTAGTGTTGGGATCTGACCTTGAGAGACGAACAGTAGAGTTGGAGGGAGGAGAGAGTGGGAACAGTAAGTTTATCAGTAGGTTAAGACCGAGTGAATGAAGGTACCGTGGAGGGTGACAGCGCTTCGTCAGGTCCGACGTCGTGCACCGAGGACTGTGACGTTGGAGTAGGATTAGTAAATGAGGTAGAGACCAGTCCTAGGTAGTTATCGAGGGGAGAACCCCATGTCAGGTTCACGTAAGTCCTGGTCGGGGTCGGACAGAGGTGGAGAACGGTGAAAGAGGTTCGTGAGGTCGGTCTGGCTTAGGGAGATGTAGGGGAGACGGGACGACCTACCACGGTAGGGAGTGAAAGACCGGGACCGTGTGTGATAAGAGAGACGGATCTTGTGAACAAGTGAAGTCCAGGGAGGAGAGGAAATCCGATTGGGGACGTAGGAAGTCAAGAGTCCGATTTCTGGCCAAGATCTTTCGGACAGTACTAGGGCGGAGGGGTCTGATCTAACCTCCGTGGACAGGTACCGAGTACACGGAGGGTACTTTCGTTAGTCGTAATGGAAGAGTAACAACAAGTAAGATAAGACAGAAGGGGTGGTCTAGTGTTCAAGGAACTCCCGTCCCGACCACGTAAGACGGATGGAGTCATTGGACCTCGGACCGTCTCTTAGGTGTCTCTCTTCGAACCATTTCATAACTCTTCCCCGATGGGACCACCGAGTCTACCATTTCACAGACGGGCGTTACTCCCTCTGGACCCAAGTCAGGGACCCAACCCTTCTGGGGGACTTCTTCCTTTACCGTTGGGTGAGGTCATAAGAACGGACCTCTTAGGGGACCAGTCTCCTGGGACCATCCGATGTCAGGTACGCCAGTGTTTCTCACCCTGTACTGACTCGTTGAAGTGAAGGAAAGAAAGAATATGTTTCGAAATGGATTAGGGATGAAACACTTTTGTACAGGAGTAAAGTACTTCCATCTTTTAGTGGTGTCAGTCTCTTCGATTCTTGTCCCGTTTCCTCCCTCAGTAAGGTGCAAAAATCTAAAATTCGTCACGAGAAAGGTTTCGATATGACGGAAACCTTTTGTTTCTCTTTGAATAAAAAGAATGTGAAATTGACTGGATTTTCTCCTTTAATTGTTGACAACTATTCTACATTACTTGTGTCGTGATACCGTCTCAAGGACCGTTATAATTGACAATGACTCCGTTTATGGTGTTAGGATGTCAAGAAAGTTCATTAAAAGCCCCTTTAAGACGTTGAATGAAAGAAGACATTCCCGAGTGAGAAGGACGGAACTAGTAGGAACCATTTTAGACGAAAGTTTGGTAGATTATTAGAGTGGTGTCATGTTTTTTTAATATTCCTAGTCGGTACGTCTCTGATATTTCCTCTCCGCTCCGGATTATTCGTCTTAAGGTTTACGTGTATTATTTGTAATATAAAAGACTAGTATTGTCTCGGTTCCTTAGAGTTCTTTAATTTTTAACCTAGTGTAAAATTTCTCCTCAGGATTTGCCCAGACATTTCTTTGTTCGACGTAGGTTTTTGTAGAATTTATTTGATTTTAGGTTTTGACTGTCTCTATTACCTGTGTATTCGTTGTTTAAGTCTTACTGGTTGTATTAGACCGTGATATGTACACGTACGACTCAAACTTCATATGATTAATATAAGACCAAAGATTCATATTAATAAATATTAAATCACACAAAAAGAAAGTTTTTTATATATTTCATTGTCTTAAAAAAGTGTTAATTTAAACAGTCAGTGTAAAAAGACCACGGGTCAACCCTCGTAGTTACCTTCTCCATGTTTTTATAAGACCGGGGTAAAATAAGAAGTCAAACTCTTTCTCTTAATGTATACGTATCTTTCACTTTCTCCCATGTAAAAATAATAGTTTACAATAACAATACCCTAAATATATATCTTCAACTGGTTTTAATAATAAATGTACCTTTCATTTAGTATGATGTTACATTCGACTTTAAAATAAGTTATTTAACGCGAATGAGTTTATATATGGTATAGTATGTGACTAAATCCGTCCTTACGTGTCAGGTTTCAACTACCGGCCTGTGAGTACCCGAATCTTAGGAGGAGGTGACTAACAAAAATCTAAGATTCAGACTATAGATCAGACAGAAAAATTCGTAGTCTTAGTTTTACACAATGAAGGACGTGTAGTCGGAGCGGATGTCGGGTAGGAGAGGAGACAGGAGGGTCGGGTCGTGGGTCGAGAGGAGGACTTCGTATTCGTTATGGTTCACTATACTTGAACAAGAACCGTAGGGAAAGACCGGTCCTGAACTGGACACACGAGTCGTACGTGGGTCCACGAGTGTGAGAGAGTCGGGTTCGAGTGGAGTGAAGGACCCGACAATAGTGTCTTCAGACTCACCGGACTTGAGGAGACTGGAGGACAGAGGTTCTTACTGAAACTGACTCTCAGTTTCAGGGATATATATGTGTACAGGGATATATATGTGTATATATATACACACACCTAGAGATTGAGACATACGGACTCTTTTGATGTAAGAGGAGAAGTGACATGATAAACCCCGTGTGTAGTCTTTGTGTCTCACCCATTGTCCTTATGTACAAATTAAACTCCGTTTGACAGGAGGTCTGAACGGGAGAAATAGGAGAAATGTCTGAAGAATATTTTGTTTTCACATGAGAATTCGTCTAATAGACTTGACGGATAGACAGAATGTTCTGTTGTATCCCTATTATAATTTGGAAGATAAGGGGAGATGGGATGTATGACAACAGATGTAAAATCAAAAGAAACCTTGAAGGAACTTAGGTCTGTAATACCAGAAGTCTGCACACCTAATAGGCGGACCGGGACAAGCGTGCGCCACAAGTGAGGAGCGGTCGTTCTCATCGTGGTGGGTTTTGTTTGTTTGTTTTCTCGTCGGGGTGGCAGGAAAGGGGGACCCGGAGAGAGCCAGGACTGAAAGGGCAGCTCCACGAGGAAACGGACGTCATTGGGGTCCGTCCGAACTCCTAAGGGGCATGACAGATGACGGAGGAAAGTTTAATCCTGGGGAGATGGCCTATCGACGTCTTCGGATTTGAGTTGTCAGAGTCGACCTCCGGCTCGAGAGCTTTCTTTATTCTGAAAGACGCCAATTAGTAATTTGCGGGGTTAGGTGTCAAGTCGGAAGGAGTGTGTCGCCGACGGTGTTGGAGGGACGAAGAAAGGTCCGAGGAAGGGATCCCTTAAGGAGTGACCACTGCCTTTTGGAGTGAAGGAACCCAACACGGGAGGAAAGGGTGTAAGCTTGGGTGACTCTTCAGGCAACGTGGACGAAGTAGAGTAGACTTAATTATTAGTTGGTTTGACTACTGGGTCGTGTCTTGCCTCGTCGCGTGGAAGGCACCGGGGTCCTGGAGGTCGCAGGACTCGTGGGTGATGGAGGGAGATGGATTCAGCTTCCTTGAATAGGGTTCACCTGGCTGAACCGAAAGACAATTGAAAAGGGGATGTGACAAGTCCAGTCAGTAAGCGCAAGGTTTACACGTCGTCACGACCCTAAGCTGCCTTACCTTAACTCTCGTTGTCCCGTAGTTAAGAGTGAGAAACTACTTTTCTCAACCGGTCAAAGGGAATCGTCGAAGAGTTTTTCCGTTCCTTTTCTTCCCCTTTTTTCTTTCCAGCTCTTGGTACACCCCAAATTGGGAAGAAGACCATGGGGATCTGGGTTTTGATGTACCTCCGATAGTTCTTGACGGGCCCCGGGGGGACCCCCTCGTGGCTCGCAGGTCAACGACTGACTCTGGTGCGCCCCCTGAACCAGGATCACCTCTTAATAATTGTGGACCCACTCTCCAGGACAGAATTGTGGTCCCTCCTCCCTTATTTTCTCGCTTCTGTCTTTCTTGTGTCTTTTCCCAGGGTTTGTGGGCTTCGTAGGAGCAGAGCGCAGCAGAGGGCCTTACCCGACGGGGTGCGACCTCGGCTGCCCGACCCGCCCAGGGATTCGGCGCGCGGGGCGCGGCAGGCCCGCCGCGGAGGAATGGAACGCCCTCATGCCCCCGAACGAGTCCACCTACGGCAGCGCCTGCTCGAATAGGGCCTAGTACTAGAAGTCGAAGTCAAAGCCCATCGAGTGGTCGAGGGACGGCGCTCCCCGCCAGCAGACCGGCGCCCCCAGGGGCGCCCCCGGGACCGAGCCTGGCGGCGTGCTGAGGGGGTCCGCCGCCCACCCCTGCCGCTCGCCCCTGCCGGGCCCGCCGCGCCCGCCGCCGACGCCGAGGTCGCACTTTATCTCCGGTCGCCGCCGCCGCAGGACGAGCGCGTCGGCCGCGTGCCGGAGGTCCTACGCCGCCGCCACGCGCCCGCGGGCGTGGGGCTACCGCAGGTCCAGGCCCAGGGGCTAGACGAACGTGTGGAGGTCCAGTAGCATCGGCAATAGGTGCTTCCTGAGCCGCATGACGCCCTCGACGTCCCGAAAGTCGGTGAGCATTTGATACAACCACGTGTACCACCGGGGCCTTGGGGCGTCCGTTTGTCGCAGGGCCGCGGGCTCGCCGTGGTCAAGACTCTTGAAAATTAGGAGAAGGAGGTTTCCCCTTTTACTTTAGAGCCATTTCAAAAGGAAAATTTCTCCTGTCACGGCCTCTGTCTTTCGGTAGTCTTCGGACTCCTCCCTCATCGCCGTTTCGTCGGTTCACTTAAGGGGTTCGTTGGGCCTCGAACGTCCGTGACCGCCGATCCGCTCGACGAGGCGCGTCGGGGACCTAAGCGGCGGCGGCGGCGGCGCCCCTCCTCGCGTGCCGCCCGAGCGCTCCCCCGCCTCCGCCCGCCCCGGGCCCGTGTGGGGAGCCTGGGCGCGCTCCAGTCGCCACGGGCCGAGGCGGGGCCTGGAAGGAGTCGGCCCTGTCAGGGGGCCGACGCGCGGCGTAGAGTCAGGGACCGGCGGCGCCACCCGCAGACTTACGCGCGGCGCGCAACCTCTCCGTGGAGGAGGCGCGTCTGGACGCCGGCGGGTTCTCGCGGACCAGAGGCGCTCACGCTCAGTGCCAACAGGAGGATCGCCCTTCCCCCACTAGAAGGTTTGACGGTCCGAGGTCGACGTCGGAACCTACCGAAAAATGCACAGAAAAATTTAGGCAAAAGGGATCGGGCACCTTTAGAGACGGGAGTGAAGAAGGGCTCGGAGAGGCTGAGGTCGGACGCGCGAGCGCCCGGCGGGTTCCCGTGAATGGGACCGACCCGCTCCGACACTCCAGTTCAAAGGGGAGAGCAAAGGGCTAGGCACAACCTAAGGGGGAAAGCAGGCTCGGGCGCGCGTCCGGCCTCGGGCCGCCAGGCCGAAGAGTCCACCTGGCGGCGAGTCGCGGCCCTCGTCGCCGCGAAACCGAGCCGCTCACCCGCGCTGCTCCCCTGGCGGGCAAAGGTCGGCCGCGACGCGAGCCGGGGAGGAGCGATGTCGACCCGCGTGGTCCGCCACCCTCTCTGACCACGAAGACGGACCGAGCGCGAAGGATCTGGGGCCCCAGGCCCTTTCAAACCAAACCCAACACTAAAGGGAGGCGACCGCGTAGGGAACGCCAGGGGGTGGCCCAGGAGAGTGGGAGTACAGGTGATGCGAAAGGAAGGCCAGGGTGGCGGTGGTGGGTCGTAGGACGGGCTGGAGGGGGTCGTCGAGACAGGAGGTCCCTGCCGTGAAGATCCACAAGTCATGGCCTCGGACCCCTCGTCTCGCGTGCGGAGGGCGGGGCCCTAGCGCACCTGTAGCCATGTGGTGGTGGGTCGAGCGCAATCTCCTCTGCGAGAACCCTTCTTCCTTTGGATGGCTCAACAGAGAAAGCACGAGTTGTGGACTTGTCCGGGGACCCCAGCCCCTGGGCTCCTCGTCCAACTTGTCGGGCTCATGGAGCGGTCTCAAAAGAACTCACAGAACTGGAGAAGAACCCGAGCCCTTTAAACCCAAAATCCATGAGCAACCCGTCCCAGTGACAGAGGAGAGAAAAGACCCTTACCGCTAAGTCGAAGCGGGGACTCGGTAAAGTCCTGGACTTGACCTGTAAAGAGGAGCTCAGAGGCACCCCCGCACGGTCGGTGATCGGGGCTGGGACCTCCACCTGGTGCTATTAAAGTCACAGCAAAGGTCTGGACGTGTAAACCAGAAATCTCGCCCCTCTCCCAGTCGAAATGGATTTAGTCTTCTCAAATTGGGGAAACCCCTATATCTGGGGAATTTCTTAGTTTATCGAAAACGGGAAACTCCGCCCTTTGATTGCGTGGATTAACGTGGGTTTTATAAGGGATATCAACCCCCGCCTCCCTTCTCCTACTGGGCCCAAGGGTTCGGAGCCCTGATCGTCTAATTCTTGTCAACGGTCCTTCCTAGACGGACCTTTCTTGGACCACCCTCCACCCTTTAGCTCGCGCCTCTCGGCACCCCGACGTTCATCGGAAAGGGGTAGGGGAGACTCAGTGGGCCCAGTGGGGAAGGCCTCGAGCTCGACCTCAGCAGCCATGACAATCCTACGAGTAGAAGACGCGCGAAGCCGCGACCTTCGTGATTCGGGAAAGGCGGGGAGCGCCGAGTGGAGAAGAGAGCGCGGTTCCGCCTGAGTGTCACGGGGGATCGCTAACGCACTGACTTAAAATTCCACAAGACGACGACGACGATTCAGCGAAGTCAGCACAGACTGAGGCACGATGGGGTATCTGCCGTCGGGTGGTCCGAGGTGGCAGGGACCCTAAGAGGTCCGTTCTTGTGACTTCACCCAACGGTAAAGGAAGAGGTTACGTACTTTCACTTTTCACTTTCAGTTCAACGAGTCAGCACAGGTTGGGAGTCGTTGGGGTACCTGACGTCGGGTGGTCCGAGGAGGTAGGCACCCTAAAAGGTCCGTTCTCATGACCTCACCCCACGGTATTCCACAAGTTCAACGGTGTTTGAACTAAATCAAGTCACTTTCTTCATAGAAGTTCCAAAATATGATCAAGGACCGGGGGAAAATTTTATGCTTACAAATAAAAAACGTAGTCTAAGTGGGAGCATGGGTCTGTGACAAAGTATTCCTGGAAACTGAACATCCTCCGTTTATAAGGTCGTGACACTTATTACGACGACTCTTTTCTTCTATATCGTCTATAAATAAACCTTGAAGGATATACGGTCCTTGGATGTGTAAAGAGACATATATACCGTTCTTAGTATAATAATATGTCATACCCGAAGGGACCAACGAGCCACCATTTCTTAGAAGGTCCTCTGTCACCAAGCTAGGGACTCTACCCTTCTCGGAGACCTCTTCCTTTACCGTTGGGTGAGGTCATAAGAACACCCCCTTTAGGACACCCGTCTCCTCGGATCACCCGGGATCATGTGGGCTCAGTGTTTTCTCGTTTTGTACTGAATCACTGATTTGTTGTTGTAGGATGTCTTCTTTCCCTCCGTGGATTTGCTTAGGGACAAGGAGGGTGGGTTCTACAGTGGTGACAAGTGTCCTCTCGTTCCCAATCTTGAGGCCTCCGTAACTAAGTCGCGAACACAAGTCGGTCCTTCGAAGACCTCTTGTACGTCTTTTGCAGACTGACCAACATAATCCCCTTACGTAAAACAAAAATCTCACCCTTTCACTTTCCAGGTCCAACATAACGAAAAAAAAAAAAAAGAAAGGTGTCAACATACTTTTTAGGTTGTCACAATGGTTCCCGAAGAAACGAACGAATAGATGTCGGAAAAGGGGAGACACTCGACTCTCTACGAGTGGAACGAGTAATTAGGAATCTCTGCCCGTCGTTCACAAAAATAAAGGTAAAATATTAATCCCTTTGACCAAACCCCTTTCTATTTACTGAACGGGTTCCAGTATGTCATTTAGTCCCGTCTCTGTTCTTGTTTGGACGGCGCAGTTTCACAGAGGGGCCGGCCGCCGTCACTAAGAGGAAAATAAATACACGTTCAGTCGTAGGTTAATCCTTTATCTCGTAGGACCATGTGAGAAACCTTCCCTTCGGAAAAGATTTAATTAGTGAACGATTAGTCAGTATTTATTTTGAATGATAGTGGAGATCTCTTTCGGACGATACACCTCAGAAGTGATCAGGCTTGTTGTCTTTGTGAAAGGTCTATGAAGATGATTGGAAAGAGGAAAGGACGTGAACGAGTTCGGAAAATGCACACTCGGGAGTTTCGAGAAAGAAGACGAACGGAATCGTATAACTTGGAGAGATTTATCTAAATCAAGGTCTCCGTTGATGCGCATTAGAGTTTATGTTTTCAAAACATCCAAATTGTCCTCCCTCTCTGTGTTCCGATTTTAGGTTTCACTTTGTCCGTCAAAATTTCTAAATCTTGACATCCAAAAACCTCGATCTTCCGGAAAGTTCCAGTAGAGTTCGTAGGTACAAATGTACTTCCTTCAACTCCGATACTTTCAGTTCAGTGAAGGGATTCCAGTGTGGTGACCAACCACTGTCTACATCCCGTCCTTGGGCCTAGACAAAGGAGTACACAAGAAGTGTTACGGGACGTAATGGAGTAAAACGACATTCGCGGACCGATGACAGTTTTAGTAAGTAAATGAGTAGTTTACAAATAATTCATCCGTGAAGTCACGGTCCGTGACTTCGTTTTTTTCTTCTCAAAAAAAAAAAGTAATTAACCTTGACCTCTCTAAAGTCGTAAGATTTATACATCTCTTATTTGGGTATCAAAAAACAAAAAACATACACCCAAGTACTTAATTCTAATACTTCCACTATAAAAGAAGATAGAAATTAATTAATAAGTTTAAGGTACTTAGTAATGTAATCGGTTTTAAACATTAATTTGATAAGATGTAGGTCTGTTTTTACATGAAATTTTTTTATGTTCACCGATAATACGAGGATCCGTGTCAGAATCTTGTGGTTTAATTAAATGAGTTGTGTGTAACAGTTCATGGATATTAAAATGTTCATAAGAGTTCACCATAACGAAATAATCTTAAAGAAAGGAAAATTTTTTTGCAGGTTTTGTAAATACTACGACTAATAATAAATTACAAACCCCGGTCTAAAAAAAATATATCTCTCCTGGGGAACGGACTACTTTTAGTTACTTTTTTATCCAAAAGCAAAAATTGGATAGAATCTGTTTCAAAGATTTACAAAGAAAAATCCGTAAGAAAATTTGATAAAACATTACCATTATCGACCGTTTTACGGATAACTATGAGTCACATTATTTAATTACTATTAATATAAGTTCAAAATTTAAGATTTAGAGTCTTCTGTCGAAAAGATGAAACGAGTCTGAGATATTGAACTAAATTCCTATATCTTACTTTTTATTAAACAACACTTTAAAAGAACCACGGTGTATTGCAAAGTACTCCAAAGTGTGGTAAAAAAAAAAACTTCTATTTACAAGTGTGTATCCCACACATTTTTAATCTAAGGTAATTGTAGATAATTTACAGTCAGGGGTCCCACAGATCCGAACATTTTCAGTTCCTATATATTATAATTAGAATTTTACGTCTTATACAGAACGGAGACAAATTTGATACTCGACTTTTCGTAGATCCTCCTCGTATACGGTATCCCTCTTTTTTCTTATTACCTGAACCCACTACATTGTCCGTTAGACAAGAGGTCACCGACCCTCAGTCCGTAACCCGACCGTTGAATTAACCCCCGTCCCACCCGCCCCTACAGACAATTATACAGACTCGGCATATGTAATATGAACACACACTGTTGTGTATATACTTTCTTCCTCTCTGTACCTCGTCATCCCTCGTCGTCGTCCTAAGGTAATCTATTAAGTAATGATAATATTGTCCGGAAAGAAAGAAATTCCTCCTTGTTTCCCATTTTTTTTTCTTTTTTTCAAGTTTTTCAGTCTCTGGACCTCTAGTGATTGTCTTTCTCGGTTCGTTCTCTAATTATCTCTATTTTTTATTTTACTCTAGATAAAAATTGTTAGAATATGAGAATAGAGACCAGGTGAGAGGACGACAAGTCAACGAGTCAACACAGACTGAGAGACATTGGGGTACCTGACATCGGATGGTCCGAGGAGACAGGTACCCTAAGAGGTCCGTTGTTATGACCTCACCTAACGGTACGAGAGAAGGTTCCCTAGAAGGACTGCGTTCCTAGTTTGAGTGCAGAAGACGTAACTTCCGATTAAGAAATGGTGAGACCATTCGGGGGGAGGTTAAAGATATAAAAGTTTACGAGAGTCCTTCGTCTCCTTTCTTAATCAAACCACAAAGGATTCCACCTCTTCCGTTAACGTGGGGTGAGGTCATGAGAACGGACCTTTTAGGGTACCTACCTCCTCGGACCATCCGACGTCTGCTACCCCAGAGATTCTCAACCTGTGCTGACTCACTGAAGTGAAAGTGAAAAGTGAATGTACGTAACCTCTTCCTTTACCGTTGGGTGAGGTCACAAGAACGGACCTCTTAGGGTCCCTACCCCCTCGGACTGCCCGACGGCAGATACCCCAGCGTGTCTCAGTTTGTGCTGACTTTGCTGAATCGTCGTCATCGTCGTCGTTCCATCTCTACTATCCACTTCGATAAAACAATTTACTAGCCGTCGAGAATCCTCATCGAAAAAAAAAAAAAAAGAGTAAATTTAGTCGTTTCAATTGAATGGTGGACTTTTAATCCAATATGACTATATTAGTTTTTTTAGAGTTATGTTCACTTTACTATAACTACTTTCGATAGAGACTGTTCACGTTCAATAAATCGATTAGTGTTGACACTTTAGTGAGTCAAATACTTGTCCACAGTTTTTGACTTGTTTATAATCAACAAGGGTGGATTGTCAACTAAAGGTTAGACCAGAATCCTGTTTACTATGCCACTCCGATAAAGGACTCCAGACAATCCGAGGGATAACTGACTCTCCAACATCTACAAGAAAAAACTCTGTCTGATTAAAATATATAAACAAAAGTGGAGAAAGAAGAATGAACCAAATTCAAACGACAACCCTATATATGAGATTTTAATAACTTGTGAGAACTTGGAAACTGAATTTCCTTTGGACGCACATTAGCCCGGGGGATACCTTTGGAATCAAACAGTGGTACTCGAACTTTCGAAGATTGTGTCTAAAACACTAAGAAACTATAACTTATTTCTTTATGCAGGTGTAAACCTTCAAGATGGATATAGTCATATAAAAGTTTTATAACAGTGTTTAAGTACGGACGATTCTCTAGGTGATTTTTTTCCTTCTATTTGAATAGACATTGACTTATCCTTTTCAAGTAACTACACCAAAATCTAGAGTGTAACGTTGATTGGAAATCTTTTGATTTCCAAAAGTAGTTCCAAAGTATATTATGGCTCTTTTTATAGATGTTAACAGACTTTTCCCACAATTTTGTTAGGAAGGTGAAGATTGTTGTGTAGAAAGACTACTACCTAAAAAAAAAATTACATGAAGTTCATTTCGTTGTATAACGTTGTCTAATTTATATCTTTGTTTTCCTTCTTTGGTCGTCAGAACGAATTCTCTAATTATTTTCTCTAATTATTTATACAGTTTGTCACGAGAAGAACGATTAAAAAATAAAACCTTTTATCTCAAAAGGTGTATTTTCGATAAATACAACTGTATATTACAAACTAATAACAATAAAATTTGTTTATTGATAACATTCAAACACCCGAAATCAAGGGACTGGTCCCTAGTTTGGTCCCGGGAGCCGACACTCTCACACCTCACGATTGGTAACGTGACGGTCAATTAAGAGTTTGTTTCTTCATAAAATTTCAAAAGAGACAAAATGAAAGACTTTATCATTTGTGGTCATCTATCTTAGGTGTTTCGTTTTTGAGACTTACTAGGAGCTATTAAAAATTCTGACATTACATAAACCGGAACCTTACGCCTTACTTCGTCCCGTTCAAAACGGTTCTTTTACTTGACCAGTATCGTTTGTGGAAGAAGGTTGTTGTGTTCTCTTCTGAGATGTGTACCTGTAGTGGTCTACCAGTTGTGGTTTTAGTCTAACTAATATAAGAAACGTCGGTTTCTACCTCTTCGAGATATGTCAGTTGTTTTTGTTCTGGTCCTCGACTGACACCGAGTCTAGTACTTGAGGAATAACGGTTCAAGTCTGAATTTAACTTCTTTCATCCCTTTTGGCGATCTGGTAAGTCCATACTGGATTTAGTTTAGGGAATACTAATATGTCACCTTCACTCTATCTGAATTCCCGGATCTAGACTATCTATCTCACGGACTACTTGATACCTTACTCCAAGCACTGTGACATGTCCTCTGTCCCTAGTTTTGGTAGGGGTACCTTTTCTTTACGTTTTTTCGTTTTACCGACAGACCCCTGCGGAATGTTTATCGACACTTTTCTTCTCTTCGTTTTTCGTTTCCTCTTTTCCTTTCTATATTCGTAGACTTACGTCTCAAAGTTTCTTATCGTTCCTCTCTATTCTTTCGGAAGAAGTCGCTAGTTACGTTTCTTTATCTCCTCTTCTTGTCTTACCCTTTCTGATCTCTAGAGAAGTTCTTTTAGTCTCTATGGTTCCCTTGTAAAGTACGTTTCTACCCGAGCTATTTCTTGTCTTTACCATACCTGGATTGTCTTCGTCTTCTATAATTCTTCTCCACCGTTCTTATGTGTCTTCTTGACATGTTTTTTCTAGAAGTACTGGGTCTTTTAGTGCTACCACACTAGTGAGAAGATCTCGGTCTGTAGGACCTTACACTTCAGTTCACCCGGAATCCTTCGTAGTGATGTTTGTTTCGATCACCTCCACTACCTTAAGGTCAACTCGATAAAGTTTAGGACTTTCTACTACGATACTTTCACGACGTGAGTTATACGGTCGTTTAAACCTTTTGAGTCGTCACCGGTGTCCTGACCTTTTCCAGTCAAAAGTAAGGTTCGGGTTTCTTTCCGTTACGGTTTCTTACAAGTTTGATGACGTGTTGACGTGAGTAGAGTGTACGATCATTTCATTACGAGATTTAAGAGGTTCGGTCCGAAGTCGTTATGCACTTGGCACTGGAAGGACTACAAGTTCGACCAAAATCTTTTCCGTCTCCTTGGTCTCTAGTTTAACGGTTGAGGCGACCTAGTACCTTTTTCGTTCTCTCAAGGTCTTTTTGTAGATAAAGACGAAATAACTGATACGGTTTCGGAAACTGACACACCTAGTGTTATTTGACCTTTTAAGACTCTGTCTACCCTTATGGTCTGGTGGACTGGACGGAGAACTCTTTAGACATACGGCCAGTTCTTCGTTCTCAAGCTTGACCTGTACCTTGTTGTCTGACCAAGGTTTATCCTTTTCCTCATGTAGTTCCGACATATAACAGTGGGACGAATAAATTGAATATACGTCTCATGTAGTACTCTTTGTGACCTGACCTTCTTTGTGTTCGACCTTAGTTCTAACGGTCCTCTTTATAGTTATTCGAGTATATACATCTACTATGGTGAGAATACCGTCTTTCACTTCTCCTTGATTTTTCGGAGACCTACTTTCACTTTCACCTCTCACTTTTTCGACCGAATTTCGAGTTGTAAGTCTTTTGCTTCTAGTACCGTAGACCAGGGTAGTGAAGTACCCTTTATCTACCCCTTTGTCACCTTTGTCACAGTCTGAAATAAAAACCCGAGGTTTTAGTGACATCTACCACTGACGTCGGTACTTTAATTTTCTGCGAATGAGGAACCTTCTTTTCAATACTGGTTGGATCTGTCGTATAAGTTTTCGTCTCTGTAATGAAACGGCTGATTCCAGGCAGATCAGTTCCGATACCAAAAAGGACACCAGTACATACCTACACTCTCAACCTGACACTTCTTCCGACTCGCGGCTTCTTAACTACGAAAACTTTCACCACAACCTCTTCTGAGAACTCTCAGGGAACCTGAAGTTCCTCTAGGTTGGTCAGGTAAGACTTCCTCTAGTCGGGACCCTAAAGAAACCTTCCTGACTACGATTTCGACTTTGAGGTCATGAAACCGGTGGAGTACGCTTCTCAACTGAGTAACCTTTTCTGAGACTACGACCTCCCCTAACCCCCGTCCTCCTTTTCCCCTCTGTCTCCTACTCTACCGACCTACCATAGTGACTGAGCTACCTGCGCTCAGACTCACTTGAATCCCTCAACCACTACCTGTCCCTCCGGACCGGACGACCCTAAGTACCCCAGCGTTTCTCAGCCTGTGCTGACTCGCTGACTTGACTTGACTTACATGAGTATTCCGTTTTTCAAGGTATTGTCGATTAGATTCATCATACAATTGTCGACTGTCGTAGTGATTTTCTCTTTGTAGGTCTATAATGATAATGAAACTAACCTTCATTTGTGATGGATACTTCTTCAAAACGATTTTCAATACAACTGAACTAAGACTAGTTTCGAGATGTTTATTAATCGTTAAATATCCTTTGTGATATATAGGTGTGAACGTTTTTACACTCTTATTTGTACGCTTTCCATGTCAGTCGTTTTAGGTCTTACTTTCCTCTGACGTCCCCTTTTTTCTGGAACAAAGAAGGTGTTTTCACCGTTTTATCTCTCACCCACCCCTCCCCTTAATCCTCTGTCCCTGAAACTACTCCTTGTTTTCCGTCTAGTTTGTTAATTTTTTATATCTGAAAAAGACCTTGGACTGAGTTTGTAAAATTTTATAAAAATTTTCTTTTACTCATTTTACACTTATAACTGATTTATCAACAACTATAATTCTTTAACTATTAAAATTCCACACTATGGTCATAATACCAATTCACACAAAAGAAAAAAAATTACATCGGTGGACTATCACTACGTCTAAAACGTCCACTTTACTCTATTACGGATCTAAACAAAGTCTCAATTGGACCTTTTCATTCTTCACCTCTATGGTTCGACTGGTTTTTAAAAAAAAGAATGTTTGGGTTTGTTTGAAAAACTTTTTGAGTTATGTACTTTGTTCGAGTTGGTACTTAATTAACAACTTCGACACACTATAATTTAACCCAAGTAATATAATAAAAGAAATACTAAAATGTAAAAGACTAAAAGTATTATTTTCCATTTGTTTATATATCCGTTAAGTTTAAGGTGTAATAAGACACCCACTGAACTTTGAGAATCTACTTGTGTTCCACCAGACAACATTAATGTTAGGAATAGTGAGAGTTCCCCCGAAGGGGACCACCGAGTTACCATTTGTTAGGTAGACGTTACGTTCTTTGTGTCCAACCTAAGGACCCAACCCTTCTAGGGGACCTCTTCCTTTACCGTTGGGTGAGGTCATAAGAACGGACCCTTTCGGTACCTGTCTCGTCGAATCGTCCGATATCAGGTACCCCAACGTTTCTCAGTCTGTGTTGACTTGGTTGCCCCGTGAGTGCGGTGAGAGTTCTCCACTATAACTGTAACCGTCTCTAGTCTCTCTAATACATTTCCAGGTCTCAACGTCTGTTGATCTTGGTATGGACACTGCTTTCGAGGTAAAGTTTCTCATATTAGTTACAGGTCATATGTTCATCCACCTTGATCTTGATTTTTTTTAAAATTTATGGAATAAAGTAACTAATCAAAAATAGTAAATTATAAGTGACTCACGGACAGTACAAAGAGTGTGAGAACATTCACACCTCTATTTCGTTACGGGTTTCTCCCTGTTGCAAAGACAGGAACTTTCCAAGTTTATTTTGTGATATAGTAAAGTCTACGTCTATTTTTATATTTCTTTTTATTTCCCTTCTCTCGTACAGTACTTTATGGACCTCCTTCCTCACAAGACCCACCGGCCTTGTGGTTTATCTTTCCATGACTCCGTCCTATTTTGCACCACGTAAACCCCTCTTTACTCCAAATACTTGACACCTCCCTTTTCCTTTTCGTGTCCTCTCACCTTCGTTCTCCTTAGTCTCTCCGTTCCGTTCTGGTTTAACGACATTCCCCATAAACCGGGACAAAATTTGACCCACCGCTATCACCATTTCTTCAGAAGACGGTCTAGTCCTCTGTATTCCCTATGTTCAAGTCAAGGACCTACCCCTGGGTGAGGTCATAAGAACGGGTCTCTTAGGGTACCTGTCTCCTCTGACCGCCCGATGCCAAGTATCGTAGAGTTTCTCAGTCTGTGTTGACTTCGTTAAACTGTGTGTCGTGTGATTATACTACTTTTCAGTGACCTCCCAAGACCCGGTCTTCTTGAACTCGACTAAGTATTAAATTGTCCTGACAAGATAGATTAAGTACCTTGTCTCTGGTCTCCCTAGTTCCCGTCTTCGTCACAAGTTATCCAGATCGTTTCGGAACCTGAACCAGGGATGTTTCCGTTTAGACCCTACTCTTTACAAGTCTTAAATACTGTGTCTGTATGGAGTAAAATAACACGAAGTGAAATGATCTGAAACTTCTATAACGTAAAAAGTACATAACCTCCAAACACCGTTGGGACTCAACGTGTTAAGATAGTCGTAGTAAAAAAGGGGTTGTCGTAATAGAAAATTAATTCCATACATGTAACAAAAATTTCTACGTTACGGTAGTGTGTGAATTATCTGAAGTTATATCACATGCTTATTGAAAATATACGTGACCCTTTGTTTTTTTTAAGAATACTGAACGAAATAACACTATAAGTGAAATAACGTCACCAGACCTTAACTTGGACGTTATAGAGGTTTTCGACGGACGTCATCCTTACGAATGATCTACACCCGACACCTGAGGATATTTATAAACTGTACTCGTTCACACCCTGGTCAACGGTAGAAGATTTTACCTTCTCTGTCCTCACTCAAACCGTCACCCCTCCCTCTTCTTCGTTCTCAGGAGTAAGACTGTATGGTTCAAAGTCCGTGAACTGTCAGTAGATTCACCTCAATAAGTTCCCCACAGTCGTCGGTCCCCTCTTGTCCTCCATCTTTATAGTAACAACACAACAACAAATCAACGAGTCAACACAGTCTAAGAAACACTGGAGTACCTGACATTGGGTGGTCCGAGGAGAGAGGTACCCTAAAGGATCCGTTCTTATAACCTCACCCAAAGGTATAGGAGGAGGTCGAACCAGGTATGGGAGGAGGAGGAGGACCAGAAGGGTTGGATCTCTAGTTTGGGTTCAGAGGACGTAACGTCCGTCTAAGAAGACGGTGACTCGGTGGAACCGGTAAAGTCGTACATCAACCATGTATTTTAGTATCCTATTTCACTCTAATCTAATTTCTTCCGTTCGTTACTTGTACATGGAGTTGTACCTCTGAGACGCTCCCTGAGGTTCCTCGGTGTCCTCTCCTCTTCCTAGTCGGCACTCGAGTCGTACCCTGGACGCTTTTTTCGGTAAAGTTCTACTCGTTGGTGTAGGTAACGACGGTTCCCTAGGTCTCCACATTCTTGACTTTACCTGGACCTAACCGTTGTCCTTCCGATCAAAGACCGGAACGGGTCTCGTCAGAGTAGGTACCCCCACCCGAGTTCTCTGTGACTCCCCTCGTTCACCGATACTGTTATATCCCTGACATTGGTATTCCCTGGTCTTTTTACCCACCCCCGATCTCTTACAATACGTCATACCTTCCCAGAAAAATTCATTACTCTTTAAAGACGTACACCGCGACGGTTTCCCTTCCTAAGTCCTTCGACCCCCACCCCCCCTACCCCCTCCCTTCCCACTATGTCCTCGTGGACCCACCGACACTCCCCTACATTTACCTTAGGTTCCGTCCGCACCCACGAGACCGGAACCCATCCTCGGGTCGACCACACAAAGTAAACATTGTCCACTCTTTCGTTCAGACACCCCTGTCTGTGCCCATCGACTTATCTACACCCCTACCCTCCTACACCTTCAAGACAAGACGAACTACTGGTTTCCGTTTCAGTAGACTACTCTTTCTTCTTCCGTTCCCTCTATCCTCTATCACATCTTTGTCAGTAGGATCTCTCACCCTCTCACTTAACTGGTCTCTTTATGTCGTCCCTACGGGCCTTAGGGTCCCAGTATAAACGCGGATACCGGTATTTAACTTACTCTGGTCAACGGTCGTAACACACAAGAAGTCACCGTGACTCGACGAGATCACGTTCACGTCTCGACGACCTTTTAAGTGAAATTTGTGTGAAACTGAATCTTTTTTTTTCTTATTCTACGTTCTCTCCTAAATGTATATCCTTTACTTTTTCACCTTGTTAGGTTGTTTGAATTTTGAACTGTCAGAAAGACAATAGGTTGTATTTCGTTTCTTTCTTAACTAGATCAATTAACTTATTAGACCGATTGTCTTGAAACAGTTTATTCTAACATGTATAGATTTCCTAATTATATTTATTTTACTGATGACTTTGGTATGACCGTTGGAAGAACTAAGTCTCCTGTCACACCATACAACCCCATTATTTATCCTCGTAGGCAATGAGTAATGTCATATAGTCATGTACTCATGTCATGTCATGATTAGTCATGTAGTAATGACATGATTAGAACTATAATCTCGCTTCTCCTCTGTTACGGATATGAACTATCTTAAGGTCTATTAGGTTAAATGTAAGATTAACTTTAATAGAATCATATTAGACAGTAGGACTTTTACGACGTCCTTTCCTTTAGTTCTGAGTTTTTACAAAAAGGTCACAGACTCTAGTCACCACATCCACCACTTTTACTAAATGTTTAGGGAAACTCGTGTATTTAAAGTCCATGTTTCCTTTATTTTCTTTTCTCGTGTTTACGAGGTACTTTCCTTCTCAAAGAAGAGATTTACAACAATCTAATTAAATTAGGATATGGATCTTTACTACCCTTTACTGAATTCGAAAAAGAAAGGTCTTTTAAGACTTTCTAACACGACGGTTTCCATTTTCCTTCCACCCTTATTAAATATAGCACTTTCTAAATATTTTATATTTTAGATATTTCATCTGAAAAGGACTTCTGTAGTTTTTTCTTCTAGAAATCTTTTTGATACAAAAAGTTCTTTAAAATATTCTAATTACCCTTTTTCACAAATTTTCAAAGAACTGTTTTTGAACCCCACAGGTGATTTTATCTTTAGGATACTTCGTTTATGATTTACTATTTATACTTCACTTCACTTCACTTTTAGCAAGTTAGTACAGGTTGAGAAATACTCGGGTACCTTACCTCGGGCGGTCCAAAGAGACAGGTACCCTAAGAGGTCCGTTCTTATGACCTCACCCAACGATACGGGAAGAGGTCCCCTAGAAGGGTTGGGTCCCTAGTTTGGGTCCAGAGGTCGTAGTGTCTAAGAAATGTGAAACTCGATGGACCCTTCGGGCTATTTATACTTATTTTACTATTTATACGTTATAATGTCCTTGAATACAGACACGTAAAAGATTAAGGAATGCCTTAAAGACCCATTCCCGTCTTAATAAACTTTATTTACAGTATCTACAATCATACATCATCTTTCTATGTCTCAACACGGAAAGAAATTCTATGTGTATCGAGGATGTGAAAATTTCTTGCGACACCCGAAGGTTCCACCGTCATCACCATTTCTAAGGTGGACGGTCACGTCCTCTGTGTTCTCTCCGTTCAGACTAGGGGCCCGACCCTTCTATGGGACCTCATCCTTTACCGTTGGGTGACGTCATACGAACGGATCCTTTAAGGTACCCATCTCCTCAGACCAACCGATGTCAGGTACCCGAACGTTTCTTAACCTACACTGACTCGTTGTCTCGTGTTTATACACTATAATATACAGTGTCTTTAGTGGATTATCAAGAAAAATTCACAGAGTGTGTCATGTCTCATTAAATATTCATTTTATAAAATTGTATTGAAGAAAAACATTTTAAGGTAAAAAGACAATATTTTAGGGTTAGACTTAAAGGGAAAGTATATCTAAAAAGTACACGGATGTAGTTCAATTCTGTTCTCCTTTAAGTGTTATAAGAACTATGTATTCTTTTTTCAGAAGACGAAGAATTATAGTCATGTTTAATTACCCGAAATTTCTGTGATCACTTTCTACTTAAGAGTCTAGGTCGTCGGGAACGAATCATGCTAATAATTATTATTACAATTATAATTGAAGAACTCTCTTGTTAATCTAAAAATATCGAAACATATATAGTGTGGTTCGATTCAAGTGGATTATGACAAGCATTTCAATTTCATCCAGAATGCGACCAAAAATAGTGTTACATCAAGTTCACGTCCTTGGTTGCTCCGGAACTTCGAGATTATGTACTGACTCACTGACTTGTTTTCGTCACTGTTTCTTATTCAATTTGTTTTCTGGTGTACGAAAGAAGGTTTCAGTGAACGAAAGAAAGAAAAATGGTACACTAAGGTTACAGGACGGGCTCTTACTATAAGGGGTAAAGATCTGTAAAAACGTTATTTATATTAGAGTGATAAATACTCAGTCATGGACTGTTATTAAATAAAAAATATTAATTACACACATCAATATTACGGTTTAATTGATGGTTAAAAATTGTTTGAAACTGTATTTGTCGGGAGAGACACACTTGTACCTACTGGTCCCGTCCCTAGACGAAAGGATATTTCCCGGTTGTCATTTACGAGATCCGAAACACAAGGTGTATTCATAGTCTTTTGTGAGAAGAGCTAGTAAGGTGTTTCTTGGGCTTTACGTAAAGAGGGAATTTTTCAAACAATAGATGTATATGAATATAACATAGGAAATGTGTTTACAGAGACTACATTCGCTTCACCTTTGTGTAAGTGTATAAAGATACTAGGTTCCAGTTGGAAGAAAACTTTTCGGTATTCCACAAAAGGACCCCGAAAGGGTCACCGAGTCGCCATTTCTTAGACAGACATTACGTCCTCTCTGTGTCCAATTTAAGGACCCAGTCTTTCTAGAGGACCTCCTCCCATTCCGTTGGGTGAGGTGAACAGACCTTTTAAGGTACCTGTCTCGTCGGACCGCCCGATACCAGGTACCCCAACGTTTCTCAGCCTATACTGACTTCCCTGCCCCGTACCTACGTCCCTCTAAAAGACCCTGGTGGAACTCTTTATTCCGGGAAAAAAAAAGAAAATTCTACAGAAACTATATCTGGTAAAACTTTCAGAAATAACTTAAACAATGTTAGAACAAAGACAAAGTACAAAACCAAAAAACCGAAGTTCCGTACACCTTAGAATTGAGGGATTGGTCTCTGACTTGGGTGTTAGGGATGTAACTTTCCACGTCAGAAGTGAGACCTGGTGGTCCCTTCAGGGACTCTTGGTTTTAGAAACTTCCAGGAGTGTGGAAACTCCTAAAAGAAACGTTTCGGGTTCCGACACGGTGGAAGCGGAATACTGTCTCGATTGAGGTGAGTGAAATAGCACCTTGACTGATACATCCAACTATAAGTGATTTGCCTTGTCTCGTTTGCTTGTTTGTTTTTCACTCGTTCTTCCTCATCTACTGTTCGTTGTGTCCTGTGTCCTAAGAAAAAGGATAAACAGGGAGTCGCCACCGTTACTTTTCATGAGACGCCTTGTCGTCATTCCTTATACTTTTCTACTCGCATCACCCCCATTCGTCGCGGGTAAGATCAACTGAAGTCTTCGTGGTAACGGTTTGAAGGTACTGTAGAAAATTTGTATTTCAAAGCACCAAGACGGAAACTTAGACTGTTCAAGATATTCGTGGACTTTCAACTTTCACCATTCTTTGACACCTAAAAGTTTATATGTTACATAAAACACCTCACCACATCTTGACACACCAGGACACTAAGAATCGAAAGGTTCTACGTAACTTATCATTTTCAGTTCAAGTTTAAGGGCGCCTAAGAACTGTCGTTTTATTTTTATGTAGACCATTTTTATTGTGAAGAGACTGTTTCTTTGTATCTAAACGGCTGAAAAATTTTTATGTCATCTAAGTCAAGACGGTACAAATTTTTTTCGTTCTCTTATCCGACTTTCGTAGTGGTCTCTGTCATTCGTTTTAACTTGTCATCGCAATTGAGAAGATATTCAATTTTTTCCAAACTCTTGTCGTCAATATATCCCTAAAGTAACTCCTTTCCCCAGTTACATGTCTTTACATGTGGTCTTTTTTAAGTAGTAATAAAAATTTAAGTAAAAAGACTATTAGTTTGATTAGATATGTCCTTCCATTATGTGTTTTTCCCAGTGACATTAATAAATTAATAGAATCCTACTACTCCAATACTCCCTTAAAATTGAAGACAAAATATGAAAAGACATAAAAAAATAAAAATGTTAATGTTATATAAATGTTCGTGTTTGTTCTTTATCACTTACTCAGTTATTTATAACAAAAGATTATAAATATAATAGAGACCGTAATGAAGAAGTCCTCCTCTTCATGGAAAATCTCCTGGACTGAGGAAATTTTGACCCAGCGACGACGACGACGATTCAGTGAAGTCAGTACAGGCTGAGACACGCTGGGGTATCTGCCGTCGGGTGGTCCGAGGGGATAGTGACCCTAAGAGGTCCGTTCTTGTGACCTCACCCAACGGTAAAGGAAGAGGTTACGTACTTTCACTTTTCACTTTCACTTCAGCGAGTCCCGATATTATTTCTCAGTCTGGGGTTAAAACTACAAACTGACAGGTGTCGAAAGAAAGTCAGGAATGGGAAGAGAGGGACCACATAGTGCTTGACCGTTCACCTATTCTTTGTCGTTCACCTAGGTTACCCTTTAAGTTTGGTGTGTCTGGAGACGTGTAGGTGATCTTAAGAGTGGTGGTAGGGTTGTGAGTTGGTGTTATTTTTGGGACTCAATCAAAGGAAAGGAAGACGAGAGTCCGGTAAAACTGGACGTTCTCCTCGGAGGGGAGGTTAGGGGAGGGGAGATTAAAGATGACGGGTCTTTGGAGTTAATAAATTCGTTAATTGAAAAAGTATTGGAGAGTCCTACACACACCGTAATAGTCAGAACTGTAGACTTGATTTTAAATCCACCTCCCAGATCTTCTCTGGACTGGACTTGAGACCCTTGAGACTCTGATAGACCAAAGGAGAAGAAGAAGAAGGATAGAATGTTTATGGGGGTCCCATCATTGGGTCAGTACAGACTGAGATACGCTGGGACGCCTGACATCGGGTGGTCCGAGGAAGTAGGTACCTTAAAAGGTCCGTTCTCATGACCTCACCCAACGGTAAAGGAAGAGGTCCCCTAGAAGGGTTGGGTCCCTAACTTGGGTCCAGAGGGAGTAACTTCCGTTTGCGAAATGGTAGACTCGGTGGTCCCTCCGGGAATGTTTATGTGCACAAAGATTTAACTTAATAGAGGACAGAAGAGACTGGTGGTAAAACCTACGAACGTTACTGTGAAAGTCCATTAGAATCGTAGAGATCGGACCAAGTCCGAAAGGTAGTGGAGAGTGTCGTCGTAGGATTGGGATAGAGGACCGAGGACGGGGACGGGATAGGGCACATAGGTGTGTGTCGTCGACCTCGTTAAATCAGTCTAACAAGTCTAAATCAGTCCAGAGACAAACCACGGGAGGTACAAACAGGTAGAAAAGAGAGTCTTCTCTTTGGTTACCAAAGTACTACAAGACATTTCGGGATGTCCTATGTAGCTGTCGAGGTCGTTGGAAGGGTGGCGGAATGAGGCGAGATCCCGTCAGCCGAGGAACGACTACCAGTTCATACGGTCTACGTGTGCGACTGGGAACCTTGGAATTGAGACCGACGACGGATGCGGGCTTCTTCGAAGGGGTGGACTGGACGGTCCGGACGAGGGAGTGAAGAAGGAAGTAGAAATAAGTTTACCTGAAAAAAGACCGATGGGATTAATTTCCCGGTTTGTTTGTTCGGTTATTTATTCGTTTTTAAGAGGGGGTGATGACGTGTCAAGTGAGAGGAGGGACTAAAATAAAAAGAGGGACCTTAAATAATAGTAGATTGTGTTATAAATTACTCCAAGTTAGTCTTGTCTCTAACCCCCACCCTATCACCGACAAAACACCCGACAAATATGAATAAAGGATTATATACTATCCACAAATTACTGATAAAAACCTTACTTACGTCTTTACTACTCGTCAAGAAATTTTCTAGTTCTTTCTAGATGTACCACCTTTTTAGGTATACCGTGAAGATCTGGATCGTTCGAACGCAATTTCTCGCACGTATTAAAGACATTAAAGAACCATTTCTCTTATGAAAATAATATACGTATCAACCTTATTACATACAATGACATAATTACATATATATGTACTGAGGTCAATAAACCT
Source organism: Capra ibex (assembly GCA_006410555.1). Classification (NCBI taxonomy): domain Eukaryota; kingdom Metazoa; phylum Chordata; class Mammalia; order Artiodactyla; family Bovidae; genus Capra; species Capra ibex. The sequence goes on along the minus strand of SJYO01026388.1, from coordinate 65,784,191 downwards.
TTGGTAAACATCTTAAGTTTCTGTGAATCAATAATCCTAAAAATTTCGGGAGATTCAATGGACCGGGAGAACCGGATAAGGAAGTCTACTAAAATAAAACTTTGTAACTAACAGATAACACAAATCTAAACATCGTCTTACTAATCTCGTCGGAGTTTCTTGAAACTTTATTTTTCTTTTAACCAGAATAAGAATCGTCGAGAAGGATCCTGAAAAGATTAAATAGAGACAGCAAAGTAACAAATTTCAATTCGCACGGTGTAACGTGCGAGGAGACGGATCTTGGTACGTACACAGGATATCTATTTGACCCTTTCTTATTACACGATTAAACACCCGAGGTCTCGTACCAACGTAAATCCAAAATCGTATTTGAAATTAAAATTGTTTCTCTTTTATCGTCTAAGTTAATATCTACACCTTTCGGAGTCTCTGTTGATCCTCATTTCTTTCTGTTTCAGTCTTGGTAATGTCAAAATTTTACTGTTATCGTAATCATAAAGTGACATGTTTCGTGAAAACTCTTGAAATAGAAAACACATGGAGTAAGTGATATTCGGGACTATATTCATAAAAATAGCGAAATTCTACACCTTTGGTCCCGAGTCTTTCCGAGAACCAGTAAATATCAATGTATTGATAATTCACTGTCTGTTTCCTAATAGTTGGGGTCCAGAGTGTCGAGGTTTAACATACAAGAAAAGTAACGTAATGTAATTGTATAGGAACAACTAGGAACTAGTTGTGAATAGTTTCGTGGACTTTATTAGACTAAAAAATTTTGAAAGGTCTCCGTGGATACATTTTCGTTACCGTTTTTTGGAACACTTCTCATCTAGAAGGTATTAACTTCTTTCTTCAACTCTTCGTCCGTCATTTGGTTGACAGTCACAGTTTTAGTCTTCTCTACAGTTTTATTTCATTTTAATCTCCGAAGTGTCTTTCTTTCTTCCCACCATTGTCACCTCTATTTACCGGAGAGGTCCACGGCTGTCGCAAAGACACCTCAGTGTCACATGGAGGATTGTGAGTTTTTTAATAACACTAATAATAATTTCCATATTCTTCCTGGAATTTCAAATTGTTCTAGAAGACACACCAACCATCAGTTATTCAGAATTATTCCAGTGTCAGATAAAACATAAAGAAAACTTTACAAAGTCTAAAATGAAAAGAAATATTTCTATAAACGAACTAAAAATCGATACTATGAACTTTAACTACGAGTATTTTCATTCCCTGTGCACAATATTTGAACCTGTATTGGTCTTAAAGTTTTTATTTTACTCACGAAACTTCTACCCTTTTTATCAAGTGATTCCTTACACTTACACAGAACACTTAAAAATTTTTATGGTCTTTTATTTAGAGTATTTTTTATTTCATCGTCTAGGACGACAACAACATTTAACATATGGATTATTTTGTAAAAAGAAGAAATTATAAAGTCCCTTTTTTGTCAACAAGGTTTTCTATTATTACTTTTAATTTAATTTATATTTTAACACAACAGACATTTTGTTTGGTGAAAATTATTTTTACTCCAAAACTTTATATATATATAAATATATATATATTTAAAAGTTTCGTCTCGTCTAGTATTTAATTAGTATATGTTCCTATTTAACGTGTAAACATAAGATCCGTAGACAAAACAGTAGACGAAGTGACCTAAGATTAATACTCAAAATTTGACCTGTTGGACGTGTACCATCTTAATATATGAATTCTATAATTGTCTTCGTAAAGAATTTGTAAACCAAATGTGTGAATTGAATGGTACTCCGTAAAATAAGTTAGTATTAAGTATGTGGATTACGTTAAAAACATTTACGTAGATTTAGGTAAACCAACTTAACCACAAGTATACTTTACGAACGTCCAGATCATCTTTCATTCGTCGAGAGAAAAACATTTTTATTTATAATGGACGCTTAAAATAAAAAAGTAGAAATTTCAATATCCGATCCAAACCTTTATTTATAAGAATAGAATTTTACCTCTTATATTTTTTTAAACTTTAAGAATATCTGTATACAGAAAAGACCGAAAGAGATGTTTATTCTTAAAGGAAGAGGAATTAGTCTGACACAATCTACAATAGTACTCCTTATTATAGATTTGTATAAATTACTCCTAAACTATGTAAGTGTATAAATTTTTCTTTTACAAAAAGCATGTAAATAAAATTCTCTTTATATATGAGTGTAACTTTTAAATCTTTTATTTGTTACTTCCTCTTTTATTAAAGAATAAAAAATGAAAATAGTGATGAATAAGTATTAAGGTAGTTGGTTCCTATTGACGACAACCGTAAAACCGTGTAAAGAAAAGATGAAAATATGTAAAAAAGTGATTAAATTTATCTGTATTTTACTTGTAAAAAATATGTAAAGAAAAACAAGTGTAAAGACTAATATAAGTATTCAAAGATCTTCTCCTTTACGTAATAATTACAGGGGACCTAACAACAGTAGACGTGTCTTTGAAGAGACTATAAAAGGAAGATTCCTCGTGAAGGAACTGAGGGTACTAGGAGAACGTCATGTAGGGATTAAGGATAATAAGAAATATCTTCTTCATGGTCTCAATAGAAATAGAGAACAAAGAGGAATCGAGGAGGGTCAGTTTACAGAAAGGGTAGAAGTTTCTAGTGAGTACTGAGGGGGGTACGACAGTTTAAATTTCTCGAGAAGAGACAAGAAAGTCGTCGTAAGTTACGTTCAATGGGTGAGGGAAGAGACGTTTATGAAGAAAAGAACCGAAGACATAGTGATTTGGTAGGACACTTTGTGTGTCGTCCTACATATAGTGTGAAAGATTTCGACCCGTTTCGCTCTACCTTAAATTCTTTACGGGTCCCTGAAGGAGGGTCCACTAGTGCTCCATATCTGCTTCTCTTTTCGTTGTAGTGCTGTCAGTTTTCGGAGGAAGGAGAGGAAGGAGAGGAAGAGTACAAAACGTCGACACCGAGACGGTCGTGTTGTTCCCCAAGAGCCCCGGACCTCATGGTCCACACCCGTTTAACCTCCGTCGACTTCTTTTGATCTATTCAATGAAGGAAGACCTCGAGGAGTATAAACGACTTTTATCTGTAACGGTTTTGGTAGAACCTCTTCTGTTGAAAGGTTGAAATTGAACACAGTGTCCTGACTGAGTACTGGGTGGTTTGTACCGGTTTACCCAGAAAATTCTCAAATACTCATCCACTGTCAGATTGCTTACATCCGATCTTAGTGTCTACCACAGGTCCGACAGGAAATCCGTAACCAGTATTAAGTCCAAGTTTTAGAAAAGACTTGGGTGAACCAAAATCTGGTAGGACAATATGATAAATATGATCTACGACAATAATGTGATTATATAGGAGGCAAGTCAAGTCAGTGAGTCAGTACAGGCTGAGAAACGCTGGGGTACTTGACGTCGTGTGGTCCGGAGGGACAGGTAGTGGTTGAGGACCTCAAGTGAGTTTGAGTGCAGGTAGCTCAACCACTACGGTAGGTCGGTAGAGTAGGAGACAGCAGGGGAAGAGGAGGACGGGAGTTAGGGAGGGTCGTAGTCTCAGAAAATGTTACTCAGTTGAGAAGCACACTCCACCGGTTTCATGACCCCAAAGTCGAAATCGTAGTAAGGAAGGTTTCTTTAGGGTCCCGACTAGAGGAAGTCTTACCTGACCAACCTAGAGGAACGTCAGGTTCCCTGAGAGTTCTCAGAAGAGGTTGTGGTGTCAAGTTTTCGTAGTTAAGAAGTCGCGAGTCGGAAGAAGTGTCAGGTTGAGAGTGTAGGTATGTACTGGTGACTTTTTTGGTATCGGAACTGATCTACCTGGAAACAACCGTTTCATTACAGAGACGAAAACTTATACGATAGATTCAACCAGTATTGAAAAGAAGGTTCCTCATTCGCAGAAAATTAAAGTACCGACGTCAGTGGTAGACGTCACTAAAACCTCGGGGGTTTTTATTTCAGACTGTGACAAAGGTGACAAAGGGGTGGATATAGGATCTACGTTTGATTACTTCATAGAAAACTAAACTTACCTCATTGATGTCAATTTTTCTGATTTAAGATTAAACGAAAACTTCAATTACCTCAGTATCTGACCTCCCTTCGTTTCCACGACTACCTCTTCGAGTCACCCCTGTCTCTCTTTCTGGGGTAGAGGGGGGTTTAATCCGATGATAGAAACAACCTCTCTTTGTGAACAATTAATACTTGACGAGTATTTAGACGGAGTCGAATTCACGGGTGCTCGACTCCTATTACCTTCCTTTTTGTTAAATTTAGTGTAATACATCGTTCGTTGACTTATTACATAAAGTACGACAGAGTCACGTAAAGTAAAGAAGTTCCTATATCTGAACGAAGACGTTGCAGTTTACTGTCTTTCTTTCGTGGGAAAACCAAATATAACAAGAGATAGTAAGTACCCAAGAACCATCATTTATCGTGAACGAGGGTCTCCTAAAAAGGAAAAGTTACGGACGACAACTAAATACCGAACAAAAAACTTACCGAAACTTTCACAACTTGACCGATTGATATATCAATAGAGACTTACGATAGACTTTAAAATCCTCTTAAAGATATTGGTTATTGAGAAGATTTCTTCCGGTTTGGTATAGAGTTTTTTAAAATCTTCTTAAGTGACCAACAGGTCACCAATCCTGAAGTACGAGAGTGACGGTCCCCAGACCCAAACTAGGGACCAGTCCCTTGGTCCTAGGGTGTTTGGTGCACTACGACGGTTTTATTTTATTTTAAAATTTCAATAATTGTCATTAATGTCTTGTAGAACGAAAATTCCTATACAGTAACGATAAAATGGAGAAGACCCATGATAAATTTAGTTTCACTTCCTTTTTTTGTTAAGAAATAAAACCACATAAAACAAAATGAGAAGATTATAAAATTTCACCTTAATATTATCAGTAGTTAGTCCACATGTCCGGGGTCATGTTCTTGAGGGTGATATCTTCTCTTTTACTTACTCGGTGAGTCCAGTCTCTTTTTGATATCAAAACTCATTTTGTTAGAGTAGGGACGATACATTTTGTTTTGTTTTGTTTTGAGGGTGATGCACTAATTATTGATAACTTCAGAGACGTGTTAATTTTTAATAACGTAGACGTTCAGTACTTGTAAATGTCGACTTTCCCAGGTATTCCTATTAAATCGGGTTGGAGAAGTAAAAAGTATCCACCTCAACGATTCTGTGTCTCTCTTTCTTTCTGATTGGTTTCCAGTACAACGATCTTGACCTTAGTTTAAGGGGTGGAAGCGACCTCACTTTAATTTTTCTGTAATTAATTTTAGGTGACGTCAATTATGACGTCTGATTTACAAGTCTTCTTTCCTTTTAATGATATATTAAAATTCATAAAATATTACGTACCAACTAGACTATCTTTTCATGTTTATTATTATTCTCGTTTTTACTATTATTTCACGCTTAAACCTCGCCGTACATTCACGACCTTAGTCCACAAACAGATGCCATAAACCGTTAAAGACCCCCTGTTCTTAAACCCTAAATTTCTTGGTATGTTCCCGAAAAGACCACCAGGTCACTGATTCTGAGATGCGAGGGTTACGTCCCCAGACCCAACTTAACACCAGTTGATCTCTAGGTCAACTAGAGTGTACGATGTTGATTACTATGGAGTACGGCCTTGATTCTACACCGTGTCAGTTTATTTATATATTCATATACTTTTTATTTATTGTATACTCCGGAATTTTTTTTTTTTCTCGGTGTATGTTTTGGACCGTGAAACTCGTCTCATCTCCAAACATATCAACTAGGAAAGTGTATTTTTATGTTGAATGTTTCTTACTATTGGAGTCATTATTCCATTCGATCTCTTGATAGTGGTACACTTCCCTATCGTAACCGTTTGTAGAGTTTAGACGGAGACTCACAGTCTCCTTTGTGTCCAAAGGGATCTTCTAAGGATGGTAAGTCCATCCAAACCATGTCTTTACGTATGAAGGGAACCATCATTTCAATTAAGGTTCACTAGTTCCCTACAGTCACAGGGGTTTCTAGACCGTCTTCGTTAAGGTTTCCTAGAGACTTGTGAAAGTTCGATTTAGAATGTAGTAAGGACGTTAATTTCCCCCTTTTGTTTCCTCCTTTCTTTAGAGATGTTATCTCTGTATCTACTTTTGTCCACTCGTTTTATATGAACGTCTCTAAAGTATATAAGTTTATGGTTTAGACTAGTGGAAAATGAAATTTTCTTATATACAATTTCGAACTTAATAATCCGGTGATACCTTTTTCCATGTTTACCCTGAAAGTCCTTAATTTTTATATCACAACTTGAATTTTGAGTCACCTTGGTACGTTTTACTTTCGTTCCTCTTTTCATGGTAAATGTTAACATATGTTTTATGAATCCTTATTTAAAGTACTTTCTTCATATCTTGAATGTGAGACTTTTAATATTTTGTAACGAATTTCTTTAATTTCTTCTGGATTTCTTCACCTTTCTACAGGGTTCAAGAACCAAGTCTTCTTAATTATAACAACTTTACCGTTATAAAGAGTTTAACTAGATGTCTAAAATACGTTGGGTCTCATAACAACCGAAAAAACCTTCTTTAATTGTTCTACTGGGATTTTAAATCTACAGTTAAATTCCATGTACTTTATCAATCCGTTTTTTTTTCATAACTTTTTCTTGTTGTAACCTCTTAAGAATAAATAAATAAAGTCTTAAATGTTTAAATGTCCTTATTCTGTTCCACCATGGTCGTATTCTCATCTACGTCTCCCATCTTATCTAGTCACCTTATCTTAGTTTTCATGTGTTTATTTAGGGAATATAAATGTTAGTTGACGAGAAACCGTACCTCTTCCGTTACCGTGGGGTGAGGTCATGAGAACGGACCTTTTAGGGTACCTGTCTCCTCGGACCACCCGACGTCAGGTACCCCAGTGATTCTCAACCTGTGCTGACTCGCTGAAGTGAAAGCGAAAAGTAAAAGTACGTAACCTCTTCCTTTACTGTTGGGTGAAGACACAAGAACGGACTTCTTAGGGTCCCTGCCCCCTCGGACCACCCGACGGTAGATACCCCAGCGTGTCTCAGTCTGTGCTGACTTCGTTGAATCGTCGAGAAACCGTTCCTACGGTTCAGGTTAGTTGTTCTATTTTTATCAGAAAAGTTGTTTATCCCCACGTTGTTTACCTATCTGTTACGTTTACTTATTTTGACCTGAGGATGAAATACGGTGAATGTTTTTAATTGAGTCTTACCAAGTCTATGGAGACATATACTCCATTTTGAAATTTCAGAATCTTACTTTGTATCTACACTGTAATTTTCATGTTCCTTGACTTCTTTTTCTATTCAAGTAGTTTTAAAATTAAAAATACAAAGTTTCCTGTAATGTTTTTAATTTATGTTGGATATTTAACTCTTTTTTAAAGGACTAGTAAGTAAACTATTTCCTAAACATAAGACGTATATATTTCTTGTGAGTATTATTATTTTTCTGTTCACTGTTACCCATTTTCTAAACTTGTCTGTAAAGGAGTCAGGAGTCGTTTTTTTGGTGACCGGTAGTCCCTTTACTTGTAATTTCGTTGTTACTATATACTGAAATATAGATCTTACTGTCACTACTACACGTCTTAAACGTTGTGAATATGTTACGATTACTTTAACGTTTTATTATGTGAATGAAACCTTTACTAAAACCTTCAAAGAGTTTTATAATTGTATCTAAATAGTATACTAGGTTGTCAAGGTGATAATTCATGGATGGGTTCTGTTTAAATTTGTATACAAATGTACTTGTTAACATGTCCTTATAAGTATCGTCGTAATAAACTTGGATTTAAAGGTAGTTCACTACTTACGTATTTTATCGAAGATAGGTATATTACCTTTTAAGTCAAGTCAAGTCAGTGAGTCAGCACAGACTGAGACACGCTGGGGTACTTCACATCGTGCGGTCCGGAGGGACAGGTAGTGGTTGGGGACCTCAAATGGGTCTGAGTACACGTAACTCAGTCACTACGGTAGGTTGGTAGAGTAGGAGACAGTAGGGGAAGAGGAGGACGGGAGTTAACAAGGGTCGTAGTCCCAGAAAAGTTTACTCAGTCGTGAAACGTAGTCCACCGGTCTCATAACCTCAAAGTCGAAGTTGTAGTCAGGAAGGTTAATAAGTCGTTATTTTCTTACTACACGACTATGTACGATGTTGTGCGTACTGAGAACTTTTATCATATTACTACTTTCTCCGGTTATTGTTTTCTGATATAACTTACTAATGTAAATATCTTTTATAAGTATTATCCTTTTAAATGTCTTCAGTTTTCATCTAACGGGTCCTGGTCCGGACTTTTGTCTCCTTTACCCTTTATGGACGATTACCCACACCCTAAAGAAACCCCCTACTACTTGTTAGTCCTGTCAAAAGTGCCCCTTCCTGTTGGTTGTCTACGGTTACGACTATACTGTGTCTATAACCTTCCTAGACTCCTTCTGAACTTTCGTCATCGATATGTTTATAAGGTCGGTCGTTAACACTTGTAAGATCTTTGATTACCTTTTTATCGGAGTCGTTTCTTTAACTTCTAGATTTCTATTTGGTTCGACTTTAAAACTTTGACTTTTTTGTTTTACTAGTTCTTGTTCCGTTCTCACCGGTGAGAATGGTAATGATAACTGGCATCATGTAGAATCCATCATGTTATTCTGCTCTGTCTAAAATATACCTACCTCTCTCTCTACTATCTATCCTTCCATCGTATGGTTGACTTTTCATTCTTTATTTTGACGGGATAAACGTCTACCATACTAATAGATGTTATTTTTAGAGTTCCTTATTTGTTTTTGTGAGAAATTATGAGTATACGCTTCAGTATCATATTCTATGGTTCAGTTGTATATGTTGACTTAGTAGAAGTCATACATCTTTACATACTTTTGAAAAAAAAATGTCATGGTAAATGTCATCGAGGTTTTTGTTTTGGTCTATTTAAATCCGTATCTAGATCGTTTTGAATTTGTCTTAGACGAACAACTGGTGTTGCTTTATGAACCGTTTATATTCGTTTATAAACTGAACTGGTATTTTCTCTACTTTTGTCGTTTATTCAAACTTTTATATAAGTTAGAGTGATTACTAATTCCTGTACGTTTAGTTTTATTTTTACTCTAAGGTAGTATGTGGATGATCTTACCGATGTTAATTTTTTTTTTTGTGTTTTGACTGTTATGGTTCCCAACTTTCCTCAACCTTATTGACCTTGACAGTATGTGACGACTCTCTTTACGTTCTTAAACGTCGGTGAAACCTTCCGAAACAATCCAAACATGTGTCAATCGGTATGTAAGTAATAAGTTTGGTCTTATTGGTTCACTTTACAACTATTCATAGGATCTGTTGTTTATACCGGTCTATGAGGAATCATTTCTCTCCATTGGTTTCTCCGTTTAGACGAAGTTAGAATCTACATATCCTTACTGAGTGTTAGACTGAAGGTTTGAATTAAATGAATTCAGTAAAAGGGAGGTCTCTATTAATATACGGTATGACTACTGCACTTGTAATACTTAATAACACAAAAAGTAATATTTAATAGGGTAGTACAAAGACCAAATGGTGAGGTGACGAACAGTCATAAACAGGTCAACGAAAATCTACTTGACTGATTCGGTAAAGACTTTGACTTTTAAACTCTTAATCAGATATTCTGTGTCGGTTGACCAGTCAATACCATCATTTGGTAACCAGACGTTCCAGGATGTTGTACCGTCCTGAGAAATTAGGTGACCTGTGGTATTTGTGTTGCGACCTCGGATACTGGAAAAGTACCATGGAACTTTCTAAACACTAAAATTTTTTCTCTCTAAAGTATAGAATAATTTAATTTAATTATTTACAATTGTCTACAAACTGATTCATAGATATCTTATGTTTTAATACAATTGATTAGTGGACATAGATTTGAGTTATGCACACTCAAATCTATGTTCTTATATGCTCTACACCCGAAGGGTGCTCCGAGTCGCCATTTCTTAGACGGACGTAACGTCCTCTGGGCCCAAACTAGGGACCCAGCCCGTCTAGGGGACCTCTTCCCGTACCATTGGGTGAGGTCATAAGAAAGGATCTCTTATGTTACCTGTCTCCTCGGACCGCCCGACGTCAGGTATCGCAGCGTGTCTCAATCTGTACTGACTTCGTTGAGTCGTCGTCGTTGCATATGTTCTACCTCTCCCTATAACGGACCCTCCTCACGACTCACAAGTGTTTTTAAATTTTTGTCGTCTCTCAACTTAGTAAACAAAATCTTATACTGAATACGTGTTTGCCTAACAGTAAGGACTCCAGATATTTGTTCACGAGAACACGAACAAAAAGAGAACCGACACTGTTACTTTGTAGATACATCGGGTCGGTAGTCGTACATCGGGTATTGTCGTCTGTGGATAACACCAAAATTGAGTGCATAATACAAAGGAAGAATATTTGAATGGTAGACTCCCCGAAGGGACCACCGAGTGGCCATCTCTTAGGTAGGCGGTTACGTCCTCTGCACCCGAACTAGGGGCTAGGCCCTTCTATGGTACACGACGTCTCGTCGATTCGGACAGGCGGTGTTCTTAGTTCGGACACGAGATCTCGGGCCCTTGGTGTTGAGGACTCGGATATACGGTGCTAATGGCTTTGGGTTTGTGAGGTCTCGGACACGGGAAGGTATTCTCTTCGGTGACGTTACTCTGCGGATGGGTGACGTTGATCTCCCATCGGGGGCGAACGACCTTGATCTCGTTCGGGCACGCGTCGGCACTTCTGGGTCCCGTCGGTTTATATTTATTTATTTATTTCTATGGTAGAAGTCACACAAGTACCACCTGTAGTCGTTGTTAAGTAAAACTAGATATGGATGAACACCTTTTGAAGATATTAACGTTCTCTATCACCTCCCGTTAATTATTGAAACATAAAGTTTTCAATATAAATATCAGTACCCTTTTACTTTAAGTAAAACAGTCACGCAAGTGTAGACTTCAGAACTTACATATACACTTTCGTAAGTCTAGAGAGTTTCTTGTGTATTGAAACCTCATATGTGGTAAACATTACCCGTAAAAGGAAAGTATAAACTTGTAAAAGAGTTGACATCGTTTTTCTCTAACAAGACTTAGTAAAAATTTTCCTTCTGCTGTAAATACTATTCTACATGTGAGAACCTTGGTGTCTACTATTAAACTACGTATTTTTAAAAGTTGTTTATTGTACGACAAGGTATAAATAATTATGTAAGTTATCCGATTCAGTATACGATTGATGACTATTATCTCTCCTTTAAAAATGTCCGTCCTAATTAGATGCCTGATAACTTAAGACTATGAAGACTTTCAATTAAGTCATTCTCCAATTTAATCACAGGGATTTTACATGACCCACAAGGATTTAACTGATTCGCCGAATTTGTTGTCTTTAAATAAAAGAGCGTAAAGACCTCCGAACTGCAAACTCTGGTGCCACAGTCATCCCAATCAAAGGAGACTCCCAGTAGTTCCTTCCTAGAGATGGACCGAACATTTATAATTGTCTACCAGTAGAAGGAGACATAAAACGTACCAAAAGAGAGACGCGAATAGATACGGGATCAGAGGAGCAGAACAATCCTGTGGTCAGTCTGAACTGATCCTAGGTGAGGTCACTGTCATAAATTGGAATTAATGTCCACCACGTCTCCAATTTCACAGACGGACGTTACACCCTCTGGACCCAAGCTAGGGACCCAGCCCTTCTAGGGGGCCTCTTCCTTTACCGTTGGGTGAGGTCATAAGAACGGACCTCTTAGGGTACCTGCCTCCTTAAACCACCCGATATCAGGTACCCAGCGTTTCTCAGCCTGTGCTGACTCGTTGAAGTGAGTGAAGTGGAGAAATTTCTAGGCAGTGGTACTTGTCAGTATAAGACTCAGGAATATAACTCCTGAGGTTGTGTACCTAAAACTCACCTGTTTTAAGTCGGGTATTGTTAAATGTTGTTTTTTCAATTAGAAAAAAAAAAATTAGTTCTGTGTCAGATTAAATTTGTACTCGAGACTCCCTCCATCAAACAGTAGAAATTTTTCGCTCAAAAAATTTTACAAAAAGATGAAAGGGTCACAAAGAAAACCCAACTGTTTAACATAGTTCTGATAAAAATAAGTTGGTTGACCGTTGATCTCTAGTACGGACCCCCTTTATTCTACGTTAAAATTAATTGTTAAAAATAAAGATGATTAACATTCAGATAGTCACAGTAAGATTAAATTTGGTCGTTAGGGAGGGACGATTACTAAAGAATTACTAGGACTTCGGTGCTCCGACACAGTCACGAAATCCCACCTAAGAGTAGGAACCCCGGAGTAGATGAGACGTGACCTGCGTAGAGTCACACACACCAAAAAAAACCACCCCTTCCTCAATCCCCAAACACATCTCCCGTGTCTGTCAGGTCCTTGGGGGGTTTCGACTCCGCAGGTTTTCACATTAACTCGACTTACACTGGTCCAAAAACTTTGTCGTTTGCGTAGAATAAAGTTACAGAAACCTCAGGTATCGAGATAGCAGCAGTGAGACAAATAAATAACCGAAGTAGCCCAGAATCGAGACCGTACGCCCTAGGAGTGACGCCGTGTACCGGAAGAGAGATCAAAATACGAGGTCTCGCGTACCCGAGTCACCAACGGCACGAGCCCGAATCAACAGAACGTCGTACACCCTAGAGTCAAGGGGCCGATCCCTAACTTGGGCACACGGGACGTAACGTACCACCTAGGAATTGGTGACCTTGTGGTCTGTTCAGGGATGAGTAGAAATAATTATTTCTCGAAAACTCGTGGGTTACGAGACACTTTCATATAAAACTAAAAATGTAAATATTTATAGTGTTTTTACCTTTGAAATTTTCGTTTATGTTTGTTTGACGGAATATAAAAGAAAAACGAGGAGGAACAAGACAGTATGTGTAAAGGGTCTCTCATCTACCGGGTAAAACCTCCGATAACGGAGTCTACAGAATACTGTACTCAGGTCGACACTTATACCTTTACCTGGTCGTGGTCCTTCCTTATATGTACAGTAAACAACTTTCCCCCTCTACACACACGTCTGAAGGGGGTCAGGTACACCGAAAGAGGTCTAGGTGTCTAAGGTGTCACCCACCCTGTTTACAAGAGACTCGTGCTCACCAGAAGAGTACTAAGGGTTACGGAAGATGTAGTCCTTTTAAAGAACAGTCTTCGAATTTAAAAGAGTCTCCGGTCATTTTGTGTACTGGTGTCACCCTAGGACCGAGACGTTGAGGCACATGCCTTGGTCCAAACATATAATAGTATTACTCGACGTACTAAACTTTCTGTTCAGAGCACCCAGTCAGAGAGTTTTTCTTTTTTTTTTTTAAAGGGTCTGAGTCGTCCCCCAGAGAGAAAATGTGAATGAAACTAAACGAAAGAAGGATTCTCAATAGTCATCCCCTTACTATGCCTGAATAGCACCACTAGTAAAACTTTACATATCTTTATAGGTTAGTGATACAACACGTTACCCTTAATAGTATCACAACACCCAGTTAATATGAAGTTTTTGTTCGTTTTAGTGTCTTTTTCTCTAAGTTAAACACCAATGATCTCCACCCCCACTCCACCCCCTACTCCCATCTCCCTTGACCTACTTCCCTCAGTTATTTATGTTTGAGGTTAATATTCTCTCTACTCATGATTCTTACATTACATATTGTACTATTGATATTAATTGTAACAACAAACGATATATACTCTCAAAAATTCTCGTAGTTAGGATCCTCAAGACTAGTGTTCTTTTTAAAAGAAAAGATACAGAAATTAAAACTTTTCTACTTACAAGTGATTTGAATGACACTATTAGTACTACTTCCACTTAGTTCAGTAATACGACATATGGAATTTGACACGACATACAGTTAATATAGAGTGGTTTTGACTTTCCTTTTTCGAATTGTCATTTTTTTTTTCTTTATAAAGAAAAATTTTTCTATTCTTTATTCTATTACTTTTAGTGATTTTATGTCAATAAGGGAAAGATTTGATGTATAAAGTTAAAATCTATCGTAAATAACAATGAAATGGTTTTTTTTTACTCTAACTGTAAATATGAAGGTAACTGAAGAGAGGGGGTGATAAGGTCAAAAGTAATGAGTGACATAATAAAAGACTGTAAAACTGTCTACAGTTCTAGACACTTGCAAGACTCTAAAATGATGAGCGGTTAATTGTTCAGTCCCACGGTGACGACTCCCTTCTGTCTTGAGGACCCAGTCTTTGTTTCCTACAATAATGAGTCCTCTATTCGTCGTACTCAGTCATATGAACGTAGTCAAGGAGAATGGGAGTTCAGGGTACTTCCGTTAAGTCTAACTTCCCCACTAAAGATCCCTACAAATCCTTCATTGGACATTTTGTCTCGGGTTTCTTTGTGGTGTAATTCTAAGGACATTGACATTCTTTGTCCATACAGGTATTCAGTTCTCTACCTAACTTCAGGGTCAAAATTGTCCGTATCAATAATCTCCACGTGTCAAAGACGTTCTATTTGGAAACTGAACCCTACCCCCTAATCTCTCGGACTCTCTAAACTGAGTCGATTGGAACGGATAGTATGTATACGGGATGTTAGGTACTAAGACAACATAGTCTTCTCTAATTTTAGGACCACGGCAAATTCGGTGATTGAGTAATAATAAAACTTTATCGTCCTTTTTTTCATATGTTTCTTCGCACTCCCCCCCTATAAAAGACCACTTTTTTTTAATTTCTTGAGTAGAAAACGTCCTTTTAAAAACGAAACACCCCCGTCCCACTAGAAAAAAAAAAAAAGGACCGTGTTTCAATAAATTCTTTACCAACTAACCTCTTATTGGAGAAATACAGGATTATGGGTTTCCGTGTGAAAGCATGGACTCTAAGAAGAAATTTCTAAGGAAATCCATCACATTATTAAACGGATTTAAAGTAAAGTGAGTTGAAAAAAAACTCTGAAACTTTATATGTTGTCCTTGAATATACATACTACCTTTCGTAGTTGGGACAAAAGAACGTAAGAATCAGTGAAGTCGACTCAGACTGACAAACACTGGGATACCTGACATCGGGCCGTCCGAGGAGACAGGTACTCTATCGTTCTTATAACCTCATCCAACGGTACGGTGGGAGATCCCCTAGAAGGACTGGGACCCTAGCCTGAGTGTAGGGGACGTTGAGAACGTAACGTCCGTTTAGGAAATGACAACTCGGTGGTCCCTTCGGGACAAGAGGGTGATAGTAAATAAATGTCAAAATGAAATTTATTTTAGTAATTAACCGTATTCGTTTTTAAAGGTACAGGCCAACGTCCTTTCACGTGTACTCGTTAGACTGTCGGACCCCGAACGATACTTGTCGTACCCAAGGTTTAAACCGTGCAGACGTTAATAGGTTTGTACCAGTAGAAAGTAATCAATGACTATTTAATCCGTCCTACTATTTTCAAACTTAATTAAAGAGACTTTCTACCTACTATTCATAGGTGACGTCCTTGTCAAGAGTTCGGACAGGATGTTAAGATCCGAGAAGGGTGGACGGACATGCACTCCTCTGGAAGAATTTTTGTTTACACCCCGAAGGGAGCACGGGTCACCAATCCTTAGACGGAACGTTACGTCCCCTGTGACCAAGCTAGAGACCGGCCCCTCCTATTGTGTACGACACCTCGTTCATTGGGGTACGTGGTGTCGATGACTTAGGTCCGAGATCTCGAGTACTTCGTATTAATGGTTTCGGCTTCGTGGATCTTGGACACGAGGAACTGTTTCTCATCGGGGCGAGTGACGTTGATCTCTCTCGGGTGTCCGTCGTTTCTTCTGGGTGGCGTCGGTCTTTTGTCTTATTTTATGTGGAAATTTTTGTCTTTTGTTGTTGTTGATGTCGGTCAAACCCTACTTGGCATTGATACACTTAAAAAATTTCCAGTTTTTCTACTAAGACAAGTACAAACCCAAAACGTTTGATGACGACATTATTCACTTAAACGATTAACACGATAGGACGAGTTGTTTATTCGGATCCGAATCAAAAGTCATAGATAGTATATAGTGTGTACTGTAAATAGTATTTAGGATATACTAAACTGTTTACACAGTATGTGGTCTCTTTTTCGAATTTATTGAAAGAACCCCAATATTTATACACTTACAGTTTCGGTCTATGTCTTAAGTGTCAGAGACTTAAAAGTTGAGCAAAATACTCATCTAAACGACAGTAAGAAGTAAGGTAGGAACTGTGTCAGTTCACCTTACTCCCATTTCTTTTTACTTATTGAAGGACCTACGAAGATTCAGAAGAAACCATTTAAAATCCCTTGTTCAAATCTCAGGACTTGTGTCTCCCGAAAAATCCAAAACTCAATAAAACGTTTATCAATTTGACTCAACCTTTATTGATGTTTCGTTTCTTTCTAGATTTTAGACTTTTCTGAGGTTTCGAACTATTATTTCGTCCTTTCTTTTGGCTTTTTCTACGTTGAATTCAGATTACTGACCTATGCTAATCGGGTCCTTCTTTTACCATTATCAACACAGGTCTTCCTACTACGTTCCCGAAGGGACTTTCGGGTCACAGACTCTGAGTCGTGAGAGGTATATTCCCCAGAACCAACCTAGGGACCAGTCCCTTGACCTAGGGCGTACGGTGTTGATTCTCAAACGTACGAAACCGATTTCTAAGGTGTACGGGGGTCACTTTTGACTTCTAGGACTTACGACGTTAACCTTGGGTCCCATCTGTTTATTTAAAAAAAAAAAAATTCTTTCTACTACGTTTCCTTCCTTCAAGTCTTCAATTCGTTTAGGTTAAGTTGAACTTTTTTTCTTACTGGTGTAAGACAGATGACAATTATCCCTATTATTTGTGTGATTAGAGAACCGATGACCCATATGACATATGAATAGACAGACACACACGTGGGATACATATGTGTGTGTTGGACCTAACTTGACACAACTATTCTAATTACGTTTTGATAAAATTTAAAGAAAGACACAAACACACACACACACAATCAACAAGCCAACACAGAGTGAGAAACGCTGGGGTACCTGACATCGGTCTGTCCGAGGATACAGGTATCCCAAAAGGTCCGTTATGACCTCACCTAATGTTCATAGGGGAAGAGGTCCCCTAGAAAGGATGGGTCACTAGTTTGGACCCAGAGGGCGTAACGTCCGTCTAAAAAAAAAAAAAAAAGACAGACTCGGTGGTCCCTTCAGTAAAGAAAATTGATGTTTTATTTTTAGAGTACTGGTCTCCTCGGACCGTCCGATGTCAGGTACCCCAGTATTTCTGTACTGACTTCGGTCTACCTGTGTTGCACAGTTCCCTTCGGGGTCTCTTCCGTCACCATTTCACTCTCTTCTCTCCGAGGACCGATCGACTACAAGCGCCCCAACCCCTGTCCTCACCCCGACTCTCATCCCCACCCTCACCCCAAACCCTCCTTACGGGGGCGTCGGACCCTGGTCATCCTCGTCAGAGACCCACGGAGCCCTCCCTGTCTCTCCGGTGACGCGTCCGAACCGGCCGAACAAGAACCGTCCTCGTGAAACTCACCAGCGTTACCCCTGTCCCCAACCCTACCTATCCGAGGTCCACTGTCTTCGTCGGGGATTTGAGGGGAAACCGTTAAGGGCTACGTTTCTATCTTTTTGAACGTTGGTTGTTCGACCTTCTTAAATGGTACCCACCCACCCGCCCACCTCTTCGACCCAAGTATTTCGTTTTCGTAACGTCGACCAGAACCTTCTCCCCTTTCCCACCGTTTCTCGTTTCATACCCCCACCCCTACGCCCACCCCTCCGTCAGTCCTTTCCACGACCCCTCCAACGACCCCCCTATCTGATCCCTACACAATCCTCTACTGTCACAAAATTGTGACAAAATCCGTAACGCCCGGATTGGGTTCATCGTTTTCCACACGCGATACTCCTTATCCTTAAAAGGAAACGAATTTTTTATGAGAAGTCATAATTTATACACCAAATTCATGGGTACACTCAAACTAGACATGAGTCGGAGTCGAAGGTTATGCGGTCCAAAACTGTCAGTCCGAGACTTTAAGTGAGAATGGGACGAACAAACAAAAAGAGACCCTAGACACCTAACCTTCCAGGGTGGGGGAACCGCCCGTTCCCCGAAGTGAATACCGAGTCGACCATTTGTTAGACGGACGTTGCACCCTGTGGACCCAAGTTAGTACCCAACCCTTCTAGGGGACTTCTTCCCTTACCGATGTGTGAGGTCATAAGACCGGACCTCTTAAGGTACCTGACATATCAAGTACCCCAGTGTTTCCCAGTCTGTACTGACTCACTGAAAGTTTTAAATTTTTTTTCGGTGAAGTAAATCAGACGGTTATGTTTATAATTAGAGTTCGTCTTTGGAGGAGTGACTATGTGAGTCGAATAAACTGGTTTATGGACCCGTGGAAGACCGGGTTAGTTCAACTGTATAGTTTAATTGGTAGTGTCGACTCTGCACTCGATAAAAACCGTCTACTTACGATAGAAATTTTAACCGTTCTCTCTACAACTTACTCAATTTGTACTCCGTTTTTCTGAGCTTTTAATCGAACTTAGTCAATATGAAATAAATATAAGTAAATCTTCGTGATAATTAATATTTTATTTAGTGCGTAAAGTCTCTCGTCCCCGTCTTCATTTTATGCCATCAACTGTTCTTAAGATAACCTGGTCTCAGTATTATCCCCGTTTCGTGTTAAACACGTAAAACAAGAAAGCCGTCGAGGTAATCTTTCTTCAGGTAGTTAGTCGACCTTCTTACGTCCCGCAGTCGTCTAGACTCAGAGTCAACTCTCTAAACTCCCGACCTGTCAGATATTATCTACATTCTCAGCACTTCTCCGTGTCAGTCTGTGATTTCGCGTAGATTATTTCCTTTATAAAAATTTCCTTGTCTACAGTAGGGACTTCTATTTACTTCTAACACATGAAGATACCTTTCTCCTAATATCTTTGTAAACAGAAGTAAACAATAGACTTGGAACACTTTAGGAAAAGTAATAGTAACTCATGATGTCTTTACCAAAACCACTGATTTAAATGGACTTCATGTAAGTCAAGTCTATTATAAATCGAAAACACTTTCACAAGTAGCCAGTCAGTCCAGACTGAGGAAAGCTGTGGTACCTGATATCGGACGGTCCGAGGAGACAGGTAACTTAAGAGGTCCGTTCTTATAACCTCACCCATCGGTAAGGGATGAAGTCCCCTAGAAGGGTCGGACCCCTAGTTTGGGTCCACAGGGTGTAACGTCCGTCTAAGAAATGGTGGACTCGGTGGTCCATTTGGGTAAATCGAAATCCCCCGACTCATTTCTTAAATTCTTAAGAAGAGAAGGGGGTTTCTTTATGTTTAATTATTTAAATATTTTTCAAAAGATTATAATTGATAACTCAAAAAAAGGAAATTTACAATCTTTATTTTACGATCTTTTCCAGTAATCTGGAACAGTAGTCGAATAACCTGTCGACTTTTTTAATTCCGGTACTCACCACTAGACCTCGCCGGTATTCGTGAGTCGATGCCACTACCTCTCTTTTTTGGAAATCAAAGACTAGGAGTGAGGAAAAGAGAAAGGTAACGTAGAAATAATGCTGCGAACCTTACATCGTACATAAGAATGTACCGTCAGTATTACATCTAAAAAAAGTTGGTGTAAGAGAGTAAATCCAGGAACTCCTAAAAGTGGGAAGAAAATATTTACTCTTTTGACTCGGAGTCTCTCTCTTTACTATGGGAGTACCCATGCGTCTCGATCTTTAGTGTGGTGCACACACTGCCCCAAGAGAACTACGACCAAGACCACCAGAAAATCAGTGGAGGGTCCCCACCTCTTTTTTTGGATGGGTTTAATTCTACACAAACCCCTGACGAAATCAAGATGAAATAGAGAAGAATTGACATTATATTGTAATTAACAAAAGTCACGATCTTACACTTATTTTGGCAATTAAAAACTTACTAATCACCATCAAAATTTCTCATAAACTTGGTTCACTAATACCACTGACCTTACCAATGTTATTCTATGTGTTTAGTGTACCTGACGAACCGATTTAAGACATTAGTCAGTGACCCCTTAATCGTAATACCTGGTCTTTATTATTACCATCAAAACTTTTCCTACGAACTTTGTATTTTCATAATGTAAATAAAATCGAAATGTCATTGAACAGTAAAAACGGGGTAGTCAAAAATAGGTGAGATTAAAATAGATCAAAAATTTTTTTACAAATAAATGAAAATAAACAAATAAACCGACGTGACCCAGAATCAACTCCGTGTGTCCTAGAAAGGAGCGTCCGAGTCATCGACACCGTGTGTCAGAGGTACCGTACACTTTAGAATCAAAGGACTGCTCCCTAACTTGGGTGTGCGGGGGACGTAACCTTCCGTCCAAGAATTGGTGACCTGGTGGTCCCTTCAGGAATAAAATAAAAATTTTAGTATTTTATTATTACGAACAGTGTCACCTTGTTACATTTCCTATTAGTACGGGTTTGACCTAAAAGATGTTACAAGTGTTTCTATACTAGTATACGTTCACAAAACAAAAACGGTTTCACATTTGTATGATACAAATAGTGAGGTATTAACGAAAAAATTTAGACTGTAAAAGTACCCGCAAGGGTGTTCAATTAGAATCTGTATTTGATGAAAAAAGTCAAATCAAAGAAACATTTGTGTGTATAAAAAATATGTACAAAAGAAAAAAAAAATTTAATTCGGAAAAAAAGAACAAACACTGGGATGAGGAAAAGAGTAAGAAATGGGGTTTGTGTCCGGAGGTTCGACACAAGTGTTTAACCGTACAGAGAAAGGTGAAAATAAGTCCGACACATTGTACACGCACGTATGTGTGTGTGTGTGTGTGTGTGTGTGTGTGTGACATAGTGTAGTCTAGACTCTACGTGGAACATGGAAAAAGTTTAAAATTGTAACGACTTTAACGATATACAGAACGTTAAAATCTAAATTACTTTATACCATACCTATATGTATATATATACATATACATATACACACATATATATATATATATATATATATATATATATATATACCCTCGGAAAGGGAAGTGAGAAACACAATGTTTTTTTTAGACTAGTACAAAATGGATAAAAAGACGTAAAAGGAAAGAGAAAATTAAACACCTTTAGGGAGATTCTTTTCACTATTTTGAGATTAGGAAAAATTCGTACATAATATTGTATAAGTGACAAGGTGATCGTTACCCGGAAGTAAAAAAAGTAATCAAGAACAAACAAAAATTAAGACGTTGTTTTTACGATGTTATTCGTAATAATAAGTATAGAAGATACATGACCGCGAAACTAAAGGACCCTATCTAAGGTTCCTCACTATAAAGACCAAACTTCCCTTAATATAAAAATAAAGTCGACATAATGGTCCAATGAAATGACTTACCATCATCGTTAAGTAAGGACAAGACCAATAGGTAACGACATAATGTTTGGTGAAGTTGAAAATTACCGATTGTTGTGGTGGTTAACTAATGGGATAAATACTTCGACGTTAAACTCACCGTAAATCCCCCGTACTAAATCAAAAACGAGGAGTACACAAACCTGGGTCTCGACCCTACTGAACGTATCGACCCCTATGTGTCAACCCCCAACCGGTCTGTAGAGAGTGAGAGGTGCATAAGAGTCTCGGAGAAGAGATTTTACAGTAGAGGTTTTATCTCCACAACGGTTATACCGTCCGAGTCCCGAGTCCACTCTCAACGTCCAGAAAAATGTTGGATAGTAAACGTTCAAGAAAATCAGTGAAGAAGACATAAGATAAACAGTTCGTTCAGTGACTTCCGGTCGGGTCTAAGTTCGTCTCTTCCTTATCTAGCCGATGTTTAGAGTATCGGTCACTTGTCTCACTCTCAACGAGTCAGTACAGGCTGAGAAACACTGGGGTACCTGAGATGTCACGTACCTTAAGAGGTCCGGTCTTATGACTTGACCCATCGGATAGGGAAGAGGTCGTCTAGAAGGGTTAGGTCCTTAGTTTGGCCCCAGAGGACATGATGTCCGTCTAAGAAATGGTTGACTCGATAGTCCCTTTAGGTTCATTTGTCTCATGAATAAGGATTCAGAAAGGGTCGGACCTAGAACAAGAAATTTTCAACACAGTTAAACTGTCTATTGACCGATAAGTAAAGAAAACATAAAAGTGTTCATATCTACTTCTACTTGTAGTCGAATATACCAATAACCGGTGAACTTAATTGAGAAGATACTTTACGGATAAGTAAATAAACGAACAAACCCAATAATAAAAAAATTATCCTCGAGGAACATGTAACCTTTATAGTGAAATAGAACAGTACATACAACGTTTAAGAAAAGAGATAAAAGAATAAAATCTAAACTAAAACAAAATGACACAGAAAATAACATATTATTTAAACACACACAAAGACTCACGGAGTTTATATTTCTCATGAATGAGTCCAAGAAGGGTAAAGGTCTTAAGGACTAAGATTCTCTAACAAAAGATTCCCTAGTGGATGCACATCAAACTTTGTCATGGTGCGGCTCAGAAAGTCTCCCGATAACTATCTTAAACTTACATAGAAAGCTATGAAAATGAATTTTAAGTTAACACAATCCTGAAGGGACCGCCAGGGGACCAATTCTTATACGGAAAGGGTGTCTGTCACCTACACTCAAGATAGGACCAATCCCTAACGTGTACGAGTCCTATTGATTCGGGCTCGGGGTTGTTTCTAGGGTGTATGTCGGTTATTATTTATTTATTTTAAAATTTTTAAGTGTACACTATTATGATTTTTTTTTTTTTTTTACAATGCCTAGGTCACGGCATCCTACCTTTCTGGTGGCCTCAAAACCTTAGTATGTCTAAGACCTTAGTAGTAAGAACCTTAGTATGTCTAAGACACAACTTTAGATTCAAGACAGGGAATGGTCGTACGTTGGGTCCTGTTAATGCCTTAGAGGAAGGAACCCGGAGTCCGGAGGAGTACGTAAGTCAGGAAAGAGAGAACATTTTCTCAACTCTCGTAACGGGCTCCTGTAACCTTTCGTGGACCGTGTAATACTTCCACTCAACCGAAAAGGAGAGACAAGACTTACAGATTTCTCAGTAAACGTTTTTGTACTTTCTTTATTTCTTGTCCAACAGTCTTCCTTACTGAATGTTCTTTTTCGCCAACCTTACAAGACTTTACTGGACTTTCCCCCCTTTCATCTCGAGAGTCCCTCCGACCGTCCTGTCTCCATCCTCCTACTCATTATCCGGGTCCTTTCGTACTTCCTTCTCCGTGACTTCTCCATTAACACGTCTCCTTCGATTTACATGTGTATATAAAGTGTGGTACCGTTAAGTAAACCCTTGCACGTTAACTTCCTCCCGGGTATGTTCTATAATTCCGACCTCACTTCCTCCGCTCTTCCCCTCCTATGTAAGAAGTCAAGTTTCAGTCTGACTGGGGATGTTCCACCCCCCTCATGATCCTCCCTCCGACTCTCAGTCTAAGGGCCTACACAATCACTCTTCCGACCCGCCGGACTCCACCCAAGAACACGTTAACGACATTACTAAACCCACGAGACTTACCACAACAGATTCGGATTCATTTACACAATCATTGACTATACTCATAATACACGAACGATTCAGAGAAGTCAGCACAGGCTGAAGAACGGTGGGATACCTGACATCGGGCGGTCCGAGGAGACAGGTACCTTAAGAGATCCGTTCTTATGACCTCACCCAACGGTAAAGGAAGAGGTCCCCTAGAAGGTTTAGGTCCCTGACTTGGATGTACAACACAGACGACACAACCGTCCGTCCAAGAAATGGTGATTCGCGGTAGACCCTTCGGGTTAGATTCAAAATCCAACAACAAGTCAGCGATTCAACACAGACTAAGAAACACTGGAGCACCTGATGTCGTGCGGTCCGAGGAGAGGGGAGATAATAGAGGGTCTCAAACGAT
The DNA here is from genome assembly GCA_006410555.1 of Capra ibex. Lineage (NCBI taxonomy): Eukaryota > Metazoa > Chordata > Mammalia > Artiodactyla > Bovidae > Capra > Capra ibex. Next base: position 65,760,106 of record SJYO01026388.1, on the reverse strand, counting down.
TTAAGTCCAGACAACTCAGTCACTACGGTAGGTTGGTAGAGTGGGAGACAACGGGAGAAGAGGAAAACGGGAGTTAGAAAAGGTCGTAGTCCCAGAAAAGGTCATTCAGTCGAGAAGTGTAATCCAACCAGGTTTCATAACCTCGAAGTCGAAATCGTAGTCAGGAAGGTTATTTACAAGTCACAAATAAAGGAAATCCTAATCCTAGTCTCATATTAAAGATCAAATAGAAAATTTTTACTCTCTATTTGGGACTAGTGGTACCGAGACCTAACAAGGGTCAGTGATGTTCTATCAATCTACCAAACCGACAACGACAGTATCAGACCCTCTAGTGTTCACTCAAGTTTAGAGTACCCCCGAAACGAGGTATATCGGCAACATTTCGGACTTCATCTCGTTTGGAGGTTTCGGACGGTGTAAGTACGTGGGGTCTCTACGTGTTGTGTCCTCGGGGACCCTCTCTTCTGTCAAGTGGTAGTCGATAACCCCTTCTTGAAGATCTTGATCCTACACTGGATGGTTCCCTCGACCGAAGTCAGGGACCTCTTTGGGTCCCCAGAGGTACCCTTAGAGGTCACCCCTAAGGACGACCCTTCTACACACCACCTTAGTGTACGTAAAGTATTTTCCTGAAGTCTCCTTTCTAGTGATTGGGTGGAGGACGTGTCACCCTCCGGTGGCCCTATGAGGGTCGAGATAAGACCCAAAGTCTGAAGTACCTTTTTTAAGTCCTGGAAACGTGGAGAAATTCCTATGGAAGTCCGAAGGGACCACCGCGACCACCATTTCTGTAAGGACGGTCACGTCCTCTGTATTCTCCGAACCCAAACTAAGGAACCAGCCCTTCTAGGGAACCTCCTCCCGTACTGTTGGGTAAGGTCATAAGACCGGACCACTTAGGGTACCTGTCTCCTAAGACCGTCCGATACCAGGTATCCCAGTGTTTTCTCAGTCTAGATTAACTTCACTGAACCGTCCGTACGTCCCTATGGAAATTGTACTTCACGTTTGTAACACGGTTTGTAAACTAATACTCTAAGACCCCGTCCACCTATTGTCCTTCCTTTACTTAGTCTAAAGTCACCTTCTTCTCTTTACATGCGTTTCTCCTCTTCCGTTCCCACCCCCACCCCTTCCGCTACTTTGAAGATTAAGTTTTTGACTGGAAGAAGGTCCGGTCTTCTTGTACGTCCATGGAGGTGGAGTCCCGACGTGGACCCCTCCTTTTCTAGGTAACACTGGTGTTAAGACACTGAGAGGACTAAGTCTAGATTCTGGATAGAAAACAACAATGACAACAACAACCATCACCACTAAACAAACAAAACCGGATCATCGAACACTCTAAAATCAAGGGACTGGTCCCTAGCTTGAATATGAGGGGCGTAACCTTCGCTTGTCAGAATTGGTGACCTGGCTGTCTCTTCAGGGGTAGACTTTAAACAAAACTATAGGAAGACTATAGTGGTTCCTAGACGAGGAAAGATCGTTAGTAAAAAGAGAGACAACAAGTGTAACCTAATAAAGAGAACTGGACACAAGTTGAAGAGACTAAAAATGGAAACGGGATGCTAAGACAAGGTACTCAAAAGAAAATATAGAAAGTCAGGAAACAGTCAAGAACAAAAAATATAGAATTAATAATAATAATAATAAAAAAACGATAAAATTTTTTTCTTGAGAGAATCTTCTCCAAAGAACTACAAACGACCTCGTAAAATCACCGACTAAGGTTCACAGACTCTAGTCCTCGAGACAGATTAATTGGTAGAAGTCTCCATCTACCAATTTACATAACGAACCATATATAATATACGTGTTCATAAACAACTTACTTATACATTCATTTATGTATGAAATTAGTTACATTCGACGTCCTATATATACTTTATAAGTCACACTCCTGAATCAAATTTCAGTCGAGAGAACCTTTACGTGACACAACATGTAGTCAAGTCAAGTCAACGAGTCAGCACGGGCTGAGAAACTCTGGGGTACTTAGAGTCGCACGGTCCGGAGGAACAGGAAATGTTGTTTTATCTGTAAAATAAATAGAAGTCTAGATACATCGTATTGTAGGGGACCACCGAGTCTAACACTTCTTATACGGACACTACGTCCTCTGTGTCCAAGCTAGGGACCCAGTCCTTCAGGGGACCTCTTCCTTTACCGATGGGTGAGGTCATAAGAACGGGTCTCTTAAAGTCCCTGTGTCCTCGGACCACCCGATGTCAGGTTCCCCAGTGTTTCTCAGTCTGTGTTGACTCGCTGATGATTGTGAAAAGGAAGTCTGTGGAAGTCTATGATCTGACTTAAAAGATACCCAGAAACTTTCAGTGGGTTAACAGAAACTTTCAACGAGTCAAATACTCAGAAGTTTATCCTTTTTATATCGATTTATCCTTCATTCTGGGTTTGAGTTAAACCTGATGAACTTTACCATTCTCTTTTCCCTAAGGTCCGTTACTTTACTTTTGTCCTTCTATCCGTCCTGTCAGTATCCACCCTTCTTCTCTCAAATCCTACGACGACATGTGTACAGGACTGGAGAAGTGGTTACGTTACTGAGGGACCGGTAACGGAGAGTGCCAGGTGAAAGGGTCGGGGAGTACCTCTGGAGGACAAAATTGGTGTTCTCGGGTAAAGAGCGGAGACCCGGAGGAAAGGCAATCACAAAAACGTGTGGTAAAACAGAGTAACCGGTGTCAGCAGGAGAGGAGTCCGCTAAGTGTTCAGGAATAGTAAGAAGGTTGTTATAGGTTTCGACTGTGAACGAACTTAAAGGTGTGAAGTTTTTTACTGACAAGTCTTTGTCTGAATGTCTGTCACTCTTCTTTGAATGTCGATAGCCTCTCTTTTACGCCACTACCCCTCCCTACTCAGTCCCAAAATGCGGTCGTGTACCTTGGTGAATAATCAATTGAGGTAACATCAAAGATGGAAAGAAATCTGATATTGAAAGTTTACTCCTAGAGTTCAGAAAGGTACACTTTGATAAACTGTCTGATTACGTTTTTTTTTTTTCTCTTTATTCTGATCTTATTAGAGGACCCATAATGTCGTAAGATCAAAGAGTCGATTTTTCGATTTAAATTAACAAGAAGAGACTCATCAATATCTCACTAGTACTTTGTCTGAATTCTTAGACTAATGAATTAAATCTGGTAGTATAGCGAACTAAACCGTAACGATCTAAGGACGGCGACTGAATATGTAAAGTGATCATTGAATAACTGGTCCATCCGTTAGAAAAATTTTAATTTGTCTCATGATTTATTTTACGTATCATGTCTTATATTTCACAATACCTTAATTATTATTCGAAAGTCCTTGGTCAGTTAAAAGTATTAACAGTCTTGATATTTCCGGAAACTTACCTTATAAGTCATGTCAAGTCAGCGAGTCAGTGCAGACTGAGAAACGCTGGGGTACTTAGCGTGGTGCGGTCCGGAGGGACCAGGTAGTGGTTGAGGACCTCAAGTGAGTCTGAGTGCAGGTAGCTCAGGCACTACGGTAGGTCGGTAGAGTAGGAGCCAGCAGGGGAAGAAGAGGACGGGAGTTAGGGGGGGTCGTCGTCTCAGAAAAGGTTACTCAGTTGAGAAGCGTACTCCACCGGTTTCATGACCTCGAAGTCGAAGTCATAGTAAGGAAGGTTTCTTTAGGGTCCCGACTAGAGGAAGTCTTACCTGACCAACCTAGAGGAACGTCAGGTTCCCTGAGAGTTCTCAGAAGAGGTTGTGGTGTCAAGTTTTCGTAGTTAAGAAACTACGAGTCGGAAGAAGTGTCAGCTTGAGAGTGTAGGTATGTACTGGTGACCTTTTTGGTATCGGAACTGATCTGCTGGAATCAGCCGTTTCATTACAGAGACGAAAACTTATACGACAGATCCAACCAGTATTGAAAAGAAGGTTCCTCATTCGCAGAAAATTAAAGTACCGACGTTAGTGGTAGACGTCACTAAAACCTCGGGTTTTTTTATTTCAGACTGTGACAAAGATGACAAAGGGGTAGATAAACGGTACTTCACTACTCTGGTCTACGGTACTAGAAGCAAAAGACTTACAACTCGAAATTCGGTTGAAAAAGCGAGAGGAGAAAGTGAAAGTAGTTCTCCGAAAAATCGAGGAGAAGTGAAAGACGGTATTCCCACCATAGTAGACGTATAGACTCCAATAACTATAAAGAGGACCGTTAGAACTAAGGTCGGACACGAAGAAGGTCGGGTCGCAAAGAGTACTACATGAGACGTATCTTCAATTTATTCGTCCCACTGTTATATGTCGGAACTGCATGAGGAAAAGGATAAACCTTCGTCAGACAACAAGGTACAGGTCAAGATTGAAAACGAAGGACTGGACGTATGTCTAAGGAGTTCTCCGTCCAATCCACCAGACCATAAGGGTAGAGAAAGTCTTAAAAGGTCAAATAACACTAGGTGTGTCAGTTTCCGAAAACGTATCAGCTATTTCGTCTTTATCTACAAAAAGACCTTGAGAGAACGAAAAAACTACTGGGTCGCCTACAACCGTTAAACTAGAGACCAAGGAGACGGAAAAGATTTTGGTCGAACTTGTAGTCCCTCAAGTGCCAAGTACATAACGACTTCGGACCGAACCTCTTAAATCTCGTAATGAAATGATCGTACACTCTACTCACGTTAACACGCCATCAAACTCGTAAGAAACCGTAACGGAAAGAAACCTTAACCTTACTTTTGACTGGAAAAGGTCAGGACACCGGTGACGACTCAAAAGGTTTAAACGACCGTATAACTCACGTCGTGAAAGTGTCGTAGTAGAAAGTCGTAAACTTTGTCGAGTTGAACTTAAGATAGTGGAGGTGATCGAAGCAAGCATCACTACGAAAGATTCCGGGTGAACTGAAGTGTAAGGTCCTACAGACCGAGATCTAATCACTAGTGTAGTAGTACTAATAGACCCAGTACGGATCTAGACTGTCTATCTCGCGGACTACTTGATACCTTACTCCAAGCACTGTAACATGTCCTCTATCCCTAATTCTGGTAGGGGTACCTTTTCTTTACGTTTTTTCGTTTTACCGACGGACCCCTCCGGAATGTTTATCGACACCTTTCTTACCTTATATCAGGTAAATTTTATTTCCTGTTAAAATATAAAATATAAATTACTCTTTAAAGGTGTCTTTATCGTCGATGACTTGTAAGTGTTGTCTTTATGTCTCTATAATTTTTAATCTACTTTATGTTTTATATCATTCTATATACACGTACATTCATATAGACTTTCGAATACGTATACATATTTATACAATGTATACTGTTTCGAGAGCTCCAAACCTCAAATCGTTGTTTATAATTAATCGTGGAACATGAACTGTCCATAATACGGTCTATAATCTCCTAAATGTTTTTACCTACTTTGTCAGAAAAGAGTTCCTAGGGTATTAGATCTCTCCTCTACCTACACACTTGTTTATCGACCTGGTGTAACACTATTCTTGGGTTGACCATCATACTCCTTACCAAGAACATCGTCTCTCCTCTCTCGGTAAGTAGCGAGGACCCCGTACCTTTCGAAGGTCACCTTTTTCTGTAACATCAAATCGGTATTTCCTAATCACCCTAAAAAGGTTCTATTCTTTCTTTACTTCCCATAAGGTTCGTACTTGTTCTCGTGCCTTCTAATTGTCGCACCCAACATTCCCGTCGTCCTTTACCGTCCTGTACCCAAACCTTACCATATACTATGGTCTTAGTACCCTGTATCTTCGTTCTGACAATTCCTCGGTACGACCGTTACTTTTGAGACCTGAAGTGCCAGCCAGTGGTCTCCTCAGACTCTTTAAATTTTTCTGTTGTCGAAATGGCCTCGACCCTATCTTATATGGTCTCTTTCTCCTCCAACATTTTCCTTCTCATCTATCCCTATCTTAGTCATTCTGTGACTTCATCTCCGTTAGTGACTCGTCCTTTCTTTCTCCTATTTAAACCTTTAGTAAACACTCCAATTTTTCCTTCGTGACTACTACCTAATCTACAACTCCATCCCTCTTCTTATCCACGAGTTATTCATAAAGACCACACTATCGCACCACTACAAAGTTTACTACGTAAGGGAGTGGGGTGTGTGTTTTAAGGACAACGGAGAGTGAGTCCACCGTTTCCACACAACGGTAGACACAGGAGTTCAGTGACAATAATGACTTCTTTGTCTTTCTAATTACCGTCACAGAGACCTACATTGAGGTCCCTTCCCAAGATAGAACGAGTGAAAAGGTATAGATTATACATCTTGTCTTAGATTGTGTAGGACCACAGGTTATTTATAAACAACTTAATTGTTCTTTCGGTTATAAAACTTACAGTTTTACCTTAAAACCTCGAGTACCATATCTGTTGTCGAAAATCCGTTTTTTTTTTTTTTTTTTTCGTCCCCCTTCCTCAAACTCATTTACCAATGAACCTAAAGGTACAGTTCTTGACTCCAGGACCGAATTCGTCCTTCGTCTGATACTAAAAGAGGACAGACAGGTCTAATCTACTCTTAGAATCTACAACCCTACCCCTCTCTTCCGTCTCGAGACCCGGACTGTGGGAAGTCCCTAATCGAGGTTCCTCCTGTCTCCTTTCTACCTTGACCGACTTTTCAAACTCCCAGATTCTCCTTCCTCTTGACTCTGGGATAAAGGGAAACCTTCCTCACGCGGTGTGGTACGACCGGACTGTCGACTCTAAGACCCTACCGTGGGGGTCCGTCTCTCTAACTCTCTCGAAGGAGATCCCAGGTCGTTGGTCTCACTATATATCCTGTCGTAGAATGGACTCCGAGTCCTCCTCCGCTCGAATCTAGTAAGAAGAAGTCCGTGCAGACCCTCGGTCGCAGATTCCCCTCCCTCCCTCCTTTGTATTCTTCCAAAATCGTAGACTTTCAGAAACCTCTCGTTCGTCGATACTTTTTAAGATTTCCGTTTTTTTTTTTTTTTCCGAAACTCTTCTCAAAGCCACAATACTCAACCCAAGGAGAATCGTAGAAGACTCTTTCAACTTACTTCACAATCTAACAAGATTTTAATAAAAAATAGACAGTACACAAAAGACCTTGTGGTGGAGCGGACTCTGTTTCGGAACCCTCAAGAACGAAGTCATCCAAGTACTCTTGTTCTAGATACGTATCCTTGTGTGACTTCTCTCTTTAATTATCTTCAAGAAAGGACGTGGGGGTCCACTATCAGATCTTAACATGTATTCACCTTCCTCAGAGTAAAGGATCAAGAGATTTTTTATCATTTGTAAACTTTCGAATAGTGACATAAAGTAGTTAAGAATCTAGGAAAAAGTGTATCGAGTGTAGAACCTTTAGTCCTATCCAATACGTTTATATTAATAATCGTAACAACAATCACCATGCTTATGACCACGGATTAAAAGTCACCGTAGAATCAAATTACGTTATGATACACGTAGTCTATGACAGGACTTGTGAACATAATTATTAGTGATGGTAGTGTGTCTGTTCCTTTGACTCCGTACCTATTCAAAGTATTGAACGATTTTCGGTACACATAGTACGTCTTCCCCATACGCTCTGTCGTTTTCCCTGTGTCCACATATCTTGTCAGAAAGCCTGAGACACGCTCTCCCTCTCCCACCCTACTAAACCCTCTTACCGTAACTTTGTACATATTATAGTATATTCTTTGCTTAGCGGTCAGATCCGAGCTACGTCCCACGTCCTACGAACCCCGACCACGTGACCCTACTGGGCCTCCCTACTACACCCCCCCCACCCCACCCTTCCCCCAAGCCCTAACCCTTGTGCAAATGTGGGCACCACCTAAGTACAACTACACACCGTTTCGGTTATGTTATAACATTTCATTTTTTATTTATTTAATTAATTAATTTTGTCGAAAGAAGTCTCGGGTACGAATAGACATGTGATACAGAGATGTCGATGTCTCCCATGGGGTTGTCGATCCAAAGAGACGACAATGGAATGTGTAATAGTGTATCTCAGTAATTTTGTTAGTATTTAACCACGACGAAAGTAAGGATAAATTATAGACTCCTTTGACAAATTTTTTCCAATTCATTGTATTCCAGTATAACAACCATTTGTCGTTTTTTCCTGAACCTGGAACTGGACTAGGTCAGAGAGAAAATGGTCGATTTACCTTTGTTTCTGAAACTTTCCATTAGACGTGTTATTTCCCTGTCCTTTCGTTGTAGGATTCAAGTCTGTTAAAAATAAATCTCTATAAAATATTTACAAGACACTTTTATATACAATTTAGACGATACTGATTTGGGTGGTTTCTTAAATAAAAGATATGGTCCCTCTTTGTTTTATTGCAAATATTTAAACATAAATAATGTTTTTTCACGGTCCGTGACCCTATGACCGACAAAAATAAAATTTCCGTTGATGTAGAATTAAAATTAGACTAGGATATAGAACTACTATCAACCGGTATTTGCGTAGGACCAAACCGAAAGACCTCGGAGTGTGACGTTTGTACTTTAAGCCAACTTGATTGCCCCGAATAATTTAAGTTTGTACTAATTTAAGTAACTAAGAGGTAATCCATGACACAATTTCTGTTGCACAGTGAAACAAAAGTAGGACTAACATCGTCAAAATTATAATGGACTGAACGACTACGACCTTGGTCCAGACGATGAACGAGACAGGATAAGTGTGCAAAAAGACTAAGTGTCTAGAAGATTCCCTACTTATAAAAATTCCAGTGGTTCGGAACACAAACACACCATTAAAAGAAAAGATTGGTAAAAGTCCCTAATAAAATAAAGATGTTCATGAGACACTCCCTCCATTTCGATCATAAACGTAGGATCAAAATGTGTACTCCTTCGTCCGTTTATCTCCAGTTCACTGAACCTTTCCAGTGACCGTATCATGATTTGTCCTTACCTTCTGACCGAAAGTATGAGTCCAGTTGGACGTGAAGACTTTCCTCGATGTATATTCCGGGTAAAATTTATTTGAACCGTGATTTATGTTCTATTTAGACGAACGGACTATAAATTGGTTATTGGTGAGGAACTCAAAAGTACTAACTAGTCCTCCCTATTTTAAAAGGTCATCCGATTGGTAATCTTCCCATAAGGACCATCGAGTCGACCATTTATTAAGTGGACGTTACGTTCTCTGGGGTCAAGCTAAGGACCCAACCCTTCTAGGGGACCTCTTCCCTATCCGATGGGTGAGGTCATAAGAACTCGAAGGGACCACCAAGTCTACCATTTCTTAGGAAAACACTACGTCCTCTGAACCCAAGCTAGGGGCCCAACCCTTCTAGGGGACCTTTTCCCTTGTCGATGGGTGAAGTCATAGGAACGGACCTCTTAAGGTATCTGTCTCCTCGGACGGCCCGATGTCAGGTACCCCAGAGTTTCTCATCCTGAACTGTCTAAGAGTGGCGTGATTGGCAATCTTTTCAACATATTATCTTGGAATATTTACCTAAGTGACGTGTAGAATAGTTCCCCTCAAAAACAAGTCTCTTGGTGTAGTCCATAATTCTAAACACTCGAAGTCGGTGTTTAAATGGACCGAACGAATGGGTGGGGCTGACCAAGTTTTCGTACCTAATTTACATTTTCTCTTTCGTTTGAAGATTCTCTTTAATTACGTTTATGTGATTCTAGATTTGATCGTGAATTTACCGGACCTGAAGAAGAGATGCGAAAGAATATATGTGGTACCGTCTCGGTAAATCCTTGTGTAAAAACTGTCGGGGAGTCTTACATAGGATGATGACCAGAATGAGAGACCCGGTCACCAAGAACACTCCCACCCTCACTCAGGATCAATCTTCCTCTTCTCCCGGTCTTTCTCCCTGATGGGATAACCCTCACAAAACCTTTAAACACCCCGGAAAATAATAACGACAAGACCATCACATATTGGAATTCTAAATGTATAACTTTTTGTTGAAAATTTAATATTTAGTATAAGTAAAGTATGGAGACATCACATAATCCGATAAAATAGTTAATTTTTCTAAATAACCTCATGTCAACTAAATGTTACAACATAATACAGTTAATTTTTCTTTAAATGCATATATCCTTCATATAGTAGATGTCGGCTACGTAACCTTTTCTGGGACTACGATTATTTCTAGCTCTCGTTTTCCTTTTTTCCCACCGTCTTCTACTCTACCAACTTACCGTAGTGACTGAGTTACCTGTACTTGAACCCGTTCGAGGTCCTCCATTACTCCCTGTCCCTCCGGACCGCACGACGTTAAATACCCCAGTGTCTCAGTCTGTGTTGAATCACTGACTTGCTATTGTTAATAGATGCTTACAGTAATCTCTCATATCATTTACTTTGTAGGTTTTATAGACACTACATTTACCCTTTGACCAAGATCCCGTACGAGATCTAATCTACAGAGGTTCACACCACTCACTCAGTCGTCATAGTGGACCCTTGAACAACTGTTATCTTTAAGAATAATGAGGTCTGAATGACTTGTTCTTTAAGACCCCTACACCGGGTCGTATGACACAAAATAGTTCCAAAGGTCCTCTATGACTACGAGTTCAAACTCGTGTCGACGAACCTGATTACCATGGACGTCAGTGTAATAACAATTTCCTTGTGTCTCCACTGATGGAAAAGATTGACGTCAAAAGACCGAAAATCTGGATACGTTTCGGTTACAAAGGAACCAATTAGTAAGATCGTTTCTCCCGCCCCGACCTGGACTCCCGACAGTCGTGCCAAAGACAGTGAAGTGTGGAGAGATCACGAATACGAAATTTTTAAAGACGGAGTCGTGTCCAGAAGACACTTGATTTGACAAAAATGAAATAGACAACTCTAAAACGTACAGACCTTTATTGGTATTCCTTATCCTTCCCGTAATAACGAATACTTTTAATAAACGTTTAAGTGGGTTATAACTCACACCCCCTGGAACTCTTTATATTCCTTATTATAACGTAATCGGTTTTTCAAGGAAACCCAAAAAGGTATGATAGAATACCTTAAAAACCGGTTGGGTTGTCATAAAACCTGGGTTTAACCGTTTCTTTACACGAACCAATTTAATTTATAATTACTTCTTATTTCTCTAAACCCCACTCTCCGTGACCTCTCTCTCTCTATCCCTTCTCTTTATCTCTTTTTCCCTCCCTCCTTCCTTCCCCCTCTCTTTATGAGTCTCTATTTAAGTTGGTCCCGCTACGTGTTTCCAGAAGATAAACCCTCGTCTGTCTGTGTGTGAGTGTGTGTGTGCACACGTGCGAGGGTGTCAGTGACACCCTATCATTGTGACGACCAATCGACAGGGAATCCTATGGACAACTCTCGACATGAGCCAGAAGGTACCACCTGTTTATACGTTGTCTGTTCAATTTATGAACTCAAACTGCAAATTTACTTCGAGAATCTGAAGATATGACATTGTCGTATCAGACATAAGAGACTTTTACGAAAATAATTCACACCTGGAATGAATATACAACAAAATTTGTCACTATTTTTTGATATTCCAAAGTAAAAATTTTGTCATATGTTACTCTCTTACACTGGTTTTAATTTCCAGTCTTATAAAAGCATTCAAAACTCACTTATATACAGCTACAATTAATTTTAAACTTTTACATACTGCTGAAACTCTCCAAAAAAGAAGAAATTTCCTATTGTAAACATGTTTTTGATTTTTTTTTAATAATAATGTGTTCATCAGTGTAATAGAAAATTTTATTACCTTCTTTTAGTCTTAGCAGAATATATCCGGATACTTCTGACTGTTACTGTTCTTATGAAGACAGATTTTGTCACTTTTCGTGACATCGTAAATTCGTCCTGTGTGGAATTTCAAGAAATTTTTCGGTACTTGTCTCTGTACTTCTGTCAGAGAAATGAGAAATTTTAAAATAGTGAAATGCGGATATAAAAGACCTTTTTTATGATAAAGAAAACTAATGTATCTCCTAGTGATGGTTTACTAGATTAGTGAAATATTATTGAATCTATAAAGTAGACAAGGTATAGATTATTAAAGGACCTTCTTTTCATAGTTAGCATTTTTAATTGGAAACGTTTCAGACGTGGAAAGGTAACAATGTTTCTACTCTGTACTGACGGTGGTACACCCGTTATTCTACTATGTCTAAAGTTTTAGTTTATTTGGAAGTTAAATTATTCTCTTACTGGTATAAGAAATAAGACTTTTACGTCACCTTTGTTACTATTCTTGCCAGTCAGGAGACACTCGAGGTACAAGATATAGGTAATTACACTACAAGTAAAAACCATGTTCATCCACCCTGTGACTGTTATAATTGATCGTTTTACGGTAAATACCTTTAATAGATCAGAGTGATGAAGTACACAAGGTGTCCGGGTGTCGTACAATAATGAACCCTCGGACAACCTCTACGTTTCAGTGTGGGATGGAATCTTTGGACCTTAGGATTAGACTTAAAACTGTTCTACGACTCCTAACAGGATGTACGAGTTCCAGTTCTACGAAAGTAGACGTCGACCTGGGAGCGGGAATGGATATGAAGGGTGGGTTACTTCCCCGTCCATTGAAAGTGGTTTTACAAGTCTATCAATTCTTTTCATGACGAACAAAATGAACTTAATAGACTAATTGAACTAAAAGGGAAACGTCTACATCTTTAGATGAAGTAATAAACGACTCCAACTTGATGGCCTAATTAAGGTGTTAAATCTCTTTTTTAATTTTGTTCGAAAAGTCTTTTTTTCCCGAATCAAAAGTCTCTCTAATCTCATAAAATAAAACGGGTTAGTCTCGGGAAGTCGTATTTCTCTGTAAGTATATGTATATATACTTGTATAAGGTCTTTGTAATTAAATATTATGTAAAAAATTTTATGGTCGAATTGCCATAAATAAATGTTTTTATAAAGTAATGGATGAAAATTTGGAAAACGACACTATTGTCAAACATTTCATGTCCTTACGTTTTATTGATGTTTCAAATTGTGTAAAAAGGCACAAACGTTATCACGAAAAAAAAAAAAATTACTTTGTCATGTGTCTCTACCCAAAAAATTAGTATAACTTTTACGTATAAGGTCGTTAGTGGAAACTCTATCAATGACCTGACTCGTTCTAAATTTTTTTTTTTATTCACGTCGTTGACTTTTGATAGACGTACATGTAAAGTTCCACCTGTGTTCGAGCTCGAGACATGGTTCGTACGAACGGGGGCTTCACCTGTCACAATCGTTTTGAATTAGAACGAGAAAAATTGTAACAAAAACCACAACGTAAATGTTACTTGGTTGTCATATTGATCTTTCGTTCTACAAAAAGGTCAAGATAGTACAATTCGTCTCCAGTGTGGATTCCTAGTGTCATGGTAAATAAATGTTTTTTTTTAATTTTTATTTAATTTTTAAATTTTGTACTAAATGGGAAAAACGTAATGACAGATAACCATAGAACTTAGACAAAGGTTAAAGAATGTAACAGAAGTCACCTTCGTTTTAAATTTGTTGTGTTTTGTGTAACGTATTTTTTTTGGGGGGTTTGAGGGTTTATTTGTCCTAAGGTAACAGTAATCGGATATAGGTAAAATTTACGGGCTCGGTTTGTTGGATGTTATTTAATTATAGCCAAATAAATGTAGTGTATGTGATACTTTAAAATTAAATTAGATATTCGGAGTAACACTTTATGACCGTTTTGACTGTAAGTACTAAAAAGACTACACTTCTCACGTTATTTTTCTCGTTAATGTGTATCAAGACCTGATGAATGAGGTAAACATTTACTCGACACAGATTATTAAATTCTGACATAATCTTTGACTTCTTTCGTTACAATATTGGAACTATTGACCCTTCAATAATTTTGGTAAATTAAGTCGACTCTTTCCATTCGCTTTCAAAAGGGAAATTAAAACAACAACAATGGTGATAAAAGACACGTGTCTTGGAAATTTTGAAGACACCATATCATTCTAGTAATTATAAGTGTCCTTTTTATTAGGGGTATCGTGAAATGTTCTTTGACTAGTCACTACTTTTCATATTAATTGTTCTTGACATTTGTCATAGAAGTGTAAGTAAAAGTTTACTTTTTTCTTTTAAATACCCGTATTTAAAGTTAAGTTCTTTTGTTTGTGGGACTTTCCCTTTTCTTGTTTTTCTCCTGTGAATTTCTATCTCTTCACGAGAAAAAGTTTCATTTATGTCTAATTTTTCAGATCCTTATAACTAGTTCATAGTTTGACTATTCCTTGTATAAGATATTTGATGTTTTATTTTTGGAAGTAACTGTTTTTATGTATTTGAGACAAAAGTAAAAACCTTTAAATAAAAATTTTTTCCATCTTCTTTTATAGACCTTTTGATAAAATTTATATATATATATATATATAAAATTTTGTTATCAATTCCATCCGTAGGTTGTCGTTCGACGTCCATAACTCTTTCTGGAACATTAATAACAACACCCGTAAAAGGGGTTTTATTTTAATTATAAACTTTTACGAGTTATCTCCCAAAGAAAATTGGTATCCTTACCATAGAAAGGACAGTACACACATCTGAAAACTTACTACATACTAAGAAATTATAATTAACATAGAGCTATACTCTATGGTCATAAAGAATAATATTCGCATTTTGTATTGAAAAACATACCTATTATATGTATGAAAAATTCATGAAGCTGAATTTGAATTGTTCAAGTGGTAAAAATTTTAATTTCTTATGTAAATATTTTTAAGGTAAAATTTTGATTTTCATATAAGAGATCGTCATACATATTTATATTGTACAATGACATACTAGAATTTTGTTTAGACTTTCACAACGTTATTAAATTCTCGATCTTGTGACTTTGTTTGTCGTTTACTAAAATGATAAAAAATAGGAACTTTTGATATATTTTGGGATAACTTCCAAAATTTTGATACTAGTCAAATTAACAAATTTGATCGTCGTATAAGTACTAAGACCATACAAAATATGTATACATAGTCAACTAAACTTACCTCTTTACACTTAAGTTACTGTTATTTTTCAGAAGAAATGGATTTTTTCACGTCTTTTTTAAGTTCAAATTTCAAGTCACGAGAAATAAAACGTTTTTGTTTGTTTTAGGGGTTTCAATTTTACATTTTATTTAGAAACGGTGTGTTTTAAATGGAAACCTATATCGAAAAGATTACAGTGTACTCTTTTACGGAATTCGTTTTGTATATGCCTTATATCTTGAGTCCCATTTTGAAACTTCAGGTACCACAGAAAGTGGATAAAAAGGAAAGGAGTCAACAAAAGGGTGGTGAGGACATTAGTTTTTGATACATTGTGAAAGTCTGAACAAATTTTGTGTATAGATGCGTTTTATTGAAGTCTGTTTGGATGTTAATTTTTCAATATTCCTTTTCTCTATACAGAAAGAAATTTCAAGACATGAATTTAACAGTATATGATGTGTATTGTTGTCTGTAAATCGTCGTAAAAAAGTGTAGGTATTCTTTTAGTTTAATTCTTCAATCGTTATCGAGTCAATATGGATATTGGTAAAAACCTTTGTCATGTTAACTTTACGTTTGGTTCCCTTAATTCTACTACGTTTTGAAGTTTACTACATTATATGTCTTCAATAGTCTTTCAAAGTTTATTGGAAGATTTCGTTTATGTATTCCTAAAACCAAACTTTTCACTTTACTTGGTCTATACACCATGTATTTCCCTTTGGTGAAGGATGACTGTCTGACGAATAGTTACTTATGAAGTTACTAAAATCTCAGTTCCTGTTTACGTTGTTTTTTATTACAAACTCCTATACCTCCTTCGTGTATTTTTAGAAAGTAAAAAGATTATAAAAGATAAAACTGAAAAAAAAACCAAACAAAAGGACTTTAGAACCGAACGACCACTGATATTGAAAAACACAATCTTTTTTTTATCTCTACAATGGAGAGTTTAATGTTATTTAAGGGACCCAATCAATAATGACGTCTGACAGAGAATAGATGTCTGACTTAGTTCATATTGAGACTCTTCGAATAAAGGATAAAAGTTTTTATGAAGTTCGAAAGGATAGGATGCACTCAAAGATCAAACGACACGTATTAAACATCTAATTAAATTTTTACTTTATTTTATTGAGTTTTATAACTAAGTTCCAAAAGAATATTTTAGGTGGAGTCCATTTACATAAATGAAGAGATAAACTTTTATTAATGTTCTAACCAAGTAAAATATATGTTGTCCTTTTTACTGTCAACTATATTTTTAATTCAACTATATGTTAATTGTGTTTTGTTGTATCGTTTAGTTTATTAACCTCGATTATACGGGAATGTGTATTTACCCCTTGGTTGGTAAGTACATATAATGAAATGAATCACGAAGAGTTGAAGTTTAGGTCATTGATGACTAAAATGACTACTGCACTTTGACATGGAAATTTTTTACCGGAAACTTTTGAAGGACACTGTATAAGACCTTGTTACCCAAATAATCTATTATATACTATGTTTAATTCGTTAAACATTTGACGATGTACAAGTAATATTTCGACCGTAATTGATTTGTCTTTACAATGAGTGTCCAGAAGGATGTTTAAGTTTTTGAAAACTTTTACTGACATAAAATTTTTATAAAGAAAACCGAACTAGTTAGTAGAGATAGTGTATATAAGTTAGGGAGGGATTACTGTTTCATTTAAAATTACATTTGAAAGTATAGGGCATCACGTGCGGTATTTTACATTTGTATTCTCGAAATAGTTACTTTTACCATTTCTCCTTTTTACGTTTTGTCTGAACACTTTAATTACACAAGATATATATGGAAATTACTAACATACCTTATCTTTTTGTTGGTAGTACAAACGATAGTTAAACACGAGACTAATAAAGAATTACTGTTTTCTTTTACCAAAATTTGATAAAAAAAAAACATCTTCTTTTATAAAATTTAAAGTAATTCATATTACGAAGATCTAATCAGTAGGAAACAGCGAAAGTCTTGCTAGCCATTATTAGAGTCTACTCGGACGTCTTACTCGAATGGATGGAGGTCCAGATAGGGTAATAGAGAAAAGACAGGCACACACGACAAAATCATGGTTAGTAAATAACAGGTGACTACCAGCGTAGAGGAAATCTGAGGTTATGTCTGTATTAAATCAATGGTTTTACGTGTATAAAAGGAAAAGCCAAAAAGTTTTGGAACTTTCCTGTGCATGTCTAAATATCATATAAAGATGTCTTTTATGAAACATCCAGTCTGATCTGAGAATCTATTAATAACTGTTACCTACGAAAACTCAAAAAGGTACGCTGCCGTACACGCGATTCTCAATTAACGGAATAGTGGACTCACATGACCTTGACAATCGTTTATTTCCCCATAAAAAAAAATAAAATTTCCCTCGACTTGTAAAGTGACCTTACTACTTTGTAAAAAAAATTCGTTAAAATTAGTTTGTTACGTTTCCATGTAACCCAATTTGTAAAATATTTTTAAGTTCGTTTTAATTTTTGAATCGGCTAAAGTTGTAGAGGTGTTTAAATTGGTCATTCATAAAACCAGTTTAGGTGGAAATCGACTTAATTACTCGTGTTACCGTTCTCTGTGACTTCATAAGAGGAGCCGTGTTACCTCCAAAGAGAGTGAAAGGTGTAGCGTGTCAGTGATGTACCTTTGAGGGTCTTACTACTCGTCAAGTCAGTACGAGATGTGAAAAGAAAAGTTACTTTTCACTACATAGCGGAACAAAACGAAAACTGTTTTATACCTGATTTGTGTTCATATGTTATTGTTCTTAGGTTCTCATCGGTATGTGTTCAGTTGATACACATACAAAAATAATAAATTTCGGGTGGTAAGTCGAATAGACAGATTTCTATACCATTGTTTGCCAAACAACAAAAAAAAAGTATTACTATGACTACTGGTCAGTTAACTTCCCTCCCTTTCAGGTTCTGTCGTCAAATATGAAGTCAGTTACTGTGTTTGTATTGAGAAAACCGAAGCTCTGAAGACTGAATGACGGAGAGGGAGTTTCTCCAGTTTGTGACTACCGTTTGTCCTGTCGTGCCTCAGACGACCGTATACTTTCAAATTAGGTCCTTACTAGGTCCTTATCAGGGACGGTGCAGAGGAGTCTAGGGAGACAAAGAAGTAAACATTACACACTGGTGGTAGGATTAAGGGTCTGACAGTCGAGTATCGACCGGGCGTGGTAGATGAGGAGCAACTCACACACACTCGTGCGGAGTCAATTTCGGTGTGCTGACTCCATTCTGTCCCGCACTAACACGATCCTTTCTCGTCATAGGTCACTGTTTGTAGGGAAAGAACAATTGAAAGGATTTCACTTTAGTTATTGTATTTTTTCCTTTTAAGAAAAAGGAAGACCGACTGCAACTTGAAATCGACCCAAAGACCAATAGTCTTGACCATGGTGAAGAATAGAAACATAAAGTTGTAGTAGATTTCCCCTCTTTTATTCTTTTTTTGTACAAATTTTTTACAAATTCTTATTGTTGTCTTATTGTTGTCTAATTATTGTCTTATTGTTGTAAATATTTAACCAAAGATGTCAAAAGATTTTGTAATTTAATAAGACTTCGTAAGAGGTCAAAAATTATAAGTCATAAGTATGACTTGCGTTCTTTATTCTTGACAAGACAAAGTTCCTTTTTTTCTGATATTGATGCTTCTTGCTCGGAGTTTCCAGGAGTGTAAGGAATTTTCTGTACTATATTCATTCAAAATCGAGTCACGTAAGAAACCACTGTATTCGATTATTGAATTTTTTATTCATTGAAAGTCAAGAGAATTGACTTAATTTTTATTTCGAATTTTTTGGACCTCTTCCTTTCCGACTCTGATCAGGACGACGGTAGATGTCAAACGACTCATCGACTGAGACTCGGTACGTGAAAGGGACGTACCTAAGTGAACTAGGAGTGTTGTTGAGATACACGACCCGTAACAATTAGAAGGACAAAATGTTTACTTCTTTGATTCCGAATTTCTCCAATCGGTTCTATTGTGTCACCACTTTGACCCTAAACTTGGGTACAAAAGATTAGGTTTTTGGGTACTAAATTGGTTGAGTTACATGACAGAAAAGATATGAGAGTCTATATCGACTCCTTGTAAACTATCTTCCCTTTTCGATTGTCGATCCATAACTCGAGAACCGATTTATAAATCTGGCATCTATCTAAGATTCCGACCGACTTTACAATGTACGGAATCTCTAGTGTCAGTCCAAGTAACAATACACTTGTATTCAGAACTGAATCTAAACTTCCGTGATCGGAAAGAAATAGACTCCACACACCCGGAGTATGTTCCTGAGTGTTTTTAGAGAAACTTTTGGACCTTTTTAGAGAGAATCCGGTTCAATGGAGAAAGTATGTACGATCGACAGTTGTAATAACTCGTTCCTTCTCTACCGAAAACTGGATTTTAAATTTCTTCTCGATAATGACTGTCTGACCCATGAGCTTACATTTTTGTTGGAATTAAACCACAGAAGTCCATTATTTTCGTTTTACAGAAACTCCCGATCCGATCCTCGATTTACACTCTTCATTGGGTCATATTTCATGGTCCCTCACCGTCTCGACAGTTTTACTCTTTGTACATGGGGTAAGGTGGACGACGACGACGACGACGACGATTCAGTGAAGTCAACACAGGCTGAGACACACTGGGGTCTCTGCCGTCGGGTGGTCCGAGGGGGCAGGGACCCTCAGAGACCCGCTCTTGTGACCTCACCCAACGGTAAAGGAAGAGGTTACGTACTTTCACTTTTCACTTTCACTTCAGCGAGTCAACACAGACTGAGCTCTGGGTTATCTGACGTCGGATGGTCCGAGGAGACGGGCACCCTAGAAGGTCCGTTCTCATGACCTCACCCCACGGTAACGCAAGAGGCGGTAAGGTGGATTGTCTGAAATTTAAGTCAAAAAGTTCCCACAATAAGACCGATTGTTTCACATAAACATTCTCCGGTTAATCCGGAGGGAATGAAGTGTCAGACAAAGATTGGAGGTGGTCTCGAAGGAGTAAGTAGTTCTACTTAAGTGACGTTTTTACGTGTGATGAGGAGACGTACTTGACCAGATGTCTGTGTAAATCATAGCGAAGTGACCTAATTTAGATGGATTTCTTAGTTCTCTATTTAATAAAAGAAAAG
Source organism: Capra ibex (assembly GCA_006410555.1). Lineage (NCBI taxonomy): Eukaryota > Metazoa > Chordata > Mammalia > Artiodactyla > Bovidae > Capra > Capra ibex. Next base: position 65,739,935 of record SJYO01026388.1, on the reverse strand, counting down.
ATCCTCTTCAATCATCATCTTAGACTCCTTAAATCCTTTTAATTGAAACAAAAATAACATAAGGGATTCATTGATGACGTTTCGGTAACCAAAACAAATTTTTTTTCGGACTTCCCCCTCGTCCAAGGAAGTTTTAAGTATTTGAAGTCAATCTAGTTTCCGATGACTCTCAGAACATTACCACGGGAGATCACCGTTTTAAATCCTTAGACGTTGGTATGACTCCTATACTCTTCTTTTAAATACACAGTTTTATGTTGTCTATATTTTTATGTTATTAAAAGTATGAACGAAATAGATCCGAAAAACCGAATTCGTAGACAAACTATCTGTATGGAGTACTCGTACAAATCTCTTACTTAGACGTGACCTATTGTATCGACGGCAAGAAAGAAGGTCCAGCGATTCAAAGACGGGAGAGAGCAGGTCACGGTCGGAGCGAGCACGCTCAAGTGGTTGTTGAGGTCTCCGGCGAGGAAAATGCGGAAGTTACGGTGGTCCCGGTCCCTACACGACTCGTTCTGAGGAACTTCGGAAAGGACTCCTACTAAGAGGTTGACTTACTAAACTATGTACTTTCTCATTGGGTCTTTTACTTTTGAAATTAATTATATTTTAAGATAGAGGACTATCGTAATTTTGTGTGAACTGACTGTTACATTGACTTCATAAAAATATAAAATGAAACATTAATAATACATAAAATAATACTAACAAAATTGTTACTTGAAAATCTATGAAAAGTTCATATATCTTTATGTTGTATATAATTATTTATAAAGTAAGATCAAGTATATGATCTTGAACTCATTTTTTTCACTGTTAATAAACAACCTTACCTACTACCCATATGACTATGTTGAAATTTTTGTCATTTTTTTTAGTGAGAATTCACAGGTTTTTAATTTCTATTTAATTTATATAAATTTAAGTTTCTGTGTCTAAATTTATATACATAAACATAATAAGTGAGACATGAAAGGAGTGTGAACTTTATGATGCGAAGCCGAATCTTCTTTTTACATCTTAAATAAGTCATAAAGAAAAGTCAGAGGTTTTCCACATGTATTGGTGTAAGGAAAGAAAGATAGGTAAATAGAACAACGAATGGTTTATCTAGTGTAAACAGAAGTTGTCTAGAGTCCTTAAATAACGAAGGAAAGGGAAGGGTTGGATCTGGGAGTACTGGATTGTTGGAGTACTGACGTTCAGAAATTTTGTGACAATTTTTGACTGCAGTCTAAGGAAGAATGAAATCCTATGTAAAGAAAGAAATCTTTACATTAAGTATGGTATTTTAAACGAGGATTTGTTAAGTCATTGAACTTCAAATAAGTCTTCCAACATGTTGATGATTAAGAGTTCCTCAAAGTATGAGTTTGGTGGGTTTGTTGATGTACTAATAATCGTCGGTGAAAGGCAAAGGGGGAGTAGAGTCAGGAACCGTTAGTTATTAGAGGAGGCAGAGGTATTTAAAAGGAGAAGACTTGTAAAGTATGTCTACTAAGTGTGTGACACACCGGAAACGCAGACCAAAGAAAGTGAATTACAGTTCTAAGTTAGGATACCATCGTATACCGTCATGAAGTAGGAAAAATTCTTGGCTCATTATAAGATAACATACCTATACCTATATATTGTAAAACAAAAATATAAGTAGTCAACTACTCGTAAACTCAACGACGGTGAAAAACCGACAATACTTATTACGACGATACTTGTAGACGTGTTCAAAAACACACTTGTGTGCAAAAGTCAAGAGAACCCATATGTGAATCATTACCTTAACAACCCAGTGCATTGAAGTACAAATTGAAGAACTCTTTAATGACCTCAAAAGGTTTCTCCAATGTGATAAAATATAAAGGTGGTCGTTGAACATTCCCAAGGTTAAAGAGGTATAAGAATTCTTCTAGTAGAAAGACTTATGTTGGTAGGACACTTCACCATAAAGTAACACCAAAACTGAACGTAAAGAGATTACTGTTTACTATAACTCGTAGAAACGTACACAAATAACCGTTAAACATACAAAAGAAACCTCTTTTCAGATAATTTTGGGAAACGGGTAAATTTTAACATGATAAACCGAAAAATAACAACTCATTCTTATTTTTTTTAATTCTTAAAAAAAATTGTGAGACCGATAATCTGAGTTATCTATAGTAATACAAAAGACTGAAGATTAAAATCTTGTGTTAAATAACAAAAGAAACCAACCAAAACTAAATCCACAGTATAGACTCTCTGTTGACACATTAGATTCCATCGTTCCTAAATATGAATCCAAAAGAAGATTCTCAAAATATCAAAATAGAGAATGTAACTCCAGAAACTAGGTAAAACTCAATATTTAAAAACACATACCACACTCAGCCTAAGAGAACGTACACCTATAGGTGACAGGGTTGTGGTAGACAATTTTCTGGTGAGAAAGTCGTAACCTCAAAGAACCGTAGGTACATCTTTTGACTGGTATGTACATACCCGAATAAAGACCTGAGAGTTAAGAAAAGGTAACCAGATACATAGGTAGGATTACGGACATGGTGTGATAGAACTAACTAAGGGCTAAACATTGTTGTGACCTTTAGTTTTACATTGAATCTAGAAAAAAGAATTTTTTTAAAAAAAAAACACATACACACACCGATAAAACTTAGGAAAGGTAAAGGTATACTTAGAATCTTTGTCGAATAAAGAAAGAAGTTTTTTGACCGAACCTGAAACTGTTCCTAACACAACTTATATATCTAGTTATACCCCTCATGACGGTAGAGTCGTTATAATTTAAAAGGTTAGGTACTTGCATCTATAATTAGGTAAATAAATACAGAATTAAGAAATTTACTACAAACTTAAAAAATCGTATAAAAAATCACATACAAGATCATAAAGTAGAAAAACTATTTGTTTTGAGGAAAGAATTAAATTAAAAACCAAACAGATAACGATCACATATCTTTACGTTAACTGAGAAATATACCTTGAACATAGGATTTTAGAACGACTTGAACAAATAACGGATCTTACACAAAATAAAAAATTAATTTTTAAATAAAACCGACGTGTCACGTCCAACGTCCTAGAATCAAGGGGTTGATCCCTAACTCTCGGGTCCCGGTACTGTCACTTTCGCGACTCAGGATTGGTGGTCGTCAGTCTTGGTGACACACACACCAAAGGAATTCTAAAAGGTATCCGTCCCGACAGTAGACGTTTCTCTCTGTCAAAGTAAGGAAGGTAAGGTTGACGTACGGTTGATATGAGAGAAAAACGGATTTACGCGACCAATTTCTGAGATCATGTCACAATTTGTCTTTTCCACTCTGGAAAACTTAAGGGTTTATTTTAAATCTTATTCAATGTTTCAAACCCCGTCACTCAACTATTCCCGAAGTAATTTATAAATAAACACATATACGAGTGTAGTCAAAATGAGAATTCGATACCGGGAACCAGGAACCCCAGGAAAGTTTCTCCTTCGTAATAAATAGTCCCACCGGTGGAATCGGTTAAGACCCTCGGATGGACCGACCAGAATTGTGTCAAGTCTTAACGTCGAACGACATCGTTTCATGAGGTCCCGTTTTCACCGGAGTCCAACGTTACGAATGGTGGAAAGGGGTACATATAATAGAAGTAATATAGTAATCGAGTAACTACAAATATTTTTAGCTTAAAACATGTCGAACTAGTTAATTAAAACCATTCTTACAAAAAGATTTATTAGTCAGGGGGTACTGAACTTCTCGTCAGGAGTAAAAAATTTACTTAATTTTGACTGGTTTGGAGTAATGGGTCTACTGACTGGTTAGTAATCCTATTTAAAAATTTTACTTTGATGATGTGAGAATGAACGATTATAAATTAGAATGTCAAAAAGATCATTTGACTTGTCTTTTCCTTTTAAAATCTCATAAGATCATTTTATGTTTCTTATTTTCTTTTATTTTTAAGTTCTTATCGATTATCGAGGATAAACTTTCTTTCCACTTTGTAAGTAGTTAAGTGATCAAGTAAGTTCCTGGTTGAAGGTTAGACACGGTTAAGATACCTTCTACCATGTGCTTGATCTGAAATGTAAAATTTATGAGAAGATTCACGTTACTCTCATCAAGACCTTCAAAATATTCTATTTTATTTACAAATGCATTTTTAAAAAAGGTTCAATTCCAATAGTTGATTTCAGGTAATGTCTTAATTTTATTATTATTTCTAGTATAAATTGCTTTCAATCTTTTATAAAAGTTTAATGAGTGAATTTCGAATAAGGAAAAATCGGACTTCGGTACGACTAAAACTAAACGACTCATTTGATAAGGGGACTAAACTCAATCTTATACCGTCTTTTGTTAAAATACGTAAAACGATTTTCTACCTAGGTAGTCAACAGCACTGTCTCTCCTTTTTCCACTTGTATTTAAATATGTGCATTCTTTTTAAATGTACCGAACTTACAAACAAAATATCTATATAATAGGTTTAATTTATTTAGTTGAATGTATCAAGAAGAGATAGCTCTCTAACACGTGGTGGAGGTTTGTTCGGAAATTTCTTAGGGGACAAACCACGAAGTCCACAAAGATGTCCTCACTTCTCAAGTGGGTTGTAAAGGAAATTTTAGTTTCGTTTAACATTGACAATTTCAAAGTCCCTGTGCTTTGATATTAGTGTTTTGGTCGTGACATTTGAGAAATTGATTCTGAATATTGTAATCGACAACTCCAAGTGTTAATTACTCGTGTAAAGTTTACTAGTCTAGATCTTGTCAGACTAAACCAGTTTGTCATTTAATTCTACTTGAACTGATTCTCATTGAACAACAAACGATGAAACCGATCTAATGAAAGAAGTGTAAAATTCGTTTCTACTAAATTCGAATTTGACATTCCTCTAAGGTTAGAAATACTATTTTACAAGTATATTGATATTGAGAATAATAGTTATTAACCATTGATATAATTATTGATCCAGAAGAATGTAATCTTTATTCTTTTATATAATCGTTTAACTTCAGATCACATTACTATCGACTCAGTCTTTTAATCATCAAATCTTTCTGTGTGTAGAAAAAAATATTTGTATACGACCCTTGTCTTAATACGGTTGTATGTGGACCTTAAGGTCTTTAGACCGACTCTCTACCTTTCCGAAGAAAGATATGACAGTCTAAAAGGTCTTTAAAAACAGTTATAAGAAATCTCGTGTCTTTGCCATTTCCATTCAGTCGTCTGTTCTTTTTGACGACTGTAAAATGACTGAAACATCTACTCTGTATTTCTCCCTTCTCTTCAAAGATATTTTCTTCCTACCATCGTTATAATAAATGTTCCGTTGAGACCCTTCGAAATTTTCGTTTTATTTTCATATCACTCCGAACCCTAACGTAAAGACGGGTCATTTCTCTTCATCGATACTATCTTTACTACTCATGTATTAGCCAAGGTCCATCAAGACAGACTATAATGTAATATCAACCTCGATTTTTATACATAAAAAATCTCAAAGAAAGAATCCCGACCCGATTCGTTCAATTATTTCCTACAGGGTTCTAAAATGAAAATTTATATAGGTATAAGGAAAAAAAGTAAAAAACAAAACACCCTAGAATTAAGGGACTGGTCTCTAACTCCGGTCCGGGAGTCGTCACTCTCGTACCTCAGAATTGGTGACTGACGGTCACTTAAGGGTCTATGTGGGAATGATTACAACAGAGGGGTTGGTCTAATATTTACTTTCCTCTATTGCAATTGTTATATGTTGTGTCTCAAAGTGAATATACCGACTTCACCTAACTTCCGAAATGTAAATTTAAAAGAAAGGAAACCTAAAGATATTTCCCCTCATTTTGATCTTACCTTTTGAGGGATTTCAGTTATTTAGTTTAGACAATTTTAGGTGGTCTCTTATATGATTACGGATAATAAATTAAGTTCAAATGTAAACGCACATATTGTTTCCACTAAAATCTGTATAAAGGTTAGAAAACATATGTTATGAGACTTCTAATATTAAATTTGACGTAAATAATTCAGCTATGTTGTTTGACGTTTGTCGATGGTAAACTCACAGAAAATACTATTTAGTTATTATTCTGTATATATCTGTATATATCTCAGTGTCGTATCTCATTATTCTGTATATATCTCAGTGTCGTATTTTTATACGAGAAAGTTTAAATGGAGTGAAATCTTAACACCAAATGAGAATTAAATCAATAACAAATTACTAGTGTATTAAAATATTCATATTTCATCCTATAAATTTTACGTCTCTAATATCAACATTTATATACTGTTTGGGTGTCGTTTGTAATAGGAGTTACCACTTTTTAACTTTCGTAAAGGGGATTTTAGTCCTTGTTCTGTTCCCACGGGTGAAAGTGGCGATGATAAGTTGTATCAAGACCTTCAAAACCGGTGTCGTTAGTCTCGTCTTTTTCTTTATTTTCCTTAGGTCTAACCTTTTCTTCATTTTGAGAGTGACAAACGTCTACTGTACTAGGAGATGTATCTTTTGGGATTTCTGAGGTGGTCCTTTAATAATCTCGATTAGTTACTTATATCATTTCAACGCCCTATATTTTAGTTGTGTGTCTTTAAGGAACGTAACGATATGTGATTATTACTATTTCATCTTTTTCTTTAATTCCTTTGTTAAGGTAAGTGGCAACGTTACTTTTCTTATTTTATAAACCCTTATATAGATGGATTTCTTTGATTTCTGGATATATATCTTTTGATATTTTGTGACTACTTTCTTTAGTTTCTCCTGTGATTATCTACCTCTTTATGTGGTACAAGTACCTAGCCTTCTTAGTTATATCACTTTTACTCATGTGATGGTTTCGTTAGATGTCTAAGTCACGTTAGGGATAGTTCGATGGTCGCCATAAAAAGTGTATCGATCTTGTTTATTAAAGTGTTAAACATACCTTTATGTTTTTTGGAGCTTATCGGTTTCGTTAGAACTCTTTCTTCTTACCTTGACCTCCTTAGTTGGACGGACTGAAGTCCGAGATGATGTTTCGGTGTCAGTAGTTCTGTCATACCATGACCGTGTTTCTGTCTGTATATCTAGTTACCTTGTGTTATCTTTCGGGTCTCTATTTAGGTGTGTGGATACCTGTGGAATAGAAGCTGGTTCCTCCGTTCTTATATGTTACCTCATTTCTGTTAGAGAAATTGTTCACCACGACCCTTTTAACCAGTTGGTGAACATTTTCTTACTTTGATCTTGTTAAAGATTGTGGTAAGTGTTTTTATTTGAGTTTTACCTAATTTCTAGATTTACATTCTGGTCTTTGATATTTTGAGGATCTCCTCTTGTATCCGTTTTGTGAGAGGCTGTAGTTAGTGTCGTCCTAGGAGATACTAGGTGGAGGGTCTTATGACCTTTATTTTCGTTTTTATTTGTTTACCCTAGATTAATTTTAATTTTCGAAGACGTGTTGTTTCCTTTTATATTCGTTCCACTTTTCTGTCGGAAGACTTACCCTCTTTTATTATCGTTTACTTCGTTGACTGTTTGTTGATTAGAGTTTTTATATGTTCGTTGAATACGTCTAGTTCAGGTCTTTTTATTTGTTGGGTTAGTTTTTTACCCGGTTTCTTAATTTATCTGTAAAGAGGTTTCTTCTGTATGCCTACCGATTGTTTGTGTACATTTCTACGAGTTGTAGTGAGTAATAGTCTCTTTACGTTTAGTTCTGGTGTTACTCCATGGTAAAGTGTCGTCAGTCTTACCGACGCTAGGTTTTCAGATGTTCGTTATTTACGACCTCTCCCACACCTCTTTTCCCTTGGGAGAATATGACAACCACCCTTACGTTTGATCATGTCGGTGATACCTCTTGTCACACCTCTAAGGAATTTTTCAACGGTTATCTTGACAGAATACTGGATCGTTAGGGTGACGACCCGTATGTGTGGCTCCTTTGGTCTTAACTTTCTCTGTGTACATGGGGTTACAAGTAGCGTCGTGACAAATATTATCGGTCCTGTACCTTCGTTGGATCTACAGGTAGTCGTCTACTTACCTATTCTTTCGACACCATGTATATGTGTTACCTTATAGTGAGTCGGTAATTTTTCTTATGTAAACTTGGTCAAGATTGCTCCACCTACTTTGACTTCGGCTAATATGTCTCACTTCATTCGGTCTTTCTTTTTGTGGTTATGTCATATGATTGTTTATATATCCCTTAAATCTTTCTACCATTACTATTGGGACATACGCTCTGTCGTTTTCTCTGTGTCTACATTTCTTGTCTGAAAACCTGAGACACCCTCTCCCTCTCCCACCCTACTAAACCCTCTTACCGTAACTTTGTACATATGATGGTACATTCTTTGCTTAACGATCAGATCCAAGCTATGTCCTATGTCCTACGAACCCCGACTACGTGACCCTACTGGGTCTCTCTACTATACCCCTCCCACCACCCTCCCCCCAAGTCCCAACCCTTGAGTACATGTGGACACCACCTAAGTACAGTTACATACCGTTTTGGTTGTGTCATAACGTTTTATTTTTCTTTCTTTTTTTTAATTTTTTTTCTCAGTGATATCACATGACCCTCCTCATATTTGACCTTGGTATACCTGGACCCAAACTAAGAGTGGAGACCGAAGATGTACGTCTCCCTAGAAACCGTTTAGTCAGAGAGTCTCTTGACCAAAGGAATTGATATACTATTTCTTCATTATAATTATGAATGGAGAGTCCTTACGATGGTCCTAATTTCTATTACTTCTAATAGAAATTACTCAATTTCTACTGTGTTTTACGGTTCTAATCTATGACTTACTACATATGTAATTTATCTTTATGGAGGAAAGTGTACCTCTACTTTGTTTAATCTTTTATACTTCATAAATAGAGATCTAATGGTAACACTTGTATATAGAAATTTCCTTCAAATTTTAATCCGTAAAAATCTCAGACGTGTCAGATACCAATCATAATCCTAAACACTCCTTATGACTACAATTTTTCCATACATAAAGTCATGGTAGTTTATCTTAGAATTTATGAAAAGTAAACATAAATTTATTTTTAAAATTAATACTATTTGTGTAAAAAATCCTATTAATTGAAATTACTGATTATTTTTACCAATTTAGATTTATCTAAAAATAATGGACACTATAAAGAGATGTAGATCATTATCATTATGTAGACTTTGTTACAGACCTTGAAAATTTGATCAGATTTTATACTTCCATGTCTGTTTATATAAACAGACTACAGTCTGTTGACATAGAGGAAACACAACTATTTGTTCACTATTTTGTGTCCTTTGATTAAAGTGCTTACTCAGTTACGTATACGAAATAGTGAAAAAAGAATTTGACTTGACATTATAAAATAATCAACTGAATAAAAATAATGGAATTATACATGTTGTATCACTAAGTTATAAACATATCTAGTATGAGGTAAATTTCAATAATACTTTAACCCGGAAAGGACCACCAGGTCATCGATTCTGACATGAGAGTTACGTCTCCCGGACCCAAACTAAGGACCAGTCCCTTGATCTAGGGTGTACGACGTCAATTTCTAGGACGTATGATGTTACTTCTATCTTGATTCTGGACTTCGTCGGCTTATTTATTTATTTTTAATTTTTTTATTTCAATACTATTTTATACCCGACATTAGGGGTACGACATGTTATATAGGAATATCGAATAAATAAAATATGTATCAACATTAGGGAATGGAATATAACGACAAGAAAGGACGGGAGATGGGCGACCATTGTGGATCAATCAAAAGATGTACACACTCAGACAAAGACAAAATAATATGTATAAATAAAAAATCTAAAGTGTATATTCACTATTATGTGACATACGGAAAGAGACTGAAATAAAGTGATTCGTGTTATGGAAGGTACAGATATATCCATTGACCATTTTAAAGTAAGAATAAAACCGATTCATCATAAGGTAGTATACATACATATACACACACATATAGATAGATAGATAGATAGTGTAAAAGAAATAGGTAAGTAGACGACTACCCTGTGAATCCAAGAAGGAATAGAACCGATGAGATTCTTACCGATAGTAGTTTTTCAGGTGTTTATTGTTTACGACCATTCCTACACCTCCCTTCCTTTGACGACTACCCTTAAATCGTGTGTCGACCGTCCTTACGCTTGACCACGTCGGTGATGCCTTTTGACGTGTCTTCAAGAGGTTTTTTAATCTTGATGGAATGCTAGGTCGTTAAGGTGAAGCCCCATATACCGACTTCTTTTACTTTTGTGGTTATAAGTGTCCTGACAGAGTTGTGATTCATAATGCAGTCCACATCTAAAAGGATCTACGGAAAATTCAAGGGTAAATATGGAACACACTGAAAAGAAATTAGTCCTTACCTACAACTTAAAATAGTTGACGAAGAACAAAAAATTTAAATGATTACACTTAAGGTATCTAACTAAATATTTACACTTCAGTTGAGATGTAAGGACCCTATTTAGAATAAACCAATACTACTTAATAGTACTGGTCTTAATAGGTAGACTATATGACAATCCAAGTTAAACGATTTTAAAACGAATCTTAAAATTGTGGATATAAACATTTCTTATAACTAGATATACATTAAAAGAAATGAAATTTTAGTAACCAAAACCATTGTACAAGATACTTGTATAGTAATTGTTCAACCCTTCGTAAAGACGAGAAATTGAAAACTCTCAAAATTTATCTTGACCATGATAAAGAAGGACTTTACAACTGTCTTAAATGTTTACTTCGGTGACTCCGGAGTTAAAAGAAACAGGTTCCAAAGATTGAAGTTAAAAGGATATCATAAGAGACCCAATAGATAAAAAAAGAACTCACTTGAAACCATTATACACAGAGTGTGATGTAAACGGGTAAAGGATTCAAAAAAATTAAATGACCGGATTTCGACAAGTATCATAAAGGAATAATAGGTAAAATTAATCGTAGACATCTTAGATGTCTTCAGTGAAGAGAGTAAGAACTATATAAAGAAAGAAACGTTAGTCAAACCGAACTCTAGTTAAAATAACTAAAGTCTCTAGTTCAAAAAATGAAGTAACTGCAAAAGACAGAGTAACTAAAGGTGAACCTATAAATGAAAAAAAAAAAGAAGACAAATGAGACCCAAATTGAACGAGAAGAAAAAGTCAAAGATTCCACCTTCGACTTCAGTGACTAAACTCCTGTTGAAGAAAAGCGTCTCAGCCTGTACTGTCTCGTATGTGCAGTACAGAAAAACTTATGTCTACAAAATCACGATATTAAAAAAGTTCATATTTGTGAGTTAACAAAAAGAGATAACGATACGAAAGTTCAATGAATTTAGAAAAGAAGAGATTACAGATTAGACTACAATTAAGGTAGGTCATATAAAAAGTAGAGAATTGTGACATCTAAAAGTAGAGATCTTCAAGTTAAAACTAAAAATATCGAAAATACAAGGATGAATTGAAAATTCATATTACGAATCCGTGAGTCAACACAGGTTGAGAAACGTAGGGGTACCTGACCTCGGATGGTCCGAGGGGACAGGGACCCCTAATAGGTCCGTTCTTATAACCTCACCCAACGGTACGGGAGGAGGTCCCCTAGAAGGGTTGGGTCCCTAACTTAGGTCCAGAGGACGTAACGTCCACCTAAGGACTCGGTGGTCCCTTCGGGTTCTTATGACCTCATCTGTCGGATAAGGAAGAGGTCCCCGAGAGAGGCTGGATCTTTAGCTGTGCCCCAGAGGACGTAACATCCACCTAAGAAATAGTCGACTCGATGGTCTTATGTCAAGATTAACATTATGTCAATATTGACATTAAAACAAAGTGAGAGTTCCAAATATATAGTCCTCATACAAAAATCATATCAGATCGAATGACTTTATTATGACGATTGTACACCCTCGTGCATGAAAGATGACTCGTGACACGATCATTCTTGAAATACACATGACAGAGGAAATTAAACATTGTCTAGGATACTGTAATCTATAATAAAGATATGAGTAAAATTTATATTACTTCAAGTCTGTATGATTGAACAGATTCCGGTGTATTGACACATTGATCGTTTCGATCCTGAATTTAAGTAAGAAGAACTGAGGTTTCGAGTATAAGATTTTTATTCAGTGTTCAAATTTAAATATTTGGTCATTTTATACCGATTAATTGATTTTTGAAAGTGTTATTTCAAGGGAATCTATTACCAAAGAGATTTATAGTTACTTATAAAATCGAGATTATAAATTTCTCGTCAAAACAAATTTTTCAAGTTCGATTTGACTAGTAAAGAGTGTTTATATGTTCGTGTATTTCGTGAGTTATGAAAATTTCTATGTCAAAATATTTCTAAAATATTAGAGAGTGTTTATCTAGTTGTTTTTATAAATCTCCTTTTAATAGTTTAGAATAAAAAAGACTATTAGACATAGATAGGAAACTTATGTCTCATATAATTTTCCTTACTGTGTTAAACAGGATTTTATCTATATTAATAAAAGTGTAGTTGTATACGGAAATTTTTCCTAAAAAGAAAACAAAGATATATTATCCATAAATAAGACACACCTCTCACCATATTTTGTCTACATCATAAAACATAAAGAAACTGTAGTGACCACTCTTTTTTATACCTAACTACTCTACCTCAGGGAAAATATTGTCCTTAGACTACTTCTGTGAAATAATGGTCATAGTTTCGTATACGAGAGTTCAAGAGTTCTTTTCGAAACTTAAAAGAGTACCTCATCTTCCCTACCTGTTGCATTCCCTGGAATCTTTTATAAAATGGAGACTTCTTTACTATCACTATCAAAACAATGAATGGACTTCTAAGAGTGTCCAAAGAACTGACATTCACTCAGAGACCTAAAGACATCCACTCTGTTCTATGTTCCGAACAGGCAACAACCACTTCGTCTTGCAAGACCGATAGGCGTACAACCATTCCCCGTTCATTATGTGTAGGTCGTCTCCGGAATTTGAGCCGTTTGAACTCTTGTGTTACTTTTTGAATAATTGTCTGTCCTTCCGAAATCAGAACTTGTTTATGATGTCTTTCATTTTTACCGTCCCTGGAAGATTTGGAGTACTAAATCATATGGACTCACCCTCTATTTTGACTAAAGAAAAGGAGTACATGAACAAGTGTTCATTGACTTACTTTTATTTAAGAGTGACATATACTGCCATTCGTTTAATTTTCGTGAAGAGGTTTGACTTATGTTAATACGTTATAATGCAAGACTGCCCTCCTTTACGATATAAACACAAATTTTTGGTTTGTTTGTTTTTGGAGAATGGACTTTCAGTACTACACAGGTAACCGTGTCTTCGTCCGTTCCGTCTACGGCAATGAATTCCTATGTTACAGGGGTGCTTCGTGTTTACTCCAGAGACACTACAAGACGAACATTCGTGTCAAGACCGAACCGTTACTCTAGTGAAAACGAACGAAAAGTCTTGTATAATGACGTATGACCAAAAGTGACTAAAGGACTCTCCTCCTCCCTCTATGTCTCTGTCCAGAAGAAAAGAAGTTAAAGAGAAAGAGTAGGAAAAGAAGTCCCTGTAACACAAGAAAGGTCCCAAGTACACGTCCACCGTGATTCGTCGGACACCTTAGGTCCTTGCGGTAAGAGTCCTAGCGGGGAAAATTGGCGTTATATCATGGATTTTAACGGTAAAGTCATTTATTTTTCATAAAATGAGGTCTGTCATTTATACAAATAAGGTTGAGACTGTGTGTGATCTGTGAGTTTTTATACATCTTATATATGACTTGGTTTTGATATGTGACCGAGCGACTGTCCTAAGTTTGGAGTTCGTACCATAGACTTAGACCTTTTTCTAGAGTTATTCACAATGTTCTGACTATTTACGACCCTACAGATCTTGATCCAGAGTATGGGTGTGGACGGTTCACATGAGAGCAACTTACATTCATCTGCCGTAGATCCCGACGTTCCAGGTTATACCGTCGGGTCACGGATCGGTACACTTGACACCGAGCAGGTGTGACACCGTACGACACTCTCACTTTATATCCGACCTAAACTTCCGAATCGTGTCATTTTAATATTATTTCATTGAGTTATTATAATTTTATGACTAATGTACGATTTTACTAAATCGTAAAACGTATCTCACCCGATTTACTTTAAACAATATGATTTTAATTAAAGTGAACAAAGAAAATGTAAAATTATACCGATGATCTCGGTATAATTTTAAATTTTATGATCTTTTAAATTTTATGATGTACATATTATATATTTGTTCCTTATACGATCTCTCGTTTTAGTACGAAAAAAAGGAGTGTAAAAATTATATCCTTCTCATATTTAAAAAAGAAGAATTTTAAAAAACAATTTAATGGAAAAGATTAAGAAGTTTCTTCTTTCTGCTAGAATTCTGAAGTGTAAATCTCTAATTTTTATCGATTCACACGTTATAAAATTTTTGAAAAGTCAAAAAAGGGATGTATACATGATAGGAAAACGAATGTCTTGTATGATAAAGTTCCATAGGATCTTACTCTGTCTTGTTGTCATAAAACAAAAGTAAAAGATACATCATTAGTAAAATCTGTACTATGATTACAAATTTTTTTACGTTTTGAACTTACCGACATATTCATTTACTATAAGACCTTAGAATTAGGTACTTAAGGAAGTTAATTTTCGTTTTCTGACATTGATAGAGGTAAGTCTTAAGAATCTGACTAAGTTTCTACTTTTCGTTTCCGAAGATAATTTAATATCATTTCGTTTGAAAGTTCCCATCAGGTCGTCGTCTCGTATGTATGGTGAGCCTCTGTGTTAGTGACCGACTTCTTCAGAAACGAGAGGAGGGCCCCCTTCCAAGTCACGCTACTGTTCGTGACAAGGGTCACATCATGGTTGGGTGTTTGTGCCCCTTCCCCGACTTAGACAGAAAGCTCATTTTCAAAGTGTCTTTACTTCTCGTCTCTAACGAAGGGCCCTAAGAAATAGTTACGACCAATGTGAACTCGAGGCACTAGCCGACTTCCTTAATAGAAAATACAGACTTTACTAAAGTTTACAACACTCTAATAAGTTCAATATTTTATTAGTACAAAAATCAAACCATTCTCACTCACTTTCAGTGAGTCAACATAGGCTGAGAAACGCTGGGGTACCTGGTATGCCATGTACCTAAAGAGGCCCAGTCTTATGAAAGGTTGGGTCCCTAACTTGGGTTCAGAGAGCGTAACGTCCACCTAAGAAATGGTAGACTTGGTGGTCCCGTCAGGTAAATCAAACAAAATTTAAAATAGTTTATCAATTAGACGTTCTTCTTTTTAGATTTCGTAAAAATTAAAATGGACTTTTCTTTTTGTTACATGAAAATACGATTGTTAAAACGGGTAACGAGTATTTACTTTGTGTTTCCCTTTTTAGGTGTGAACACTCTTGACTCGACCCCCGTCGGTCCCCAAAAAACCTACGTACTAGAGACGTCAAAGCCACATCGAGAGACGACCATAGAACCGACGAAAAGGTTGAAATCAGTAATGATGGAAAAGAGTACCTCTTCTTTTACCGTTGGACCTCTTCCTTTACCATTGGGTGAGGTGATAAGAACGGACCTCTTAGGGTACCTGTCTCCTCGGACCATCCGATGTCAGGAACCCCAGCGTTTTCAACCTATACTGAATCGCTGATGTGGTGGTGGCGGTGGAAAAGAGTACACGAGGAGAAGGAAACCATATTATATCAAGTGCTAATCCGTCATGGTCGTTTCACCCATAAAAGTTAAAGGATCTAATTTTTTTACGTAAATATTCATGAGACTAAGATGGAAGTTTAAATGGTATACTACCTGAAAGAAGAAGTTTAGACAGGTATACTTTCGGAATTAGGTATTTTTAAATCGAAAATAAAAAGAATGTACGATAAAATTGACCTTAGTTGTAAGTTGAATCCGTAAAAAGTAATTGGACCTGGACCGAGTAAGAATTGAGTTAGGGTCCATATAAGTCCCTATGAATATTTAAGATGATTATTTGGGAGAGAACAGATGTCAATGGAAGAAGAGACACTGGTTAGAATTCAAACAAACTTCGAGACCGGAGAAAAGAGAACCTTACGTAAAGGTTTACGAAGTGCTTTAAAAAAGGACAATTTAGTTTTGTGTGGTAAAGGGGTTCAGAGATTTAAGAAGATTACCATGATAAATATAACTGTTGTTGGGGTAAGAGGAACCCTTTTTGTAAACTGTACTCAGCGTTAAAACCAAGAAGGGAAAGTGAAATTGACATACAGAGACTACCCTACTGTTCAGGATGTAATAAGATTATAAAGATAGAAGAAAGGTAATGGCTAGTTCAAGGTACTAGGATAAAGTCCGTAAATAGTGGTAAGTAGATGTTAAGGGTTCTCTGGCGGGGTGGAAGTGAGACAGTAACAAGATAGTGTTGAGTTTAAAATGTTTCATGTGAAAATTAAGATAGTGGAGATGGAATTTTTAGGTGTTACCAAGGAAATGAATCCAAATATTTTAAGAGGTGTTTTGTAGAAGTCGGATGGTAGGACCGGGGAAGACGGTCAGACGGAACGAAGTCAAGTGACACCCTTTATTTGGTTCGATAAGTCACAAGAGGTGTGTATGAACTGTGAACGGATACGAGAAGAAAGACTAACGATCGGAACGGAAAAGAGATGGATGAATCTACCACAAATAAGAGGTAGAGTCCACGACAGCAGGAGTACTTCAAATAGGACTAACGATTTTGGTAGATATCAAAAAGAGAAAACTTAGAACTATCGAAAAATAGAGGAGGTACCGTGATCATCGTGTAAACAAGACATGAATAAAGACTGAACAGAACCCGGAACAAGATTGCACTGACTTTTAAAGAACTCTTGTTCCCGAAAACTGAGGAATGTCTTAAATCGTATCACGGAACGTATACTTTCATCAGTTGACTATGAACGACTTCTGTCTGGATATCAAGTGTCATAGATCTCGTTACACAAAGACGATGTGATGACCCTATATAATTTGAAAGGTCATCGAAGATGACAAGTGTAGATTATTCAGTAAGGAGTTTAAGATACAAAAGTTACGATAACACTTTCTTTACTGAAGTATTATAACACTTTTTACTTTTTGTGCAAGTTCAGAAGATTTGACATAAAGTACTTAATTTTTTCCATAATGACTTAGGATACATGTGGAGGTGTTTTCGAAGAATACCAGTTTAAATCTAAGTATTCAATTTTTTTTAAGAGAGGGGTTTATTAATATATGTTGTATTAAAACTAATATCAATCGGAGCTTTTGTTATTTCGGTGATCAATACTGTCGTCGTACCTAATAAAAATTGACATCAAAGATTTTTACGAGAAGAAAACGGACTCTAACACACAGGACAATGTCTAATACTGTGTCCTCTTTTCTTGATCAATTATATTTATTTTGTTGGAAGATATTCGCTGTCGAGTGATAACCCATTCACATTATACCATCACTACGGTCTAGAATTGAGAAGTATAAAGATGTCAATAATGTCATTTTATTGTCTTTAAATTTAAAATAAAAGAAAACTAATTTTATAAACAATAAAATTATTTTGTCTGTGTATGTTCCACTTGTATGTATGACTGGATATAATAGTCAACCCTGAACCACTACATTTACATTTAGTCACTATATTCTTTTGGACTATAACATTTAAAGTTATTTTTAATTCGACGTATTTTCGAAAAATGACAATAGATAATTTTAATGTTATCCACTAAGTGTTGTTAGATATTAAGTTTACAATTAAGTGTCCGGTTATTTTGTAAAATTAAATTATCTGATTACTATATGTCAAATATTTGATGTTCACGTAAAAATAATATACTGGAGATATTTTTAATCCAATAGTTTCTTTGAGGATATCGATCTAGTTATGCCCTTTTACTTGACTTAGTCTTAGTTGAAACTTGAATGTCTTGATTCAACGAATAAAATACACAGACCTTGACAAACTTTTGTTCAATCTTAGAATCGTCAATTCCTTGACATTGATGGTGATGTACCGTTGTAGCCCGTCAAACTCGGATGACTATTATAAACAAAAGGGGGTCACTGAGTCTTTCACGTTCAACGAGTCAGTAGTCTGAGACACTGGGGTTCTTAAGAGTTCCGGTCTTATGACCTCACCCATCGGAAAGGGAAGAGGTCCCCTAGATGGGTTGGGTCTCTAGTTTGGGTCCAGAGGACGTAACGCCCACCTAAGAAATGGTCGACTCGGTGTTCCCTTCGGAGACGGGTCACATTTTATTAATGGTCAATTCTTAGAGATGGTTTTTTATCAAGTCATCGTACTACTGGAATTTCCCTTTAATAAATCCGCTATATTCATAACAAAGTTACGTACATAATTTACTTCAACGTTAATCGAATCCCGTAACTTTATGTACCCGTGTGTCATTTTCTATTCGATTTAGATATTTTCATGCCTCGTGTGTGAAACTAATTTTATGAATTTATCATGGATTCACACTTGTAAGAAAAATAGTAAGAAAAATTTAACTATAGTATAAAATGACTAAAATTTTTTCATGAGGATGTACACAAAAGAGTCTAAACATCTATGATTTACTGTGTTTTAGTATCACAGTGTTTTTAATTCGATTATCATAAATTGCAATGACTTTAAGACCCTGAGAGTCCCTAACTTCTTTTGAGACCTGTGAGAACAACCCTCCCTTTACGTATTCCAATTGAAGTCTATGTGAACACAAGTTTAACGTATAAAGTAAAAATATCACTTCCCTTGATGGGAGAAGAGTTTTGTACAATATGATGTAAGATCTTGAAAAAGACCCAGGGAATTGTGGTCACAATTCCCAGATGTCCCCAGACGGTATGATAGAAAGGATACAAGTCCTTGCCTTTGAAAGACTACTGTCACCTACTATAATACGGATGAGTATTATTGTGTAAAAGATAGTGTTGACTCTATTCTGATACCAAACTTTACGATTTTAGTCATTCCACTTTACCTGGTTATGGATTCAGAGATAATATGTATTTTTCTATCAGTTCGTTAGATCTCTTAATGTTCACTCTTCTACTCCACCCACTCGTTTATGTTTCCTCGTTTAGATCAAAGATTCTGTTTGTACCCACCTTAGTAGGTGCACGTCAATTTATTTTCGTCATCTTTAAAGATTTTCTTTAGACGAAATATACATGATACACTTTAGAAATTTAGAAATGACTTTGCAGTAAAAAGGGATAAGACCTTTATAGTCCTTCGACAAAACCTCGACCTATATTTCGTTTTCCTTATACGCTCTATATAAGTGAGACGAAAGGATTACCTATCCAACATATATTTCATGATGTCTCTTTGTTTATGAAGGGTTGAATAATAGTAGTTTTTCATTATGACTAAGAACTGTACTCTAAGTGACACTATTTCTTTTGGTCAGTATATAAAACTTTTATAATAAGAGTATTTTTATTCAATTATTTAGTATCACGAGTTCTACTCAAAAGTCTACCGATTATCTTTAATTAGATTTTAGTGTATTTAAAATTAGAATGTGACTTAAAACAAATGTATATTTCATACTCTCCTAACTCATTTATCTAATAAAACCAAACGAATTTAAATATAATATTAATAGAATAGTATATGTCTACCGTAGGTTTCGGACAATAAGGAATTTGTCAGTAAAATTTGAATTAAAAGTCACTTTTAGATAAGATACCAGTAAAATTTAAAGGACTGAAAAACAAAAAGGTAATTTCTCTAAAATTGATGACGTATAAAAGTAAATAAAATGAATGGATTCAGTCCGAAATCCAGTCATCCGTTCGAATTGAAGGAACTGTAAAAACGACTTTTTATTTTACGTGAAAATTTCAAGACTTCTTATAGACTAAGTAAGAATAAAGATAGTTAACAGGAAGTTCTATCCTCACTTACAAAAATAATGATTTAGATCTCTGATTCTATTAATTTTATACTAATTATTACAATACCAACCTTTCATTTAGAATAAAAGTCGAAAAATTTTTCAAGCATGAATGAACTATATTATAGAAACTCACGAACTTCGAGAGTGAAGTTCCTTCGGAAAATTTAAGACTATTAATAAAGAATCCGAGTATCCTTTCCCAATCCGAAAAAATTCTCTTCGTCAGTAAAGAGTCTTTCTACAACGTCTATTCCTGTTGTCTCCGTATTCTGTCAGACCCATACACTATATTATGTTTGAAAGGTCGAGGAGTAGAAGTGTAAGGAAAATTTCAATCATAGAACTTATATCCTACTTGGATGTAGTTCGACTTCATAAACTAATGTAGTGTTTTTATCGACCGAGTAGGTAAAGAAGTATATACGATTGTAGAGATAAATGTAAAATCATTTTTTGTTTTTGTTGTTGTTTTTTTTGTTTCAGTACGAGTCAGATCGTATAAATGTTTTTACATTTGATGTCTATAAAGATAAAACCTAATGCTATAAATTTTTCAGATACATTTTTAGAATGACCTTAAGTGAAAGGTAGGAGTCAATAACGGATTTAGATGTTTCACGAAATGTCAATCCTCCACAAAATGATGTAGATAATACAATCACCGTTACGTACGCATTGCCTTGTAACGAAGGATTCACTTTAAAACTTATGTGTAAACGCACAATTATGTACTTACGCATATACAACAATTTAAAACCTACCAATCCTCTATAAATTTTTTGTCTGGGACGATCAGGTATTCCCGCGGTACATTTGTTTCTCTTTAGGTCAGTATCGTGTGTTGAAGGTGTAGATTTTTTTACTGTTTAAGTAACAATCCCTTTTCCGTAATCCGATTCACCCTTCCCTATCCACCTTTAGTACAAAAATAAAGATTCTAAGTAATTAGATTAATCGTAGGAAAGTTTTTTGTTGTTGTTTCGCAGTTTATATACTTAGTCAGAATAGGGTAAAACTGTCTCAATTGGAGTCAATTTCGTATTTTTCATTATCTTTTGCCTTTATCGGTTTACTTTAGATAGTACCAACTAGAGTATATTTATCGTAGACCAGAGTAGTGACGTACCGTTTATATACCCCTTTGTCACTGTCTGAAATCAAAAGACCCGAGGTTTTAGTGACGTCTACCACTGACGTCGGTACTTTAATTTTCTACGAACGAGGAACCTCCTTTTCAATACTGGTTGGATCTGTCGTATAATTTTTCATCTCTGTAATGAAACCGTTGTTTCCAAGTGGATCAGTTTCGATGCCAAAAAGGTCATCAGTGCATGCCCACACTCTCAGTCTGATATTTCTTTCGACTCGTGACTTAATAACTACGAAAACCTGACACAACAACCTCTTCTGAGAACTCTCAGGGAACCTGACGTTCCTCTAGGTTGGTCAGGTAGGATTTCCTCTAGTCGGGACTTATAAGTGACCTTCCTGACTACGACTTCGACTTTGAGGTCATGAAACCGGTGGACTACGTTTCTTAACTGAGTGACTTTTGTGGGACTACGACCCTTTCTGACTACCGTCCTCTTCCCCTCCTGTCTTCTACTCTACCAACCTACCGTAGTGGCTGAGTTACTTGTACTCAAACTCATTTGAGGTCCTCAACCACTACCTGTCCCTCCGGACCCCACGACGTCAGGTACCCCAACGTTTCTCAACCTGTACTGACTCGCTGATTTGACTTCAGAGGAGTTAAGTTTTGTAAAAGATTTTACATTGTAAATTGAAAGCTTTCTTGAATCTTCAAAAATAATGCATAGTATCCATGTTACATGTGTCTGACTATTATAGATATATCATTGTCTTCCTCTTTTTGATCCGATCATGTCAGATTTCTATGGGAAAGTGTTAGTCTACATATACGGAGAGATCTGGACTGATGAGACTAAACTAATTCAATAAGATATAGAAATCTTGGTCACGAATATTTATAACTTACATGTATATGTAGTAGACCCCTTGAACAATTTAGTCTAAGAACGTGAAGATTGTCCGAGGGTCCTCTACGACTACGAGGACCAGACACCTCGTAGTTCCAGAGATCTGATGTTCATTGAAGTTCTATCCTTTGTTCTGATTAAGTAGTTTAGGTATACATCTGTGTCATTCAGGTGTCGTTTGTTAAGAACTTATTCGAAGTTTTAGAACAAACATTTTGTACTTTACAGTTCATACCACCACTCCTAATTCAAACCTTAGTCTGGTCTATAATGGCACATAGATTAAGTTACTTGATCATCCACACACTGGCATCCGGTTGGTGAAACGGAGAGATTTGGAGTTTAAAGGGGACCTTTTGTCTCTACCTATTATTACGGTTAAAGTATCAAAACTTCTAATATTTTCTTCTGTATTCGTTTTGTAATTCACGTTATAGACTGTGTCATATCTCGACTATTTGTAATCAATGATCATTATGATTTGTTCACTTTATTAAAAGTATTCGACATTTTACAATATGTCTACTCGGTAATTATATGAACATTTGTCGGGGTATAAAGAAATAAAGATGTCATTAATTTGGGGTTAAGATGGGGTTAATTGATTTTTTTTTTACCTTTTGTTAAAAATCCTGTATTTATATCTTGCCGTACATGTTGATGTTCGAGTTCAAGTAAAGTTTTCCATTTAAGTTATATATAGATTAACATCTTTCTTTTTGTTAGACTCATTGGACATTCTATAAAAATACTCCTTCCCCTCTCCCCTTCACCACCTCCCCACTTTCTAAATTAAGGAGTCGTAAAGAACATATTAAACGTAAATGCAGAAGTCCGAGGTATCGGGAAAGAAAACATCAGAGGTAGATTTGAGTAGACTACTTGACTAGTATAGTAAAGTCTATGACTTAAAAAGATGTCATCATAAAGTTAAAAAATATTTCACATTAAAATAGACGACTATAAGAGGTAGACAAGTGAGTGATACCGGTAAAAGGGTGAAATCATGAACTTGTATAATGTCGTCGACGAAATTTTGAAAACCAACGATTAAAGTTGTAGATCCGGTGGAACACCAGACAAAGATGACTTACTAAATATTTTAAGAACTAATACCCAGTATAACCCAACCGGTTTTTTAAGAACCTAAAAGAGTATTCGTGGATGTCTTTGGACTTGAAAAACCGGTTCGGTTATAAAGAACTAAGACTTAAAAATAAAGTGTACGGATCCTGGAAAACTAACTTACACCTGTATTCAAAACTGACTTATCACCTGTTATACAACTTCAACTCATACCTAATATAGTAGTTGGAATTGTCCACAACTCAAAATCAGACAGTACGTCAATTTAAGGACCACCTAGGAAGACTAGTGAGAACCAAAATAAGAAATAATCCCACCCAGATATAGTCAATCTTGAAACAAAATCCCATACCGAAAGTGCGATTCTTCACTAGGAATGAGAATTATTCACCGGAAAGGCCCTAAAGTTGTCTTACTGTCCACGAGTCGTTCCAAAGTGACGTAGATGAGGATCGTGGTGCACTGAAGAGCACAGTGACCCGTCGAGAGTCGGAGTCTCGTCCACGGACTCCGGACCACCACCTCAGAACTGGTCGAGTATACACGGGGTCTGGTTTCCGTTCCTGGATGTGACTTGGATGTGTGTTCTGAAGATCCTTACGGAGAACCTCGTCAAGGAAAGAGAGGCCACGGATGGGAGTGTTCAAGTTCAGTGAAATCGGTGGGTCTTGAAGGTAAAGAAGGAGGAATCGAATTACTCCGATGTTAAGGTGAACCCAAGCTTAGTGAGACGCCACGTTGTCCTTGCATGAGAGGTCAGTCTCTCTCCACCCCGTCTTTCATCGACATCTGAAATAGGTCGTGAAGGACTTCTAATATAAAAATGGAGAGTCCTCAGAGTCTTCGTGAACGGTTGTGTCAATTAGAACAGTCAACTAAAGTAGTGGGACCTTTTCTTTGAAGACAGGTACGAAACTTCAATAGGTCGAAGGTTACTCCAGAAGTTTGACTTTTGTAATAGTAGACTTACTCAAGGACCTTCCGTTTGACAGACAAAAAGAGAAGAAGTAAACACAGAAGAAGTCGAGAAGGGGGCATTGGGGCATGGAAAGAAACAAAACTTTAGGAAACAGTGAGTTTCGATATTTTATCGAGAATAAAAGATACGGAAACAGGTGTCATCTTTGTTACCTTACTGCCATTTCTTCAAATAAGTTAAACCTCTTTTGACGTCAGTGTCGTCCGACGATTGGGTTCAGAGACGAGAAAAATATTTAGACTTACTCTTATAGTTCGACCGACCGACTTATTCGTCATTTCTCGACGTAAACGAACGTTTCTTATTACTTCAATATGAACTAGTGTTATTAGTTCAGACGTTATCACCAAAGTTATGGTTACTTTCTACTTACTACAAATTCTTTTCGTTTAGAACTCCATTCCCCCGACTTGGTAATATGATCTCTACTGTCTAGTCAGTACCAACTACGAAAAATCAAAAAACGTTCCTTTTCAAAGAGACAATGTCTCTAAGAATGACAAAGAGACTTAAGTTTGTCTACGAAATATTAAAAGGAAATCGAAGAGATGGGTGACACAAAGTGTAGAATAAAAAGATTCCTGCTAAAGAATTCCTTTTGTCTTGATATTGAAGCGAAAAATCTTACACCGAAAATATAATTTGTTACATGGGTGTTATGTTCCTTTTTACTGAAGAAGAATACTGTGATGCCTCTTCTACGGTTTTTTCGTTTACCTAGAAATAATAACTCTTTCCAAGTTTTCAATCTTATGTCACCGTTCTATTGAAAAGAGTGGCCGTCTCTAGGTTACGTTAAGAAAAGTTCCTATTACAATTTTACATACGTATATTTTATTCTCGTTAGTCTTGAATTTTTTTTTCTGGTTTTTAGTCGAACATCCAATCCCGTTCACTAGGGTCCCCTTTCACCCTGGTTCTTCATCTTTGACGATAGTGTGTAATAAAATTATCGATAACCTTGATATCGATCTTTATTATAGTTAAAGATGGAGGGTACGATCTTATATTTAAGACAATTAAACCCTCGTTAAATAAAACGTTTTATGACGTAGGTACATACACAGATCGAGAATCACACGTACAAGTTATTTGTACTGTTACAAATATTATATTTATATTTATTTGTTTTATATTTATATTTATTTGTTTTCGACAGTAACCTTAAAAATCTTTCTTCGACTTAAAGAAGTGTTCACTTTAGTTTATTTCTCTTTTTCTCTTGTTTAATTTATATTCGAACAATTAGTTTTTCTGTTGAAAACCTTTATGTTCTGTGAATAGGTAATGGATTTTACTTCCTCTTTAAAATTTCTCTATGATTATGGACGGTCCATTTCTCGACCGATGATGTTCGAGAGAATTAAGAACTTGAGGATCTCGAAAACAGAAGTTATAAAAAGGGTAGAGATACATGAAAAGTGTTTAAGTACTTTATATTGTAGATTCTATAGTAGTATTAATTTCTGTAGAGTATCGGTAAAGGATCTCTTCCGTAATTTGTTTGAATTGTATCAATTCACGGTGTCCGACTTGACAAGGGGGTTTGACCATACGGCTTCGGAATTCGGAGTGAATCCCGAAGTTTTACAGTGGATACACCTCTGTCCTGGAAATTTCTCCACTAATTCAACTTTATTCCGGTGATTCACTCATCTGGTTAGGTTAGACTAACCGTGTATATTCTTCTTTAGACCTGTGTGTCTGTGTGGTCCCCACGTACACGGATCTTCTGTCTGATACACTTTTGTATCGTTCTTCCGTCAGTTCCTGTCTCCGGAGTCTCCTCTTTTGTTTTTGTGTGTGTGTGTGTGTTTTTGGACAGTGAGGAAACTAGAACCTTAAGATCGGAGGTCTTGGTAAGATCTCTTTCATTTAAAGATAATAAATTCGGTGAGTCAAACATCATAAAAGGATACCGTTGAGATGCTTTATTTATATTATTCATTACTGTATTTTATCTAGCGGTGTAATTATAATTATCAAGACCAGTTTGTTATCAACTGTTTTTTATAAAGTCATTACATTGAAATCAAACCTGATTAAAAGAAATACAATCCTTCGTTTGTCGTTCAATAAAGATCTTTCTAGTGACGTATCGGAAACTTACAATCTTTTTCTACTAAGACATCTCTGCGTATATGTCATTCATGACCATATATTCTGTGTCTGAAACGACTCGTATAAAATAATACGTTAAACTGTCTTTTATGTCAGTCTTTGTCTTAATCTCAAACTTATGCACTATACGGTTTTAGGAGTCTGAAATCAGTAGGACTTTTTCTTTTTCTTTAAGTAAATCTCCTTGAGACTGAATGTGTCACCAAAATTTCATGGACAGACACTTTAAATCAAGAACTGGTTCATTCCCATTCATAATTATAATGTATTATTAGATAAAAGTTTCATCTTTTATAAGTTCAATGGACATTTTCCCCAAATTACTTATGAACTGAGTAGAAGAGAAAGTTCTGTTCGAAGACAAGAAAGTTACCGGTATAACTCCTAATTTATATTTCTGCTTGAAGATATCTACATCGTCGGCATAAAACCCTACTTATAACCCCCTATATTTGATCTTTATAGTCACGATGAAACAAAATATTATTTAATCTTATTAAATTTTTGAATTTTAAGAACCTTGTTTTATTTTTTTAGTTTAATTTTAACATTTGTTTTTTGTTAATTTATGTATAGAAAAGTTTAAGTATATCTTTTAAGGTTTGTTTGGAGACTCTTTAACAAAAAGTTTGACATTTGTATTTACTTAACCCTTCTCTCATATTCTGCTGGGTGTATAATACTTTCGTCTATGTACGACATCATATCCTAGTTCTTTGACCCTAAGACTGGAACTGATTCAGTAATGGTATACGATAATGAAACCTATACGTAAACTGAAGAAACTCCGAGTTTAAGAAAAGAACTTTTTATTTTCCCGACTCAACGAAATTTTACGTCCTAAATTACTCAGTCACTAAATTTTATACTAAGTCTTGTCTAAGATTGTCTGAATCAATCTTGTGAATTTATATTTTTTCCTCATTGACCCTGTGTACACCACCGTCTCACCATTTCTTAAGTAGACGGTCGCGTCCTCTGCGTTCTCTGTACCCAAACTAGGACCCAACCCTTCTAGGGGACCTCCACCTGTACCGGTGGGTGACGTCACAAGAACGGACCTCTTAGGGTACGTATCTGCTCCTCGGACCCCGATGTCAAGTACCCCAACGTTCCTCACTGTACTGACTCGTTGATTCGTTCATGTGTACATACCCTCTTGAGTACTTTTGTCGTTGATCCGTAATAAGAGTAAATTTAACTGAAGTTTTGAATGAAGTCAAAAACGATTCGTTCTTTTGGTTAGTAAGGGTTTCATTATCGATTAAGTCTTTAAACTCTTTAATTTTTCCCGAGACGTCCACAATAGAAAGAATATTAATTGTTTATGGTATACTGTTTGCGGATCACATTATACATCTTGAATCCCCACGAGTAATGTACCGCGATAATGAGGACGAACAAAACCGTGTCGTGATTAATTCACTGGAATAAAGGACTGAGAAATAAGAAATTAGAGGTTATAATGAAGGAGGAATGTGAAAGTAAGGAAGATATACCTATAATCATTATTTTGCCCTGTACCCGTCCTATTCGCTGATGTCTTATCTCGATCCATAGATGAAAGACTTATTTCATGAGTATTACTCTCTCTTATTAGAAATCTCTTCAAATTAGTTTTAGATGGTTTCTTACGATTGTAGACCTGGTATGAAATAAGTGTTCATGTAGTACTTTTTAAACAAATTATGAAATTGTTTCTATGTATAAAATCCTGATAAAAATATATTTGAATCTTATTGTTTTTCGAAATATATAAAGACTTTAAAATATTTTATATTTATTACTTATTTTTTAACTATTGGTTATAATAAAAGTTTTACTAAATGTCTTTAATGATACCCTTTCAATAACTAAAAATTTTAAGACCGGTAATTCTAAAAATCATTGTTTTTATTAGTATTTCATACTTGTCCGTTTTGTTTAGGGATATACGTGTCCCTACGATGTCAACGTAATATGTCATGTGAGAAGATATAAAAATGACAATTAAGTGTTATGATGACAATACAGAAAGATCCGACAATAAGAATACGTACTTGTTACTGGAGTGACAGTCACAGTAAATGGACTTAATTGACAGTCAATCCTTTGTTACTTCGGTCCGAAGTCTATCTGTCTAGTCCCTTGAGATGACAACTGAGGACAATGAAAGTGAACTTAGACGAGAAACTCTTTCCATCTGAAGGTCCGTGACATATGATATCAACCCACTACCCATGGTACTACCGTGGGTGCTCGATCTCGAATCTATCTCAAACTACACTTGGTAGAAAAATAAAAAGGTCCAATGGTACATCTATCTTGTCTCAGTATTGGTCTACTAGATTAATATTCGGTATGCTGTCTAAACAGAAACTTAGGAATGTCCGAAGTCATTTAAAAGAATTCTCCATTATGTCATGTCACAACTTCTCCTGTTTGTCACCTCAACCTGTTGGAGTCACATTTAGCACCGAGACTGTGCACAATCGACACAGTGGTTGTCTATGAGACATATGGGAAACTGTCACGACAGTATGCCTTTTGTCCCTTTATTGTTACTCCTCGATTGACTCCAATGACTCACCTAATTTTTTCCTTTACTTCTTTACCTCTTCATGCAAAAAGGAAGATATAGTGGACCCTATATACAACCTTATTATTTTTATAGTCAATGTTTCATTCAGTGTTCCTACATTACATATCGTGTCCCTTGTATGAGTGTTTATGACATTATTGAGACATACCACCCATTACATATTTTTACAACTTAGAACATAAGTTGTGACAAATAGACTTTGATTAGATTATCAAATTCAGTTAATGTACAGTTATCTTTTATGATTTTCTAAGGTTGACTTTTGTTTATGTCTGTATATATTTGGTGTCGACGTTGACACCAAAGACCTTCACTTTTTGATTGTATTCAAACTTTTCAACTTCTTTCAATTGTACAGAGGGGTTTTTATATCGATATCTTTGGTCGTACTGTTTTTTTGAACTATTGTAAGAACGAAAAAAATAAAAAATACGATGGTTTCTTGATAGGAAGTTTATTATAAGAGTTAAGATTCTTTAATTAGCTTCAGTTAGTTTATTAGTGTGAGTCTATCTATAAGTTACAATATATAAGTAATGTGTCTTTTATTACTTTTAACTCAGTTACATAAATTGTTTTGTTATATTGGGATCCTAGTTTTTAGTTTGTCTATTTAATAAGTTTTTAAAATTAATATATGTTTCATTGAAAGTGTGTTCCGTTTTAAGAATTCATTAATTTGAGACGTTCAAGAAACTATTTGACATGTATGTTTCAGGGAAGTTTAAAAAGTTTATTATACTTCCATTTTCTTAGAGATTTCATGATAATTCTATCATATATGATTTTTCCTTTAAACAACTTTTTCTTAATACGTTGACACGAGTATCGATTACTTTCACTAAATTTATAATGGTCTACTAAGTGATTCCATGGTGTTTATGTTTCTTCAGTTATTAACTAAGAGGTATTTACTTCTCGGGAAACGGGTTCTTATTTAGCGGAATAAGTTTTTTACTGGTCTCCACGATTCTCAGTCGGTTACAATTATACTGATCTGTCCCAAGTTAAATGTTGTATGTCTGTTATACCACGATAAAGATTCTCAAAAACTTTAAATTAAAATGATGTATAATTTGAAACTCAACTTTTTTTCATTTAGATAAGGTCGATGGATCTTTAAGTAGATTAAATTATGTTAAGTTACTTAAATACCTCCCTCAAACCCCCCTTTATTTATTATATAATTATTATATTAATTTTTAAACCTAAATTTAGTTTCTAATTTACATAAGAGAAAGTCATTTTGCCACAAAGAGACCGAAAATTTTTAGAAGTCTGTTTTAAGTTTGAAAATACTGATTTTTTAGGATAAACCTACTATAGGGATTTAAATTGATACAGAAATAGAGGTTTGAACTTTAAAACTTTTAGAACCTCACTCAATAATTAAAGTTTCATGGTGAGTAAAAATGAACCCCCCGTTCTCAGGATCTTTTAAGGATAAATTGAGTTCCCATCATGTCTAATATCGGATTTACAGTTAAAAAAGATTTGGTAAAGGAACTTTAGACCTCAGAATTATTACACTCCTCCTATCTCATTTCCGTCCTTTTTATGTTTATGTAATTTTTTTAAGTGTTGGAACCTCATTTTTTAACATGATGAACACAGTATTTAACTTGGGACGAAATAAAATTTTATTCGTTTTTATTTTTAATTATCTCGTTAAGTGTGTCAATTCAGTCTCCTTCTTGACGTTGGGGTTAAATTGACTAAAAACTATTAATAACAGGGTTACTCAAATCTTCTTTGTGTCGGGTTCTCTAATAGTAAATCGTATCCTTATTGTTTAATTATATATGTTTTGCGTTACGTAATCTAGTAAAAGACTACGACGCAATCGTAACGTATATCGTTCCTAATCTTTGTTTTATCTTTACAGATAAAGGATGGATATAGTGACCGATGGTAGAACCTTTTGAAAGACGAAAACTAGAAGTGACTTTTATTATAAAACTATATTTTACAGTTTTAGATAAGTTTCATTTGATTTACTTAATTTACATTAATTTTCTTTTATAAAATTTCTATGATATGGGAAAAGATATTTTAATAAGTAAAAAACAAGTAGTAGACTTAACACCCCACTACTTCTTGGATGTGTTTACTTCTGTTACCTTCCTTGTCCGTATGTCAGTCAGTGGTTGTGACTCAACAGTGTCCCTTTTCATGTTTGTCTCATTAAACCATTGGGGATCCTATCCGAGGGTGTAATGATGACCGGTGTTCTTTTATAACACATATATCAATATTTTTAAGTATATTATAATGTCATCGTTATCGTTAGTCATTATGTAATAGAAAGTCCCATCTGGTTAGAGATCATATATATAATTGAGATTGGATATCATTAAAAAGGTATTCTATGTTCATAAACCGTTTTAGAAGTATATATAACATTCAACCTCTTATCTATTTATTTTATATTCCTCGATTGACAAACACTTTCTTTTACATTTTTAAGAACTATAATCAATTGACTTATTCCAAATAGATCACCGTGTATCTTAGGACATGTTCATGATAGGACTATTCCGATTAAAATCTCAATCGAAAGATCTATGTTTGGAATTTTAAAATATATCTAACATGATGATAGTAGGTCCAGATATTTTATGACTCCTATTATGAATGTTAAAATCCATACAAGTTTATAAATAAAATTATTCCATATTTTATAAAATAAAGTTGACACTGAAAGTTATTCGAATAGATTATAAAAATATTAACTCTAAAACAGGAAGAAAGAATTTTTGTACAAAGATTTAAAGGTAACATAAAGAAATTGAAGATTGTTTAGAAAAAAATATTTCCTTTAAGATGTTTGATAGATAAGAAATATTGTGTAAATTTACTATCTGTAATTTTAAAAGTTTTAAAGAGGTCGAATATTTAGTGAAGGGGAGGAAACTTAAGGACATTTTCAAATGAAGAATAAAAAGAATACTACAATTAGTGAATTGTAGAATATAAAACTCAAATGTGTGTGAACTGGAAAGGGTGACTTGACTTTACTCTTCGACCCTGGGGATAGACTAACTAGTAAAGTAGGGAAGTCCTGAGTCACCTCAAGAATCGTACATCCTTAGAGATCCATTTGTAAACGACTTACTTATTTCGAAAAGACGATCTTCATTTACAGATCTTATATTGACCTTCATTTAGCCAAAAAGACACGACTAAAGAAAAAATAGGGTTACTTTCATGACTCGGAATTATTTATTCCAGTTTTAAACTCGAAAGGGGTGTTTTAGTATGAAAGAAAAAAACCGGTCCACCTTTTATAGGAAATTCAGAGAAGAGTCTTGTTCATTTCGGACAGTTGTAACCGTCCTCGGTTAATGAAGATTTTATCAGAGTATTTTTAATGAGAAGATTTTGATGGAATAAAAACGATTTATCGTAAATCTCTCGGAGTATTTACGATATAGGTCTTTATAGTGTGTCCTTTGTGACTCGAGTCGTTGTAAAAGTTCTTATATTTATTCATGGGAGGAAAGAGTATATTTATATTAATTAATTTCTTCTATTGTCAATACTCTTCTACAATATATATTAAATTTTATGATAAGTAAAGACTGTGATATATTGGTGTACTTACATGTTTTTAATTACGAATAAAATAAGATATATAAAATATAGTCTTATTATCGTTCTATCGTATAGATTTGTACTTATATTTTAATATTTTTACAAGTCATTGAGGTTGTATTTTCATCCGTTGTATTCGGTATTTGTATTCATTTTCTTCTAGAAAAAAGGGGATTGACTTTTACGGATGATGATCAACAGTTTTGAAGGTACTATCGAATACTTTTTCAAGGTTTTTACAAAAATCGTAAAGGATGGAACTTATATAAAATGTTTAATGATACTAATTTGTTCGTGTCTTTTATGTATATCGAATTTTTAAAAAAAAAGAGATCCCATGTACCTTTGAGGACTCTAGTGGTAGAGTACTATACACCGGAACACAAAAGAAGTTAATCTTTACATATATATGTTTATGTATATATGTATATGTGTGTATGTGTATTTAAAACCTATGTCATGATTTTTATAGGGTTGTAATGATTTCACGAGTCACTTCGTTAGACTCAAGAGACTTTATTTCTAGTTTGTCTCTACCGTCTTTATTAAAAGATACAATTAAGTCCTACCGTTCTTAAAAGATAAAGTCTCAATGACAACCAAATAAATTTTTATTTGCCTTTCCCTTTTACTTTGAACATTAAACCTAAAAGAGTCCTACTCAAAACTTATCTCTAAACTATAATCAACCGATTTAATAAGTCTAGTGTTTAAAACCAATACCCTAAATTTACGAAAAGTTTTTCAAAGAGGAGAGAATATACATAATAAAGTTTACTTGTATAACCAACACTATTTCCCGTCTACTACAGGAAAGTAAAAGATATCGTCTCCATGAGAAGAATCATAAATACTAAGGCAACTTGAAGGTTGAGTGAAAAATACGTAAAGAAGAAGAAAGTTTTTATGTTTGTAACAAAAGATCATTGATAAAGGTCTCCAAATAAGACTAAAGATACTATCAAGAATCATAAGTACGTACTGATTGATAGAGGACCATATATTTTGTACAAAATCCATGTTAATAACGGATGATCAAACCAAACGAAAACATTTTCACCAGAAAGGACCATACGTACTTCCCTATGCTCAGAAGTTGTTGAGAAGTCTCGTATTAGTCCCTGATTTGATTTATTTTCAGACACAGATTTCTACTCTTGGACACTAAATAGTTATTAAAGACTCCAGTGTTAAAAATGAAACGTAAAGTTTGTGGATTTTTTACGGACCACAGTATTTAAAGACGTACAATGTTGATATAGGAGAAAAGGAGACTTGGTTTCTCGTGTCATATAAACTTTTACGACTTACTACAAACTCAACGAGACCATGTTTTCTCTCTTAGACCTTAAAAATGGTGATGCGTGAAAAAAAAAAAGAAAATAGACTTTATCAAATTCTAAAATTTTAAATTTTTTATTTTTTTATTTATTTTAATTTTTTTTTGTTGTTGTTTCTATTACCGTGATGCGTGAAAAATATAAATGAATATAACTTCATATGAATGTATAAATAGAGAAGGTTGTTGTGTTCTTTTATGAGATGTGTACCTGTAGTGGTCTACCAGTTGCGGTTTTAGTCTAACTAATATAATAAACGTCTGTTTCTACCTCTTCGAGATATGTCAGTCGTTTTTGTTCTGACCCTCGACTGACACCGAGTCTAGTACTTGAAGAATAACGGTTTAAGTCTGACTTTGACTTCTTTCGTCCCTTTTGGTGATCTAGTAAGTCATACTGGATTTAATTTAGGGAATACTAATGTGTCACCTTCACTCTTTAGCTAAATTCCCTGATCTAGACTATCTCATGGACTACTTGATACCTGCCTCCAAGGACTGTAACATGTCCTTTGTCCCTAGTTCTGGCAGGGGTACCTTTTCTTTACGTTTTTTCGTTTTACCGACCGACTCCCCCAGAATGTTTATCGACACTTTTCTTCTCTTCACTTTTCGTTTCCTCTTTTCCTTTCTATATTCGTAGACTTACGTCTCAAGGTTTCTTATCGTTCCTCTCTATTCTTTCGGAAGGAGTCGCTAGTCACGTTTCTTTATCTCCTTTTGTTGTCTTGCCCTTCCTGATCTCTAGAGAAGTTCTTTTAATCTCTATGGTTCCCTTGTAAAGTACGTTTCTACCCGAGTTATTTCCTGTCTTTACCAGACCTGGATTGTCTTCGTCTTCTATAATTCTACTCCACCGTTCTTATGTGTCTTCTTGACATGTTTTTTCTAGAAGTGCTGGTTCTATTAGTACTACCATGCTAGTGAGTTGATTTCGGTCTGTAGGACCTTACACTTCAGTTCACCCAGCATCTTTCGTAGTGATGCTTGTTTCGATCACCTCCACTACCTTAAGGTCAACTCGAGAAAGTTTAGGACTTTCTACTACGACACTTTCACGACGTGAGTTATACGGTCGTTTAAACCTTTTGAGTCGTCACCGGTGTCCTGACCTTTTCCAGTCAAAAGTAAGGTTAGGGTTTCTTTCCGTTACGGTTTCTTACGAGTTTGATTTGATTCTAGTACCGTAGACCAGGGTAGTGAAGTACCCTTTATCTACCCCTTTGTCACCTTTGTCACAGTCCGAAATAAAAACCCCCGAGGTTTTAGTGACGTCTACCACTGACGTCGGTACTTTAATTTTCTACGAATGAGGGACCTTCCTTTCAATACTGGTTGGATCTATCGTATAAGATTTCGTCTCTGTAATGAAACGGTTATTTCCAGGCAGATCGGTTCCGATACGAAAAAGGTCACCAGTTCATACCTACACTCTCAACCTGACACTTCTTTCAACTCGTAGCTTCTTAAATACGAAGACTTGACGTCACAACCTTTTCTGAGAACTCTCAGGGAACCTGACGTTCCTCTAGGTTGGTCAGGTAGGATTTCCTCTAGTCAGGACCCACATGAAACCTTCCTGACTACGATTTCGACTTTGAGGTTATAAACCGGTGGAGTACACTTCTCGACTGAGTAACCTTTTCTGGGAGGGACTACGACCCTCCCTAACCCCCGTCCTCCTCTTCCCCTGCGGTCTCCTACTCTACCGTCCTACCGTAGTGGTTGAGCTACCTGCACTCAAACCCACTTGAGGCCCTCAACCACTACCTGTCCCTCCGGACCTCACGATGTTAAGTACCCCAGCGTTTCTCAACCTGTGTTGACTCCCTGACTTGACTTGACGTGTTAACGTGAGTAGAGTGTACGATCATTTCATTACGAGTTTTAAGAGGTTCGGTCCGAAGTCGTTATGCACTTGGCACTTGAAGGTCTACAAGTTCGACCAAAATCTTTTCCGTCTTCTTGTTTTCTAGTTTAACGGTTGTAGACGACCTAGTACCTTTTTCGTTCTCTCAAGGTCTTTTTGTAGATAAAGACGAAATCACTGATACAGTTTCGGAAACACACCTAGTGTTATTTGACGTCTTTTAAGACTTTCTCTACCCTTATGGTCTGGTGGACTGGACGGAGAACTCTTTAGACATACGTCCAGTCCTTCGTTGTCAATCTTGACCTGTACCTTGTTGTCTGACCAAAGTTTATCCTTTTCCTCATGTAATTCAGACATATAACAGTGAGACGAATAAATTGAATACACGTCTATGTAGTACTCTTTGCGACCGGACCTTCTTCGTGTTCAACCTTAGTTCTAACGGCCCTCTTTATAGTCATTGGAGTCTATACGTCTACTGTGGTGGGAATACCGTCTTTCACTTCTCCTTGATTTTTCGGAGAACTACTTTCACTTTCTCCTCTCACTTTTTTAACCGAATTTCAAGTTGTAAGTCTTTTGAATTCTAGGTACCGTAGACCAGGGTAGTGGAGTACCCTTTATCTACCCCTTTGTCACCTTTGTCACAGTCTGAAATAAAACCCCCGAGGTTTAAGTGACGTCTACCACTGACGTCGGTACTTTAATTTTCTGTGAATGAGGAACATTCCTTTCAATACTAGTTGGATATATCGTATAAGTTTTCGTCTCTGTAATGAAACTGTTGTTTCCAGGCAAATAAGTTCCAATACCAAAAAGGTCACCAGTGCATACCTACACTCTCAACCTGACACTTCTTTCGACTCGTAGCTTCTTAACTACGAAAACTTGACACCACCACTTCTGAGAACTCTCAGGGAACCTGACGTTCCTCTAGGTTGGTCAGGTAGGATTTCCTCTAGTCAGGACCCACAAGTGACCTTCCTGTCTACGACTTCGACTTTGAGGTCATGAAACCGGTGAAGTACACTTCTCGACTGAGTAACCTTTTCTGGGAGGGACTACGACCCTCCCTAACCCCCGTCCTCCTCTTCCCCTGCTCTCTCCTACTCTACCGTCCTACCGTAGTGGATGAGCTACCTGTACTCAAACCCACTCGAGACCCTCAACCACTACCTGTCCCTCCGGACCGCACGACGACAAGTACTCCAGCGTTTGTGAGCCTGTACTGATTCGCTGACTTGTCTGACTTGACTAGTACAAATAGATGTTAATGGAGAACAACCCAATAAAGTTTAACAATAAATATGTATGGATGACTTTCATACGGAATCCTAATTTTCCTCATAATTACATGAAACCGACTTAGAACAATTTTGTGTAAACTACCAGTAAATTATATAATTTTCTGTTATATAGTGTACAGGTACAAAAGGTTAAGCCAAATATCTGAATTGTATGACTGTTGACGTAAGTGTACCGGAACTCCATTCCACTCTTCTAGCCTTATCATGACATATATCAACCTCCTTTTTGTCGTTATTAATTCTCTCTATAATATTAAGTTTTAATATAACTCTTTATCGAAAGTAGGACACTCTGCCCTTCATGTATGACGAGGTGTAATAAACAAGTCACAATACGATGGTTACAAGTCGGAATTATAATATATAATATCAACGTACACAAAATAATCACAATACTGACTTGAATTTACACTTTGAATTTATTATTCTTTTGGTCTTCCACATATATAAAATTCTCTTCTTTACTAATCGAACTCGTTATAGTCCTTTTACGTTAAAATTTTTCTTTTGGAGTGTATTCGAAAATACCAGGATGTCGATTATTTTACCAGTTGACTTTATACTCCTTCATTTTACGTGAAATCAAAAAGAATAAGAAATTATTAAATACTATATCGTCTTGATGCGTACCTCCTAGTTTTAGACAGGTACTTGTCACAATGAAATTCGATTCTTGTTAGAAAGGTGCTCTTTCGACTACTTTTCAGGGTCGGAAGTTTGTGCAAATAATTTTAATACTTCAATTTGATAATGTAAAATCGTTTAAAAGTTAGGTGATTTTTTTTTTGGACTATTTAAGTCCTAGGAGAATTAAAATTAATTCCTCTTAATTTTCATTACAAGGAGACTTTATCATTGTATATGTATCCAATGTATTCCGGTTATATACCTATTGTTTCCTGTTTACGAAATTATATCGATATTTTAATATATAATGAAACTAATTTAGTTTTGGTTTATATTGATCAGATGTTAATAAGATTGACAGGTGTCAGTGGTAATCTGTTATTCACAATTTTTAGAGAGTATTGTTTTAGAGAGTATTGTAAATTTATCTGTAATAAGTTCCTAATCTCGTGATAAAATGGTCGACTGAGGTCCTGATGGTTCTCGTTTCTGTTCTGACGTCTATTGATTTGGAGACTAGGTTACCATTCTTTATTCTAGATAATAGAGGGGTTTTCATATTTATAATCTTTCGATTTATTTGAGGACGTAATGAGAGTTGTCCATTGTGAACATCTAAAAATAGATTACGTAAAGAAAATTGAATTAATCTTACGTTTCTTATATCAATATTAAAATTCTTATTTATCCATTGTGTTTTCGAGGTACATCCACATTAAATTTACAAATAGATATTTTTAAGACGTGTAATATAAAAAAATCGTGATGTTGATGATTATTTTATTTTTCGTTTAATGGCCTTCAACCTCTAAACGTCGCTAGAAGACCCTGA
Organism: Capra ibex; assembly: GCA_006410555.1. Taxonomy (NCBI): domain Eukaryota; kingdom Metazoa; phylum Chordata; class Mammalia; order Artiodactyla; family Bovidae; genus Capra; species Capra ibex. Next base: position 65,701,631 of record SJYO01026388.1, on the reverse strand, counting down.
TGACGGGGAAGTGATTACAGCGTGTCTGGACGACTCTTTGTTTTGGGTCTGGTTCAGTATGGTGTGTGTTCAAATACATTCACGTCAACATGGAGGATAAATGTCATGTAAAGATTACTGTCAGGTAAAAATTTTTGATTCGTCCAATAGTCTGATACGACCGTAACTATGATACAAGTTATCGAAACTCTATCCTTATATCGTCGTAAGACTATAATTTTGATTATGTCTTCAGTGGTCAATTTAGTCATTGTTAAAAGTTAGACGACAAGAAGTTCCTGTAATCTGTATTGTATCCTAAAACAAGTTTCAGTCGTTAAACTCCCGTATACTATATGACGAATAATTTAAAGAGAACTCCCTTTTTAAATAAACCACTGAAAAAACCACTAAAAAAAAAATGTAATATCCCTGAGGGTTGAGTACAGAGTTTCAACAAAGACGATTCATATAAAGTTTATATGAGGGAATTTATAATGACTGTTTATTAATTCTTTTATAAAACATGGTGGTTTAGACGTTGTAAATTTTATGTTAGTATGGCACAAAATAACGTAAAAAGACTTTAACGAAAAAAACTTTTTGTTTACCTTCCAACACCCGTGGGACGTACCTCTACCGGATGTCTGTGGTAAAAAAAATTGTCATAAACAGTGAAGTACAAAGATACAGTATAGAACCAATTAAGAGTATTGTTATTGTTTTCTCAAACTTTATAATGTAAAAGATTCTACTAGACACTAGTGCTAGAAATTACAATGATAAAAATTAACAAAACCCCGTGGTGTGTGGTGTGAGTGTATTCTATCGTTTGAATCGATTCTTTGTAGACACAAGACTGACGAGGTAACTGGACGGGAAGGGTAGAAAGAGAGAGAGAGAGGAGGCCGAAGGGATAAGGGGCTCTGTGTTTTAACTCTCATGTAGTCAATTATTGGGATGTTACCGGAGATTCCCAAGTCCACTTTCCTACTCAGTCAGTCAGTGAGAGGCAAGAGAAATTTAGGTTTTGGTCTTTATTAATTCGAACCACTCCTTCCGTACAGTTTTTGAGTCCTTCCGATCTTGGATCCGGAGAATTCGGTTTGTCAATAGGTTCAACACCGTCATTTCCTTTTCAAGAACTTCCTTCAAGTTTCACGATGAGGTTACTTGTGTACTTACTAGTTCACTTTACCGGAACGAGACTATCCGTCTTTCGAAGTCACCAGACCTATCTTCTAAGGTAGTCAGTGTTGTAGGGAAATTGGGTTTTGGGTTAGGTCTCCTTCCGGGATTGAGAGAAATTAAAATACTTCTGACTCTCTTCATACCTTCGACGTCTTTTGAGACTTCGACCTTCTCCGACCAAGTATTCGTAATTCTTATCTTCGGTAGAGGTGCTATGTCTTTATGTTTCACTTCGTCGTTCAATAGGTCCTTTAGATCATTCTATTAATTACTTCCACCGATATGGTCAGTTGTCTAAAGGTTACATCTACTTGTCTGAAGATGACCTTCTACGGTAGATCCTGTGAGTATCAGTCCCTCGAACCCTATCGACCCGTTACCTGTTTTCGACGTACAGATCCGGAGTCTTCAATAGTCCACACTTTAGTTGTATACACGTGCAATACTGGTCATAAACGGAAAGATGAGGAGACCATTTTCTGTATTGCAGTGGTAGAAATGTCAGGGACTCTCTCGAGAATGTCTCTGTAAATCTCTTACGACTCGTGATCTGACCCGAAGGGTCCACCGCGATCACCATTCCTTGGGCGGACTGTTGCATCCTCTGTATTCCCGTGTCCAAGTTAGGGATCGAGCCCTTCGAGGGGACCTCCTCCCGTACCGTTGGGTGAGGTCATGAGAACGGACCTCTTAAGGTGTCTACCTCCTCGGACCACCCGATGTCAGGTATCCCAGTGTTTCTTAGTCTGTACAGACTTCGTTGAATCGTGTGTGCTCATGACTTAACTCAAATGTTCCTCACAGAAGATAAAACTTGACACAGAATGACAGAAGTAACTTATCCCTCGAAAACTTACTGTCAAAAAAAAAAAGAAAAATTGAAAGTAGTTTGATTACTAAGATCTTTTGTCTTTTTGATCAGAAAGATTCTACTGTCTAATTAATATCCATACGTACATAATTAGAGACTGTATTATAGATGTATATATTTATTTGAAAAGGAACTATTTCGGAATTCTATCGTCCAGAAATTTGTCATCTCTATATACCTTTGTTAAGTTCACAGATAACCATCTACGTATCTACTTTTTCTCAATATTTATATGTTACCTTATAATAAGTCGGTATTTTTACTTACTTTAAAACGGTAAACACTGTTACACCTACCTGGAACTCCTGTAATACGATTCACTTCATTTAGTCCGTCTCTTGCCGTTTGTGGTACACTAGAGTATAAGGAGTTGATTCATTTATTTATCACTATTATACAAGGTCATAATGTTACTCGGACCATGACTTATTTTTATTAATTAAAACTTTAAAACTCAGAAACCGTAAAACAGTTGACAAACTCGTTTGAGACCCTCTGTCACCTCCTGTCTTCTCGGAACACACGATGTCAGGTACCCCAGTGTTTCTCAACCTATATTGAATCGCTGACTTGCTGTTGATTTGAGATATTTTTACATCATTCTCTACAATTAAAAGGAAGAATTTTGTCGGATCCTCCTTAGTAAATCCTTCGATTTAAGTTCACACTATCCTTATTAAATCAATAATTTAAGACCTTATTCGATTTTTAGGGAAGGTACGAAAGGTAGACTGAGTCCCATTTTCGATTTCAGTTCAGGTTCTTCTGACCAACTACATATACTAGGATACCATGCACTGACACCATAAGTAATACACTGATACCCATAGGGTAATGGAGAGACTGAAATAAAGGAGAGGATGGATGAAGTGGTAGAGGGACTGAGAGAGTAGTCGGCGTGACTAGGAAGTGACATTGGAACTTGAGTGATCAATGTGACGAAGACTCGGTGATATGAACGACAAGAGTTGGACTTTACAAGAGAGATGTCTGTGGGAGTACTTCTTGTCGACAGAGGAAATTTAGAAACGAGTTCTACGAGATAAATCTTACATTGTGGGAACAGTGATAAAGTTTAGGGGGAGTAAATTAATAAAAAAGGAAACCGTGATGATACATTGAATGATATATGGTGAATAGAAAAGTTTGAGACAGAAAAGGTCATATTACACTCGATGTACTCTCATCTCTTAAACCAGACAAAATTATGACACGACCGACTTTTCAAACAAACCCGAAAAGGCATTCTACCATACACACACACACACCACCCCCCCCACAGACTGATAAACTCTGTACTTACCTGACATGGGGTGGTCCGAAGAGACAGGTGCATTAAAAGGTCCGTTTCTGTAACCTCATCCAACGGTAAAGGATGAGGTCCCCTAGAAGGGCTGGGTCCTTGCCTTGGGTGCAGAAAAACGGAGGACGTAACCGTCCTCCTAAGAAATGGTGACGTGATGGACCATTCTACTATATCTTTTTGGGTTAACTTGAAAGACCAGTTGTTGGGTTGTCTTAATGCTATTAGTCGTCTATGTATATACGTCGACTTTATGAAGTGGTGATGAACATGGGACACTGTCAAAGTATTAAAAATAATACTTTTATGACATCTATAAAATGAGTTATCAAGTTGACATAAAATTCTGTTGATATTTTGTGAATTTACTGTTATAAAATAGAGTGTTTTATTAAAGTACTCACGGTAATATAAGAAATACTTTTGGATGATCGTGGTTCATCATCGTTTTTTTTCAAAGAGGTAAGTATGACTAGATAATATTTTCTTGTTAAAGTACCATAAACCCGAAGTGAAGTTCTTGTATACGATTTTGTATGTGAAATCGTTTTTTAGAAAAAACGTAGTTACATTAGTTTCTTAAAATAGTTGTCAATAAGATATAAAATAAAATAAAATTTATATTTATTATATAAAATCTTCTGTGTTTATAAGAACTTTACAATTTCATACAAAATTTTATTAAAAGAGAATTAAAAATTGAAAAAGAAAGAGGAATTATAACAAGTTCACTCGTATTGTTATTGTAGAATTTGACTATTTTTAAATTCATCAAGAGGACGAATTCAAGAGGACGAATGTGTAAATATGGATTTACACATTGAGAAATTATGTTTGACTTCGTATATTATTATACTTATTATACTATTACGAATAATTTCTTATTTTATCCTACGTTACCTTACGTTCTTTTTTTTAATTTTAGTGTACCACCTTAACCAGAAATTGGAACCTACTTGAATCCATAAATTAAAGATCATTAAAATACATTCAATACTACTCATGTTTGTTCTTTTCTTTAATTAAAGTTCTCATTACTTTAAAAATGGTGAGGAGGAAAAGATAGTTCTGTTACAAATTGAAAGACTGTGATATATAATTAAAGAAACGAAATATTTCTTTGACCTAACCTTGTGTTTATAAAGTCATCGACAAAAGTAAATATATAATACTCTACTTAAATTTATTACTCATATAATAAAACCTATATCTTACGAAATTGTTCGAAAAATTTTTTATTTACTCTTTTTTTATCAAAATGTCTGTTTTATGTGACAGTACTGAAATGACTGCACCTTACTTATTGAATGAATTTTTTCTTCTTGCCTCAAAAAAGTGTCTAAGTCTTATATTCGATCTTTGCGGCGTGTACGTTCTTCAGTGTTAGTCGTACGGAGTCACTTCGTTGCTTTTCGTTTTCTTTTTTTTTCCTCTGTTTCTATGATCTTACCATACCAACCCTGTTGTTAAAGACTTCTATTGTGTACTGTTTTACTAGTGTATCTGTTTTTGTCCTTTTTTATAAGTTGATAACGGTTTCACTGTCATTCTAGATATTAGGTAGTGGAAAAAGAAAAGAAGACAGTACTTAATACTCTCCATAAATCATAGTCGTTTTTTACAAAACTTTCGTTGACTCTTTACTTACAGTCTTTCTTAAAATTAAGTCTCTCAGACTCAATCCTCTACATCTAGTCCCGAAGGGTCACCGTAAAACGTTTGTCCAATCCAATGTAGACGGTGTCTACCTCAAGAGAACTTAGGGACCAGGGGGACCCGTCCAGGATCCCTCAGACCTCGAGTCTCTAGTCAGTGGTGGTGACCTCCGGGGTAATTGTATACAGATGTACGGTCTCTAGGTTACAGTAAAAGACACAGACAGTACTCCAAACCCTTTTTTTTTTTTTCCACTCCTCATGACCATATTTGTCGATTGATATATACACAAGGTACTCAGTAATCATAAATTTGTAAATTTTATTCTAATTAATAGATCGTTTGTGTTTTCTTACGATGTCTCTCTTAAGAATTACCTAGACCCGAACGTGACTTAGACAGACTCTTACGACATATAGTGTCTCAAGTTTAAGTGAAAACGTAGATGTAAAAAAAAAATACACCCTTTAATAAGGAAACTATGAGTTTTGTTATTTGACGACCAGAGTGTGATAATTTGTCATTTTCCCTGTCTTGATACTTTAATTGAAAACAAGACATTACTATTTAAAAGGGTAGTATCATTAAATCGATTTCTTCAGACTTTGACACCAAGGAAGGGTTACAATTTATTTTAGAATTTTATAATTTTTGTTTACGTATTTGATTATTGTTATCTTTTGTTTTTTCCTCCAACTATGGAAAATGATAAAAAAAACTGTCAAATATGTTTGTCTGTGTTAGTCTATTCGATAAATGGATTGCCTTCATGAATATAAGTGTCTTCATTGAACCGTAAATACCTTTAGGATTTCGAGTCCTAAAGAAAGAAAAATGGAGGACTTCCAACAGCTCTAAATGCTCCTCTAGCCCCAAGAGAGGCTATTCCTAGTAACCTCGGTATGTTAAGTTATCACGGGTCCAACTCCTCATGACGAAAGACCTCCATCAGTTGGTAACGTTACGGTAATGTTAACGGTTTTTGATGGGATCTTTATCCTTTTCTTGTTTGTAAAATCGTGTTAATTTATCAACCTTCTTTTACATTAGATGTCCCGATTTTTTTCGTACTACCCAGAAATTCTTTTGAGGAAAACTTTGTTTTGTGATAATGTCTGTATGTTATACATGTCTTCCAATGTATACGGAAGACTACCTCGACACGTCTAGAAGAGATAGTTACACATGTTTAGTTGTATTTTTTAGACTACATCCTCAACTTTGAATTGGTTTCTGTATTTGGGGGTGTGATTTGTTATACTGTAGGTAAAAAGACTGATAAAACTTAAGGAGTCCCCTTCTGTAAGCAAAGATGACCCCTTATCCTGTAATATGTAAACCCTTTCAAAACCATTAAAGATGTCAGTTCCCATTTTGTATCTTTCGTATTTAGAGCCTCCGGAGGGAAACCTCATAAGGTTTATGAAAGAGTTAGCACTCAGCCCTTCATGTTTGATACTTATTTTTGCTGGTATTTACTTCCTTGAAATAAGTAAATTCTAGGGCATTCGGTCCACAGCTTTTGCTTGTATGTATCTCCCCGATGCATTCATTCATTTTGTGCGGTTGATTCCTGACATCCCCGGACTTCTCCCTTGTTCAGTAGATTTGTCCCCTCCGAAGCGGAGTCGAGGACGATTGATACCGGATGGTCCTTACTCTGCACCCGATCTATTAGCTTGAAAAGTTAATCTCGAGATTTATACCTAAAAGTGTAATTTTTCAGAACCGTTGATCAAGTTTAAAACTTTTATGTGTTTTTTCGGATTTGTTTTATATCAACACTTGGGTCAGTCCTGACACTCGTTGACTAAACGTTGAAGGAGACTTTGTAAGATAACGAAGAATAAAGACCAAACAAAGAGAATACCGACACATATCGTTTTATAATTTTTTTTTTTTTTCTTTTTCTTTGTAGACATGAAAGTGTAACACCCTGTCGTTTATTTTCTGAAATCTCTTCTGATAAAGTCTGACATCGGTCAGAATCAATACACATGTTTACGTTCTTTATCCCATCCACCATCATCGACAATCTTCCTTCTTCCTTCTCCTTACTCAAGGATCCCGATCTTAGTTCCTTCCTCTATCACTGGATGTGCTCTATTTGTCGAGACCTGATTTGTCAACCGTACACCAAAGAGAAAATAGTGTTACAACTAATTTTTTTTTATTAAAATAACTAACTAACTAAAAACGAATGTGACCCAGAAACAACGTCGTATCAGAAACTAGATCAACTCCACTCGCCCCCAATGACAGATCAATGTCACGCACCCGAAGAGTAACGTTGCCGAAGAGGACAACGTCTCGTGTCCGAGATCCCGTACGTCCGAAGCCATCGACTCCAGGCACCGAGTCGTCGGCTCCGAGGGCCAAGATCTCGTGTCCGAGTCATCAGCACCACACACCCGTATTCAATGAAACCCTCCGCCCTAGAAGGGCCTGATCCCTGACTTGGACACAGAGGACGTAACCGTCCACCTGAGATATGGTGACTCGGTGGTCCTTCGGACTGTCACAACTAAAAATTTTGTTTTCATTTATGAAATACTGAGATAGGATAATATTATTTTTCATACATGATACTTGTGGTATGTGAACTTCCGTACTTAACTATTTATTTTTGTGTGGACTTCATGTCTACTTATGAAATGATTCGATAATGACACAGAAATGTGAAAAATGTTCAATTGATACCTCCCTCTTTCTTATTTAATACGTCGATACCAAGTTGTAAATGTCTTAGTTAAATCTTGTATCAGAAAACCCAACTACAATCTGGAAATAATATGGTTTATAATTATTCCTTTAATAAAGAGTCTCATGTAGTTCCCCTCCTGTCTAAGTAACTAGGCACTCTATAGATTGAAATCTATTCCTTCATCATTATTCGTGTAGGTCTCATTTAATAAGTCTTATCTTTCACTTTCACTTTCACTTTAACTTCAGTGAGTCAGCACAGGCTGAGAAACACTGGGGTACCTGACATCAGATGGTCCGAGGAGTCAGGTACCTTAAAAGGTCCGTTCTCATGACCTCACCCAACGGTAAAGGGAGAGGTCCCCTAGAAGGGTTGGGTCCCTAACTTGGGCTCAGAGGGTGTAACGTCCGTCTGCGAAATGGTAGACTCGGTGGTCTCTTCGGTAAGTCTTGTCTTCATACAAGAAATTTACAACATATTCGAAGTTTCAGTCTAGTTTAAGTCACAAATAAAACTTGTAAGTCTTGTCTTCATACAACGTTTATTTGTGACTTAAACTAGACTGTAACTTCGAATATGTTGTAAAATTCACTATATTATTCCTAGTGGGTAAGACAAAAATTTTTATATTTTTACGTACCTTATGTTACTTCTCTGTGTCTTTATGTATTTATATGAATGTTAGGTATCCTTCTTAATTGACGGTCTGACCAATAAACAACACCACCAAGAGGTGAGTGGGTGTGGTTGACATATTGATTAAGACAGACTATTGGACCTCTGACAAATTCACCTCTTGAAAATTGAGACCTTCTTTCCTTTTGCACAACGGAAAATTGTGTAGAAGTTAATAGAATAATCGGATACATTAATATTTCAGTAGGTGGTTATTGATATGTTTTTATTGAAATATATACTTTCATATACTATATTTTACGTTTTTAGTCTTAGGACAGGAGATCTTAGTAAATTAGATCAACCTCTACGTTGTTTAGTATCCATTCAAGGTGTATATTTAACTCCTCCCTCCCTCTTCACTTTCCCCTCTTCCTCCTTCACCCATCTCTCCTTACTTTCTTCTGGTCCCTTCCTCCTCTCTTCTTGTTTCTCTTCGACGTGAGATGCAGAATTCTCCTTTTTTTTAGTTCAACGTCTTTTTTGGGTTCTGTCTTCTCATCTGAATTTGAAACTATTTCCACCTCATATTCATCTACTTTTGACCGGATTTTGTATTCCCTAATCCCTTTTACATATTTTTTACACTCGTTAAATAAAAACAAACGTATTGGTGAAAATGATGATTTTTTAGATAAAACTGAAACTCAACCAGCATAAAAACTATCGTGTCTTCAGTTCACTTCACTTTAAGCGAGTCAACACAGGCTGAGAAACACTGGGGTACCTGATATGTCAGGTACTTTAAGAGGTCCGGTCTTGTGACCTCACCCATCTGAAAGGGAAGAGGTCCTTTAGGAGGGTTAGGTCCCTAGCTTGGGTCCAGAGGACGTAACGTCCGTTTAAGAAATGGTCGATTCGGTGTTCCCTTCGGGTTCTTATGACCTCACCCATCGGAAAGGGAAGAGGTCGCCTAGAAGGGCTGGGTCCTTAGCTTGGCCCCAGAGGACGTAACGTCCTCCTAAGAAATAGTTGACTCGATAGTCCCTTCGGGGAACTATCGTATCTGAGAAGGGGGGTTTTGACGACGACGACGATTCAGTGAAGTCAGCACAGGCTGAGACACACTGGGGTATCTACTGTCGGGTGGTCCGAGGGGGCAGGGACCCTAAGAGGTCCGTTCTTGTAACCTCCCTCAACGGTAAAGGAAGAGGTTACGTACTTTCACTTTTCACTTTCCCTTCAGTGAGTAAGCACATGTTGAGAAGCGCTGGAGTACCTGACATCGGATGGTCCGAGGAGAAAGGTACCCTAACCGGTCCGTTCTCATGACCTCAGTCAACGGTAACGGAAGAGGTGGTTTTGACGACCTATCACAGTTTTTTAACGGAAACGTTTTTTTATATGATTGTTCTATTTCTTCATCCTTTCGGTATTTGTTTCTAATTGTTCACATATACAAACCAGTGTCATCTTCCATATACATCATTGTCATTCTTAATTTTTTTTTTTTTTTCAGTGATATCGCTCTATCCGGTCCCGGTCTGAAATCTCCAGATACTCCAGACCGACGTTTCCAGACTACAACTTCTTTCTTGAGTCCCGAGACTTCACGATCTCACACTCAGAACCAAGACGGTGAATTGCAGAAGGACAAACTTTCACCCTTATAAAATGAATTAGTGTCATATTCCTATGACACTCACGGATACTCTCTTAAAAAAGTTACCGGTTTAATACGTTTTCCGTATGTTAAAGTAATAATTTCTTAATTTTCTGTCGCTTCCCAAATCCTCTTTATAAAACCCTTCTAATTGACATCTTGAAGTGTTCTACTTCATCTTATTCTTCTGAGTACTCCTTGAAGGACACTAAGCACACTACGTTTTATTATTCTGTCTAAACTTTGGGTACTTGATTCAGAGTTTTTCCAAGTATTTGAGGTAATTCCATCTATGGAACGTAATGAAAATTATGAGGTCGTCTACTCCATAAGTTATAAATAACTTACTTATTTACTCGACGTCTGACTAATCTCCGCCTCCTCCCCTCTTTTTCTTCTGTCACTAAGATTCAAAACTTTTTCTTTTTCTACAGTCCTACTTCTCGGTCAGAATCTTCTACACCATTGAAACTGTCCTACCATCCCCAGAAGTTCACTTGATAAGTCGTTTTGTCAATATGAGTGAATATAACTCACTCAAGGGTGTTTTGAATATAACCAATTTGAACAATATTCGTACAATCTCCCTCCCTTCCTCCCCAAACAGATATTTACCCTCTGAAGATTCCTTATTTCAATGATTCGATTATGGAAATAATGAACATTTGAAGTTCACTTAAACCTTCTATTTTAAAAATATTTTATACTCAATAGACACACTGATGAAAATGATAATTTTTTTAGATGAAAATGAAATTCCACCCCTGTAAAACTAACGTCTGAGAGGTCATTGACAAGAACATTTTGTATGTGTTTCGGACCCATAAGATTACTAAGAACTCCGAAGACGGAACCTCATTTACATATTTCTTCCTGTCGACCTTCAGATAAGATACAAATTGGAGGACTGTGATTTGAGTCTCTTGGGAAACCTAGTAAATCAACCATGAAGGTACTTCTTATGGTGTTGTGGTCTGGAAAACGACAGTATAAACGATCTGAGTCAGGTCCATTCTTTTCCCAGTGCTACAAAAGTTTCAAAGCCTCATTTACACTTAGTGGTTCTCATGAGAATTTTACTTGACTCAACGTCAGTGTTGACGGACACGTTTCAGACGTTCAATTATATGAGTCTTGATGTGTGACCGACTTCGTCTTCAAGATTAAAAGGAGGCCCTTTGTGGGTGACTAGCCGATGTCGGTAGGTGGAGTTTTCTGTTTTTATTTGTGACTCATCGTAAAGTAGAGGTGGTCTCTGTCGGAGACAACTATGTTCGTATCGGACGTCTCAGACTCACACGATAAAAGAGGGACATACTTAATTTATTCGAAGTTCCTTCATAGGTGAGAGGGAGACCGTATGAATACACGTGGAATCTAAGAGTCCCGACGGGAGCACCAAGTCAACCATTTTTCAGACGGACGTTACGACCTCTGGACCCAAGTTAGGGACCCAACCCTTCTATGAGACCTCTTCCCTTACCGATGGGTGAGGTCTCAAGACTGGACCTCTATAGGTACCTGAATATATCAGGTACCCCAGCTTTTCTCGACCTGTACTGATTCACTGAAAGTGTGAATATATGAGTGAGAGTCTAAAAGTTCTCGTCCTTGTCCGTAAGTCCCTATTAAAGTCTATCCATATAAACCCGTGTAAAATCTACATTCACTACTTCTGTGTGTCTTCAGTACCTTAAGAATAAAATGAATCATACTTTGTTTTTGTAAGAATCCGTTTTTATTGAAATTTATCAGTTTGTACAACTTTTTCGGAGTTGATCATTTTTTAATCTTTAGTTTAGTTCTTTACTACTGTATACAATCTAAAATTTTTATGTTTTACTCCCAACTCACCCGTAATACAAATTACAAATATTACCAATATACGTTCAATAGTAAAATTACAAAAATTATATAATTAAACAAATGAAAAATTTCTGTTTCCCATCTTGAATGAAAATACTTTTCGAGGTATTAAACATGTTTACATAAAATTTAAATTTTTATTACAAATCTCCGGACCGTCAAAGTTTTGTTAAACAGACTAAACTGATTATGGGACTTTTTTCGTGTAAATTTTATGAACTTTTGTTTTAGTTTGTCAATGAAAATTTTTCAAAGAAGTTTTCTGTTAATACATGTCCCTCCCTACCTTACACTCCGACCCCAATCTCCTACATTCGATAATATATGTCTTACTTATTTGTTGTTCCAGGATGACATATCGTGTCCCTTACTACAAGTTATATGATACTATTTCTTATAACCTTTTCTTATAAATTTTTTCTTATATATATATATTGACTTAGTAAAACGACATCTCGTCTTTATATTGTAACATTTTTAGTTGATATGAAGTTACCCCTTTTCTTTTTTTTTAGTTTGATTCATGTTTTTATTAAACATGTTTTTTTGTTTGTTTTAGATTCATAATCAATAAAAGTGTAGTTAAATCGATATAGAACTGAAAATTTTAACCAAAAACTCTAACACCTGATTTTGCTACACGTCAATTGTAATTGACGTAAATGGACTTTTGATAATTTTACCATTTTTTTTATTAATATATATATATATATATATATTAAGTCTAACGGACACTAAATCTTCAGTGATCACTTATACACCTAAAATCTGTTTTTAGAACTTGAACAATGGTTTTGTTTGGAGTTTCTGTTTGATGAAACATACGAATATTTTTAATTTGTTTTTTGTCTTTATATGTACTTTTAATCTTCTTCACTGTAATTACATTTAAAATGTTTAAATTCAAATTTCATGATGTCTCATTCATTGTTTTCCCTTTCTACATCTTAAGAAAATAACGGTTCAAAGTAAGATAGATTTGTATACGGTCTACCGTCGTCTTTCCTTCATATGTGTACCCTATCTTTCCTTTCCCCTCCTCCATCCCTCCCGTCCCTCTCTCACTCCCCTTCTCCCTCTCTTTCTCCCTTCTTTGGATTCTGGAAAGATTCTTTCGTCGACGAATTGGAGTTACGAATACAAGATTCCAGTCCAGTCAAAAGGAGGAGCCGTGCCGACCGTAGGACTCGACCGATTTAGACAACACACCGTGACAGGACACGTGACGTCCTACAAGACGTAGTTGGGACCAGAGATACAGGCCCGAAGGGACCATCGAGTCGACCAGTTCTTAGGTGGACGTTACGTCCTCTAGGACCAAGCTAAGAACCCAACCCTTCTAGGGGACCTCTTCCCTTTCCGATGGGTGAGATCATAAAACCGGACCTCTTAAGGTACCTGACATGTCCGGTACCCCAACGGTTCTCAGCCTGTACTGACTCGCTGAAAGTGAAAAGTGTGATCTACAGTCATCGCGAGGAAAGACAACACTGTTTATAACAGAGGTCTGTGACGGTTCGCAAGACTCCTCGTTTTAGTAGGGACAAACTCTTGGTGACCGTATCTTGTGTTAGAGTTTAAATGCATTCGTATATTTCTTCTAATTTTTTCGACATGAAAAGATATCAAGATATAGTACTCACTAACACTATAATTTTTTAGACGAAATAGAGACCAACTTACGTAAAAACTAATACGTCTGTAAGAGGAGTCGTTGATAATTTGGTAAGTTATTGCCAAGATCATCTGGATTTCAGTTTTTCATATTTCGGACCAAGAAAATTGTTTACCTTGACAGAAAGACACTTAGATGATGTCAGACGGAAAACGGGGGTTGAAAACAAAAGTTAGAGACTGTAAAAAGTGTGTGAAAGTCAGAACTAGGATTAACTGAAGAGAAATGTGGGATCAACTGAAGAGACATTTATATTATGAAAATTAGTATCAGAAGTACTTTAGTAAGTCACTAAAATTGAAAGACAAAAGAAAGATACGGTAAAAATTCCGAGTATATGAAATTTTCACTGGTTGGATCTGTCGTATAATTTTTCGTCTCTGTAATGAAACGGTTGTTTCTAGGCAGATCAGTTTCGATACCAAAAAGGTCATCAGTACATACCCACACTCTCAACCTGATATTTCTTTCGACTTGTGGCTTCTTAACTACAAAAACTTGACACCACAACCTCTTCTGAGAACTCTCAGGGAACCTGACGTTCCTCTAGGTTGGTCAGTTAAGATTTCCTTTAGTCAGGACTTATACGTGACCTTTCTGACTACGTCTTCGACTTCGAAGTTATGAAACGGTGGACTACACTTCTTGACTGAGTAACCTTTTCTGGGACTACGACCCTTTCTAACTTCCGCCCTCTTCCTCTGCTGTCTCCTACTCTACCAACCTACAATAGTGGTTGAGTTACCTGTGCTGAAACTCATTCGAGGTCCTCAACCACTACCAGTCCTTTCAGACCGCACGATGTCAGGTACGCCAACGTCTCAACCTGTACTGACTCGCTGACTAGACTTGACTACGAAATTTTTAAAATTGGTGAGTTATTATATTTTCATTTTTATTTAAAACAGGTTAAATGAGGATATATTTTCGTTTTACGTAATTTATACCCAAAGATGTTATTTACGTAAATGTATTGTTACGACACTATAATTTCTTCTAAGTCTTTTTCTTTTACTAATGGTTTGTTGATATAGAGATATCCGACTTTTTTGTCTTAAAAGTCTCACGGTCTTTCGTCAGTTGCACATGTAAACTAGGTGTGTATTTGGGTCTGATTTTTTACTACTACCTAACTCTTCTTACTCGATCTATGTCTCCTTTTTAGGTACGACCAGATAGTCATCCAAATCTCTAGTTCAGCATAATGAAATTCCTATTTTAGTACCTTACGTTAGTATAACGAGAAGCACGATGTTTTTTCACTCGACCTAATTGGTGTCACTTTACGTCTTTCTCTCCACCAATACAGGAAAATGAGACAGTGTCCTTTTGTAATGAATTGAAATGATTACGAATATTAAATGGATTTAATTTTCCATTCAAGGTTTGGTAGACATAAAGAGAAATTGAATGAAGTTTGTTCCCTGTAACAGGGCTTCGGGTAGTCTACTTGACGATGACCATCTTCCTACTCTGACTCCTCCCTACCCGACGCCTAACCGTGAGGGTTGACCGCAACCGTTTCCGCCACGGACGAGTGGGAGACCCCAAAGGTGTAGTGAATAGAGTATGTTGTTAGCTTGAAGTTCGTAGACAACATTTTATTCTGTCAAATGGGAGAGGATTGTTACTGGCAAGTAAAACAATCAAATATGTATGTGTGTACATGTGATGTCTCCTTTCTTGTAAAAATTTCCTTTTTAAATCACTCCAATGATTTCCATTTCTAAAGTGTTTCTTTTTTTACAAAGACTGAGTCCAAAAATTTTTACTAACACACAACACACGTTCATGTAAGTGTGTATATGTAATACTAAAATCCTAAATACCGTGAGGACAATTATGATTTAATCTAATCCGAGTATGAATATAATCGAAAGGAATTTACTTTGTCTTACGTAAATTTCTAAATTTATTTACAAGTCATTTTTCTATATTCATTTTCATACGGAAAAGAAGTGTTTTCTATTTACGTGACATTTATGACTCCATAAAATTTTTACTGATGTCTATCAGAAGATTCACTAAACTTTTGAATTTACAGTCTGTAAACTGTGACTTTTATTAATTCTCTGCTGATGGCCTTACTGAAGACATTAGTGAAGAACAAACGACTTAGATATTTACTACTGTACTCGACTTTGAGGTCGATACGTGTCGTAAGATGAAAGCCCTGTGGTCCTCTACTAGACTTACCGTATACCTAGGAGTAGATGTTACAGACACAAACCGAAGAGTAGAAATAAAGAACTGAAAAGTTTATGAAATCTACAGAAATCAAATATATTATGAACATCTCAATGATTTTTTTTTTGCCCTATTTTATAGAATCATGTTTTCTTATTTTCCCTTATAAATTAGTCAGTATGGTGTAGTCTTTTTCTCGGACAAAAAACTTAGTATCAAAATAAGGATACAGATATAAAGAGAGTAAGAAAATATATTACATAAGTAATATGAAGTAACTGGTTTCTTCCATGTGAGTAACATAAGTAATTTTTGTTTTAGTGGTAGTGCTACTTAAATCTAATAGACTTTTTTTTACTCATTGTTTTTCTGAAATATTTTTTCTTTTCGCATTTATATTTATTCTTTCGTGTATGAAACGAAATGTCTTAATAAAAGAGAGACTTTCCATGGTGATAATAGATTGTGTGAAGTACTACTTTGTATTATATGGGACTCAATTGATCTAAGATTAAAACATTAATCATCACAAACGTGTAATGAGTAACTTTCGTAAGAAAGGAAAAACGATTACATTGGTGACATATATTAAGTGTATCGTATTTGAAAGTACTATATTCAAATCTCAACCTGTGATTTTAATAACTTGTCTAAATACAACTAAACTTCGTATCAGAGTGAAGAGAATAGAGACTCAATCCTTCTCTTCCAAACTTTTTTATGACTTCTTTCCTAAACTCATAAAGACGACTCTGAATAAGAACTAAATGATTAATTGTAGGAAGTTTATAGAAGTAGATAATATTTAAGATGAGTTTATGAACTATTTAGTTCGTAATTGAAATGTCGGAGATTTAAAGTTTAATTTAAAATCGATACGTTAATAATGTTTTGTTTAATGTATTTTCGTTAATAACGTATCGTACATTGTTTATTATAAGTCTTATGAATGAGCGTCTTCGTAGGGTCTTGAATTAGCTGGGTAGTCGTACGGACACTTTTCGTTTACTTAATTCTTACACAACTTCTTTTACAAATGTGATAAAAAGAGAAACTTCAATTTATATAATAATGAACTTGTGTCAATGGTTTTACTCCTTTTGCCATTTTAAATCCTATTTAAATATCCAAGATATGTTAGTGAATAATGAATACTACAATGACATATTTCTTTTCGTGATGGACGGCTTGATTAATTATAAATACATCAGGATTAGTATAAATCAATAATTACTAAAAAAATTCCTCTTTACTCTGAAAATGAATGGGACATTATTAATAAAGACTCATCGAAACTCGTGGGTTCGGGGTTAATGGAGGTAATTACCCGGTAAGGATATTCTTTTCTAATAACATATTTCGGTAAAGGTTCGTATCGTACATAGAAGTATTATATAAATACTGTTGTCATTTGTTGTGTAAAGGTTTTTACTAATTAAAGAGATCTTTTCCATAGTAATAGTTGGTGTAGTTCCACTCTCATATTTTATGACTTTCCATTTCATTACTCATTTTAATTACGAGTAATGGAAAAACGACATCGGAACTGCAAAGACAGATCGAGGTTGTCTTATTTCACGTCCTTATTCCAGGTGTCCTGTTAGTCGCTTTATAAGCGTTGTACATTGTCCCCTAAGTACATATGAGTTTCCCATCCCTAAAAGTTTATATCCTATAGAAATTCTTCTCCTTTTCTTTTTTATAAACAATTACTTACCAATGGATACTAATTACTTTGTTACTTTTTGTATAAATTTGAATAAATTATTATCCAATAAGATCCCGATAGTAAATCTCTATTACAAAAATTTAAGGAAACAAGCTATACCAGAACAATAAAAGTTCTTCTTTTTTTTTTAGTAATAACGTCGATCGTGCGTGATTCAACTGCACTTGAAACCTTACGGAATTTCATTCCATTTATTATGGTAAGTGAATGTGAAATCCCAAAAGAATAGAGTCATGGTAAAGGTAAAATTAGTCTGTCGAATAATGCAGGACACGTGGCACCTACAAATCGTCGTGGGGACAGGAGATGATGATCTACGGTCGTCGTGGGGAGGGGAGTTGGTATCTACAGGTGTGTCTGTAACAGTTTGTAGAGAACTCCCCGTTTTAACGGGGGTCAGGTCTTTATGACTTACCCATTTGAATAAATTTTGGTATAAATTACTAATAGAGAGTCCTTTGTGTTGATTATATTGTGTTACAAGAAGGTAAGTTTTTTAAATATTCATTTGTACGATAGTAGATTAGATCTTGTTCGTCTTATAATCTTTATGGTGTTTTTCAACGTGTCCCAGATACCACTCTTAAATGTCCAGTCAATACTATATAGACCACTTCTCTCTTATCCTTTTCGAACTTCTCCTTTTCTTCCGACGAAACTTTATCCTGTTTGAACTTCTCCTTTTCTTTCGACGGAAACTTTCAATACACCTAAAAACCACAGTCACTGTGTTCACCCTGCAAAGTCGACGACCCTCGATGTGTTCTTTTCTACCCCCCGCCCCCCACTACGAACAAATTGTGCGACGGGTCAGAAGGATCTCTTGTCCACGGTCCAACCTTTACATGCGACTTATCTCATCGTCCGACTCTTTGACAAAAATGTATTTTTTGTCTCTAGGTTTCTCTAAATTTCTTTTCTCAGTGTTCTAATCACTTCACTTCACTTTCAACGAGTCAGTACATACAGACTGAGAAACACTGGGGTACCTGAAATGTCAGGTACCTTAAGAGGTCCAGTCTTATGACCTCACCCATGTGAAAGGGAAGGGGTCCTCTATTAGGGTTGGGTCCCTTGCTTGGACCCCACCTAAGAAATGGTCGATTCCGTGTCCGCTTCGGGTTCTTATGACCTCACCCATCGGATGAGGAAAGAGGTCGTCTAGAAGGTTTGGGTCCTTAACTTGGTCCCTTGTCCCTATCCGATGGGTAAGATCATAAGAACCCGAAGGGGAACACCAAGTCGACCATTTCTTAGGTGGGACACAAGATGGGGACCCAACCCTTCTAGGGGACCTCTTCCCAATCCGATGGGTGAGTGGTCATAAGGTCGGACCTCTTAAGGTACCTGGTATATCATGTTCAGGTACCCCAACGTTTCTTAACCTGTGCTGACTCGCTGAAAGTAAAAGTGAAAGTCCCATAGTTCATAATCCAACTTAGTATTTTTTAAAGTCTTTAAGTTGTTTAAAACTAAATTTGAACCTAAAGATACACTCATGGTATTGCCTCTTTAAACCGTCCATTACTCTTTGTATATAGACACCAAGGTTTTCCCCCAGGTCCAATACTTATACTTACGTCGTAAAAGTTTCTTTACTTTATCAGTTAGGATTTCTCTGAGAAAGAAGTGGTGTATGATTTCATTGACAACTGGTTTAAAATAAAGAATGGGTAAAACACGTTCCAGATAATCATGATTTAGGAAAAGATCATCTTGGTGGTGTCGCATGCCAAGAACTTTTAGACCTTGTCCTTTTGTTCCGTACTTGTTATCAATGTCTATACGTTCTTCCGACGTCTAATCTATTATTTTGTACAACCGCACCAAAAATAAAATAAAACAAGGTAAGTGAGTTCATAAATTGTAAGACTATAACATGAAGTATATTACATTCCCGTCATACACAATTTACTCTATTTAGATATATTATGGGGTATTTATTAATAAACAAAACATTTCTACTCAATCTGTTCAAGTCATGGAAGGTAACATAACGTTTCAGGCTCTGTCATGTACTTATTGTATAGAGTTTAAATTTAGACTTATGGGAATTCTTGTTGAGAGTATTGACCTAGAGTATCTTTAGGTGATCTAATGGTGATATTATGATATTGAGAAAGAACCCATAAAAGATACACGTATAGTTGATATTTTACATAATGTATAAATACAGAGTTAATCGAAATTTATTTTCATTTTTTCTAGGTCGATTTAAAGAGGAATTTATTATTGTACAGTTACTATCACTAATTAAAGTACACAATCGAATAGAGACGATACCACGGGTAAACAAACCAGTTTGTGGTCACGTCTACAACGATACTTTCGTAAAAAATCTACACTAATTGTAAATTCAATCATCTGAGATTCATTCCATCTTTTAACATCTATTAAACCCACCCAGAGTAAGTTAGTCAACTTCCGGACTTCTTGTTTCTGTCCACCACAAGACTTTTTTCGTTAAACGGAGTTCTACCGTTGAACCTTTAGACGGACTCAGAGGACGGAATTTTTAAGTCCAAGTTCTGACGTTTAGTTTGAGAAAGAACTTAAAAGTTTAGCCATCATGTAAAAGTGCTAAGGAAATTTTATTTAAGTATAAAGACGAGAGCAAGTGGAAGATTTTAGAGGATAACCAAGACAATAAGACCTTTTGACATTGACTGTGGGATCTAAAAATCTCCTAAAAATTCAACGAGAATTACACCTGTCAAAACAGATAGGAAGTCTCCGTGAATGATGGTTTTAAATCTTACTTTGTCTGTGTCAAATAATTTATTTTAAAGAGTTTATTTTAAATATTTCAATACTTCCGTCGTAAGGAAGGGGTCTTCTTTAGTCGTGTTGCCCTATTCAATTGACGAATCTTTTGGTCCTCCAGAACGAGACTCATTATCTGTATATATCTCTGACTTAAAATTTCCATGTTGTGAATGGTAAACCCATACCACAGAGTGTGTCGCAGTCTTTCAGTTGTTAACTCATCAGGTAGAGATCGTGACGCCATGAAAAGGGTACGTAGTGACAATTCGTTCCAGAGGAAGGATGTCATAGTATACTGTTCGGAGGACTATTTTATTATTTTCCAAGGGACCTTTATTTTGTGTCAATCCTAATATTTGTTGTGTCACCTCAGATAGAAGAACGACATAATATTTAAGAAAAAATCACTTTATTATTTTAGAATTTAAAATTGTAAAAATCCGTGGTAGATTAACTAATAAGTGTACATCTAAAAATTTAACGTCATCCATTTTTGGTCCACTTAAGAATTTTTAATTAGATGTCACGTATACTTGTGACTGGTGTAAGATGAAAGTATAGAGGAAAACCAGGGATATAAAAAGAAAGGAAATAGAAGAAATGTCTTAAAAGTTTTTTAATAGAGACCCAAAGAGGATAATTCAGAGAATTTACATGACAGTAATAAAAGTTAGGATTATTTGTCTGGGAGAGTTGTCTGTAAGGTTCTCCTTTACACTTATAGGATTCCGTGGGTAGCATACGTTACTTAATTGAAGAGTTTCTACGTAGTTCTTACATGATCGGTATTTAGTGGGGACTCTTTTGACTTTTTTACCAGTGAGTTTAGTAAAAGACATCACGAATTAAGAGAAGACCTTCGAACCGACCATAGGAGTCTTTATGTTGAGGGTACGTGTAGATAGTTGACGGGAAAAACTGTGAAGACGACGACGACGACGATTCAACGAAGTCAGCACAGGCTGAGACACGCTGAGGTATCTATCGTCGGGTGGTCCGAGGGAGTAGGGACCCTAAGAGGTCCGTTCTTATGACCTCACCCAACGGTAAAGGTAGAGTTACGTACTTTCACTTTTCAGTTTCGCATCAACGAGTCAAGACAGGCTGAGAAGCGCTGGGGTACCTGACGTCGGATGGTCCGAAGAGGCAGGTACCCTAAAAGGTCCGTTCTCATGACCTCACCCCACGGTAACTGTGAAGATTATTCGGGATATTGAAACAGAGGAATAAACAGTAATCATTTATATTGCTAAATGAAAATTTTCGATGTATAAATTTATACTTTTTTCTTTTTATGGATTTATAGGAAAGTATACGAAATTAGATACGCATAAAGAACTGAAGGGACGTGTACAAAAAGTAGGTAGAAAACAACCTAATCATAGAAAAGATTGACAAAAGATTCTCAAGAAACGTAAGATTCCTTTAGTCGAGAACTAGACGGTGTGCATAGCAGGGTAAACAACCACCCCTCAACAAATACCACGTAGTGTGTCTACTAAATTTTACAAGGATATATTAGAAGAATTTAGAGAAGTAAATATTAAAAACTCCATCAAAGTATCACGAAGGAGCTCCAGGTCACATAGATAGGGGGAGGAGAGTCTGGATTATGTTCATCATACACTATTATACGTTACAATTTGTATCGATCAAGACCTTGTTGTGACGGAGACAAATTTAGAGTCGAGACCGAGATGAAAGGGGTACTGTAACGTATTCCATGAATTAGAGAGGAACGGTCAAAGACGCAGATATATTGTACCTCGATCTCACCATTCATAAAGTCAAGTCAATGAGTCGGCACAGGCTGAGAAACGTTAAGGTACCTGACGTCGTGCGGTCCGGAGGAACAGGCATTGGTTGAGGGTTTCGAACGAGTTTGAGTATAGGTAGCTCAACCACTACGGTAGGTTGGTAGAGTAGGAGACAGTAAGTGAAGAGGAGAACGGAAATTAGAAAGGGTCGTAGTCCCAGAAAAGGTTACTCAGTCAAGAAACGTACTCCACCGGCTTCATAACCTCGAAGTCGTAGTCAGGAAGGTTACTTATAAGTCCTGACTAAAGGAAATCGTAACTTACCAACCTAGAGGAACGTCGGGTTCCTGAAAGTTTTCAACAGAGGTCGTGGTGTCAAGTTTTCGTAGTTAAGAAGCCTCGAGTCGAAAGAAATACCAGGTTAAGAGTGCAGGTATATACTGCTGACCTTTTTGGTATCGGAACTGATCTACCTGGAAACAACCGTTTCATTACAGAGACGAAAAATTATACGACAGGTACAACCAGTATCGAAAAGAAGCTTCCTTGTTCACATAAATAGGAGTCTGTTAATGACTTAATTAATTATATACGTTTCGTGACCCAAGTCACAGACCACATTTCTTAATGGATAATAATAATAATAGTAATAGAAGTTTAGTAGTAAGTGTCTTGATTAATAAAACGAATAACAAAAGGAGTACTTTTGTGCTGGAGGTACTCCCGTTCCCATAAATAGACAAAACAAGTGACGATATACGTTTTGTCACACACCAACCATTTATTCATGTAATTGTTTTTACATACAATACAATTGATAACAGATCGAATGATTGTAAATCTAAAAAGTCATGATTTGACAAAGCCCATTATCTGGATATGGGTATCAAAGTGATAAGAGTTAAGAACTGAATGACACTAATAACTGACATCAGTCCTTTCATATAAATTAAAAGAAGATGAAAAGTAATGTATGTCACTTATTTGTTATATTGATTGAGAGCATAAGACTTTATGTTGTATGTTGACTTATATTTTATGATTTTTCCCACTTCTCAACTTGTTGAATGTAAAGATATCTTACTCTCCGTACCCGGTGCATAAACTATACGTTATAAAGTTTTTTTCAGACTGTTCAAACAAAAATATGCATATTTTGAGCGTAATAATTATATTCTTGATACTTATCCTTGTACGATTCCATGTAATGTCTTATTTTAAGGGTACCTCTATGGTTCATCCATGACTGTCCATCCATTAGTCAAATAATCTGTTTGAGAATTGTACCAAATTTGTTGTAGTACCGTAAAATTCAAACAGGATATATATATATACAAACGAGTCACCGGAACATTTACGGATATGAAGAAAACATTTAAATCCTCTTTTTTGTTGTTGTTGTTGTTTAATACCTATTTTTATTTACTTATTCTTTATCAAACTTTCCTTATAGTTCCATTATAATAAAAAATATTATTATTCAAAGGTATTAAGTCGTTATTTACGTACATATACGTATAAAAAAGAATAGAATACCCTACAAAAATTTTTTTAGTGGAGTCAAACGGTCCGTCCTTAGTGAACTGAATGTTTGAATTACAAGGTTTAGAACTCCGTATTTATAAAACGGTCTTCTTTGGTCAGAATTTATGTTACCATTTTAACTCAATTTATAAAATTGAAAACTGTATATTTTGATATTTTTAAGTTTTCAAAACAACTATGAACCTTAATATAAGTTTCAAGATCCTTAGATCTAATTAAGATCTATTGTACACTTAACACTTACACCTATTAGAAAAAAATTTATTTAATAGGAAGAACTACAGTATTATTCCAGATCTTCATTATATTCAAAATAGGTTCTCAGACGGAAAACTTCCGTAGATCCAATCCTTCCATAATCAAACTTGAAAAATGTTAAAACTAACAATAAAAATTCTCCGATCTATGAAACCCTTTCATTTTTACAAAGGACTGAGACTAATTCGAGGGCTCCAACCGGAACTGTTATCTAAACCGACTTCAACACAAAGGTCCAATTCGTAAGAAGTAAAAGAGATGAGTTCTTCAGTAAACATATTGGTTAAACGAATTGAGTCGGGGTATTATAATGGGTAAGTAAACTCGTGGACATGAGACCTAGTCGGACCCTAAAGAAACCTTCCTTACTACAATGTCGCCTTTGAGGTCATGAAACCGATGGAGTACACTTCTCAACTGAGTAACCTTTTATGGGACTACGACCCTCCCTAACTCCCGTCCTCCTCTTCCCCTACTGTCTCCTACTCTACCGACCTACCGTAGTGAATGAACTACCTGCACTTAGACTCACTTGAGGCCCTCAACCACTACCTGTCCCTCCGGACCGTACAACGCTAAGTACCCAGCGTTTCTCAGTCTGTGCTGACTCGCTGACTTGACTTGAGGACTCTTATTTTACCACGAAAGTACGAACAAGATCTGTCTGTCAATTGTGTGACACTGTTCATACTTCTGTTATTTTGTTCTATCTCACGACTTACACTCCCTCCCTGATCTCCCCGAAGACATTTTATCTCGTCAGTCCTTTCCGGGGATTTCATTGCTGTCCACTTGACCTTAGTCTTACTTCTCCTCGGTCGGTTAGTTTCTGGAGTCCCAACCTTCTCTTCCTATATGTCAAATCTGACGTCCTTATTGGTGGCGTTTCTGGAGTTCAGATCTTACTCGCACCCGATGGACTCCTTGCTTTTCCGGTGGTACCAACGTTGTGTGACTCATTCCGTTGTGCACCATCTACTGTACTGAGGTTTAGAACGTTTGTGTAGGACAAATGTAGTATTACTGGAGTTCTTGGATTGGCAAGAGATAAAGTAGAAGAATTAGTTGTACTCAAGACCGGGATTATTGGAGGTTGAATATAAGAATGTTATCGCAAACCAACAAGTGACGGACTCTATATGAACAGGGAGTAAAACACAACCCGATTATAGATAAAGAGGAAATTTTGAGTCAGATTAGGTATAAAAAGGACTGGGTAAGAAGGACTCAACCTACGGGAAGGACACAAGGATTCGTGGGAGGTATATGGAGAAGAGTCGTAAAGGTGTGGCTTAAAAGTAATAGATGAAAGGTAAACATAACACTCGAGGAAGTCCTGTGTCTTACCATAAATTAGAGACATGAGTATCCGCGATCCGTCCCATAGGGGTTTACAAAAACAATGTATGTAACATTTGTAGTGATTTGGATGACGAGTCGACCAGTTACCACGATCTAAATGACTGAGGACATCTTCGGGGTGTAGAATCAGTCTAACCTCTTCCTTTACCATTGGATGAGGTCATTAGAACGGACCCTTTAAGGTACCTGTCTCCTCGGACCACCCAATATCAGGTACTCCAGGATTTCTCAGCCTGTGTTGAATCGTTGATTTGTTGTTGTTGTTGTAACTCTTTGCGACAGATTTCGTCGAACTTTATGTTGACAACACGATAAGACTATGAGGAAGACGTATTAATCGTGAGAATGGATATAATCAGTGATGAGGAGATATAAAAATTCTAACCTTAAATTCAAGATTTATGTATTAGAGTATACGGTACCTAAATATGATGATTAGAATAGTTTAAGGGACTCAAAAAGGTTTACTTCTATACGGTAAGATAAAGTCTCCACACACGACACAACACGAATCAGTGAGTCAGCACAGACTAGAAACACTGGGGTACCCGGGCGGTCCTAGGAGTCAGGTACCCTAAAAGGTCCGTTCTTATGACCTGACCACATTGTGAAACGTAAACCACTCGTCTTAACATGAACTCGAGAACTTTCGATGGTCCATTGTTTATGGAATAGGAATGGTGAGATTAGAGTCTCGAATTGTACTTCAGGTTTGTGTGTGAATACTGACTGACTTAATTATTTCTTAATAATTAAAAATATTCCGGCATACAGTATAAAAAGTGTAAGAATCAAGTGGAAAGTTTACATTTAAACGTTTTTTATTATGTTTTATTTTTATTTTCTTCTTTTGTAACCCTCTACTTAAAGATTAGTATATTACAATGTCAGAGTTTGTTACGACAAGTTTGATAGACACCAGTTCTTGATAAATTTTTAAAATTTTAAGTGACCTTTAGATACGAAAAATATTCTTTTTGTTGTTTTCACACACATCTACAACACCGTTACAGTTTACTCTACTTTCAAAGATGCTAGATGAGAACTAAAGATATGATTAAAACAGAGTCTAGTCAATCGTCTCACCTGAGTAAGTATGTAGTGTGAAACTCATCACCTCGTGACTTTCGACTCGGAGGATTACTGACCGTGATGAACTGAATCACAGTAATTCCTAGAGTGATATTCTGGGGTGTGGAGAATGTGAGACGTCTGAAGTTAGTTTTTGGTATCTTGAGAAATCGACCCGGACCTACCTATCTCTCCGACTAGTGTTCTTGTTAAGAAACTATTTTTCTCTTGATGATGAATCAATATTCTTCAAAAGTAGTCCATAGTAAACTGACTTGTCTCTTTATGGACCCATGGTATTCTTATTTAGTGATACTATTACTGTATTAAACGATCATACTACTTCTGCTACAAGTTAATATAAAGGTCAAGTGTAGACATGTAGACGGTTAAAATTCTCCTGGGAAACCTCGGTTCCCTCTGTGAAGGTCTGGTACAAAGTGATCACTGATTAGGATTCTTAGAAAACGATTATATCTATTTTTCAATACTAAAACCTCATTTTTATTTTCTTCCATTGTAAATTCGTTCAAAGACAAGTAAAGTACTTGTCTTAAATTGTACTTATTAAATTGTTACTATTATGTCAAAACCATCTCACCCAGACAATATGATGTCATAAACGTATTTTATGTTCTAAAATTAAAACACAGTTTATAAAATAATATTAAAAACAATACAATTCAACAATTCTTATTAACCTAAATTATGTATAGGAAATTCCATTATTTTTATACCTTAGAGTTTTATAAAGGAAAACCTATTCAGGAGGTTACGGATACACTGTACGTTGTCACTAAGAATGATACCAGACACTGACGATCCCCAAGGGTTCTGAAAGGTTTTTTAGTGATACCCATTTTGATAAAAGTAACACTATAATTCTGTAGTGAACGGAAAAAATGATACAACTATAAACATGACTGTCGTTTTTTCATTGTCATTAACCTATTTTGAGCACATGGAGTCTGACTTGACTTAATCGTACTTAATTTTGTCGCCGTGGTTTGAGATGATCAATATCAGAAATGACGGTGTTCAGTTCCTCCTGCAAAAGGGGGGAGTGAAATTTCATGGGAACTACTTCGTCATTTTACTGATGAAAATTTAAAACGTAGGACTGGGATCCCGAAATCAAATAATTTTCCTCAAGATAATCATGGTACCTTTCTTTACAGGTTGTGACACGACTCTTTTACCCTCGTCTAGACTCATCGTAGACTCATCATCATACATTCAACAACAGCAAGTCAACGATTCAGTACAGACTGAGAAACTCTACGGTACCTGACGTTGTGAGGTCAGAAGGAACAAGAAGTGGTAGAGGACCTTAAACGAGTTTGAGTGCAGGTAACTCAGCCACTGCGGTAGGTTGGTAGAGTAGGAGACAGAGGGGGAAGAGGACGGAAGTTAGAAGGTCGTAGTCCCATAAAAGGTTACTCGACTGAGAAGCGTAGTCTACCGGTTGCATAATCTCGAAGTCGAAATCGTAGTCAGGAAGGTTACTTATGAGTTCCAACTAAAGGAAATCCTGACTGACCGAACTAAAGGAACGACAGGTTCCCTGAGAGTTCTCAGAAGAGGTTGTAGTGTCAAGTTTTCGTAGTTAAGAAGTCCCGAGTCGGAGATACCAGGTTGAAAGTGTAGGCATGTACTGATGACCTTTTTGATGTCGAAACTGATATTCTTGGAAACAGCCGTTTCACTATAGAGAAGAAAAATTTGACGACAGATCCAAACAATATCGAAAGGAAGGTTCCTTATCATATTCTCGACATCAAATAATAAAATGTACAATTTCTACAGGTTTTATTTTGTTAAGGGGATTAAAAAAATCTTACAATTTCAATAAAATTTTATATAATTATGTATAAAAATTTTAAGATTTGAAATAAAGACTATACCATTTATAGTTTTCTATTTTTGGGTGTTTTTATTTTCAAGAAAAGCCAAGAAGTATTAATTTTCACATTTCCTAGGACTCTAATCGAACACCTATCATTCATATGTAGATTTTTAATTCGGGTGTGTTTTCTTTTATACGTTACTGTCCAAAAGTAAAATTATTTCCATCATTGTAAATTACCCAATAATATTAATGATTCTCTAATATATTAATATATTTACCATAATATTAATATTTCCATAATCATCACCCGAACCCAAATAATCGCCTAAGATAATCATGTTATGTTTCTTTATTTTCACCGTAAGAAGAGATTTAATAGAAGAAAACTGGTAATCATATCACTATAAATAGTTTCAGGATACTGAAGACACGAATCAGTGAGTCAGTACAGTCTGAGAGACACTGGGGTGTCTGACATCTTACGGTCCGGGGAGACAGGTACCCCTAAAAGGACCGTTCTTATGACCATACCAAACGGTACGGGAGGAGGTCCCCTAGATACGTTGCTTCCTTTTACTGAAGAGAAATATGATCAGTCTAAAATTTCAGAAGGAATTAGTAAATTCTTAAAAATTCTCAATAAGTCGTAACCAGGAGATTATAGACTTTGAAAGTAAATTTATTGACGGGTGTTTAGTGTTTAAATTTCTATTTCCGTCTTTTTAGGTACTTAAGATTTAAGGAACGAATTAATACTTTCCCTTTATCCTAGAGTCTTGTGGTAAGGATGTGACCTCCGTTTTTGAAGGAATTCACGATGATACTTGACTTTTAAAGTACTTGGTATTTTTGAAGTCTTCTTAATGTTATTAAGAGATCATCGGGTATTTCCAACTATTACTATTATTTTCGATCATACTACTTCAACGGTACGTTACCGTTGTATTGAAAAGAGGTGGACACGAAAAATCCTGTCTCGTAGTCAACATCACACTTCAATTTGTCTCTCGTTTTGTCATTCGTGGTATACCATTTAGTCACTCTATTTCTATGTCTCAAATCATCTGGATAGGATTGATATGTTTAAGATGTTTTGAATACGACACCTAAAATGTCAAAAATGTATGTCTAAGCAATCCTATGTATTCTAAATATTCCTGTATTGTCATTATGTATAGTCACATTATGAGACCAAAAAAGAACATAGTTATATGTATCTTTTTAAACTGATACATTGTTAATCTGAAAGAAAAAAGGGGGTTTTCTTTAGATTTGTAAAATTACATCAGAAACGGTATACCTTAATTTAATTCTACTTTACTTAACATATACACCAAGTGTCACAGTGTTCATATTAAAGTTTGGAATAAATATTTTATTGTAAATTTTCAGTAAATGACGTTTGTCAGAATGTACCTAAAATAACAACAGTGGATCCTTTTATATTGGATTTACTACATTCGATCATAGTTATATATAATATTTGTAGGTTCATCACCCGAGGTTTTAGTGACACCTTCCACTGACGTCAGTACTTTAATTTTCTGTGAACGAGGAACCTTCTCTTCGATACTGTTTGGATCTGTCTCATAATCTTTCGTCTCTGTACTGAAACGACTGTGTCCAGGCATATCAGTTTCCAGGTCATCAGTACATACCTATACTCTCAACCGGTACTTCTTTCGACTCACAACTTATTAATTACGAAGACTTAACACCACGATCTCTTCTGAACTCTCAGGGAATCTGACGTTCCTCTAGTTTGGTCAGGTAGGATTTCCTTTAGTCAGGACTTATAAGTGACCTTCCTGACTGTGATTTCGACTTTGAGGTTATAAAACCGGTGGACTACGTAACACAGTTGAGTAAACTTTTCTGGGAGTACGACCCTTTCTAACTTCCGTTTTCCTTTTCTCCTGTCGTCTCCTACTCTACCAATCTATCGTAATGACTGAGTTACCTGTACTTAGACTCGGTTGAGTCCCTCTATCGCTTCCTTCCCCTTCGAACCGTACGACGACGTGCGGTACCTCAGTGTTTCTCAACCTGTGCTGAATCGTTGACTTGTCTTTGTTGTTGGTCACTTGATAGTGATTCTGTAACTCACATACATGTCTAGTGTCACTTCAGTAGAATCCCTGTCCTTTTTAACATCTAATCCTACTACTTATTTCTACCCTTTATATGAGAATCTAATCGAACTTATTATGTATTCCGAAATTCTTACGTGATCTCTTAGTTAAAAAAAAAAAAAAAACCCAAGGGACCACCGAGTCTTCCATTTCTTAGGTAGACGTTACACCCTCTATACCCTAACTAGGAACCCAACCCTTCTAGAGGAGTTCTTCCTTTACCGTTGAGTGAGGTTTTAAGAACAGACCTCTTAGGGGTACCTGTCTCCTCGGACCGTCCGATGTCGGGTACCCTAACCTTTCTCAACCTGTACTGACTCGTTGATGGGTGTCTCTTGGTTGAATGTACTTTTCATTCGTACCGAGATTTCCTTTGACATCCTTTCGAGTCTTACTTGAAGTCATCATCCGTTTCATCTTTTTTTAGTTGATCTCCGTCATATTCTTCCCTTACAGAATTATCGGTATTGTTTATTCGTTGTTAAAACTTTTACTGATCCAAACTTTATTTTAAACATAAAATTATTTATTACGTATATGTTTTGATGTCTGTTCAAATACTTATTAAAGACCAGGGACAGTTTTGTATTTTCGAATCGACCTGTTTACGAATGTTTTTTAATTTCACCTTTCAAAGATACTTAGTAGCGACGAAACGGACGTCTATCTTTATTTAAATTGAAGTTGGGGGTTAATACCGTCGTGCGACGGAAAGGTAATTGTCGTAAGTAAATCCTCAAGTGTAATACCAATCTCTTAATTTCTATTAAGATTTCGTATTTACGACTAAAATTCCATCATTCAATTTTTTGTTTCAGTATGACGTAACTATTCTGATACTTTAATAATATAAAATATGAAGAAATTTCATGTTAAAGTTTTTCTTTAAACAGATAAACAGTTCCAAGGATTTTTATAAAATAGAAGTTTTAAAATAGTGACCTTTAAATGACATTTCTTTGTCATATTATCGTTTTTAGAAGACAACTTAAGAGATATCTTAGTACTCTCTTATACAAGTGATGATATAATCATTATAATATTAAACTAATAGATATTACACTTTTTGATTTACAAACTTTTTTCCCTCCGTACAGACTCATTTGATATGTCGGAAACTTTGAATTAAAATTTGTGACTATTTTGATCCTATGAAATCTATCTCATTCTCCTGTTTTTAATGGTTTGACTTATAGGAGTTTCTTATTTCACTTCACTTTTACCTATACGTAAACTTTTTTCTGAATCCCTTTTACTTGGGTACTTTTTTTTAACAAAATCTTATCACCTTAGTGACCAGGATACAAAGAGAACAATCCTAAAATAAATTACAGTGTTTAAATTTTTTTATAGATCTATGAAAGTTTTTGTAAAGTCTCTTATTCTATTATTGTCACCAATTTTACTTCAATTCAAAAGCACTGATTAATTTGAAAAATTTTCACGTAAAAAGGACCCTTTATAGACTTCTCGAACGGTTAAAAATTACAGTACAAGTATAGACAATAATATGAAACATAATTTCAGGACGATTTTACATCGAATACGTCTTTTAAAAAGACGAAAGATCTAGTGAGTTCTTTTTCGTTTAATTCAGTACTATAATAATACAAAATAAGTAAGTTGATAGTAAAATGACTCACGAAATACACACCTTCAGTGACATCGTCCCCGATTCTTACGAAAAGGTAGGAAATTAAAGGGATCAAAACAAGGTAAAAAGTTGAACACGTGAGGGGAGACGGTGTGACAAATAAGAATAGTAGATCAAATGGATGAAGTCACAATGTAAAGTCCTAGATTTTATATATATTAAGATTCTAAAAACCAAAACAAGTGACAAATCAACGATTCAGTACAGACTGTGGTTTTTTAAAAGATTTTCTTATCTAGTGTACTAGTATATTTTTACGAAAGTTTTAAATTCTTTCCAATAGAAGAGGTAGACATGAAACCTTGGTAATAATCTTTAGGTGAGATTTTGAAAGAAGATTTATATAAAGTAAAAGTCACAGAGGATAAGGTTTCCGAGAATGAAAAGACAGTAATCAGTATACCTCCAGAAGAGATTAAAGTTCACTTTTATTTTTAGACGTAGAACCCTGAAGGTACCACCTGGTCACCAATTCTGAGGAGCGAAGACTGCGTCCGTCGTTCCCAAACTAGTGACCAACCCCTTGATTTTAGGGTGTACAATACGTAATACCGGTTTTATTTATTTATGACGAAAGATGAGAGTTTTTTTTTTTTTTTTCTTAGACATGGAATGAGAAGAACTACTGTGTATTAACGATGAATATAGATGACCACTTAAGTGATTTATATACAAGATGTACTCCCAAAAGGTAATACTTAGGTAAGTAAAGAAAAAGAAAGAAAATTGTAGGGATGTAAGACCAAGTAGAAACTTTACATGATAAGTTCGCGGAAAAATGTTCAATTAGAAAGGATGTTATATATAGAGGATTGAAGAGAAGACAATAGAAAGATGTCTTCATTTATTACGAACGAATGAGAAAGGATCTTTGTCAAGTTCTAATACTAATAGAATATAAAGGTAAGAGGGACAAACCTCAGACGATCAGAAGTAAGGATAAAATAAAATCGTAGAAAGTTCCATTTTGTGGTCACGACCCTCGCAACCACGATGTCCCAAGACTCGACAGTCCCTTCGTAGGACGTATACAACGAGACAAAGTATGACTTCATTGTAGTGGAGGTAAAATCGTTGACGGTAACCAATTTATATGAAACTTCCGAACTATTGTGTAGACGATAGGTTTTTACAATTGTTCATTTTAAACAATTACTGTCTTTTTACCTAAACCTATAGTCATCTGAATTAATTTATACCTATATTAAAAATTAAATCGACATTACTTAATTTATAATTATTTCTACGAATTTTTATCTTTTTAGAATGATGAAATTTAACTATCTACGGTACCTGTTTTGGGTTAGAACTCGTATATATATATTGATGATTTACTTCACAAGACTACAGTCTCCTTTGTCGATAGTTAGGTCATCAGAGTCACTAGATCGATGTCCCCTAATATGTTATTACAATTCCGTGACGTTCAGTTTTCAATACAATATTAGTTCGTTCACTTATTATTGAATATGATCAATCCATACTCCAAATTTCTCATTCTGACCCTTTCTTACAAAATGAAAACTCTCTTACTTTTATTATATCTATTTAGACGTCACCCAGTATTCTTACAGAGACTTCTGTCACTATTCTACTTTTAGTCGGTTAGACTCTAATTTTGAACGACTGAACTAACTTTGAAATGAACATTTTTATTGTTCATTT
Source organism: Capra ibex (assembly GCA_006410555.1). Lineage (NCBI taxonomy): Eukaryota > Metazoa > Chordata > Mammalia > Artiodactyla > Bovidae > Capra > Capra ibex. The sequence goes on along the minus strand of SJYO01026388.1, from coordinate 65,668,133 downwards.
ATCCCTTCCAATAGACTACTCTGTGAACTTTAAAATTCTCAGGCACCTAAGTCTTTCCAGAAAAGGGTAATCCATGTTAATTTATATTTAGACGAACCCCTTAAAAGGTGTCATACCCATATACTGGTTGACGATACTAGTACGTACCTATGATATTTTTTGTCACCCGTAGTAGTCCAATCTTAATTTAGACGTCGGACCTTCGTTGGATGTTTCGAGAGACCAGTACTCATCGATCCCAATGGACGTAATTCAATAGATCCGATTCTCCGTGTCTGTCTAAGGAGTCGAGTGTAATCACACTAATACACATGGTTCATACTAAATTATGATTTAAATTTTTCTGTTAGACTATTTGATCGTTTATATTTTTTCTTACGTCAAGAACCACTTGACTCACTGAATACTCACTAATCATATCAGGTTAGGATTGGGTCCGATAGACACTCGTACAGGTCATTTGACTAATTCTCGAGATCGAGACCCCAGTGGGCCCCGAGTTTTAACCGAGATAATGAAGTTCCCAGTTCGATCAATTCGAAAGGTACCGAGTAATAGATATTAGGATTTACGTCTGTTATTTTCATGTGTTCAGTATCACGACGATCCTCTTAATAATTTCTATTATGTAAGTTTAACGTGTCCTCTTGCAGACTGTGTATCATTCATTCATTGTTTACAAGTGACATAGATGATTAAGCAAAGAAGAACCACGAACTTGCGGTTCGGTAGATTCATTCCCATGACTCTTGTCATTCTAGATTCTACAATAAAAATAGAGTTCATTCGTATATTCTTAACGATCCTGAAGACGAAGTGACTGAAGTGATTTCGGAAACTGACACATCTAGTTTTGTTTGACACCTTTTAAGACTTTCTCTACCCTTATGGTCTGTTGGAATGGACGAAGGACACTTTGGACTGCGTCCACTTCTTCTCTCTCAATCTTTACCTGTACCTTGTTACTTGACCAAGGTTTGACCCTTTCCTCATGTAGTTCCCACATATAACATTAGAACGAATAAATTGAATATACGTCTCATGTACTACTCTTTACGGTCCGACCTACTTCGTGTGTGACCTTAGTTCTGACGGTCCTCTTTATAGTTATTGCAGTGTATGTGTCTACTATGATGGAACTCTCGTCTTTCACTTCTCCTTGATTTCCCGGAGAACTACTTCCAATTTCTCCTCTGACCTTTTCGACCGAACTTTGAGTTGTAAGTTTTCTACTTCTAGTACCGTAGACCAGAGTAGTGAAGTACCCTTTATCTACCCCTTTGTCACTGTCTGAAATAAAAGAACCCGAGGTTTTAGTGACGTCTACCACTGACGTCGGTACTTTAATCTTCTGTGAACGAGGAACCTATTTTTCGATACTGTTTGAATCTATCGTATAATTTTTCGTCTCTGTAATGAAACGGCTGTTTCCAGGTGGATCAGTTTCGATACCAAAAAGGTTGTCAGTACATACCTATACTCTCGACCTGGTATTCCTTCAGACTCATGACTTCTTAACCACGAAAACTTGACAAACAACCTCTTCTGAGAATCCGTGGGGAACCTGACGTTCCTCTAGGTTGGTCAGTCAGGATTTCCTTTAGTCAGGACTTATAAGTAATCTTCTTGACTACAACTTCGACTTCGAGGTTATGAAACCAGTGGACTACACTTCTCGGCTGAGTAATCTTTTATGACACTACGTCCCTTTCTGACTTCCGTCCTCCTCTTCCCCTACTGTCTCTTGCTGTACCAACCTACCATAGTGACTGAGTTAGCTGTACTCAAACTCGTTCGAGGTCCTCTACCACTTCTTGTCCCTTCGTGCCGTACGACGTCAGGTACCAGGTACCCCAGCGTTTCTCTACCTGTGTTGACTCACTGACTTCTTCTGTTTTCCTTTGAGGAAAACTAAACCTTACTCCTACACGATAAATTTACTCAAAGAGAAGAGCAACGATACGAATCGTTCTTGACTGCACCTCTTCTCTCTTACTTATCCCTTGTAGATCGACTTATCACGAACCCACCGTTCTCAAGTCTCTTTTCGTTCCCGAGATGCTTACTCATTGATTCTGCTACGTAAGTAACTACATTTATAATTTTTTTTTACATTTCTGATAACTTGTCATACTTTTCCGTTTTACTATCCTGTGACTTTCTACTTACGGGGTCCAGCCATCCACGGGTTATACGATGACCTCTAGTCACCTCTTTATTGAGGTCTTTCTTACTTCCCTACCTCGGTTTCGTTTTTGTTATGGGTCAACACCTATCCTGACCACTATCTTCGTTCCAAGCTACGACATTTCTCGTTATGACGTATCCTTGGACCTTACGATCCAGGTACTTAGTTCCGTTTAACTTTCACCAGTTTGTCCTCTACCGTTCTCACTTGTATCTGTAAGATCCCAAGTCGCTTGAGTTTACCTGACGTTACCCACTTAAATTGAGTCTTCCGGTAATATAGATAATGACACCCGTCCTTAGGGAATCTTCTTTACCTCATCGGTAGTATCAGTTGTTTTCTCAGGTTTTATGTCATGTACCTGCGTTAGAGTTTTTACTGTCTTACTAGAGACAAGTAAAGGTTCCGTTTGGTAAGTTATAATGACATTAGTTTCAGATACAGGACTCGTCATTACGACTTCTTCGACTTCAACTTGTCAAAATGCTTCTGGATGTTCTTGAAGATCTTGATTGTGGGTTTTTTCTACAGGAAAAGTAATTTCCCCTGACCTTGCGTTTTCATCCTTCAGTTCTTCGTGGACCTCATTGTCCGTTTAAACCGGAACCTCATGTCTTACTTCGGTCCGTTTGCGATTATCTCAAGACGGTTCTCTTCCGTGACCAGTATCTTTTGTGGGAGAAGGTTGTTGTGTTCGCTCCTGAGATGTGTACCTGTAGTGGTCTACTTGCTACGGTTTTAGTCTGACTAATATAGGAAACGTCGGTTTCTACCTCTTCGAGATATGTCAGTCGTTTTTTTTCTGGCCCTCGACTGACACCGAGTCTAGTACTTGAGGAACAACGGTTTAAGTCTGAATTTAACTTCTTTCACCTCCTTTGGTGATCTTGTAAGTCCATACTGGATTTAGTTTAGGGAACACTGATATGTCACCTTCACTCTTTATCTAAATTCCTTAATCTAGACTATCTGTCTTACGGACTACTTGATATCTGCCTCCAATCACTGTGACATATCCTTTGTACTTAGTTCTGGTAGGGGTACCTTTTCTTTACGTTTTTTCGTTTTACCGACAGACTCCTCCGGAATGTTTATCGACACTTTTCTTCCCTTCGCTTTTCGTTTCCTCTTTTCCTTTCTATATGGGTAAGCTTACGTCTCAAGGTTTTTTATCGTTCCTCTCTCATCTTTCGGAAAGAGTCTCTAGTTGCGTTTCTTTATCTCCCTTTGTTGTCTTACCCTTTCTGATCTCTAGAGTTCTTTTAATCTCTATGGTTCCCTTGTAAAGTACGTTTCTACCCGATTTATTTCCTGTCTTTAACATCCCTGGATTGTCTTCGTCTTCTATAATTCTTCTCCACCGTTCTTGTGTGTCTTTCACTTTCACTTCAGCGAGTCATTTCAGGCTGAGAAACACTGGGGTACCTGACATCGGGTGGTCCGAGGAGGTAGGTACCCTAAAACGTCACCCAAGGGTAAAGGAAGAGGTCCCTTAGAGGGACTACGTCCATAGTTTGGGTCCAGAGGGTTTAACGTTCGTCTGTGAAATAGGAGACTCGGTGGTCCCTTCTTATGTGTCTTCTTGACATGTTTTCTCTGGAAGTACTGGGTCTATTAGTACTACCACACTAGTGAGTCGATCTCGGTCCGTAGGACCTTACACTTCAGTTCACCCGGAATCCTTCGTAGTGATGCTTGTCAATCACCTCCACTACCTTAAGGTCAACTCGATAAAGTTTAGGACTTTCTGCTACGACACTTTCATAACGTAAGTTATACAGTCGTTTAAACCTTTTGAGTCGTCACCGGTGTCCTGACCTTTTCCAGTCAAAAGTAAGGTTAGGGTTTCTTTCCGTTACGGTTTCTTACGAGTTTGATAACGTGTTAACGTGAGTAGAGTGTATTATCATTTCATTACGAGTTTTAAGAGGTTCGGTCTGAAGTCGTTATGTACTTGGCACTTGAAGGTCTACAAGTTCGACCAAAATCTTTTCCGTCTCCTTGGTCTCTAGTTTAACGGTCGTAGACGACCTAGTACCTTTTTCGTTCTCTCAAGGTCTTTTTGTAGAAATAACTGATACGGTTTCGGAAACTGACACACCTAGTGTTATTTGACACCTTTTAAGACTTTCTCTACCCTTATGGTCTGGTGGACTGGACGGAGAACTCTTTGGACATACGTCCAGTCCTTTGTTGTCAATCTTGACCTGTACCTTGAGTCTGACCAAGGTTTCCTCATGCAGTTCCGACATATAACAGTGGGACGAATAAATTGAATACACGTCTATGTAGTACTCTTTATGATCCGACCTTCTTCGTGTTCGACCTTAGTTCTAACGGTCCTCTTTATAGTTATTGGAGTCTGTACGTCTACTGTGGTAGGAATACCGTCTTTCACTTCTTCGTGATTTCTCGGAGAACTACTTTCACTTTCTCCTCTCATTTTTTAAACCGAATTTCGAGTTGTAAGTCTTTTGCTTCTAGTACCGTAGACCAGGGTAGTGAAGTACCCTTTATCTATCCCTTAGTAACCTTTGTCACCGACTGAAATAAAAACCCCCGAGGTTTTTAGTGACGTCTACCACTAACGTCGGTACTTTAATTTTCTGTGAATGAGGAACCTTCCTTTCAATACTGGTTGGATGTGTCATATAATTTTTCGTCTCTGTAATGAAACAGTTGTTTCCAGGTAGATCAATTCCGATACCAAAAAGGTCATCAGTACATACCTAACTCTCGACCTGATATTTCTGTCGACTCGGGGTTCCTAAACTACGAAGACTTGACACCAAACCACACTACGTCAAGGACCCCAGTGTTTCTCAGCCTGTGTTGACTCGCTGACATGATTTGACTTTCTGATAATGGTTTGGACCTAGGGTTTTGTAACAAGAGTTTCAAGTTAGATAGACATTTCGTACTGACAGTCCCAACCGGTAATTACGTTTGTCTCATCCGTCGTCAGCTCATAGTAATTCTCATGACTGAATTAAGACCAAAAAAAGTCGATATTAAAACTCGCTCAATGAGTTGGAGAGACGAGATCAAAGCAGTTGACATTCTATTATGGATGGAGTGTCCCATCAACGACTCTAATTTATGTATACACATTACGTAAATCTTGTCACAACCCGTCGTGTATGTATCATTTGGGGTATACTCACAATTATCTAATAAATTCAATAAATTCTTGTTGGATTAGAGAGGATCTCAGGAGTACCGAGGGTCTGGAGCCCAATAGACCAGGGTGCGTGACAAAATTACGATCCACTGAAGAATAGACTACCCGACTCTCGAACTCCCCACACCCCCCACACACACACACACGCACGTGTTTAACGAACAAAACCAAGACGTGGGAGAAAAAGGTCAAAAGATACGGAGGTGACACGGAATTGGAAAAGACGGACGGGAAAAGGATTCAAGGTGAACTTATAGGAATAGGAAAACATAGTACACTGAATAATTATTATTTTAGTTAAAGGTCGTTTTTTTTTTCAAACCTTCCTAATTTTTAGTATTTTTCACTCGGGTAGAAGACCTCTTTAATGCAGTACATGTTCCTCAAACAAAACCATGAAGAGTTTCAATCCTAAGAGAGTAATCTTCCTGTCGGAACAATCATCACCCTGAGTCACCATAGTTCAAACACCCTCAATGGTTTTATCTAGAAATCTATAAAAATCTTGGTCTTATAGTGGTCGCATAGGACTCAAAAATAATATTAGACCAGAAAATATAATATATCCATTAGCTGGATATCCAAAATCGCATGAGTCATTTAATTTAGTGGTATAGATGTTTTGTGTAAGACCTTGGTCCTTACCCTCACTCCTTCCCTCATTCCCTTATTAGTTTGTGTTTTAGGGTTGAAAAGGAATTTCCAATTGTTTATATAGCACACACACATACACACGAATAGTTCCCAGTAGTTTGGTACTGGGTGACGGACAAAAACAATACCGGACGTTTGATTCTTACCAAAAATACAACAAATTTTCAACTTTTTTTTTAGTGTGTTTCATTATTACTATAAAAAACTTTTAATACACTTTTAAAAATTAAAACACTTTTAATAAAATACTTTTAAGTTTAAAAGTTCAGACACTTCAAAATGACATTGTGAAGAAGTAAGTAAGTAAATACTCACAGGTATCGAAGAAACCCTGATGCCACCGTCTCGACTTATTGACGTTCTCTACATTTGTTAAACATTTCAGATTTCATAAATGAGAGACTGGGACATGTGTTTTCCGACCAGTATCGTGCACAATACTGTTTTCCCTAAGTTACTTAGAGAATCTACACGAAGAGGTTTACATTGCCGGTATAGACTGACACCATTGTAAGTGAAAATCCAAGGGATTGTTCTCTCCGAAGGGGCGTTGGACCACCATGATACTTACCACGAAATATATATAACAACTCAGAAGTATTTAAAAAATTTTTAAATAAAATTAATAAAATTTTGATAAATAACTAACCAGTGTTATAACGAAGACAAAATACAAAACCAAAAAACCGGTGTTACGTACGCCCTACAGTCGAGGAACTGGTCCCCAACTTAGGTGTACGGGACGAAACCGTCCGTTCACGATTGATGAGACGACGGTCCCTTCAGAGATTAGAAGTGTTGTCAAGACTGTATGTATGATGGTAATAAGGGTAGAATGTCTCTTTCTGTTCGTGTCCTTTGGATCGACTACTGACGTGTGGTCATCCCTCGGCTCCGGTCTAAACCTGGGTCCTCCAGACCGAGTTCTCGAGCGAGTGAGTGTGAGTGACCAGTTCGTGGTGACCGACGTACTGAAGTGTGGACTCAGTGTAATCTAAAAGTTTCTTTATTGAAGTTGTCTTAACTGAATGGTAAATTAAAGACTTTAAAATAATTCTTGACCAGTTCCCGTCACCAAGTGTCATTTCTTAGGTGGAGTTACACCCTCTGGATCCAAGCTAGGGATCCAACCCTTCCAGGGAACCTCCACCCGTACCGTTGGGTGAGGTCATAAGGACGACCTCTTAAGGGTACCTGTCTCCTCGGACCTTTCGATGTCAGGTGTCCCAGTGTTTCTCAACCTGTGTTGACTCGTTGATTCGTGTCGTGTACATTTCTTGTCGACATACAGAAATTATTTCACTTCATTTCACTTCACCGAGTCAGCACAGGCTGAGAAACACTGGGGTACCTGACATCGGATACTCCGAGGAGGCAGGTACCTTAAAAGGTCCGTTCTCACGACCTTACCTAACGGTAAAGGAAGAGGTCCCCTGAAAGGGCTGGGTCCTTAGCTTGGGTCCAGAGGGCGTAACGCCCGTCTACGAAATGGCGGTAGTCCCTTCGGGACATTTCTTGTCGACGTACAGAAATTATTTTTACGATAATTCTACAATACAATTAATTTAACAGTGACAAGAGATACATTCCCTTTTTAGAACAGAGAGGACCTCATTATATACGAAATGATCTTTTATTTTCCGTATGTTGTAGAAGTGAATAAAAAGACAGTCTCAAATGGAAATTTTCATTGTCGATCGAGAATAGCAATTATCCATTGTCGATTAAGAAGTACCGACGTGAAAAGATATGTGGACAGATGAAGGAATATAAGTTATCACGACACGGACCTGTTAATTTTAACTCTGTCCATACAGGGCACAAAAGTAGTTCGACTTATAAATTACCCTTTCCGTACGCAGTTCATTTATTCAAGTAATAATTACTGTTTTTATGTCGTACTAAAACCTCATTAATGATCGTCTGTGCTAGGTCAGGTGTGCCGGTTCTGTCGGACTTTTCGTCACTGTAGATACGCCTCAATGTCTCCTACACTCCCTTAGAAAGTCGGAGTTTAATACAGGTCCATTTCTCTTCTACTACACCATCTAGGACTCGTCCCCTACTGTCGGGAAGATTGTTTTAGACCACTAAAAGGTTGTATTTGACTGTCTTGTATAAGACACCCGTGGACGGGTTCTGTGAGCGGTCCTTGTCCTTTCCGACTCACGACGGGTCGAACGAATTTACTCCACTCGGAAGAGAGACACGTCGTCAAGAGTTACAACCCATGTATGACCTTAAGACCCCTCGATAGTGTTCCTTTGTTCAGTACCTCAATTCCTTTCTCGAGTAAATTAAATAACTTTTAAAATAGGGTCCACCTTTTTCTGTGACCTTTCGACCTCTCTTGACAATGGTCTACCGATGGGATAACTAAATAGAACATAATTGTCGTGAATGTTTATGTATGACCACCGTAGACATTACGTACTGTGGACTCGAACTAGTAACCCAACCTTCTAAGGGATCTCTTCCTTTGCCGTTGGTGAGGTCATGAGTACGGACCCTTTAGGGTACCTGTCTTCTCTAATTTCTCCATGTCAGATACCCCAACGTTTCTCAATCTGTACTGAATCGTTGATTTGGTGGTGGTACTTACGTATATTTTCTCAGTCTGACGAAATACAAAGACTAGGATTCTTTCCTCTTAATAGGGACGGTAGGACTTCTTTAGTTCTTGAATGTTTATGAGGGCTATATATCCTTACTTGTACTTTTGTCCATCTTGTGTGTTTCTCTTTTTCGAAGGGTCCTACAGACGGAGACAACGGTTTGGTGTCGACAATTATACTAATCTGTTAAGTCTCTTGTTCGTCGTGACAATCAAATTTGCAAATCTGTTAAGTAAAATGAAACATAATGTTCGTGTCCCAAACAAACAAACAAAAAGGACCAAGGGGTGGGGTGGGAGAAAACGACAGTACAATAGATAAGTGTATGAAAACGGTGTTCTGTTTATGTCGTTTTTTTTCCGTTGGACACCATCCTCCAAAGGGTATTTTTATTCCCGTTGGGGAGTATCTTTTAAATACTACACGGTCCGTGACACACATTACAAAACTTTTGTACTAGTAGAGTAAGTTAAGTAATGTTGTTTGGAAACTGGATAATAGAGTAGATACAGGATTTGCTCCTTTGGTCGTGTTTCTTCAGTTTCTTGAGTCACGGTTTCCAGTGTGTCACTCGCTACAGTCTCAATTAATTTGTCTACGATAAGGAGAACCTCCAGTGAGTTGGAAAACAGACTCGTGTTATGTACAAGACCCAGGGTCTCCTTCCGATTTCTCCTAGTTCCTCTTTATTGTCGTTAGAATTCTAAGAAATAGGATGAGACTCTTTTACGTTTCTTTATCTCCTTTTGTTAACTTACCCTTTCTGATCTCTAGAGAAGTTCTTTTCGTCTCTATAGTTTCCTTGTAAAGTACGTTTCTATCCGTGTTATTTCCTGTCTTTACCATACCTGGATTGTATTCTTCTTCTATAAATCTTCTCCACCGTTCTTATGTATCCGTTTGATACGTTTTTTCTAGAAGTACTGACCCTATTGGTGTTACCACACTAGTGAGTGGATCTTAGGACCTTACACTTCAGTTCACCCGGACTCCTTCGTAGTGATACTTGATTCGGTCACCTCCACTACCTTAAGGTCGACTCGATAAAGTTTAAGATTTTCTATTACGACACTTTCACGGTGTGAGTTATACGGTCATTTAAACCTTTTGAGTCGTCACTAGTGTCCTGACCTTTTCCAGTCAAAAGTAAAGTTAGGGTTTCTTTCCGTTACAGTTTCTTACGAGTTTGATGCTGTGTTTACGTGAGTAGAGTGTGTGATCCTTTCATTACGAGTTTTAAAAGATCCGGTCCGGAGATGTCATGTAATTGGTACTTGAAGGTCTACAAGTTCGATCAAAATCTTTTCAGTCTCCTTGGTCTCTAGTTTAACGGTTGTCGGTGACCTAGTAGCTTTTTCGTTAACAAGGTCTTTTTGTAGATGAAGACGAAATAACTGATGTGGTTTCGGAAACTGACACACCTAGTGTTGTTTGACACCTTGTAAGAAGTCCTCTACCCTTATGGTCTGGTGGACTGGATGGAAGATCTTTAGACATACGTCCAGTTCTTCGATGTCAATCTTGACCTGTACCTTCTTTTTTGAACAAAGTTTAACCCTTTCCTCGTGTAGTTCCGATATATAACAGTGGGACGAATAAATTGAATATACGTCTCATGTAGTACTCTTTACGGTCCTACCTATTTCGTGTTCGACCTTAGTTCCAACGGTCCTCTTTATAGTTATTGGAGTCTATGCGTCTACTGTGGTGGGAATTCCGTCTGTCACTTCTTCTTGATTTCTCTGAGAACTGCTTTCACTTTCTCCTCTCACTTTTTCGACCGAATTTTGAGTCACAAGTCTTTTGATTCTAGTACCGTTGGTCAAGGTAGTGAAGTACCCTTTATCTACCCCTTTGTTACCTTTGTCACTCTCTGAAGTGAAAAAACCCGAGGTTTTAGTGGTGTCTACCACTGACGTCGGTACTTTTATTTTCTGTGAACGAGGAACCTTCCTTTCGATACTGGTTGGATGTGTCGTAAAATTTTTCGTCTCTGTAAAACAGCTGTTCCAGGTAGATCAATTTCGATACCAAAAAGGTCATCAGTACATACCTACACTCTCAACCTGATGTTTCTTTCCACTCGTGACTTCTTAACTACGAAAACTTGATACCACAACCTCTTCTACGAACTCTCAGGGAACCTGACGTTCCTCTATGTTGGTCAGGTAGGATTTCCTCTAGTCAGGACTTATAAGTGACCTTTCTGATTACAACTTCGACTTTAAGGTTATGAAACCGGTGAACTAAGCTTCTTGACTGAGTAAACTTTTCAGGAACTACGACCCTTTCTAACTTCCTCTCTCCTCTCCCCTACTGTCTCCTACTCTGCCAACCTACCGTAGTTGCTGATCTACTTATACTCAAACTCATTTGAGACCCTCAACCACTACCTGTCCCTTCGGAGTGCACGACGTCAGGTACCCCAACGATTCTCAGCCTGTTCTGACTCACTGACTTGTCTTGAGAACTATTTTTTCCAACTGATCTTAATCTGACTCTTTTCTTGTCTAATTTTTCTTTTCGTTGGGTCAATATTATTGGTCACCAAGATTTGATCGTATACTTTTTTTACAGGGTCACCAAGATTTGAATTCACACGTAGGACGTCAGATCACTCTTGGTTGACGACCCGAGGTGGGTGTCGTGACGCCCCGAGGTGGGTGTGGTGGACGCCCCGAGGTGGGTGTGGTGGACGCCCCGAGGTAGGTGTGGTTGACACCCCGAGGTGGGTGTGGTGGAAGGTCCCAGGTACGTGTGGTGTAAAACCCGAGGTGGGTGTGGTTGACGCCCCGAGGTGGGTGTGATTGACACCTCGAGGTGGGTGTGTTGTGTCTGAAACACTAAGTCTCCAGACCCCACTTAACACTATTACATGTAAAGATTACTCAAGAGAAGGTTCTGACCTCTTCCGTTGCCGTTGCGTGAGGCCACAAGAACGGACCTCTTAGAATCCCTGCCATCCGACGGTAGATACCCCAGTGTGTCTCAGTCTGTGCTGGCTTCGCTGAATCGTAGGTTCTGACGTCGGGGGACAACAAGGTCCCCAGTGTCAAACTCTTGGTGACGTGATATATGTAATGGATTTAAGTGAGAGAATGTGTCAAGATCATTTATTTTGGTATGTGAAAAGGAACTTTTGAACTGGTATTTCCCAGAGGAAATCTCCAATCTTAAAAGTTCCTTTACAAATAAACAAAAGTAATAATATAAAATTTTATATTGTAAACCGTCCAAACTAGGGACTCAACCCTTCTTGAGGTCCTCCTGCTAAGGGACCGTCATAGGACATTTTCACCGTCATAGGGTGAGGTCATAGGACCTTCTAAGGTACCTGTCTCATCAGACACCCGGATGTCAGGTACCCCAGTGTTTCTCAGTCTGTCTGGCTCGTACGTGTATGTGTCTATATGTTTTTTGATACACATTCTATACATTTGACATTTTTGGTATATTTAGAATGGGGACTCAGTGTCACAGTTAATTAGATAAGTTTATGTTGACTGTGAGAAGGAAATTATAATTCGACATGAATAATAACTTTAACGGTTTATAAGAATTTTATTATAAATTAAACACTTCTTATGTATATTAAAAGTATTAATTGTGTATAACGTAATTGTCCAATTTAAAATTCAAAAAAAGAAGTAACGAATAAGGTGTTAAAAGGGATCACCTATTTGCCAATAACTTCTGATTCTCTTGTATACTTCAAACTGTTCTTTTCATTAAGTTCGAAAGGTTCTATATAACATTTTGATGATTTCTGTCTCTTATGTACTTTATAAAATAGGACTTTAACGGTTAAAATCAATAAAACAATTTATTTCGTTCTTATTTTAAATTTTTGAGTGACCTGGTAACATTTTCGAAAATTTTCATTACTGTCAGAAGTCACGATAAAGTCATTAACATATGTTACTTATAACAGTTACTTTATTTTAGAATGGGTCTAGATCAGCAAAACTTAAGGTGGAACTCCTATCCAAACGTACCAAGACCGAAGAAGGGTAGGAAATTGACAAAAGGATTTTATGTCAAAAGACGTAATTTAAGATTTTAAGATTCAATGAGATTTAAGAATATGTAACTGTCAAATATTTTACTTTATATTACTTTAGATAGTACTTTATAAAATTTCACTAAAACTTTCTTCATAAATTATATCTTATTCTATAAAATTTACTAGTTAAATCACAAACTTTAGGTCACGATTTTTCATTTATTTTACTTATTGAACAGTTGTTGTAAACACTGTTTTAAGATCATTCTCTTTAAGTCACAAACGTTACAAAATTTCTATACCTTTTATCCTAAAGTTAAACGATTTACTTAAGTTCAAAATTGTATCGAATAAACTCCTTTTATCCAGATTTAGTATAAAAGTGGGTTTCACTGTCCGACGTTTTAATTAGGGAGACGATTATTTCAGTTAATATAAATGAGAGAATTTCATTTTAGGTAGGTAACATAACAGGTTCTCTGACGATTTTATTTGGTTAGAGACATTTTACACAGTTTGAGTATGACAATTTCTTAAAACTAATAAAAATTTTTCCAACTAAAGATAATAGTTCAAAATTTACAAGTGACATAATTATTAAGTCTTTTTCAATTTTTCTTTTATTCTGTATAATTAAGGACAAAGAATCTCTAATTAGTCACAGTGGTAATACAATAATCACTTCCAGGGTTTGTGTGTGACGATTGGGTTGTGAAGAATAGGAGAAAGGGTCGAAAAAGGAGGGTCCTTCATCGAGTAAGATTGATAAAAATTAAAAGAAAACAAACGACAAACGGAGTGGTTGTTCTTACATTTGAGGTGCTTTCATTTCTAAAAATTCACACATACACAAAAAACAAATACATAGGTACCACTGTAACAAACCGTATCTCACCTGTGAGTTGTTGTTAAACTATTCACTTATTTAATTACTAAAAAGAAATCCTAATTAAGGCTCTTTTTTTCTATAAGTCCATCTTGACATAAGGTCTTTCCTACTTCTTTCATACACTCATGAAACAGGGTGGAAAGGACTTGTTACGATAATAAAAAAAGACTAAACGATTAACATAACAAATTAGAGACACTTTTAAGAAACCGAAAGATCAGTAGACATAAAGGAGAAATTTTTATCGAATATAGAAAATGGGCACCAATATGTAATAGAAGAAGTATAAATTTTTATTTAAATTGTAAGTTTTAAGTCATTGTGACACAGGTATACAACGTTGGTGAAAAGGATCACAGTGAATACTTAAGGTTTTTTTAACGTGTCTTCACATGTAAATTTATTAGTTCAGATAGTCAGGATTAGTACGAAGGTAAATTCTTTTGAATTTTAGGATTTTACCGTGAGAAGGTTTTGATGTAATATTTAAATTACCTTAATTCTTAAGGTTGTCGAAATGAACTTAAAACTGTTTTACTGGAATTTCAAGTGTGTCACCTGAGTTACGAGTACTTGACGATTTCTTTGATTTTTCCTCTACTAAAGGCCTCACTAGTTCACTCTGGAGACACTTGAGTGAGTGAATCATTTTAACTTTATGATCGTTTTATTGATTCCCATTAGTGAAGTCTTGAGACGGTTGATTGACTTCGGTGTTTTACTCGTGTTGTGTCAGATGAGTTACCTTCCTGACTTGGAACAATTCTGGACCCCACCCCCCGTCCGGGTTCTACAAAACTACTTCCCGATAAAGGTAGGGGATACGAGGAATCGAGGCACCGTACCACGATAAATTTTCCGTTATCGTAGTCGGTTCTCTATCCTGACTTCAAATAAACGTCAAGGTAATTTTGGTCAAAGGGATCTCGGGTTAGATATATAATAGGGGTTGACGTCGAAGGACTTTTTGAGATTAGGGTTCTACAACGCCGTTAAAGTAAACTGTGTTGTCTGTAGGCGAGTCCCTCTGGTTTTCGGGATAGAGGTCCGTAGTGTCTTTATTGTCATTAGACGACCGTTATACCACGGACGGATTCCGACACCAAAATCAACTCCGTTTATTCTCCGACCCGTCCTTAATTTTTTTTTTAGGAATTCTTGATCTGTATGAGGTCCGACATGAATTCCGTCACACGTACGGGTCCTTTCTGGACCCTTTCCTTTTCCGGGGACAGTAAGTAGAGACCGTTTGAGACTCTGGGACTCGTTTAAGCTTCAATTTTTTTTTTTTTCCGTTCTTTTCATTTTACTTGACATGATGGTGACGTCTTTCATTTTATTCGATATTATGATGACGACCGTTCTTGTTACCTTGCCTCTATTTTACCGACCATTTTTACGTTTCCCATATCAAAGAAACTTTTCGTCCGACTCTCGTAAATACTTTTTATCTTTATATATTTTGATCAGTTAAAAGTCCTCGTCGTTAAGATAAGAATTCGTAAATAAGGTATCCTTATTTTCCTAGTTAAGGATGACTTATACATGTTCTTTCCATTTCCGTCGTATTAAACATCACTAGACTTTAACTTTTATGTCAAAGTTTAAACTTCGAAATAAATTTTCAAAGTTTAAATAGTGATGTCGGATTAAACATCACTAGGTAGTTAATCCGTACCGACTTATTTAATACTTCTTAACACTCTGTTTGTTGACCAACTATGTGTTCGTAATTTTATTTCCTTAATTCTCGATACGGTCTACTTTCGTCCCTAAAAGGAGTTCATGTCTCGTAATTCTTTTCTACGTTCTTTCTTATATTAAGATAAAAATACATTTTGTTACTGGTTTTTTTAGAGTATACGAGAATATATACGGATATTTATACATACTAAAATCTTTATATACATAAAACCTTCTTGTAGACGTTCTAAAAACTGTATCGAATAGGCCACTCCGTCCTTTCCCCTTCCCCGACGACTACATCTCCTTCCAAATACCTCTTCTCCGACCATAATATACTAGGACAAATAGATGTTACTGTATACATACATACAAATACACATATTTTTTGACAGAAAAAAACAGTGATGAAGACACCAAAGTACCAATCTTTCAAGAAGGGTGTGTTTATAGTAATGTTGAAACCCTTCGTAAAAGAACATTTACGAAATATCAAAGTAAATAATGTAATTAAAAGACTTCATATGAAACCATATCCATTTTAAAAAAAAAGAGATTATCAAAGTCGTGATAAACACATCAAGATAACTGGATATTAACGGTCTGTTATTTCTGGTTCACAAATTTCACATATTACATTACTCGACACTATGTCAACACGCAGACGGTCGTGACCACAGGGTCCACCGAGTCACCATTTATTTGGTAGACGTTACGTCCTCTACACCCAAGTTAGGGACCCAGCCCTTCTACCTACGTAGGGTTGGGTAAGGTCGTAAGAATGGACTCTTTACCGTACCTGTCTCTTTGGACCTCCCGATATCAGGTACCCCTAATGTCTTCTCAGTCCGTGTTGAATCGTTGATTTGTTGTTTTTGTTGACGGTCGTAAGAGTGACTTGGTGGTCTCGGAAGGGGTGATTACACTTTAAGTGGAAATAATGTAGTGTAAAAGTATTTATGTGTGGTCAGTTGACCATAATCTCGTATATGAGGACGGAATTCTAGGATCTCTTTGTAGAGAAGGGGAGAAATACGTCTTTTATTATAACGTTACCTTGGGACTCGGAGAACGTAGGATTAAATAATCTTGGTTGTTCACTGATCACTCTCTCAATTCGTCTCTTGTAGTCTAGTTCTCCGACCTTTCCTGACGGTCCCCTCCGACCTAAAAACTCCACCCTCTCTCTTACTCCTTTATTTTTTTCCACACCCTTTTTCCTCAGAATTTAGACTTTTGATCAGAGAGTACAACATGTTCCTTGTTTGATTCTTAAAGTTGGAGATAAAGTTAGACAAATCTCTATATACTGGAAAGTCACTTCTTAAATTTTCAGACAAGACTTCTTCTGATGGTAGTCTGGAAGTCGGAAGGAGATGGTGAGTTTCAAGATTATCCTCACCGTTTAACTATATTAAAGTCTAATATCCATTTTAAAAATGTAATTTTTTTTATGAAACATACGTAAAATAAAATATTTCGTTTTGTTAATAAGTCTATAGTGAGTTAAATTAGATAAAATTATAAGTGGTGGTTAGAAAGTCACCGACTTTGTTAGAACTTTTTCCCGTCCGCAACCCACCTTATTAATCACTCGGAAGAATTTAAAGTCGAATATATAGAACGTATTTTGGATCGGTCCATGCTTTAAGAACTGAAAACAGAACGAGTTATATGAAAACAATGACCAAATAACACAGGTTATAAATATGAATGTTATTTTACATTTCGGTCAGACTAAAAATTAAGAAATATATGAAAGACAGGTGGGGGACGTACCTACAATTGTCATCAAAGTAATAGAAACATTCATTTTTACAACTACAAAAATATCACTAGAAAGAAGTGATTAGAACGAACCTTTAATCACTCAGGAAAACTAAACGTATGAGACTAGAAAAAAAAATTGAGTCTAAAAATTTTAATAGAGTGATAAACAACGAGTGTAAGATCTAATAAGTAGATAATAGGACTGCGACCCTTTCTAACTTCCGTCCTCCTCTTCCCCTGCTGTCTCCTACTCTACCAACCTATCGTAGTGGGTGAACTACCTGTAATCAAACTCGTTCGAGGTCCTCGACCACTCCCCGTCCCTTCGGACCACACGACGTCGGGTACCATAACGTTTCTCAACCTGTGCTGACTTACTGACTTGACTATTAGGATCTGATTGGTAAAAGATTCAGTTTAGTTCATTATTCCGTGATGGATTCTAAAATATTTCGAGTATATTGATTTCCTGTAAATCTCCTAGTGACCTAAAGTGGTGATTGACAGTAGACTGAAGAATTGACGATTCAGTGGAGTCATCTTTTTGAACATAAATGAGAAAGTTGATGGACACTTGCTGACTATTTAGTGACTTTTCTAGACCAATTTATATTTTGAACTGAATTATTTAGTATGTTTGGAGGTACATTGTACACGAAAGAAGTACAGAGAATACAGAAGGGATAAAGAGTGTAGGGGTTTTGATGACTCTGTGTTAGTTTCAGGACAACTAAGATTGAGGTCTTAAAATAAGGAAATACAGGTGACAAAAGGTAAATATCAGTATAAACTTCAGGAAGAATAAATAACAACTGTAATCGTAGGATTAACCGAAGAGAAAAGATGAGGACCGAGTAGACTACGTGATGGTTTACATAAAGGTTTACATTTAAAATACAAAGAGTGACACTTTAGTAAAGGATCCAGAGGGAAGTGCTTCAGGTTTGAGAAATCGTATGATACTACATATAAAAGCGGAGACATACGTCAATAATCAAAGACCGATGAGCGAGTTTCCTTAAAATTTATGACCAGTATAGTTTGATCGCCAAAAGGTTTTTATGGAACGAAAACTAATACAGAAACATGGAAGACTGATTTTATTGGAACAAGACAAGAATATTGAGGGGTGACTAGGAAATTCTGGTTCAAGTGGGTCGGACTTAAACACTTTAGAAGGATATCGGAAGTGGATTTTGTATGAGTAGTGAAGACAAAGATGTAGTATGATACGTCCGGAAATAGTCGTGAGTAGCATACACAAATCAAATATATAGTAAAAGTGAGTGACCTGATACTCAAAAGGTTCTCGTTATATAAAGATCATAAATTAGAGGCCATGACTCCTCCACGAGTTATTTACAGATAACTTTCTTATTTACTTACCTATTTACTCTACGTAATTGTTTATTCACTCCTAGCGACAGTTTTTTGTTCACGAAGGGATCAAAGATTAATCCCTTCATCTTACGGTGAATCTTACATCTTGTGTAAACAACGATGTGTCGTCGATACCCGAGTGAGTTCTCACCCGACACATCATACTGTCTGTGGTGAGTGTGTACCGATAACTGGGGAACTTTACATCGATGAGGTGTAATTCTACACGACATTATATGTGATCTAAAGTTTCTCATGTCTCTATCTTACGTTTTGTGAAGTTAAGACATACGACTAATGTGCAATTTCATCATTATAAAACGTATAAACCCCATTTATTATAAACAATGATTTTAATTAAAATGAAAAAAATGACAATAATTATACCAATGATCATTTAAATTCTAATGTGTACGTCTAGAGTATGAAGATAACTTGTTACTACGAGATCTTTTATACTACTAATTTAGCCTCTTAGTGTAACAATTATTGTAATCAGACTTTACCCCCCCCACAAGAAAGGAACTACTCACACCTCTCTCGACTAAATATCGACCTGTCTACTGGTCACCCTATAGACCAAAAACCTAGTACCGGTTCTCGTCACCCTAAATACTACACAAAGAAGTTCTAGGTTTTGAGGGGTTTGAGGGGAACCACTGAGAACCATATCATCAAAACCTACCGACTGTTGACCGGATTGACCGTTATGACCGAACAAGTAAATTTCATAGTGAGACTCTCAAAGAGTCTTCGGTCTCAAACCCCTGACCTCGACCACTGAGTCGTCAGGAACACTCGTTTTCACGTCTCACCCTCTGAATATGCCCCATAGAGAATCTTACGAATGTGTGTAAGAAAAAGAGAACGACGAATCATAGGAAACGGAAATTTGTTTTCGGAATAAACTCATATAAGACACCTCTGACCATTCAAGAAAGTTTATCTTTTTGATCCCTTTTTTGAAAACATTACTTGATAATTACGTAATTTCTTAACGTCATACCTAAATGCTAAGTGACTCACAAAATCCGAAGTTCATTTAGAATTTTCATCTAATTATATTAAAAATTATACAGTGTAGGAATTTTATAATATTTAAGTGAAAATAATTCGTACTTATATAAAAAGGGAAATCGTCGGGAATTATTTTAAAGAGATTAGGACCAAGCAATTAAAGGTGTATTAGTTTTTTGAAAATGGAATTTTTAGTGGGTAAGTTAGGAAGGTAAAATGTATACTACTTTGATTCAGGTTCTTTTGTCATTAATTAAGATGTTTCATAAAGTGTTTGTCGTTTCGATCTTAATGTATGGTCTAACAGACTAATGACCCTTTCACAAGAGACTATTAGTATTTTTGATCTAATTTCCCTTCATAGTAAAAAATAAAATCAGTTTTTTAGTGGTAAACTAATTAAAGTCTGTGGGTTTATCTTTTAAAGACTTTTTTATACTGACAGTTGGTAGAACTATGTATATTTTAATAGGTTATAATATACTCTTTTAGTAGAATTCACTTAAGTTTAATAAGAGGAAATGACCGGTAAAATAGTAGTAACAGATCTATTGACAGTGTTGAGAGTCTTATTCTTAGATGATAGATTGTTGAAACCGTTACTTACTAAGGTAAACTCCCATTTGACTTATAACTTGGATATTAAATTAATATCAAGTTCGTGGTCCGGTAGTAAAGAGTTTCACGATAAAACTCCTTGTGATCTCATGACGTTCTACAAGGCACTTATTTTCTACGATTTCAGTTCATTTAAAACCTTTTCGGTGTATTTTATATATTTGACCGGGTTTATTAATTATATGACAACTGGGGACTTGTTGTCCTCAAACTCGACGCACCCAAGTGAAATTCCCGTTTTAAAAAAGTCATCATTTATGATGTCTGACATCTACTGATGTGTCAGACACCAACCAACTTAGGTGTCTAAACATAGATGTCTATGACCCCCGACTAAATTACAATACACGTCTAAAAGATTATACGTCGTTACTCCCGGCGATTGAAAGACGAGAAAAGTTCTCAGTTGACATATATGCATACATACGAATATGTATAAAAGGGAAATCTTTAAGTATCACATGTAACTTTTGATTCTGCAGAAAGTCACTTCTTTTGCAAGTTGAAATAAAGTCGTAAAGATCTTGAGGAAACTAGTATTGCACGGAAAAGTGGTTTATTGAGTAATTGTATCCTTTGTAATTCAATTCAGTTCAGTGAGTCAGCACAGGCTGAGAAACACTGGGGTACTTGACATCGGGTGGTCCGAGGAGGTACCCTAAGAGACAGGAACCCTAAAAGGTCCGTTCTTATGACCTCACCCAACGGTAAAGGAAGAGGTCCCCTAGAAGGGCTAGGTCCCTAGCTTGGCTCCGGAGAGAGTAACGTCCGTCTGCGAAATTGGAGACTCGGTGGTCCCTTCGGGGATAATCATAATATTTTGTATAAAACCCCTTTTAAATAGATTCATAGAAAACACGATAGGATGGTTCATTTATTCTATAGGTTTAAATGTAAATAATATTAGTGTATACATATATCGTACAGTATTAAAAGTTTATGAAAATGAATATAAAACGAATGAACTAGGTTCCATATCTTACCACAAATAGAGTACCATCTTGGTTATAAACAACTTACTTATTTTCACGTTAGTCAAAATTAGTTAATGGTTCCATTACGAATACTTACAAAAATTCTTATCCTATGAATTGGTAATGTAATGTACCTAAATCTATACTTTTTTGGGGTACTAAATGGTATTTAGGAAGGAAGGAAGGCCATCCTCTCCTTCTCGCTCTCGAGTGTTGTGTCTATCATTACTTTTTTAGGGATAAAATTAGGTAGTTTCATCTATAAATCATATGATTTTTGATGTATGGTGTTTATACACATACCAACGGAAAAAATGATTCTATGATGTTTAAGATGTCTTTATATTAATACAATGAAGATTTTCGGACGAGAGTTCTTAAATGTAAAAATCATAATTTTCTCTTAGTTCTAATTTTATCTTTTTAGTGGTAAACCGTTGGTAATGTCATTATTCATTAGGAAGTTTCTTTGTAGTTGTCTACGATTTTGGTCCCCCATATTTAAAACTACTCCTTGTCATACAAATATTTCAGAGTTGATAAAGGAAGTTTAGTTTTGTGAATAACTAATATTATTGTTTAGTTTTTTTAAATAATTGAAGTTTTCCTTTTTTTATTGCGATATGACCTCTCTGGATCATCTGTCTTCGAATTAGTTCCTTAGTCCCATACTCTGTAGTGGTACTGTTTAGTTTGTTCGAGGTGAGCTCCGACAATTTTCTTGTGTCGTTAGGAAAACCCTACCAGGACGACTTTTACGCGTTGTGCTTGGATTAGTACTTTTGTAGTCTGTTTTGGTTCACCTTCGTGTAAGATATTTTATTGACTGGACGTTGTGCGTTTTAAATAGACAATCCTTTCAGTTCCTTTCCGAGTTCTTCTCAAGATCAAACTTTCTCTGACTCCTTCGTACCATTGATTTAGATTAGACGTATGTCTGGGAAAGTTGTTTTCCGTTTTGGACCACTATACCCTCTTTCAGAGACATTCTATGATTATGACTTTATAAAGCCCCACTAATTCGTTATACGACTGTTGAATGAGAGTTCACCAATTTTTTTGGAGAAACTTGATATGAATGTTTTTTTCTACTTTCAAATCTATTTGAATTTTGAAATTTTGGTTATATGTATAAAGATTGAAGTTATAATAAATATGAAGACCTAAACTTTAATTTCCAAAGATTTGATTAGAAGTTGAAAAAACCAAAAGACTTAAGGATCTAAGGTCACCCCTATCCTCTAAGATTTTACATACTTTATGAGTCCTTATGGTGTTTCTAATCCCTGCATCCGTAATTCTCTTCCTTCTTGTTTTTATATAATCCCTTTTGACCTTGGGTAATACTTTTCCCGATAGAAGACCTCCGTGTGTATTTGTCTTGACATCGTTTAAATTTTATTCACGGAAAGGTCTTTTCAGAGACTGACGTTGGTTTTTTGTCACCATTTTATATAATGTTATACACCGATTTTCTTAACAATAAAAATGGTCCTTTGTTCGTTCAGATTTTTGAATATGATGCTGTCTGTTTTATTCAAAAATTAAACTGACGAATAAAAAATGTAACGTTATTAACTCTTACATGGTTAAAAATTTCTTTTACCCGTCAGTATAAAATTTCACTTGTTACTTTGTGTCATTGATATTTTTATGAGAAAAGCATACGATGATTACGTTTGTTGTCAAGGAAAGTAAAGGGATTTAAACGACCAATTCTTAAAGAATCGTATCTTAGCACTCTTACGTCTAATCATTTCCTTACGTTTAAAGGTCCGGAGTAGGTCTTAAGTTTCAGGAAGTATTAGATAAGTATTTTTCACTTTGACAATCAATGAGTCAACATAGGGTGAGAAACGTTTGGGTACTTGACATAGGGCGGTCCGAAGAGTCAGGTACCCTAAGAGGTCCGTTCTTATGACCTCGTAGGTAAGGGAAGAGGTTCCCTATAAGGTCTGGGTCCCTAGTTAGTTTGTACCCAGAGGGTGTAACGTCCCGTCTAAGAAATAGTAGACTAGGTGGTCTATTCGGTGGGATCATTTTGAAAGTTCCTCCAAAATATATGTAATGAACATCTGATTCGCAATTGTGTAGTCGAACTCTAGTGGTAGGGATCTTTACCGTCGAACGTCCTAATCGAGAGAACCAATTGTTGGCCATTGGACTGAAAGTTCTGTCGAAGGTGGTGAGGGTCTGACTTTTCCCACCGTGTGCTACAGACATGATGAACGTGTTTGTTATACCAAATGCTGGTTAGAGACAAAAGGAAGATTCGTAGACTTTAAAACTATGTACGATTGATTTCGAGGACGACGACGACGATTCAGCGAAGTCAGCACAGGCTGAGACACACTGGGGTGTCTGCCGTCGGGTGGTCCGAGACGGTAGGGACCCTAAGAGGTCCGTTCTTGTGACCTCACCCAACGGTAAAGGAAGAGGTTACGTACTTTCACTTTTCACTTTCACTTCAGCGAGTCAGCACAGACTGAGAAGTGCTGGGGTACCTGACGTCAGATGGTCCGAGGAGACAGGTACCCTAAAAGGTCCGTTCTCATGACCTCACCCCACGGTAACGGAAGAGGCCGATTTATTTCGTCTCTCACGTATATCTGACTGTAATTATGCTTGGGACTTGTAGTCCAAGTCCACTCGACAGGATCATGTCCTGTAAAGTATGTACACCATTATTGAGAAACGTTCTCCTTTGTTCGTACAGGACACACCGAGGTAACCTTCTTCCGACGACCTTCGAACTCGGACCGAAGGAGATCTGAGGTAGGGAACACGGAAAAGGGAAACGACTAAAGTGAAACATAGGAAAACGACTAATACTCATAAGGATCACTTAGTTTGAACCCCAGTAAATCCCCAAAGACTTCTGTTATGAAATTCCATATTTTAATGGAAGACATCCCACGGTTCACAAAATTGTGTATAATATACATCTGATCGTTGAACGTCAACTATTGTAATTCTACTGTTTTCAAGTTTTATTCAGGATGTAGTGAGTGTTTTAATAGTTGAAAGACCTGATAATCTCTTTTTAATGAGTCTTATAAAACATTGAAAGTAAAAGACTTTCTAGTTTAAACGTTAGAATTGACGTTTATCAATAAGCTCTAAAGTAAATGGGTCAACGATGTTTAATAAAGAGATACACATTTATATCTTTAAAGTTTAATTTGATTTTAAAATTTAAGTTTTATCTTGGGTAGGAACAGTAGTTTTTGTTTGTTTGGGTTGAAGTTTGAGTTTTTGTCAAAAGACAGGTAGTGTTAAATCCATCACAAATTTTCCCTAGGTAAGAATGGTACACCTCAATACCAGACGTGTCCGAAGCGTCCCCTAGAGTGTAAGGTATATCAGTTCCACGGTAGACTTACTGACGTTTATTTAACAAAAGGAAGTACTACGGTTCGTTGTCTCACCTATCGGATATTTACTCCCCATTTCTTAAGGTGGAAATTTTTGTTTTTGATTAAATTTGTGGTTCAATAAGTATTAACCTTGACCTTAATTAAAAAGTATAATTGGAAAAAGAATAAAGGGTTCGACTTCAGGTATACAATTATAATTTAAGGGTATTGAATTAACAGGACGGTTTTTTTACTCTAAATTAAACCAAGATTGTGAGAAAGTTGAAAGTTTTAAACTAAACGAGTTCCCTCGTACTATTATTATATTATCACTAATACATAATAACTGTTCAAGTTCTTTTGTTTTACGTAAGAACATCAAAGAAGTCAAGTCAAGTCAGCGAGTCAGCACAGGCTGAGAAACGCTGGGGTACTTAGTCGTCGTGCGGTCCGGAGGGACAGGTAGTGGTTGAGGACCTCAAGTGAGTCTGAGTACAGGTAGCTCAGTCACTACGGTAGGTCGGTAGAGTAGGAGACAGTAGGGGAAGAGGAGGACGGGGGTTAGGGAGGGTCGTAGTCTCAGAAAAGGTTACTCAGTTGGGAAGCGTACTCCACCGGTTTCATGACCTCAAAGTCGAAATCGTAGTAAGGAAGGTCTCTTTAGGGTCCAGACTAGAGGAAGGTAAAGAATCTTATTTGTTATTGATTTGTATTTAACCTCTTCCGTTACCGTGGGTGAGGTCGTGAGAACGGACCTTTTAGGGTACCTGCCTCCTCAGACCCCCCCGACCTCAGGCACCCCAGCGCTTCTCAGCTTGTGCTGACTCGCTGAAGTGAAAGTGAAAAGGGAAAGTACGTGACCTCTTCCTTTACCGTTGAGCGAGGTCACAAGAACGGACCTCTTAGGGTCCCTGCCCCCTCTGACCACCCGACGGCAGATACCCCAGCGTGTCTCAGTCTGTGCTGACCTCACTGAATCGTCGTTTGTATTTAATGGTTCATTAATACTTGTTATACGGTGACCTTTTTGATCAACGTAACTGACAAGTCTTTTTTAAAATATTTAATTGATTTTAAGATCTTCTGTTCTTACGTCTAAATCTTAATTCTAACTAACTTTTATGGAGTATAACTTGAAGTTCTGTCCACTGTTTTTAGATATTCCGTACGTTTCTTTGGTCCTTTATGTTACGTTTTACTCTTCTGTACATCAGTTATCTTTGTCTGAGTCTTTACTATGACTACCCTCTTAATCGTCTGTTCTTATAATTTTGTTTATAAAATTTGACTGAGGTGGACGAGATTTTCCATTCACTTTTGTACTTTTACAACTCCTTTCTGTACGTTCGAAAGTTTTTGTGTTCACCTTAAAGATCTCTACTTTTACAGATTCTACTTTTTAACAAAGGTTTACCCAAACGGTTGTCTAAACTATGTCGTCTTTCTTTCGAACTAATTGAACTTCTATGTGTCGTCGTCTTTGACGAGTTACACCTTCTACCCGTTTCTTATTCGTCTTGTAGTCATTTGACACCATGTTGAAGTTCTTCTGATTATACACACAGTATCCTCAGAGTCTTCCCTCGGATACCTGTCTTTTATATAACGTTCTTTATTACTGGGTTTCAAAGGGTTTAGACTACTCTTGAAATTTGAGATATTTGAAGATCTTATGTGTCTATAGAATCTTTAAGTTACTTGAGTTTCGTTTTCTTTGAACTTCTTTTGATGTATTTTCATGTATAAAGTTTACGAATTTTGACCTTGAAATCACTATTCTTTAGGAATTTTCGTTGGTCTCCCACCCCTGTCCCTCCCCTTGTGTAATTTATATCTTTTCGTTTCTACTGTCGTCTATAAAGGAATCTTTGTTACGTTCTTGTGTCAACTTATTATGGAAATGTCAAGACTTTCTTTTTTGACAGTTGGATCCTATAGTAGGTAGTGTTTATAGAAGAGTTTTTGTTTCTATTTTATTTGTGTAAATGTGTTTCTTGAGTTTCTTATCTAGTAAACGTCCAAAAGTGATATTTTGTACAATGTTCTTCAGGAAGTACGTCTTCCATTTACTATGCTCTACCTTTAGACCTAGATGAGTTTCCTTACTTCTTATGGTCTTACCGTCTATACGTCCATATGTATTTAATATGACAATAAAAAATAGTTTACAAAGTAATATCCTCTTGTCAGAGTATTTAGTACTGTAATCGAATTTTTTCATAAATAAAAACCAACACGACCCAGAAACACCGACACGTCCGAAAAGAGATCAACATCACTCGTCGGAAGAGTGACGTCACCGAAGAGAACACCGTCTCGTACTCGAGGATCCCACACGTCTAAAGTCATCCACGTCGAGGGTCCGAGATCTCGTGTTCGAGTCTTCAACACCCCGTTCCCGAATTACCGAAGTGAGTACACACTTAAAAGGGTCTAGTCCCTGGTTTGGGCACAGAGGACGTAACCGTCCGTCTAAGAAATGGTGATTCGGTGTTCCCTTCGGGTTAATATGAGAAAATTTATGAAAAGTGGAAAAAAAAGACCATACATCAATTTTTACAATGAGCCTTTGTCGGACCTTTGTCCGAACGAATTCGAGACAATCCGATCGATTCGGTCAGAAATTACGTCTCGATCAGATAGGGATGCTGTTACGTTATGGAAAAACTCATAAGAAGAACTACGGGACAGGTAATGTTCGTAAGAGACAAGACAACCCTTACACTGGATAAGAATCAGGACACACACGATATTCTTAACAAAATGGATGAGGAAAGGTTACCTAGATAAGATTTGGAGTGTGAGCACGTGATTAGTAATAAGTCAAGTTGAATTCTGATTCCATTTCCCGAGGAACACCTAAAAATTTTGAGAGAGTTCCGTCCAGGGATGTAAGACAATGGAACAAAATATTCAATACCTATAGAAAGGGTTAAAGGGTTGAGACAAAGGAGTTAAATCCCTCTGACGACCCAAATTACATCCAAGGGGGAACGGGTGGAAGGAAGTACCTAACTCTAGACATTTTAGAGAGGTCTGGTACTTCACTTCACTTCACTTCAGCGAGTCAGCACAGGCTGAGAAACACTGGGGTACCTGAAAGGTCCCTTATCATGACCTCACCTAACGGTAAAGGAAGAGGTCTCCTAGAAGGACTAGGTCCCTAACTTGGGCCCAGAGGGTGTAACATCTGTCCGTGAAATGGCAGACTCGGTGGTCCCTTCATAGAGGTCTGGTATTCGATTACGTTAACTTTCCGAGTGGAAATAGGGGATGCCTTAGGGACAAGATATGATAGACAATTAAAGATATTTGACAAGAATGTATATAAAAGGGTCACACAAACAAATTTACCTCTCCCATTTAAGGGACACTAAATTATCACCGAATTCCGTTCTATTGATAAATTTAATGTTTTCGTTTTATTTTTTCAGTTTATACGGAATTTATACGAAAGTAAAACTGTGTTCTTTGTAGAGATGTCCGGTTTCGAAGGTCTCTTTACTGTTCTTGAGAAATGATTTTTATGAGAAAATTTTATTTAAGTTCTAGAACTGACCATTTGTTGTCTTATAAATGATTGATTTTCCGAAATTTTATGTTTGTTTTTTTTTCATATGTCAATACTTTTGTTTTAAGAGAAAGTCAGTCTGAATATTTCTATTGTACGTCTGTAAATGTTTCATAAAGATCAAAACAATATCAATGAGTTACATTAGACAAACTGAGTGACTTTCGTCGTTGTACTTGTATACTGTAAAGAATTTTTATTTGTTTTTTTAGGGGTGTGTAAAGGATCTAGATAAGAGCCTTAATCTTTAACACTTGTGAGGACCATTGGTTTAATACCAGTGGTCTGTGGTAAAGAGTGGATTTCTTGGATCAAAGTACCTTTTGCTACAAGATTTAAACCCTGTCTTTATAAGTTCAAATTATCCATACGAAACAAGATTGTCTACCGTTCCTTCGATAGGTTCTGATAATAGTTTCCTGAATCCTTTGTTTACCTTCTCTAAGTGACTACTTTCTACCCTGTTAAACTTTTAGTTATTCCGATTATTGACATCACATGACTTCGTGTACTTGATTACAAATTTAGAAAATCATGTGTCACTTTACCCTTTGTTCTAGTTTAACGAATAGTAATTCTAATGATCTCTTGTCGGGGAAAATGACTTTATTTTCTTTGTTCGTAAATAGGACGGAAAGGATAGGTTTAACATGTCGATATATTAGTTTTCTCGTCCACTCTTCGAAGAGAAATGTCTTCATAGGGTCTATTAGCTATCTCTTCCTTAGTATTTTAATCTTGAAGAGATGAAACGTTGTTGATGTACCATTACCTAAATCCGGAACTTGTATTGACTGACAATTATAGTGTCTGTGATGACAAGGTAGACCCTCTTCTCGTAGTTGTAGTAGATTCTTTATCAGAACGATTTTTGTTTTGTTTTTTTTAATTGGATTTAAACCAGCAGAGTCATTTGGTAGGTTAAATATCCTTTAGACTTCCGTTATTTTCAGAAAAAAAAATAATTAGTGTTAGAAATAAACCTAAGATTTCGTTCGTTCGATATTTATAAAGGTCAAGTGATAGTAAACATATTTTATTTTTCGATCGTGTGTAAATAATTAAACGAACATTTACGTCTTTTATGGAGACCTTCTTATATACTCTTTGATTGTAACCCTACTCCATTCCCTTAACCTACCAGTTTACTGTCCTCGGCCTCTCTAGTAAAAACACAGAAAACTCGATACACTTATATAATATACTATGTATACGTTTTTACACACAATGTCAATTGATGTTTCTAACGGATTTCAGTAATTAATTTCTTCAAGAATCTCTTCGGTAACACTTGACCTCTTTACTGTTTTATTACAATAATGGAGTAGCATCCACATAGATATCAGACGAAAGAAACTGAACTCCAGGGTATTGTGATGACAAGGTCTAAGTTTCGGTTAGTTTTCGACATTATTTTCTTTTACGGTGTAATGGATCCTAACTGTAATTAGTACACTTTGTAAATGAACGACTGTTATTTCTATTGATAATAGTAAGTATACGAAACCGATGTTTTAATATCGTAGCAATTTATAGACGTAACGATTAACGATTAGTGTACCTACTGTATACCCCTATGACGTAACGTATAAATATACGGAAACTAGTAATCCTAAAGTTGTATGTAGTATGTTGGCTAATAACTTTTACTTTTGTCATGGCGAAACTTCAGGTCTCACATGTAAAAGTAAGTAATTGAATGATTATTTTTAATTTTAAATGTACACGAAATTTCAAATGTTTGAAGAGATTAAATTGTGTGATAGTCCGTTATAATAAGTAAGTATATGACTAATCGAGGTTTAATATAGATCGGATCTGGAGAGAACACTCTAAGTCTGAATATTAAGATTACCAGTGTACAAGTGTATAAATAAGGTGTTCTTGGAGTTTCGTTTATATAGGTGTCCACTTAAGTAATAAAAGAAGGGATGACAGAAAAAGACCATAAAGGACAATGTCTCCGAAAGAGTCATAAAAATTTTTATAAGAAATTCTTCGAGTTCATTTTTGAAACCGTAGTAGGAGGGTGGTCCATTTTAGGAGTTCATTAAATTTTTAATGTGAGTATATATTAAATAAAAAAAGGGTGAAAGTTATATAGAGAGGACCAAGTTATGTGGAGAGGACCAAGTTATGTGTTTCTAGAGGAAAGGTCAAAGACCAGACAGACTGATCGATCAGAACAAGGAATAAATGAAGTAAGGTATAGTATCGATCAGACTAGTACATTACATACGAAAATAAATTTTGAAAAATTACGGAATACGAATAAAAATCCTAGTTCAGGTTTGACTTATTAGTCTGGATGTTCCATATAGTACCAGACTGGAGACGAATTGGGGAGTCGAAGTACGACAAGGTGTAAGGGTAATGGGTCACGTAAGATCATGTAGAAAATCCAGTGCAAGAGAGAATGGAAATACGGAGACGTGTACGACAGTAGGATTGACCTGGTGAAGTAGACTTCAGTAGGAAAAACGGACTGATTAGGATGATTAGGAAGTCCAGTAAAATCGATAGTGAGGGAGCACCTTCGGAAGGAACTGGATGGTTTACATTCAGTCACGGGAAGAATATACGAGGTTGTCGTTGAACATGTAAAAAATCGGACTTTCCAGTGATATGTTAAATCATTACAGGAAAAGGAATAGACTTAAGAGAACGTCTGATATTGTAACCAAATAAATTCGTTCTTAACCAAAATAGAACAAATGATGATATGAAAATTGTATTCTGTATGTCAGATTATATCCAGGAATTAGGTAAAAAAAACACTTATTTATTCAAGGTCTTACTTTAGGTACAAGAACGGAGTGTTTGACGGATGACAGATGTGACCGTAAAATATTTATTATCACAAACAGACGGACATTCGAGGAGGGAAAAAGAAGTGAAAAGTACAACGAAGGACCCCATTCAGATGGGTCAAGGAGACCTGTTTCTACTAGGAAGAGGTAAAATTATGTACGTAAAAGTAGAGATCAGAGATATCTACAGAGATCATAGATTATATGATTTTGTATCATCTATAAGTTATTTATAAACAAATTATTCATGTACTTATTAGTCGTTGATCAGTTATTAGTAAGTGCATTAGACCTCTATACTTGTTTAAACCTCCCTCCGGGTCATTAAAAGTGATTTATCATTGAATCGCATAAAAGTCACATATCCCCGTGAATCTTCTGGGTCAGTGACTTTGGTTGTTTTGTTTAAATGTAGAACCATCCTTCATATCAATTAAAAGGATTGTATTTGAGAAGAAAGGAACTGGTAGACATTATGTATGAGGAAGACCCTTTTTTTGACAATAGACAAAGGAAATATGAAAAATTAAGAAGATTCGTAGGACCTGTACACATACCGTAAAAGACTACCCCCTTCATTCTCTCCTTGAAGTCCTTATTCCTTTCTCTACCTTTGTCTATTGTAAATTCTTAGTTACATATCACATATAAAATACATATCACATTTTGTTATGACCTAACAAGTCCTGTGTCCATTGAATGTGAGATCCGGGTCTAGATGGTTATCATTGATAAGTTGAATTTATAAAATGGGTAGGTCTGCAATTGTTGTATTCTCCTAATATCATTTGAAATTGTGAAGGTCGGTCGAGATGGAAGGATGTTTATAGTCTTTAGACATGGTTGTTCAATCTGAAATTGGGGATATTAGAGGATTTGTCATTTTTTTTTTTTTTCTTGACTTCCTACACCATGAATATTTGTCTTTTAACTTTCGAATAAGGGTGATCGTAGAAGATATTGAGTATCTTTACAATTATAAAATTGTCATGACAACTACTTAAAAGAACTTAAAAAGAGAGTATTTTTCGTAAGTAGTCCATATGACTATGTCGAGAAGTGTAATTATGCACTATATGTAGAATGTCTTCTTTACATCGTACTACCTCTCATGAGACTCCGACTTTAGTCTCTTTAGTGATAAGTTTTAGGGTCGAGGTGGTTATAGATGGAAACATGGAGACCTTATGTATTGACCTAGTTCAGAGACGGACTAATAGATATTTTGTCCCTTTTGTCGAGTGAACTCTAAACAACCCTCCTAGTTTATTTTTATCGCGTGTATTTCACCTTTCGTCACGGGCTGTTTCAAGTCAAGTCAACGAGTCAGCACAGGCTGAGAAACGCTGGGGTACTTAGCGTCGTGCGGTCCGGAGGGACAGGTAGTGGTTGAGGGCCTCAAGTGAGTCTGAGTGTAGGTAACTCAGTCACTACGGTAGGTCGATAGAGTAGGAGCCAGCAGGGGAAGAGGAGGACGGGGGTTAGGGAGGGTCGTAGTCTCAGAAAAGGTTACTCAGTTGAGAAGGGTACTCCACCGGTTTCATGACCTCAAAATCGAAATCGTAGTAAGGAAGGTTTCTTAAGGGTCCCGACTAGAGGAAATCTTACCTGACCAACCTAGAGGAACGTCAGGTTCCCTGAGAGTTCTCAGAAGAGGTCGTGGTGTCAAGTTTTCGTAGTTAAGAAGCCGTGAGTCGGAAGAAGTGTTAGGTTGAGAGTGTAGGTATGTACTGGTCACCTTTTTGGTATCGGAACTGATCTACCTGGAATCAGTCGTTTCATTACAGAGACGAAAACTTATCCGATAGATCCAACCAGTATTGAAAAGAAGGTTCCTCATTCGCAGAAAATTAAAGTACCGACGTCAGTGGTAGACGTTACTAAAACCTCGGGGGGTTTTATTTCAGACTGTGACAAAGGTGACAAAGGGGTAGATAAACGGTACATCACTACCCTAACCTACGGTGTTAGACGCAAAAGACTTGCAACTCGAAATTCGGTTGAAAAAGTGAGAGGAGAAAGTGAAAGTAGTTCTCCGAAAAATCAAGGAGAAGTGTAAGACGGTATTCTCACCACAGTAGACGTATAGATTCCACTAACTATAAAGAGGGCCGTTAGAACTAAGGTCGAACATGAAGAAGGTCGGGTCACAAAGAGTACTACATGAGACGTATATGTATTTTATTCGTCCCACTGTTATATGTCGGAACTGTATGAGGAAAAGGATAAACCTTGGTCAGACAACAAGGTATAGGTCAAGATTGACAACGAATGACTGGACGTATATGCAAAGAGTTCTCCGTCCAGTCCACCAGACCATAAGGGTAGAGAAAGTCTTAAAAGGTGTCAAATAACACTAGGTGTGTGGGGTTCTTTCATCCCCAGTTATTTACCATCAATAACAATGACAATTCATTCCTTAAACTGTGCTTGTGAATTGAAAGAAACCGGTCCTGGACACGAATTACATCGTCGTAGTAGGTGGTATTCCAATCGAAACTTTCCTGTGTAGGATAGTGGAATGGAGAAAAAAGTCACTGTGTTACAGTTTCTCTAGAAATCTTTATCCTCAGTCATCGTACTTCCTTTAAAAAGATAATCTTTGGTTTTCAATCTATTATAGTAGATAAGATCATGGGATTTTACATTTTTACAAACTTTCTCTAATTAAGACCCTTGATTCTTCCTATTATATTACGGTGCAAAGTTTTTTACTCCTACTATGTTTAAAAAAGTTAATTCATGTATAACTTGGTCCTAAGGGTCCACCACGATCGTCATTTCTTGACGGACACTTACGTTCTCTGCCTTCTCTATACCCAGGTTAGGGACCCAACTCTTCTACGGGGTTCTTCCTTTACCGTTGGGTAAGGTCTAAAGAACGGACCTCTTAGGGTACCTATCTCCTCGGACCACCCAATAGTAGGTATCTCAACATTTTTCAGTATATACTGACTTCACTGAATCGTGTTTGTACAACTTGTCAATAATAAAATAACATACAACTCACGATATCCTTTATATTTGAACGTATTTATAATAGAAACACGAGTTCCTCAGGAAGTTCAAGTCCCCTCAATTGTGTAAAGATTAAGTTCCGTTATACACGATTTATGACATTTTGAACGTGTTGATTCCACGATTATTTGAACCTTCACTGTCTTTCGTAGAATACAGTCCTAATAGTTCTTTCCATAGCACTTTCAATACAATAAAATTAGACTCTAAACTCATCCTTAAGTCATCTCTTTCTTGTTACTCTTCCTTAAGACTTGTTTTCCAGAATGTATTTATTCAGTACCTCTGTCATTTCTCGTCGAGTGTAAACCCGTTGTCATTGATAAACGAAGTCGTGTCACAAGTCCATTCCTACAAGAGTTTCTATTACTTTCGATTCCAATACAAAATGTCTTTGTGACGAAACAAACAAACTATTATGTCTTGGTGACTTTCGAAACCTTGCCCTCTTGTTCTTCTAATTTTACCGTAAGGTCCTTCTGGCCAGACCTCTACTGAGCTCTTACCCAACCTTACGGAACTTGACGTCTCCCCCTTCCTCTGACTTACCGGTTCTCTGTGACGTCACCTTCCTGACTTTACTAAGTCGCCGACTGAGTCACACTTTCTTTCCCTTCAAAGGTTGAGAAGATGGTCCAGCGGACAGATTTCGGACCGAAAATCTGTTAATAGAATGTGGTTTTTATTTATTCACTTCTATGTCCAATGACATTGAACGAAGTACCTTTCAAAGAGAGTTTTGTAAGTTACCGTACTAATTCAGTCGAGGTTTGTCATGTCGGTAGGAAAACAAAAGGGTCACAGTTTATTCTCTTGTCACAATTGTGTTGTATCTCCGTAGTGGTGAAGGTCATTAATTCCTTTCCTTTTTGGACTCATTTGACGAAGTGTTTTAGGTCTTCAAAGTAAAGTGACTAAAGACTATCACTAATTGAAGGACCATAAATACGTCTGATTAATAGTACTTTGAAATATTCGTCTTTTTTGTATTAATTTTTCTTACCTCTGACCAAATTTAATACTTTGTCTAAGTACTTTTCTTTTAAAATGACAAAAAAATCACATAATTTCTTGGATTGATTTAAAATAACGAAAAGTCCCATAATTTCTTGGATTTAATTGTTGTCGATCTATTACTGACATACCTTGACCAAAACTCATATTTTTTTCATAATAAAAGTTTTTATGGAAAATTGTACTCGGAAACCAATTATAATTGAAAACGATTATTTTATTTTTACGGTTTCGGAAACTGACACACCTGGTATTGTTTGACCTTTTAAGAATTTCTCTTATCGTGTGGTGGAATGGACGGAGGACTCTTTAGACATACGTCCAGTTCTTCGTCTTCAATCTTGACCTGTGTCTTGTTATCTGACCAAGGTTTAGTCCTTCCCTCATACAGTTCCAACATATAACAGTGGGATGAATAAATTGAATATACGTCTCATATGGTACGTTTTACCGACCGACCTATTTCGTGTTCGACCTTAGTTCTAATGCCCCTCTTTATAGTTATTGGAGTCTATGCGTCTACTGTGGTGGGAATACCGTCTTTCACTTCTCCTTGACTTCTCGGAGAACTACTTTCACTTTCTCCTTTCACTTTTTCAACCGAATTTTGAGTTGTAACTTTTCTGATTCTAGTACCGTAGACCAGGGTAGTGAAGTACCGTTTGTCTACCCCTTTGTCACTCTTTGAAATAAAACCCCCGGAGGTTTTAGTGACGTCTACCACTGATGTCGGTACTTTAATTTACTACGAACGAGGAACCTTCTTTTCGATACTGTTTGGATCTGTCGTATAATTTTTCGTCTCTATAATGAAACGGTTGTTTCCAGGTAGATCAGTTTCGATACCAAAAAGTCATCATTACATACCTACACTCTCAACCTGGTATCTCTTTCAACTCACGACTTCTCAACTACGAAAATTTGACACAACAACCTCTTCTGAGAACTCTCAGGGACCCTGACGTTCCTCTAGGTTGGTCAGGTAGGATTTCCTCTAGTCAGGACTTATAAGAGCCCTTCCTGACTACGACTTCGACTTCGAGGTTATGAAAACCGGTAGACTACGTTTCTTGACTGAGTAACCTTTTCTGGGACTACGACCCTTTCTAACTTCCGTCCTCGTCTTCCTCTCCTGTCTTCTACTCTACCAACCTACCATAGTGACTGAGCTACCTGTACTCAAACTCGTTCACGATTCTCAACCACTACCTGTCCCTTCGGACCGCACGACGTCAGGTACCCCAACGTTTCTCAGCCTGTGCTGACTCACTAACTTGACTTGACTAATTGGACTCTAAAATACTTCTTTTTAAATCCTCTCTCTCCCTAATACACCATTCATAATATTTTTAAAATATTGATGTTTCATATTTTTTCTTAAGTTTTGGTCATCTTTTACCCAAAACAGTCCTAATAGTCTCTTAGCCCCCTTAATAATGTTTGTTCGTTTTTGGTTCAATTTTTCGAAATTAACATAAATAATTTAAAATGAACAAAATCTCAAAAGAAGAAATTTTATATTTACTAAAATTGACAAAGTGAACAAGGAATATTAGATATTTATTCGTTAACAAATATACTATCTGTTGGAAACAATCGTTAGAGTTTAACATTCACACTAATGTTATCTCATTCACACTAAGGTCTTATCAAACGTATACATTTTATTACCTTAAGTACGTAAATTTATTATTTATATAAGTAAACTTTGTTAGATGGAAAGGAAGTAGGTAACCTAATAGTGAATATACCTGTTGTCCGGGACCCACTCTAAATCTACTGGACTTTCTTTTTTTCACTTCTAAAAAAAAAAAGAGTTGGTTTTTTAACGTTATGTTGATGTCTAAGTAATGTTGTCTTTATTACTGACCTTTTATTTCTATATAAATGTTTCCGACTTTTGTAAAATCATTTACTAACGATAGAAATAAAATGAGTTAAGATCGGAGTTAACCCCATACAGTAAGTTAAGATGTCGAGTACAGTTTTTATTTTCGACGTAATACGAATTTTTTTTCAAGATAATTATAAATGAGTCTCTTTTTCATCAGTGTGTCAAATCAGTAAGTCGATTTGACTCCGGATGTCTCATCTTTGTCTATACGTTGTAAACGAGTTTGAGTGTTAAGTTACCGAAATAAGGTGTAT
Source organism: Capra ibex (assembly GCA_006410555.1). Classification (NCBI taxonomy): domain Eukaryota; kingdom Metazoa; phylum Chordata; class Mammalia; order Artiodactyla; family Bovidae; genus Capra; species Capra ibex. The sequence goes on along the minus strand of SJYO01026388.1, from coordinate 65,631,244 downwards.
TACTGCATCGGACTCTCACACTTCCTGAGGTGTAACTGTTATACATACAATGGAGCAAGTCACGGGTGTATCTCGGTGAATGAGACCTTTCCGTCTACCGTTTTACATTGGGACGTTTTGTTTTATATAGGTTTCCTTTAATCTATTTATGGACCTTTTAAAATAATTGACATAATCTCCTCATTATGACTATATATGTTAAATCCTTTGTTTTTCTCTATGTTGGTAATATAAATGGAGTGACGTCAATTATAAGTTAATACGATTAAGATGAAATTACAGTTTATATTCAGTAATGCTTTTATTTATCGTTTTGTCTCTTTTTTGCTCAAAACTGTAATGACACACAAAGTATAGACCGATAAAGTTTGGGTAACACAGTGAAGTCCGAGTAGTTTTTGACTTAGACATTTCGGTGTTTGACTCGATTGTGAGTAGTGAGGATCCGTGATGGTATAAAGAGTCTTCAATGATTTGTGTGCTTAGGTAGAGTTATGGACACGACTGATAAGGAAGGTACGTTTTACGAGGAGGACGAGTGTTAAAAGAAGACGAGTTCTAGATCAATTTTATGGTGGAAGTAAATTTAGCTATGGGGTTATGAAACATAGAGATAGACCGAACGGAATACTTTGTCAGATGGAAAGAGTGATTGAACATTCGGAGACCTCCCGTTTCTAGGAGACGTGAGTCCGACTCTATTACTATAACCTTATACGAGTTTACTAGAGAAAGGCTACTACATTCTCTATAAGTAACTGTGTAATATTTTTATATGTCCGTACTTAATTTCAAATATAGTAAGTTTGTTAAAGTTTGTAAAAGATTTATTCGAGTTAACTAATGTTCCATTTCTTACCTTGGATGGAACAGGAAAAGCATCTTGAATAAGAATCATTTTGTATCATACAATACTTTGGTATATTTGAGTAAAAAAAGTCTGCACAACACAGAAAGTTTTATATGATAAATTCTAAAATTACCTTATCGGGAAGTTTATTATACGTTACTTCTATTAGTGACGACTTGAGAAATTGACTGTGATTCGTAATCTGTTCTATGTCGTATGGCTTGTAAACAATAAGGATAATTGTATTAAAGTAGTGTCTCTTTAAAGTTCTACTTTTGTGAAGTTTATGTACGTTGAGTACCAGAGTGATAAAGGGTTTCCATTATCTATTAATGAATTCCAAGTAGTAGATATAAAAAACAATTCACAAAATATACAGTCGTACAGTAGAAAGGTTTCCTAAATACACATTTGACTTGTTTCGTTTCTTTACTGAGGACTTAGTTTTTTTTGTAGAATATCATAGAATAATGAAAAACCCGAAGGAACCACCGAGTCTGTCATTTGTTAGACGGACGTTACACCCTCTGGACCCAAACTAGGGACCTTACCTTTCTAGGGGACCTCCTCCCAGATCGTTGGGTGAGGTCATAAGAACGGACCTCTTAGGGTACTTGTCTCCTGGGACCACCTAAGGTCAGGTACCACAAAGTTTCTCAACCTGTACTGAATCGTTGATTCGTCTGTGTGTAATGAGGTGTTCCGTCATTCAGGTGTCATGAAAATGCTTTTGAATCCCGATATACCCAAAGTCTTAAAAGGTGTAAAATCTTTCCATGTATTACTCATAAAACACATAATGGATCATACCACCATACAATCAACGAGTCAACATAGTTTGATAAACACTGGGGTATCCCACATCGGGTGGTCCGAGGAGGTAGGTTCCATAAAAGGTCCGTTCTAATGACCTCACCCAACCGCAAAGGAAGAGGTCTCCTAAAAGGACTCATACCATCATGTACCCACCATTCAGTAAATCAGCACAGACTAAGACACACTGGGGTGTCTGATATCGGACGGTCCGAATAGACAAGTATCCTAAGAGGTCTTTTCTTGTGACCTCAGTCAACGGTACGGGAAGAGGTCTCCTAGAAGGACTGGCTCCCTAACTTGGGTACAGAGAATGTATAGGACGAGACCGTCCACCGAAGAAATACACCATTGTAGACCACTTGCGTGATAAAAACTCCTTATTAAAGACCGTTAACACAAATGAACTCTGTATTAGTAGTATACTTTCATTAAAACCCACATGTTGTATTATGAAGTTATATACATTTATAATATGTTACTAGTGGTGTTATTTAGATCAATAGGAGGTATCTATGTCCATGTCATTCTTAAAAAAAGGACACTACTCCTACAAATTATGGATGAGAGAGTCTTTTCAAGTTTATACATTGTGACGCAATAATGGATATTAGTGACCACCAACGAATTTTTCGATTTACATGTGGGTGGTATACTTGGTGGGTACGGTAAGGATCGATAAATTGGTCTTCTTCCTTTCGCATACATGTCCAAATATGTTCTGGACATGTGTTTACCAGTGTCGTTGAAACGTTCTCGAGATTTCACCTTTATTTGGTTTCCAGGAAGTTGTCCATTTACTTGTTTGAATATATGAATCTTATAAGTCAAATCAAGTCAACGAGTCAACACAGGCTGAGAAACACTGGGGTACTTAGCGTCGTGTGGTTTCATTTATTTTTATTTGGTATGTACGTTGTTATGGTTGATTAGAGTTTCATGACTTCTACTCCCTTTTGGTCTGTTTTTTCTATATGATGTACCAAGACGCATGTTAAATATACGTTATCTTTTTACGTTTGATTAGATGACATTGTCTTTTGTTCAGTCACGAACGGACCTTAACACCCCATCCCTGGTCGTTGCCTTCTGTCCTCCCTAATGGTGTCCTTTGTTAGACCCTACTACCCGTCCAAGTAATAAAACTAATACCACTGTCAAAGTACTCACATGCATACACAGTTTTGAATAGTTTGACGTGTGAAATTTACACACGTCAAATGACATACAGGTAATATGCATTTAGTTTGAAAAATTTTATTTAAAAAGTCTCGACACACCAAAATCCTTAATACTTTTGTTCTAACACTGAGATTATGTTGACGGAACCAAATTGAAAATCGAGGTTGTGAGTGATCGTACTGGAAGTCCTTGGGTAAGTTAGAGAGTCTCGAAATCCCAGATTCGTCGTCTAGGAGTCACTGTCCTAGTTTATCTGTTTCGTACCATTTACGAATTTTACCCCGGAACTGTATACATTCACGAGTTATTTACAATCGATTAATAATATTTTTTGATTTACGATGAGATGGTTAATTCAATGTCCGTTTAAAATTGTTGTACTTCTTTTATTTAATGTGATTATCGTACGGTCCATGTTTTACTCGTTACACTATTTATAGTATTTGATAGAGTAAACTTTGTATGGGATTTCACTTTGTACTCATATCGACTTTGTAAGACTTTTAAGTTTTTATTAAAGTCTAAACATACCTTTATGTTTTTTGGAGCTTATCGGTTTCGTTAGAACTCTTTCTTCTTACCTTGACCTCCTTAGTTGAACGTACTGAAGTCCGAGATGATGTTTCGGTGTCAGTAGTTCTGTCATACCATGACCGTGTTTCTGTCTGTATATCTAGTTACCTTGTTTTATCTTTCGGGTCTCTATTTAGGTGTGTGTATACCTGTGGAATAGAAACGGTTTCCTCCGTTCTTATATGTTACCTAATTTCTGTTAGAGAAATTGTTCACCACGACCCTTTTGACCAGTTGGTGAACATTTTCTTACTTTGATCTAGTGAAAGATTGTGGTATGTGTTTTTGATTGAGTTTTACCTAATTTCTAGATTTACATTCTGGTCTTTGATATTTTGAAGATCTCCTCTTGTATCCGTTTTGTGAGAGGTTGTATTTAGTGTCGTCCTAGGAGATACTAGGTGGAGGGTCTTAAGACCTTTATTTTCGTTTTTATTTGTTTACCCTAGATTAATTTTAATTTTCGAAGACGTGTTGTTTCCTTTTATATTCGTTCCACTTTTCTGTCGGAAGACTTACCCTCTTTTATTATCGTTTACTTCGTTGACTGTTTGTTGATTAGAGTTTTTATATGTTCGTTGAATACGTCGAGTTAAGGTCTTTTTATTTGCTGGGTTAGTTTTTTACCCGGTTTCTTGATTTATCTGTAAAGAGGTTTCTGCTGTATACCTACCGATTGTTTGTGTACTTTTCTACGAGTTGTAGTGAGTAATAATCTCTTTACGTTTAGTTCTGGTGTCACTCCATGGTGAAGCGTGGTCAGTCTTACCGACGTTAGGTTTTCAGACGTTCGTTATTTACGACCTCTCCCACACCTCTTTTCCCTTGGGAGAATGTGACAACCACCCTTACGTTTGATCATGTCGGTGATATCTCTTGTCACACCTCTAAGGAATTTTTCAACGGTTATCTTGACAGAATACTGGGTCGTTAGGGTGACGACCCGTATGTGTGGTTCCTTTGGTCTTATCTTTCTCTGTGTACATGGGGTTACAAGTGACGTCGTGACAAATATTATCGGTCCTGTACCTTTGTTGGATCTACAGGTAGTCGTTTACTTACCTATTCTTTCGACACCATGTATATGTGTTGCCTCATAATGAGTCGATAATTTTTCTTATGTAAACTTAGTCAAGATTGCTCTACCTACTTTGACCTCGGCTAATATGTCTCACTTCATTCGGTCTTTCTTTTTGTGGTTATGTCATATGATTGTGTATATATACCTTAAATCTTTCTACCGTTACTNATCTCGCCTGAAAACCTGAGACTCCCTCTCCCTCTCCCACCCTACTAAACCCTCTTACCGTAACTTTGTACATATGATAGTACATTCTTTACTTAGCGGTCAGATACAAGCTACGTCCTACGTCCTACGAAACCCGACCACGTACCCCTACTAGGCCTCCCTACTACACCCCACCCGCCACCCTCCCCCCAAGTACAAACCCTCGAGTACGTGTGGGCACCGCCTAAGTACAGTTACATACGGTGTTGGTTATGTCATAACATTTCATTTTATTTCATTTTTAATTTTTTTTTCTTTTAATTAGTATTTATTTGTTCGTTTAATTTTTTTTATTAAAGTTTTATTCGGTGTTAGTACTCAACCTGGAATTTTTTTTTTTGTTTGTCTTTATAGGTTGAAGGACTAGACATCACGAAAAAACGTTAATAGGTAATAAGAAGTTTTTTCGTCATCAATGACCGAATTATGTTACTGTACTAGGTGGAAACTAAAATTATGATTGTTGTAATAAATTCATTATACAAATGTTTCAAATTTGAATAGAGGAATTACCTTCTCTGAAACCTATATAGTATGTTATATAAGACAAGGATCGTGTCGTTGTGGTATGATGTCGATAAAGAGTTTATAAATTACACTTCGGTCTTGTTTAAGAAATGACAAGTCTTTCTTTAGATCTCAAAAGGGGATCTGAGTTAAAAAGTTATAATCAATGGTATCATTCCAAAAAAAAGGAGGTCAGTTGATATTTTGGTTGAATGTAACGACCCTTTAAAATTCGTAGAAATAGAAAATTAGAAATAGATAAATTACAGATTGTAAAATTCTTCCTTGAATTTTACAAATGAATGACTAGACCGTGTTTCTGAAATTATAATAGGGATCTTACTCAGAATATGTGAATTTTTGTTATACTTGGTATCCCCATATAAACATGTTACGGGGTGGTTTAAATTTTAAATGAGACAAGGTTTTGATGGAACTAATAAATTCAGTAAACTCTTCCCCCTTTCAGTTTTAAAAAAAAATAGTGTTGATTGAACTATTAAAGAATTGATCGTTTAAAAGTACTTGTACAACCTAATCCTTATATTAGTCTTTTTATTTTAAGGTACAACGTTAGTTTATTTTGTTATGGTACGGTCACATAATCCCTGTCCGGTTATTCTTTTATACCAAGGGGCTTTACGTGATGATTTTACTTCGTTCAGTTAGTTGTACGAAATGTTTCTTTACGTTCTAAGATTTTAAACCCCGTTAAATTAATTAGTCAATGGTTTTATACTTCGACCACCAATTGTGTTTGACCTGAACTGAATGATATTACTTGATCACAGGAAATTTAAACAATATGTTTGTACTGGAATAAAGGAACAATGTTTTATTCTTAGAATCAGAAGAGACAACCTTTAATTCTATATATTGATTCCTTCGAAAAATAATTTATTAATTTAACCACTTTTTAATATAATTAACCAATGAATTTTTCTTATTGTACATAACCGTATGAATTTTGATATACGTGTATAATACATGTACAAACTATACATGTAAATCTCTCTCTAAAAACGATAAATTACTTAGATTCTTTCGTTACTCTTTCCAGTCAAAAGTAAGGTTAGGGTTTCTTCCCGTTACGGTTTGTTACAAGTTTGATTGTGTGTTAACGTGAGTAAAGTGTGTGTTCGTTTTATTTCAAGTTTTAAGAGGTTCGGTCCGAAGTTGTCAGACACTTGGTACTTGAAGGTCTACAAGTTCGACCTAAATCTTTCCCGTCTCCTTGTTCTCTAGTTTGACGGTTGTGGGCGACCTAGTAGCTTTTTCTTTTAAGGTCTTTTTGTAGATGAAAACAAAATAACTAATACGTTTTCGGAAACTGACACATCCAGTGTTGTTTGACGTCTTTTGAGTTCTCTTCCCTTATGGTCTGGTGGAATGGACGGAGGATCTTTAGACATACGTCCAGTTTTTCGTTGTCAATCTTGACCTGTACATTGTTGTCTGACCAAGGTTTAACCCTTTCCTCATGTAGTTGCGACAAATAACAGTGGGACGAATAAATTGAAGATACGACTCATGTAGTACGTTTTACGATCCGACCTACTTCGTGTTCAACCTTAGTTCTAACGACCCTCTTTATAGTTATTGAAGTCTATGCGTCTACTGTGGTGGGAATACCGTCTTTCACTTCTCCTTGACTTCTCGCAGAACTACTTTCACTTTCTCCTCTCACTTTCTCGACCGAATTTTGAGTCGCAAGTTTTTGATTCTAGTACCGTAGACCAGGGTAGTGAAGTACCGTTTGTCTACCCATTTGTTACTTTTGTCACTGTCTGAAATAAAAGAACCCGAGGTTTTAGTGACGTCTACCACTGACTTCGGTACTTTAATTTTCTGCGAGTAAGGAACCTTCTTTTCGATACTGGTTTGATCTGTCGTATGATTTTTCGTCTCTGTAATGAAACGGTTGTTTCCAGGTAGATCAGTTTCGATACCAAAAAGGTCACCAGTACATACCTACACTCACAACCTGGTACTTCTTTCAACTCACGACTTCTTAACTACGAAAACTTGACACCACGACCTCTTCTGAGAACTTCTCAGGGGTCCTGACATTCCTCTAGGTTGGTCAGGTAGGATTTCCTCTAGTCATGACTTATGAGTGACCTTCCTGACTACGACTTCGAGGATATGAAACCGGTGGAACTACACTTCTTGACTGAGTGACCTTTTCTGGGGTTACGACCCTTTCAAACTTCTACCCTCTTCCCCTACTGTCTCCTACTCTAGCAACCTACCGTAGTGGTTGAGTTCGCTGTGTTTAAACTCGTTCCCTTCGTACCGCACGACGTCAGGTACCCCAAAGTTTCTCAACCTGTGTTGACTCACTGACCTGACTTCTTTTGTTAAGTACTACCTTAGATTAAAAAAAGTCATTTTCATCAGTACTTTGTTTCCCCTGACTTGTTAGTAAAGTTTTTGTCAAGACTAGTTTTCTACACTTTTTATGACCTTTATTCCAAAGATGTTACTTGGTTTATAGTGGATACCTTTTATGATGTCACTATCGAGGTCTTCTAGAGTAGAGGTGGGTGGTGTGCGAGAGAGAACGTATTAGAGGGGTTGTGATTACGATCCTAACCATTACACTGAACGTGACTCGTTTCCTTGTAATCAACAACACGGTGTTCGCCTCTGACTTTTCTTGAACGTGTAGTCCGGAAGGGAGAAGGAATGTGAAAACCTTGGGTCTACGGTACACTACTTTGGGTCTTCTTTGAAAACCTCTGTTACCGGGTCAGGTATCGTTCGTAGTTGGTAGTCTGTACACTCTTCTGTTCGGATCTACTGGGTTCAGACATCTCGTTGGTGTACTCACACCATGTAGCTGATGTTCTCTTTTGCTGAGGACGATCCGGGTTGAGTTCACCGACTACGTCTCTTACCATTCGTTTGTTTTATTAGTAATAAAATCGGAGAATTTAAAACCCTACAAAACTATAAGTCCTTATCTATTGACTAGATAATGCATTATATTAGATAAGTTGATTTTAAAAATCAACTTTTACTTCAGTATTTTGTACCCGTTTGGTTAAGAATTTCGAGATCTCTATACAATTTTCCCGGAGTCCTTTTGAAAACTCCTTACATTCACATAAATAGTACTTCGATTTTGTAATGGACACTAATTTTAGTTTAAGTATTGATAAAAAAAGTACATGAAAATAGTATTTCTAAGAAAAAGAAAAGTCCACTATTTGTAGTATTATTTACTGTCACTAAAGTTAAAAATGATTATGGTTCTCTGGTTCAATTCAAATACACGACTGTAATAATTGCCTTTTCCAATATGGTTTTTATGCAATATGATGTATATCAACTCTCGTGTACCCTTTGTAATTTTGAGTCATTTGTGATTATTCCAATTTATTCTTACCTTATAATTGAACTCCGACTTTTCTTTGAAATTTTACTTGTTCAACTCGGTTTTTTTATTTTTCACACTTACTTTGATTATGTAATCTTTATGTGTCTATTATTTCAACTTAAGGAAGTCACACAGTGATTTACCTCGACATAAGATTGAGGGATATGACTTGAATGTGTATTTACATAAATTACATGTGTTTCATAATGACCCTTGTGTTGTTAAAAATATAAACGAACTTCTTGAAATTTTTTTACACGTTATACAATTGACAATCCCTCACTATGTTTATAAGATAAGTGATAGGAATCGTCGTTAGACAGTTTATGATACATCAGTTATTCGTGACATTCCTTCTAAATGATAATGGTTAAAAGAAATTGTCCTCTTGTGTGTGTCGGAGGATATAACTTTAATTGGTGGGTATTTCTTCCCGTATTATGTGTCTACTAATGTTGAAATGTTAAATTAGGTATTTTCTTTATACTCGGTTATTTGAGGAGATGTACGAATCTGGTGGTAAGCTAGTCGGGTTGTACTGTTCTTTATACAGTAGTGAAAATGTCAGAAACGTTTATAATGTGATAGTACGTGGATTATGAGTTATTTATAAGTAATTTACCTGTTTACTTGATATTTTTCAACACTCTTAAATAATTCAATCAATTGTTTTGTTAGTCTATAAGAACTGAATTAGAGAGAGGTCGGGACACCGGACCCGGATTAAATTTGATAATGGTGACTAACAATTTAGTTAAGGTTCGACGGGGTTCTCAATAGAAAGGTTGCGGTTCTCTCCAGTGTCTGTGGTAATAGAACGAACTTTCTGAGATTACCAAAGGATAGAAGATGGTACTACGAAGAATCCGTTATAAATGACTGTGAAACACCATATTTACAGACTCTTTCCTCCAATAACAGACCTAAACCAGTTGACGATGAGTCGTAGGAGAAGTATAGGAGGATATCCAGAAGAACAGTTTGAGAGGATATCGACCTTAAGATCTACTATAATACAAAGATCATTGACTTACACGAATTCTAAACATTTATCTTCACTCCACTTCTGGTAAAAAGACGACGACAAAGACGACTGTTCTTACAAGTACCTTTGGACTCCCATTCTCGTTACCTTTGACTTGTGCCGTAAAGTTCTAGACGAGGATCCAAATGTTCCGTTCCGAGGATCCAAATGACATACCGTCATTATCGTTCAAGATTTTGAATTGTCAAAGTCGTGTGAAGGTTTGTATGATATTTGTCAATATAGGAATTTAATATAAGGAAATACGATTTTTATAGATGTCACGAAAGACAAGGATACAACTTGGGACCGATTGTTTTGTTTCTCTACATGGATTAGTCGATGAATAGATATACTATTTCACTATGTATGTATGTATACATGTGTATGTACTATGTACATGTACTATGTGTATTAGTATCATAGTACACACTATGTATATCTATATGGTATACTAGTATATTTCACTAGTTTTTTATGGATGATTTATTGTATAGAACAAGTCTGTTGTAATAAGTAAATTACTAATTTTCAACCTTTTTCCAACTTTTATTGAAAGAATATTAACGTATGTGAAAAGTCCTTCATCTGGGACAAGTAGAAAGGTTTTAATAGGAAATATATGGATTGTTACAGATTGTTCTATGTCAAGGACTTTGTACACTCTAACGAAATATTTAGTCTTGTAGACTTGTAATACCTTTAAGGGAAAGGGGACACGGTGACATCTTTTAAGGATGATTGGGATGTTTAGACAAGTATACCCGAGGAAACATTACGAAATATATTTTAAGGGGTTTGTACCACTATGTGGGGAAAAGACCAATTAAAATTAGAAATATTAAAGTATTCTTTTGAAGTGATGTAAATATAGTGTAAAAGGTAACGTAACATTAATCGAAAAGATAGAGGGAATCTGTTAATATTGAAGGTACAGAGAGGTCTTAAATAATATCATAAACGTACTCAGTCCTAGAATTAGTAACAAATAGTTCACTTAATTACGTTTTCTTTTATTTTTTCGTTTACAATAAACTATAAAAAGAATTTAGTTAACATGGAATATGACAGGACAATAATCCACTTTTAAATTCAAACGTAATTACTGTACCTTTACAAGTTTATAAGAGTTTTGTCGTCTCAGTCGACTTTCGTTAAATATTTAGACAGGTTTCCTGAAGAAAAGATAAACATCAGGGTGTATAGAAAAGACTATTTGACAGTGTCGATGAAATCTTTTTAGAAGTAGTATAGACATTGTGTCTTCATTTTACATTATTTTCAAAGGTTTTTATTCGGAGTCTCTAGAAACTTCCAGTAAAATGTAAACGTAACTAAATGATATAAGAAATAGTTGACGTAGAGTTAAAAATGTTTTGTAAATTCTTGAACCTTTGTACAGGTTTATTTAGTAGGATAATTATTGGGAAGGACACCTTACTCTGGAATTGTAGTAGTTATCTACAGTTTATTGTCGTAGTCATTCATTTTGTCACTGATAGTATATCCTTTTGTCACATACAGTTGATGTCTTTATTGGTTGTAGACTTTTTGTGTCAAGGAACAACATACCTCCCAAAGACCCAACGAATGTCAAGACAAAAATGATGATAATGAGTGGAAATCCTTACTTCCACAGTTTCATAATAATATATTGTTTACCATGTTATTTGTTTTCGATAGACCATGAGTATTCTTGACCGAGTGACCTTTTCTGGAAGTACGACCCTTTCTAACCCCGTCCTCTTCCTCCACTGTCTCCTACTCTGCCAACCTACTGTAGTGGTTGAGTTACCTGTTCTGAAAATCCTTTGAGACCCTCTATCATTTCCAGTCCTTTCGTACCGTACGACGTCAGGAACCCCATCGTTTTTCAACCTGTGTTGAATCACTTACTTGTTGAGTACGCGTTGACTCAACAATTGATATGAAAAGGTAAAGATATAATCTAATGAATTTCTCATTTCCCGTATGAGATTTATAGAACTCAGATACCGAACTAATGACTTCTTCAAAGAAAGAGAGAGATATATATATATGTGTGTTTTCACGGATTTATAATATGTCTATATATATACGTATGTGTGTACGTATTTATAATAAGATAAACATGTAAATGTGTCTGAATTTAGTAAACGGTTGTTTCCAGGCAGATCAGTTCCGATACCAAAAAGGTCATCAGTACATACCTACACTCTCAACCTGACACTTCTTTCGACTCGCGGCTTCTTAACTACGAAAACTTGACACCACAACCTCTTCTGAGAACTCTCAGGGAACCTGACGTTCCTCTAGGTTGGTCAGGTAAGATTTCGTTCATTCAAGACTTATAAGTAACCTTCCTGACTACGATTTCGACTTTGAGGTCATGAAACCGGTGGAGTACGCTTCTCAACTGTAACCTTTTCTGAGACTACGACCCTCCCTAACCCCCGTCCTCCTCTTCCCCTGCTGTCTCCTACTCTACCGACCTACCGTAGTGACTGAGCTACCTGCACTCAAACTCACTTGAGGCCCTCAACCACTACCTGTCCCTCCGGACCTCACGACGTTAAGTACCCTAACGTTTCTCAGCCTGTGCTGACTCACTGACTTGACTTCAGTAAATTATCAAAAAATAATACAAGTAGAAGAGATTTTGAATCAGAGAGACATTCAGTATCATTATCGGACCTTGACATATGAGAAGGTATAAAAACGAGGTACAAGTATTGTATGTGTATTCTGTTGTACTTAAACCTCACCCCTCCCTCAGTAACAAAAATTTTTCTCATGACATGTTTAGCAAGACTTAAAGGACAAGAATAGGTAGTCATGGACCACTTACTCCAAACAGAAAATTGAAATACCATTCACACAACATGTCTTGAAAATTAGGAAAGTAAAAGTCGAACACAAAAAATAAATACGATAAATTCGTGTGGAACGGGTCCAGAATGTCTATGAGGGACAGTAAAAGAAAATTCAAAATGTAAAAGAAACAAGTAAAACGTAAATCCAAAAATTGACCGTACGTTAAATAAAATCAGTGCTTCATCCTTGGTGAAAAGGGGTAAATCTATTTTCGGCAGTGACGTAGAAAACAAATGACGTCGTAGAAGAAAAACGTTACTGTGGAAACAGCATATAGTTCGCGCATACATAGAAAGAAAGGGAAGTATATGTTTAAAGACCTCAGGTAAATGACACAAAACTAAGGAGACAGAAGGGGAACATTAATGACTTGGTAAAATTAGATATGAAAATACTAAAAACTATAAATTATTTATTCGGGATAACAGAGTATAAAGAAAAAGTTTTGACAGAACCAAAGAGACTCTGAAAGAAAAGAGGTTTACATGACTTCTAGTAGAATAATTCAGGTTACTCGTTACGACGATTTTAAGACTAAGTTTGTCATGACTTAAATATCTGTACCTCTACTCACTGTAAAATTTTGAACTCATAAGGAATCACACTTCGAAAGGTAAACAATTTTGAAAAGAAAATAAGGACCTTACTTCAAAAATGAAAACGATTACCATAAAGATATTTGTGACATTGGAAACAAGGTACTAGACACGAAAAGAAGGGAAAAAGGAAGGTAAATGAAAGTTTGAAACACATTAATACAAAATCCATATAGAAAATATTTGTCAAATTGTCGATATAAAACAACAAAAATTTAGGTCAGAGTTTTGGTTTAAAGTCATCAACTAAAATCATCAACTAAATCAACTTATGAATTACTAAGCCTAATGACTAAATCAACTTGGTTAAAAAAAAGAATTTGTAGACAAAAAGATTACAAAATAGAGAAAAGGACTGGGGATAAATAAAAGAAGTAAAGGAAGAGATTACCAAAATTATGATATATAAAAGATAAAATCGTCATTGAGGTGTAGATTCTGTAAATTGAAGTATCGAAAGGTTGTTGCAGATTTTCCAACTCATAAACATCCCCAAATCACAGTCTATTCGTAATTTAAAAAAATCAAGAAAGGCTCGACTGTCACAATGTTATGTCGAGTGATTCCATAAAGATTAAGATGACCAATCCGACTTTCCCGATTGAGGATTGTGTATATAAAATTGAAGTGTTTTAAAAGAAGTGAATACGGAGGCTAGTGATGAAGAGAAGGGTAACAAGACAAAAGAGGACAGAAGATTTCGTATTTTGAGGTTTTGAATCACAATCCTTTAGATAATTACAGTGTCTAATTTAGGTGTCCCTCTTCCCTCCACTTTTTAGTATGCCATTAGATTTTTATACAATATTTCCGTAATTTTATTTTACGTTGAAGGTATTTTCACAATCAACGAGTCGACACAGGTTGAGAAACACTAGGGTACCTGACATCGGGTGGTCCGAAGAGACAGGTTCCCTAAAAGGTCCGTTCTTATGACCTCACCCAACGGTAAGGGAAGAGGTCCCCTAGAAGGACTGGGTACCTAATTTGGGTGCAGAGGACGTAACTTCCACCTAAAAAATTGAAGGTATTAACTGTTGGTTAAGAATTCCCCTTTTTGAGAATAGAATTTAGTTCTAGGACATAATACGTTTGTTATTTTGAGATCTTCGTCATGACAATATTAATAATTTTTCTTTTTCGATGAACGATAGTTGTTATAGTAACTTGTGACAGGACTTTTAAGAACGATTATGTTATTCCGTCTTTTTTACTTTTTATTTTGGTAGAAGTAAAAATTTTAGTGACGGTCTAATAATGTCTAACTTCACACGAAATTGAGGGTCCGTACGACCGAATCCTTTTTCTTTATATTACGAGTTTCGAGATAAGAGGGTAAAGTGAGAAAAATGTTTTTTTCCTTTTTTACATTTTCGAAACGATACCTGGATACCTGGTTTATAGTGAACTTCCTATTAGTTTGTTGGATCGTTCAAAACCTAATCACCCTCCTTATTTCTAATATAGATTAATCGGACCTCGTTTGTGAGAAAAAAAAAGTAAACTTCTGAGAGGGACAACCTTGGATAGAGGGTGTGTCATTGTCTCACACCTCCCAGTACGGAAGTTCTCTTTTCTCTAAGGAGACAAAGACGTTTCCGTTACTTCATTCTTAGTTTGAAAAAAACTCATAAATGACTTATAATCCGTAACTCTGACGACGACTCTTTTTTTAATCCTTTTATGTATCAAATAAAAGATTAACTCTTCTGTTAATTCTTTGGTTCCGGTGTCCTCATTCAGACCTCAAGGGACCACCGAGTGACACTTCTTAGTCGGACGGGTACGTCCTCTGCACCCAAGTCAGGGACCCAGCCCTTATGGGGACCTCTTCGTTTCTCGTTTTATGAGGGTATGAGGACGGACTTCTTAGGGGTACCTGTCTCCTCTGACCACCCGATGACAGGTACCTCAGTGTTTCTCAACTTGTACTGACTTACTGATCTGTTGTTGTTGTTACCAAACACGACAAAATCCCTTTCTCGTGGGTGGTACGACGATTCCGTGAAGTCAGCACAGGCTGAGACACACTGGGGTCTCTGCCGTCGGGTGGTCCGAGGGGGTAGGGACCCTAAGAGGTCCGTTCTTGTGACCTCACCCAACGGTAAAGGAAAAGGTATGATACACCGTTATGTTTTAGGTCTGAACCCTTGAATGTCTTTTTAGACATTTCCTTTACTGTTCTAAAGTTTCTATTTTTCCGTCACCACCCGGTACCTTTCTATTAACATCCACTAAAAACTCGTCCCTCCAGTCGAGTATGTTTATTCGTATTCTCTCCTATTAAGTAATTTTTCGACTTTTTTGTCCCACCGACCTAATATTACGTATTTCGCTCCCTGTTTACATCACTTTACTTTGATGTCACTCATTTTTCTTCCCAACGGCTAGAACGTTCTGGAAAATCCCGTTCGACTCATCGTCAAAGTTGAAGTAAAACTTCCGTCACCTTTCGTAGCACCGGTGCCAACAAATGGGTAGATGGTAGGTGAGAAGTCATGTGAGGAAAGATTGTGATCAGTCTCCAAGTAGCCACACGGGTATAGAAGGAGTTCAATGGGCGCATGAGCCCCTCTGTGAATGTGGTTTGACTTAAGGTCTCTATCCGGTTTAGTTACACCCATTAAGGTGAGTGCATAACGGTAAAATTCAGTCTATTAGGTTCGGTTAGTCTATTTAAAGGACATACTTCCCGTTGACTAAACCCTAGAGTTGATGTAAACGTTTTAAGGAAGTACCGTCATATGAATCTAATCTTAACTTATTAATCCTCTTCCTCTTCCACACACAAATGGTTTCTCACTTTTAGAACCTCCGGTAGAATCTTAAGACGGAGATTAGCAGACAGGAAGTTGGAAGTTTCTAAGTAGGGGAGCTTTACGTTATGTCAGTGGATAGAGTTATAAGGGTTTCAGAGTTGGTTAATGACGTAATTAAGTTGAAGTTTTAGAGTAGGTTTGTAGTTGAGTTTTTAAGTTTAGAGTAGTAGATTTAAACATCGTCTACTCCCAGGACTCACATTGATAAGTCAGAACTAGAACCCGTGTTAAGGTGTAGACTGTGATTTCTCTGACTAATAGACGAGGGTCGTGGAGTTCCTAAGTACCAACTTGTCCGTATCGCATCGTTAACATCCTTAAGGACAGGTTTTATCCCCCTTCCCTTCCACTTTTACTCAGGTATTGTAAAGACTTCAGGTTGACCGGTTTACAACCTAAAAAGAATTATTCCGAAGTTCCGGACCCTCATTCGGAGGCACATGGGGTCAAGACGGGAGAATTAGTAGGAAAGAGTACTTTCCCGAAGGGAACACCGAGTCTCCAATTTCGGAGACGGGTGTAACGCCCTCTGGACCCAAGTTAGGGACCCAACCTTCTAGGGGACCTCTTCACTTACCGTCGGGTGAGGTCATAAGAACGAACGTCTTAGGGTACCTGCCTCCTCGGACCACCTGAAGTCAGGTGTCCCAACGTTTCTCAACCTGTGCTGACTCGCTGAAGTGAAAGTGTCGGTTCATGAAAACGACATCGTAGGAAAGTAAGATATGAGAGAAATTCAGGTTCGACCGTTATCGAGAAAATCTGTTAAAAGAGTTCTTTCAACACCTGAACTTGTGGAAAGTGACCCAAAAGACGCAATCTTTTTCAGTATGGGTGTTTAGAAGACCTCCGTTATGGAAGAGATAGATCCGAGGACGACTCTCCCGGTTTCTTACTATGAGTTTGAAGGATGTCCGACAGATCAAACCAACTCTTCCAGATATTCCGTATGAAAGTCAGAGAATTTTCTTGAGAAATACATTAATTCATGACACTGGAAAACAAGATGGCTTCTAAAAATTGCTTTTCAACGAGTCGGTGTAGGAGTCCAAAAAGGGATACGGTGTGAAAGTCTTCGTCAGAACACGGTTTATCTAGTTCCAATTCATAAAGGGTTTAGTTCAGGATCAAGTAAATTTTTACGAAAGAGAGTTAAATAAGGAGAGGAGAACTTAAAATGATATTTCGTCGTTCCTTTTCAATCTAGTGTGGAGATTCGGGAAAGGAACCTTTAGAGAAGTCGATTTATATGTTCAATTGTAAATTTGTACCATGTTTCTCTGTGAAGACAATTCGAAAGACGACGATATCGTGTTCCTTGAAGAAGGAAGTCAAAGGTTTCAGTACAAGGAGAGAAGAAAGACTCGAGAGAGACCGTCGTCAGACTCAGGTCTCAGGATGTTTGTCGGTCAGTTTCGTCAAATCCGAAAAGATAGTACAAAGGGGGTTAAGAAGGTTGAGATAGATGACGAACTGAGGTTTCACTAAAGATGTAAAAATCCATAAGCAATGTCCCTAGGAGAGGAAGATTTAGAAAAAACGTGGACGCACGTTCGTACGAGTCAGAACAGACTGAAAAAACGCTGGGGTACCTGACGTCAGGTGGTCCGTAGAGACAGGTACCGTAAAGGGTCCGTTCTTATGATCTCTCCCAGTGATAAAGGAAGAGGTCCCCTAGAAGGACTGGGTTCCTAACTTAGACTCAGAGAACACAGAAGACGTAACCGGTTTACCTAAGAAATGGTGACAGTGGACTCATGTAATATTTGGGGACCACGTTCATATAGTCAAAGAAACCGACGGAGTTAAAGGAACAGTCTTAAGGAATCAATATTTAAATGAGATCCTTCAATAGGTTGCGAAGGACTGAAAATATCAGAGTTCCAGTGGTCAGGTGTTGACAAAAAAGAGACTTGTGACTCTTACAGACAAGGGAAAAATTTAAAACAGAGTAACACACCAAGAGATGTGACTCTTAAGGGTTCCACTGAGTAGTGAAGGTATACTCGTTCGTTAAGAGAGACACCTGCGCAAACAGGTCTCGCCATCTAGAGACGCACGGAGGGATTGTCCAGACCGAAAGCAAGGTAAGGAAACAAGATCAAGACTTAAAGGAGAGTGGTTTAACGAAAGTTTAGATTGTATACATATGAAAAGTAATTCGACGAAAGTTTCTTTTTATAAAACGACTATAAAACGTTAATGGTGTTTTTGACATTAAGGTCCATATCTTAGACAGGGTTATAATACTATAAAAAGAGTAATTTATACACGTTACTTAATTAAGTTTCATAAACCTTCTGGAGATCTTTGAAACTCCCGACTATGGGTCGGTTTAAAAGAAAATATCGATACGAAACAAGAACACGTTTGATTCGTTTAAAATTCGGAGTATTTATACGTTTTTATCATAAATCCATTATGATATTATTCTTGTATTACTCTGTTTAATCAAAAACAGGGATGTAATAAAATAACTACGATGATTCTTTTAGGCTGCGATACCGTCGTCAGTCAAGGATTTCATAATGTCCGTAGTTGAGAGAGATGACGATACGACCATAGACTTAAACAATGAAATAATAACCAATGAAAAAAAAAAAAAGAAATCTCCTGAAACCAGTGACTACGAGGTAACTATTAACGATTCTACTTTAAAACTAATAATTAGCTGATAGTTAGGTATATAAAAGGATTGGTAATCAAATCTTACGTACGAATAAAATAAGAGATTTTTATATATAGATCGTAGTTTACCTTTTCGAAATTTAGTCTCTCATTTGACATTTAGTCACAATCTTATTTTCTTTTACATGGAAATTCTGTTTATAAAATCAAAGTTATATTTCTGAACCGATAACTCCACAGATTATATAAATACCTCTTTTTAAGATCGGAAACTTTAAAGTAATTCTCTTATTGTCTAGGATGTATTCTTTCGTATCCATATATTTAAATAAGAAATTAGAATTTTACAAAGTATATGACAATGAAGTTTTGGTAATACTTTTTTGAATTACATCAATTCTTATAATCAGTACGAGTATATACGTGATAGTACACACTTTATCTGTCACCCTTGGACGAGATATCGTGCCCCTTGAGTTGAACCACGAGACACTACTGGATCTCCTCACTATTTACCCTCCCTCCAAAGTCTTCCTCCCTATATACATCTGTATGTCCGATAAATGAAACAACATGTCGTCTTTGATTGGTTGTAATATTTAGTTAATATGAGGTTATTTTTGAAAAATTTTTTTCTTAGGACCGGTACTATCAAGTTCCCCTACTTTTTACTAATCGTCTATCAACATCAATTAATATTTTGGTGTTGAAAGAGGGTCAATTTGAAAGAAATTTCCTTTTTTTCTTTGTGTCTTCGATTTGACTTGTATAAGACTATTCCGTTGACGGTCTATCTTAAAATGAACAGTTTAAGTTTCAAAGATGGTTTTTGTTTTTGGTTTCGTCACTACATTACAGATTTAAGTATGTCAATTTGGTTTTAAACTCTGAAATTAAAGTAAAAAAAGAATTAGTATCTTCACTTTAGAATAGTTTTATAGGTGTAATATACCAACGAATTGTGTTGACTTGACACGTAGGTTTTTTACCAATTCTATCATTTAAAATACGATACATATAACATCGTGTCAGGGAGTCCAACGTTTTCTCGGTCTTTGTTGAATCACCGGTTTGTATAATGTCGTATTAAAGTTTTTCAATTTTGGTCTTTTTTAGGTGTAATACTTTTTAATGTTAATTTAGTAACATTAAGGATACATTTAAAGATGATTTTATTCTTTAAAATTGATAAATAATTTTATTCTGATATAATGTTATTTTTGAAACTACGTAAATTGTTAACAAGTCTTACATTATTTTATTAAATATTTTAAAAGTATGAAAACGACGGAAAGGATCAAAGTCTTATTTTTATGTATCGTATTTCTACTTTATCGTGAGTAGAGTGTACGATCATTTCATTACGAGTTTTAAGAGGTTCGGTCCGAAGTCGTTATGCACTTGGTACTTGAGGGACTACAAGTTCGACCAAAATCTTTTCCGTCTCCTTGGTCTCTAGTTTAACGGTTGTAGGCGACCTAGTAGCTTTTTCATTCTCTCAAGGTCTTTTTGTAGATAAAGACGAAATAACTGATTCGGTTTCGGAAACTGACACACCTAGTGTTCTTTGACACCTTTTAAGACTTTCTCTACCCTTATGGTCTGGTGGATTGGACGGAGAACTCTTTAGACATACGTTAAAGACGTTATACAATCTTGTCCTGTACCTTGACAAGGTTTTATTTCTGTACCTGACCAAGGTTTATCCTTTTCCTCATGCAGTTCCGACATATAACAGTGGGACGAATAAATTGAAGATACGTCTCATGTAGTACTCTTTGCGACCTGACCTTCTTTGTGTTCGACCTTAGTTCTACAGGCCCTCTTTATTTTTATTGGAGTCTATACGTCTACTGTGGTGGGAATACCGTCTTTCACTTCTCCTCGATTTTTCGGAGAACTACTTTCACTTTCTCCTCTCACTTTTTCAACCGAATTTCGAGTTGTAAATCTTTTGCTTCTAGTACCGTAGACCAGGGTAGTGAAGTACCGTTTGTCTACCCCTTTGTCACCTTTGTCACAGTCTGAAATAAAAACCCCCGAGGTTTTAGTGACGTCTACCACTAACGTCGGTACTTTAATTTTCTGCGAATGAGGAACGTTCTTTTCAATACTGGTTGGATCTATCGTATAAGTTTTCGTCTCTGCAATGAAACGGCTGATTCCAGGTAGATCAGTTCCGATACCAAAAAGGACACCAGTACATACCTACACTCTCAACCCTGACACTTCTTCCGACTCACGGCTTCTTAACTACGAAAACTAGACACCACAACCTCTTCTGAGAACTCTCAGGGAACCTGACGTTCCTCTAGGTTGGTCAGGTAAGACTTCCTCTAGTTGGGACCCTAAAGAAACCTTCCTTACTTCGACTTAGACTTTGAGGTCAGGAAACCGGTGGAGTACGCTTCTCAAATGAGTAATCTTTTCTGAGACTACGACCCTCCCTAACCCCCGTCCTCCTCTTCCCCTGCTGGCTCCTACTCTACCGACCTACCGTAGTGCCTGAGTTACCTGTACTCAGACTCACTTGAGGCCCTCAACCACTACCACGACGCTAAGTACCCCAACGTTTCTCAGCCTGTGCTGACTCGCTGACTTGACTTGACTTGTCTCATTGAATTGATAATTCGATCGGATGTACGTAGCACCTTACTCCCCTTTTAATTGATCCAATGACAAATAACATGAAGTTACAGTTATTATTTTTAGTCGTCGTATGATCAATTTTCATAAGTATTTATAAGGTCGAAAAAAAGAAGATCAACTCTACTCATTTTGATCCCTACCAGTACACGGAACGAGACCGGGTTCTTTACTCTTACCTTCTCTATATATAGTGCAGGTCCATCTTCAAAATTCTCGGCTCGCAAAAAGAGGTATAAGAAAAAAAGAAATGATGTGACTGACCATTACGAGATTTCTGACCGACAAGGAGTCGGTTCTAAGACCTTATTTTTACTATTACTATTATTTCTCACAAGGTCGTTTAGGTATTTCTTGTATATCGTATTCATTTTTATTTGACAACAAGGAAATTGAGATTCTAAAAAGTCTCATAAAATATTACGGTCTGATAAGACTGACTATGCCTATATTTTTGCCTTGCGTTTCGTCAACATATTTCTTTTATTGCCTATGGACGTTTACTCCCTTTACCTTCCTACCCGTCCTTTACTATCCTAAGGTAGGGAGGAGGACGGACCCCGTCGACGAGGATGTCTTCCGAAGGTCTCTAATGTCCCGTACTACTTTTCAGTTTTCAGCATTTACTCTCTCAAGTCCTACTCCCCGTCTTATTCAGAATGGTGGTACCCGTCCAAGGGTCTCGACATCATCCGTATCATCATACGGAAGGGGAGGGGTGGACTCTGGTTTACGACGTATTATCGTTTGAGGGTTTGCCGTGGAGCGGGGAAGGATGGAAAACTCCTTTAGACTTGAAGTCAGAGTTCTCTTGTGTTGTTTCAAGATGGTACTCCGTAGCCCGGGTAAGGAGTCGTGACTCCATGTTGTCGACGATATCTCCAAACACCGGTAGGATCTCCTAAAGTAGGTTTCTCTTATGAGTTCTTGGTTCAATGGGTACGATGTCACAGAACGAAAAGCAACAGGATTATTTTCGGAACCCAACCCTTCTAGGGGACCTCTTCCCGTACCACTGGGTAAGGTCATAAGAACGGACCTCTTAGGGGTACCTGTCTCTTCGGACCGGTCGATGTCAGATGCCCTAGCGTCAGTCTGTGCTGACTCACTAATTCGTATCGTGTTATTTCCGACTCCCCTTCGACTTGAGACTAGTCTTGGTTGATCAAAGATGACCACTCCACCCATCTCATATAATGTCTTGACTTTTACCCCTTGAGGTAGTCAACTAAACTAAACATTGAAAATCCTAGTGAAGTATGTTAAGATAACCGACGTGGGACGTGTTACCGTGGGGTGATTCCTCCTCTTACCACCTGAGACTTCAACATAGGTGGTTTTTCTCGATGAAAAAGTATAAAGTGTGTTTCCACGGTAGGAAAACGGTTATATACACGGATGTCCGTGGAATGACTGATCGAATATCGAGGAATAGGTGTAAATAATCTTAAAAAACCTCTGGTTGGAATCCCCGTGATGTCTCCTCTGAAATGATGTATGGTCTGTTAGTACCCTAAGACTGGTGACACCCTGAGGAACTCCGCACTAGGAAAGAACATACTTCTAATGGTACTATTGGACGTCACATACAAACACTTGAACCTACTGTATGACGGTGTAAGGACACAGGGTCGTTCGTTATACCCGTACGGTGGCCATTTACTTATTAGTCTCCATAAGAAGATGATCTTAAGATGTAGGACCTTCTTAGGGAAGTCACCCACCACCTAATTCTCTTGAACGTGTCGTGGGGTGTCACTAGTTTACTATAGTGAAACTACACGATC
The DNA here is from genome assembly GCA_006410555.1 of Capra ibex. Taxonomy (NCBI): domain Eukaryota; kingdom Metazoa; phylum Chordata; class Mammalia; order Artiodactyla; family Bovidae; genus Capra; species Capra ibex. The sequence goes on along the minus strand of SJYO01026388.1, from coordinate 65,608,296 downwards.
TCACGTCCGAAAACACTTGATACTGTGATGACTACAAAACCTGGTCTATTAAGAGACAATACCCCCTGACAGAACACGTAAAATTATACAAATTGTCATTGACACCAAAATAGGCGATCTATTGTCATCAAGACGAGTGGGTCGGGTTAAGTTTACGTGTTTTTTACAGAGGTCTGTCACAGTTTACGGGAGACCTCCCATTTTTACGTGGTCCAACTGTTGTTAAGACTATATGGATGTGAAGGTAACGGTCATCCACGAAACTCTGGTTGTGGTTCTTCTACTCATGATTCTACGGGTGTTGATTAAAGTGGTCGGGTCACTGTAAACTCCGACTACCTCTCGGAGAAGACTCTAGGGTGACCGGTTTTCTGATTCTGTGAGACGGGTCGTTCGACTATCCGACCGAGATGAGGGTAACCCACCTCTTCTTGACTTGAAACTAAAAAAGGAACGAGGAGGAGGGAATAGAGTAACGAGGGAGGGAGGTATTTGAGGGGATGGTATAAACAGGAGAAGATCATCATCTTGGTACTAAGGTTGGGTAAATCCCTAAATAGAAGGGTCTGTTCTACATCGGGTGATCGATTGATACGATGACTGGTGGACGGTCGAGACCAGACCGTATGTCACGTCTGTACGAGACCACAACCGATCTTTTCAGCTACGATATAAGGGTCGTCGGAGAAATCGAACGGATGAAACCTTCCGGTGACACCCGTCTTCGGGTTTAAGTGTTTGTCTGACTAGTCAAATATATTAGACTTACCTAACTATAAATAGTTCCGTCCCTGTACCGTACTAAGAACCTGTACCTGACCCCTCAGATTACGGATAGAAGAATGTCTGTACCGGACTGTGATTGAGGTGACGTAAGTCTACAATCGATCTAAGTCTAAAGAATTGGAATTGTATGTATGTGTGTCTATATGTATATATATGTGTGTGTATATGTCCGAAGGGACCATCGAGTTCACCATTTCTTAAGCGGACGTTACATCCTCTGGGACCAAACTAAGGACCCAGCCCTTCTAGGGGACCTCTTCCCTGTCCGATGGGTGAGGGCATAAGGACCCGAGTCTACCATTTCTTAGGAGGACGTTACACCCTCTGGACCCAAGCTAGGGACCCAACCCTTCCAGGGACCTCATCCCGTACCGTGGGGTGAGGTCATAAGAACGAACCTCTTAGGGGTACCTGTCTCCTCGGACCACCCGATGTCTGGTGCCCAGTGTTTCTCATACTGTGTTGACCCGCTGATTCGTGTCGTATCGTTTATGTGTATATGTGTGGTTTTTTTATGTGGAGTATGTTACCCCTCCCCTCTGACATAAGGAAGACGTGTCAAGTACGGTTTCCTTCAAGGTGTACTTAGTTTCAAATTCGTGTTTTTACGTCGAAAGTCTCGTAAATTTTTTTTATACCCTCTTACAAATTGTTTTAACTTCACTTTTTCGGGAAAGATTAGTGGGTGTTTTAAGTGTTCAGTACACTCTAAAAATATTGATTCAGTAAAGTGGAGATGTTTAAATATAATATCTATATGAACGGATTCACCTGTGTCTTTATACATTGTAGTGTCTCGTATTACTTGGTGTTTGATTTTTACTGTCTTTACAAGTAAGTATAATTTGGGTCAGAATCTATATAGTTTGAAGGTCAATTAAGTACTTCTGTCAGACTTATTTAATACCGCTAAGGTATGTCACTTCATAATACGTCAATATTTTTACTGATTTCTTCTAAATTTATTTCGTTGTACTTTTTTTTAGCTAGTCGAAATAATTTACTTGTGTTCAATGTGTCTCTTATACATTACAGAATGGAAATACGTTTATTTTTTCGATATATGTCTCTAAAAACTACATAAATATATCAAGATCTCCCTGTGTTTTCTTTAAAGACACCCATGGAGACATCTCCTTCTACCCATACTTTTCCTTCCTTTGAACGAAAAATGACATATCGTCGAATTCAAAAACTTAATAAAAAATCTAACGTATGTTTTAGGTAGTGTACGTGTTTTTTAATTTCTTATTATAAATTTTTGTTAAAGTTCTTCACTTTTTATCGTATATGTATTTTATTGACTCCTTTAAGAATGGAAAGGGACGTTTTAAATTCACTTACATCATACCGTCCAGAGAAAACTGCATTTAAGGTATTTACATTCCACAGTAGTCGGTTCCGTGAGTGTTCTCGAGGGAATTTTTATTTCACGTTATATAAAATATATCTTATATAAATGTTTGTAATTACGATGATTTTCTCGACGGTTTTTTAGAAGAAGAGTTTAAAGTTTCGAAAAACGGTTATAATCGAAATCAAGACTCTTTGTAAATGGAGTGGGTTTAAGATTCGTCGTCTGCATCTTCTCACATAATACACATATACCTACGTATTTTTAATGTAAATTTGAAGTTGTTAATTAATTTCATGTTAAATTATAGAATATTTGATTTTCATATAATCCTAGAAATGACTGTTTACAGGCAGATCAGTTTCGATACTAGAAGGGTCACCAGTACATACCTACACTCTGACTACTACTAAATGTAAGTTACTAGAGTGGTTCAGCACAGATGGAAACTTTAAGCTACTCCCGATGAGATGACCCATTTGATAAGGATAACGGGGTGTACCACCTGATATTTCTTTTGACTCGGGGTTTGTTAGTTATGAAAACTTGACACCACATCCTCTTCTGGGAACTCTCAGGTTCCTCTAGTTTGGTCAGTTAGGATTTCCTTTAGTCAGGACTTATGAGTAACCCTACCTGACTACGACTTCGAGGTTATGAAACCGGTGAACTACGTTTGCCGACTGAGTAATCTTTTCTGGCACTACGACCCTTTCTGACTTCCGTCCTCCACTTCCCCTACTGTCTCCTACTCTACCGACCTACCGTAGTGACTGAGCTACCTGTACTTAACCTCGTTCAAGACCTTCAACCACTACCTGTCCCTTCGGACCGCACGATTTCAGGTACCCCATTGTTTCTTAGTCTGTACTAACTCGTTGACTTGACTTGACTATGATCCTAGATCAACCTATATCGATAGTTGTTGATCAATACATTTTAATCTTCAGTCTGGTAAAATTCAATAAAACAGGAATAGCATGTATGAGGGAACTGATTTTATATACCGTACTCCATTGAAACTAAACCGAATTCTGTTTACTTACACGAGACGAATCTAGTATTAAGATGATGATCTTACTATGCCTTTTGTTTCTATCGTAAGTCGAGAGATGTTAAAGTCTAAGGTTTCCCAACTTCTTAGACTGATTAAATCTTTCAATCACAAATTATCAAAACCGATAAGATAGTCCAGACTTTTTCTTTTGGAAACCGTGACACACTCTTAGTACGTCCCCTGAGTCAGAGTGGAGGTTGGACTGTTTAGTCTTAAAAATCTCGTTCTTGATAACGTCTAAATAAAAAAATTAGTGGTCGTCACTAAACTACACATTTAACCTAATTTGTAGATATCTGATTCCGACTAAATAATTCTGTATACTTACAAAAAGGAGTTTTCTCCCTCTTCTATGAGAAGTAGAGTATCTCTTATTCTATTATCTACATCGTACTTCTTGAATAAAATTAAAGTTTTTTCTAAACGTTAAGGTTAGGAAGTCCAATACTACTCTTTAGAATTTTATAGAGAAAATTTTATCTTTCTCAAATAGTAAATAGGTTCTCTTGATTTTGTCGAGACTTCTACTAAATGTAAGTTACTAGAGTGCTTCAGGAAAGATGGAAACTTTAAGCTACTCCCGATGAGATGACCCATTTGATGCGGATAACGGGGTTATATTGATTGACCTTTCGTCTTCAGGTGTATGAGAGGAAAAGTGATCTTCCGTAGAAGTAGTGAGACTTCGTCTTTTGAGTTTCCTAAGTCTCATAGGTTATAAACATGAGAAGGAAGAATGAAGGTGGTATTCAAGTCTGGTCGAATAGAAGAAAGAGTTCTACAGACAGGGTACAGTCATAGAGTTCCTTCTTCTCTTCTACATCTCGGTTGGTGTCGACTGACAGATGCCACCGAGTACATGGATGTATTACCAAAAGGTTTTGACTTTCGTTTGTCGATGAGAGTCAAAAGTGTAAAGGTATCGGTAAGGGTAAATTTGTCAGTATAAAGGATTCGAACAAAATTTTGACAGTAAAACTTCATGAATTTCACATTGTAAATTTGTACATTTTATAGTTTCTTGAAATACTATTTAAGATGTCTTTTGTTAGGACGTAATACTTATTACTGACGACGACGACGATTCAGTGAAGTCAGTACAGACTGAGACACACTGGGGTATCTACCGTCGGGTGGTCCGAGGAGACAGGGACGCTAAAAGGTCCGTTCTTGTGACCTCACCCAACGGTAAAGGAAGAGGTTACGTACTTTCACTTTTCACTTTCACTAGAGCCAGTCAGCACAGACTGAGAATCGCTGGGGTATCTGACATCGGTTAGTCAGAGGAGACGGGTACCCTAAAGGGTCCGTTCTCATGACCTCACCCCACGGTAGCGGAAGGATCAATTCTAGTTAAGTCTATATGTTAGTTGATTATTCTAATATTCTAAACATCAGCTGATCAATTCTGAAGATTTTAAATCCACTCGACACAAATCAACGAGTGAGCACGGACTGACAAACGCTGGGGTGTCTGACATCGGGTGGTCCGAGGAGACAGGTGTCCTTAAAGTGACCGTTCTTATGACCTCACCCAAAGGTACGGGAGGAGGTCCCCTAGAAAGATTAGGTCCCTAGTTCGGGTCCAGAGGGTGTAACGTCCGTCTAAGAAATGGTCGACTCAGTGTTTCCTTCGGGTTCTTATGTCCTCGCCCATCGGACAGGGAAGAGGTCCCCTAGAAGGACTAAGTCCTTAACTTGGCCCCAGAGGACGTAACGTCCACCTAAGAAATGGACTCGATGGTCCCATCTGGTTTAAATCCACGTATCAATTAGTTAAACGTTACAATAAATGTAACGAGTATAACGAAATTTTTTTTCACTAGAATTGTCTTTATATTTCTACCTCTTATCCAATCGCCAACGGTTCATAATCCCTGACTCTCGTCATTCCCGACGTTCATATTCCTCCATCGGACTCCCGTAAGGAAATACACGACCATGACTGGACATGGAACAAGGACAACCAGTAATGTACTTTGCATACATACGTTATTTTAACGTGCTTTGATATGTGCGTATGTCCCGAAGGGATCACCGAGTCTCCAATTTCGTAGACGGACGTCACGCCCTCTGGACTCAAACTAGGGACCCAACCCTTCTAGGGGACCTCCTCCTTTACCGTTGGGTGAGGTCATAAGAACGGACCTCTTACGGTACCTGCCTCCTCGGACCACACGATGTCAGGTGCCCCAGCGTTTCTCAGTCTGTTCTGACTTGCTGAAGTGAAGTGAAGTGAAGTATGTGCGTATGTGTGTTATCTCACATCTTTGACCACCACTTTAGTTTTATTCCGAACATCAGATCAATTATCATAACTACAGTAAGAGGACCGAATTATAAAATGATAACAATACATTTTGTAATGATACCCCCTTTCCCCTCTCCCATGTATCCCAGAGATAGAACTTCGATCACTGGTAAGATTAATAAAGTATTAAAAAAATTTTTTCCTTTTTTTAGAGTGTATACCTAAGTTGTGGAAAGATGTATCACTAAAAAATACACATAGAATTGTAAAATGTTCCGGATAATGAGTTAGAATGTGTCTTATGACTTAACTTATGAATTCAAAAAGGAAGACTGGAACTTTTTGGATGTGTTGACACATAGTAAACCTAGTGTCAAAATGATTTTATGTAATGGGAAAAATCAAAATGATTTTAGAAATATAATGAGAGAAATCGAGACATATAAGGATGACGGAGTGAATTTAGGAGACTATACTTCCTTTTATAAAAGAAAGAGAATAAATGTAGATTCTTAAGTAAGGTACCTTGGGTTCCTGGGTCCCCGTTTTCCTTAAGGGTGTTTGATGGGAGTGTAGGTTCATATCGTCTTAGAAAAGATCTCATTAAACGAAAACAAGATACTGGTTGAAAAGGACGGACAGGGATGTAGACTTTTGTAGATAACAGTCTCGACGAGTTTGAACAAATTTTGGACGTTTGTGTAACAAATAAGACAATTATTTTACTACATAGAGATTAAGGGAGGGTTGAAATGTGACATAACCTTTCTTTCTATAGTTAATGAAGTGGGTTATTCACTATGTCGTTCTTGAGACCTGTTATTGGTCACAGATTACCTAAAACGAAAGGACCAACATAAAGTTTTGTTGAGTAACCGTTCTTCATGTAAAACAATAAATATTATTCTAGTTAGAAACTTTTTTTAATTACGTCTAAAAATATTCAATGTATTGAAAGTTATAGACACCTTATTTTAAATTTACTTCGTGTAACATGGTTTTTCTAGAATGGAATACAGTAAGATAAAAGTTGTGAGAAATCTCTTTGTAGAATGTAATAAATACATTGACAGGTGCTACTACGGAATTTCACTTAATGATAATCGTGACCGGATGTTCTTTAAACCAAAACCAGTTTATAATTTTATATTAACGTACGTTCTTAAGACTTTCTACCCTATACCGAGATAAAGCATCCATTCGTTTCTCTCTAATTTCGTTGAGTGATTGGAGTAAATAGTCCTTGACTTCGACTTAATGGCGTCGAGGTGACAGTACAACCGTCATTGTAAGATGAGGGCCTGCTGGTTTCGACAGTACTTAAAGTAATTCCTCAAATACCATACACACCCGAAAAATATCGTTAACTATTTCAATATATTGTCTGTTTATAAAGGTACCGGACTATAAGTTATGTCCGATAAATGATTCCGACTCTAAATCTTAATCTAATACGTAGCTAGATTAGTCGATGAAAGACAACTATCAGTCTTTAGAGTCTCTAAAGTCTAGATTTTCTTTATTCTGTCGTTGTCGTTATATGTCTTGGTTCGATATATATAAATTATACGAAATAAGACCGGGATCAGAAAAAGAAAGTAAATTTCACTTTCCTGTCCATCAACTAGATATCTCGTGGGTTAAAAAGGGTTCAGTGATTTGTTTAGACTTTTCATCTGCATACAGTAAGACCTTATGACGAAAATCTTTGTTGATAGAAAAGTGATCATAAAAATAAGGACATCACAGTAAAAATTTATGGTATCCGATTTTTATATTGCTTCTTGGTGTATTTATACAAACATTGACACCGTTCAATATAGTGGTTACTTACGATAGTCAGAGAATGTTATATGATCTTATGTCTAATTTTACATTTATAGATAATTAAGGTACATTATTGTCCTTTGCCTCTCGTAAAAGACACACAACCCGTAATATAATTTGAATCATATGTATAATTAAGTAAGTTAGGAGTGTTGGTACTTCTTATATTTTGTAGGGAGTATATTTGTATACTCCCCCGAAGGGTCCACTGCGATCACCATTTCTTGGGAGGACGGTTACGTTCTCTGCTCTACACCCAAGCTAGGGACCTACCCTTCTAGGGGACCTCCTCCCGTACCGTTGAATTAGATCATAAGAACGGACCTCTTAGGGTACCTGTCTCCTCGGACCGTCCAATCTCTGGTATCCCAGAGTATGTCAGTCTGTGTTGACTTCACTATCGTGCGTGTGTATGTTTGTCTATTCCTTTGACTTCGTATCTCTTTTACTGAAGAGAGTTCAGTGTTGATCTTTCATATCGACTCTATTACGATGTGACTATAAGGAAAAAACAGTTAAATAGAATGGAAGATTAAGACTTGAGGTTACATAAGAAAAATTTTACAACGTTAGAAGCATGGAATCTATGTAAATCAGAGTTAAACAGATGTCGAATGGATAGTTTCCGAAAGTCAAGTCAAGTCAAGTCAGTGAGTCAGTACAAGCTGAGAAACGCTGGGGCACTTAGCGTCGTACGGTCCGGAGGGACAGGTAGTGGTAGAGGGTCTCAAGTGAGTCTGCGTGCAGGTAGCTCAGTCACTACGGTAGATCAGTAGAGTAGGAGACAGCAGGGGAAGAGGAGGACGGGGGTTAGGGAGGGTCGTAGTATCAGAAAAGGTTACTCAGTTGAGAAGTGTACTCGACCGGTTTCATGACCTCAAAGTCGAAATCGTAGTAAGGAAGGTTTCTTTAGGGTCCCGACTAGAGGAAGTCTTACCTGACCAACCTAGAGGAACGTGAGGTTCCCTGAGAGTTCTCAGAAGAGGTTGTGGTGTCAAGTTTTCGTAGTTAAGAAGTCGTGAGTCGGAAGAAGTGTGAGGTTGAGAGAGTGGGTATGTACTGGTGTCCTTTTTGGTATCGGAGCTGATCTACCTGGAATCAGTCGTTTCATTACAGAGACGAAAAGATATACGAGATAGATCCAACCAGTATTGAAAAGAAGGTTCCTCATTCGCAGAAAATTAAAGTACCGACGTCAGTGGTAGATGTCACTTAAACCTCGGGGNCTATTCCTTTGACTTCGTGTCTCTTTTACTGAAGAGAGTTCAGTGTTGATCTTTCATATCGACTCTATTACGATGTGACTATAAGGAAAAAACAGTTAAATAGAATGGAAGATTAAGACTTGAGGTTACATAAGAAAAATTTTACAACGTTAGAAGCATGGAATCTATGTAAATCAGAGTTAAACAGATGTCGAATGGATAGTTTCCGAAAGTCAAGTCAAGTCAAGTCAGCGAGTCAGTACAAGCTGAGAAACGCTGGGGCACTTAGCGTCGTACGGTCCGAAGGGACAGGTAGTGGTTGAGGATCTCAAGTGAGTCTGCGTGCAGGTAACTCAGTCACTACGGTAGATCAGTAGAGTAGGAGCCAGCAGGGGAAGAGGAGGACGGGGGTTAGGGAGGGTCGTAGTCTCAGAAAAGGTCACTCAGTTGAGAAGTGTACTCGACCGGTTTCATGACCTCAAAGTCGAAATCGTAGTAAGGAAGGTTTCTTTAGGGTCCCGACTAGAGGAAACCTTACCTGACCAACCTAGAGGAACGTGAGGTTCCCTGAGAGTTCTCAAGAGAGGTTGTGGTGTCAAGTTTTCGTAGTTAAGGAGTCGTGAGTCGGAAGAAGTGTGAGGTTGAGAGTGTGGGTATGTACTGGTGTCCTTTTTGGTATCGGAGCTGATCTACCTGGAATCAGTCGTTTCATTACAGAGACGAAAAGATATACGAGATAGATCCAACCAGTATTGAAAAGAACGTTCCTCATTCGCAGATAATTAAAGTACCGACGTCAGTGGTAGATGTCACTTAAACCTCGGGGGTTTTTATTTCGGACTGTGACAAAGGTGACAAAGGGGTAGATAAAGGGTACTTCACTACCCTGGCCTACGGTACTAGAATCAAAAGACTTACAACTCGAAATTCGGTTGAAAAAGTGAGAGGAAAAAGTGAAAGTAGGTCTCCGAAAAATCAAGGAGAAGTGAAAGACGGTATTCCCACTACAGTAGACGTATAGACTCCAATAACTATAAAGAGGGTCGTTAGAACTAAGGTCGAACACAAAGAAGGTCAGGTCGCAAAGAGTACTACATGAGACGTATGTTCAATTTATTCGTCCCACTGTTATATGTCGGAACTGTATGAGGAAAAGGATAAACCTTGGTCAGACAACAAGTTACAGGACAAGATTGACGACGAAGGACTGGACGTATGTCTAAAGAGTTCTCCGTCCAATCCACCAGACCATAAGGGTAGAGAGAGTCTTAAAAGGTGTCAAATAACACTAGGTGTGTCAGTTTACGAAACCGTATCAGTTATTTCGTCTTTATCTACAAAAAGACCTTAAAAGAACGAAAAAGGTCCTAGGTCGCCTACAACCGTTAAACTAGAGACCAAGGAGACGGAAAAGATTTTGGTCGAACTTGTAGTTTCCGAAATTATAGATGGATTAGGATGGTCAGTAGAAACAAAGACCTCATTTGGTTGTTATATGGACTGGGTACTGTATACGGTCTGTGAAGGACGTGTCGATGTGAGCACCAAGAACAGGTCTGTTCGCGGTTGGTCGTTCTGAGGACTTCTCCTTGAAGTCTTCTACTCCGACAAACTGACCCTCGTCTCAGAGACTTATGTCTGTACTAGAGACTTACGTCTGTACTGGGAGTTCCACTCATCTGCACGGGGAGTTCCACTCATCTGTGACTTAGGACAGAGTTTACTGGTAATTCTGTAACCCAGGTGTGGTACTCCAAGGACTTTAAACCAAGACAGGTTTCGGTAAAACGTATCTATTCATACGAGTGTCTATAAAATCTGTCCTGGTTTAAGTTCTTCGAAAACCGTACCTGGTTTATGGAATACTTACAAAATCTATCCGGGTCTACAGGATGTCCTTTAAGAGATTCTTTCGTTACCCACCCCCCCCTCCCCCTCTCTCTTTATAAATGTCCTTATTCATTATATTATTTTGATAGATAATTACTTCTTATTAGTCCTTCTATATACATTCCTGTTTCCTGTGTATTCGTCTTTGTTTCTGGATGATCTAGATCATCTTAGAAAATATGATGGCATGGTTTAAATTTAAGTTTTATCCGTAAGTAAGTCAACGGATTTGCCAAAATATGTGTGTGTGTGTGTGTGTGTGTGTGTGTGTGTGTGTGTGTGTGTATATATACAAACATTACCTCCCTCATTTCTTCATTTACGTAGTAATCATAGTAGTATCGTCGATTGTAAACAACCTTTGTTACACAGTTCGTGATATGTACATAGTGGAGTGTTTTTCGTGGGAGATAATATTCGTTGTAAAAATGTTTACTCCTTTGAATATGCGTTCCAATTTATTCAATGGGTATCTCGATCAATCATTCCTTCGACCCCAAACTTGAGTACGTCAGATAATTGTTGAGGTCCTGTATGTGTCTCTGTGTTTGTGCTTGTGTGGTAGTAGTTTGGAGTGAAGGGTCTTTCTTTCCTGGTTAAAAGTGTAGATTTGTAGTGGACTGAATAAAGTTCAGTAAATTTTTGACTCTTATATCTCCTTTGTGAATATCAACTCTGATCCTTTCAGTCTGATTAGACTTTGTTATTTTGGTCTGGTTTACATTGAAAATCATCGTTCATTTATGGTATTTTGGCTATTTCCAAACTTTCGGAAGGAATGTCGGATGGATCCGAAAATTCTCAAAGTCCATTATCCTTATACCACTAGAAGAGAGAAGTGAGGGTCTTGGACGTTATCACAAACCGTGTATCGTCCGTAAATTATTTATAGATACTTACTTACTGAAATATTTTAGATTCTTTGGACAAATGCAGGACAGTATAGACGAATCCATTTGAATTCGAGTAAAAAGTCTTTCAGTTGGTTTTCATGTCCTATGATCTTTGTGCAAGTTTCAAGAATAAAGATAGTCCTCTGTTCTGATCTAACAGAAATTCCCATTAATATCGAGTTTTAAGTTCCTTTAGATATAAAGGTCGGATAAGTAAACTGGAAGGTCAGTAAACAATCCAGCCATAATGTTAGTATCGTTATCGAGGAGAATAACGACGAAAAAAGAAGACCCTAAAAAGGTGACATAACAGTCGTTTTATTTTATTTTTTGTCATTTTCTTCGTCCGTTACCCTTGAGTCGGTTAGTGTGCAAGAATTTCTTATTAAGGAGTCGTTTGAAGTGATGGCAGTAACGGTGATACGTGATATGTGTACGAACCTGATGGAGATGAAAATACTTCTTACACCATTACTAGTCACGATGTATTTCATGAATCATTTGATAATTCTAGAAAATTAATAAATAGAAGAATTTCTTAGACAAGTAGTTAAGGACAGTTGTTTCTTTTCCAGTTTCTTTCATAGTCATAACAAGGTTGTCGTTGTCTTCTCTGTATAAGCTAAAACATTGGTCTTTGTCTTCTGAGTTCATAATTAGGTCACCTTTCGTTGACCTCCTGAAACTATAGGACACGTCATAGACTTTTATGTAAATATACGACGTTTCAAATTTTGTTCCTACATCTATTGGTATAAAAAGTACTTGAGTATTGAATCATTGATTATTTAATAGGGTACAAATTAATACATTGTAAGACACTTACATTGAAAGTCGTCTATAAGACGGTTGTTTGGGTCTTTCTGAAAATTGTCATTTGACAAGAAGGGACTACGGTAATTTTTGTCATTCGGGTCCGCGTCGTAAACTTAGGTAGTTTTTCGGTCTTCTAAAGGTGATTGAAGACAATGGTGAAGAAAATCATGTAGGAATCTGAAAATCGTTTGTCCCATTAAGTATGAAGAAGTTCCTAAGGTCATTCGGAAGTTCCACAGATGAGACTTGGTCGTATGATAATACACTTCTTTTCCAACCACCTACTAAAAAATAAAAATTACCGGATTCAGAATTTGACATTACACTAATAAAGAGTCATTGTTTCTATTTAAGGTTTATGACGGTATCACACCAGTTTCTTATAACTGTTTTCCCAAGACTTTTACTTTTCTCTTACTCGAAATCGAATGGTAAATGAGACACACTTGTATTTGTTTAGTGCAACGTACACTTTCGAAGGGTAAGACAATAAGACATGTCAATACTCCTTATTTACCCCGTTGTTTATTTTCCCGTTTGTTATGTATTTTAGACAAGAGTTTCTTTGAAGATTTTCCATCGGCTATTGGTCTTTTTTTTTTTCCCTTTATACGTTTGACTTGGTACTATTGATTCTGTTGGATACACCCGACGTCGCAAGAGTGGACACTTGGCACGGGGACGGACGGAGTGGACTAGCCAAATTCCTAGTGGACGTTTAGATTCTGATCTGAAAGGTTGGAGGATTAGTCTGAGGTACCAGAAAGTGATGATAAAGAGTATAGGTCACTATGTGACGATCCTTCTACTCATTCCGTGTGGGTCTTAAGGTCAAGGAAAAGTGGAAGTATTTAGGAAGCATGGAGTCAAAGTGTCGTTACAGAGGTTTCCGTTACTGTTGTTTCACAGTCGAACAAAGGAGAGTTCTACAATACTGACGAAATTTTACTGTAGGAGAGATGTATGTGACATAACTTACACAAAGAATAGATGGTAAACGGAGTGTCTCATGATAATGGGACAGATGGTTTGTAAATTGGTCAGAAATTAAGACCGAGATGTAGTATTCGTCGGTACTTGTTAATGTTGTTTTTTCTTTAATGTTTACAGTTTGAGGTACGGTCTGAGTGATTTAGTCTTAAAAGATAGATCTCACCTTTAGATTCGTGTACAAACCCGTAACAAAATAAAGTAAAAAAGGGAGGTCACGGTGTTTAGTAAGATTACACATCGGTACCGACTCTTTTTGACCTTTTGGAACACCGTTTTCGTATTAATTCGTAATAGAAGATACTTTAAATATATCTATGTATGTGTGTATCTGTGTTCCGTAAATAAATATATACTTATTAATGAGACCGGTAGACTACGCTTCTCGACTGAGTGACCTTTTCTGGGAGTACGACCCTTTGTAAATTCCGTTTTCCTCTTCCCGCACCGTCTCTTACTCTACCAATCGTAGTGGTTAAGTTATCTGTACTTAGACTCGTTTGGGGTCCTTTGTCACGTCCTGTCTCCTCGGACTGGATGACGTCTGTTGTCCCAGTGTTTCGCACTCTGTGTTGAATCACTAATTTCTTGTTGTTTAATTTGACAAAGTAAACTTTTTTTTTGACTTTTTAATACTTAGGGGAATTACAGTAACATCCAGAATGTAAAATTTGAAGATTTTTAAACGATGAAGGTAAACTTGATCAAGATTAGTTGAACTATCCAAATTCTATCCCTTCTTATAAAGTAAAATATAAAATACTGGAAACTTATATAAATGTTATGATTTTAAAAACAGTTTATCGTTAATAAACGTGAAAATATCATGTCATGGAGATTGAAATCTCAAAGTAACTGAACTGTTTGTAGTTAAATTTGTGGAAAAATTTTTAATTTCTAGTACATAAAAAGTGGATATTTTTAATTATGTCCGAAGACTAAAGACCAGGTCGTGTATTCTGTGAACGTTCAACAGTAAAGTAGGATTGTTGTTTATTTTTCGACTTGTTTACTTTCTAGTTGTTGAATAGAATCTAAATTTTCTTAAGTGTCCCGTTTACTGACGAGGGTTTTGACGTCTCTGTCCGGTTATGTCTCTTCCTGTTGTATGGTTTTGCTTGGTTGGTCGTCTGTGTAAACGTCCTTAGTCACAGCCCCGTGCTTTTGGAGCTAATGTGAACTACTACTTGACGATCTCCGAATTGCATCTGTTCAAACTCTCTTTGGGGTCCACCTGGGTCAGTACCCCTCTCCCCTAAAGGGTGTGAAGACACTCAAAGTGGAGGTTCTCGAGATGATACAAGATAGACTCTTTTTACGGGAGAACCTTTCCCTTTCCGTTGGTAAATTTTTATATGGCCTCACAAGACAAGTATTGTTCCAGATGGGAATCCTCGTTATTTGTCTCGGATTTGACGACCCCCAAATAGTCTCGGATTGACCGGACTTCCTTCTCTTTAGTTGAAGTTGGGAGAGGACGGTGGGATTGAGGAAACCGTCTTTACCGTCCTCGTCCCTTAACTCTTGTCAACTCTTCAAGTGTCAGGTCTTCGTGTCCGAGTGTTTTTCTGATGCTAGATGTGTGTCCGGATGTCTTGCGAAGGGGAGGGGAATGGTGGTTTTTAATTAGATCTGTCTCTGGAATGTAGGAAGTTTTTTGACTTGAGTTTTACCTACCGTCTGGATTCACGTTTTACAGTTTGATAGTTTAAGAATATTGTATCCTCTTTTGGATCTACTGAAACGTATGTAGGTTCCGTGGTAAGTACTTTCTTTCTTTTTTACTATTTGTCCTGAATTAAATTTTGAAGACGAGACACTTTGTGTCATAGTCTCTTATTGTTCTGTTTGGTGCCTGAACTTCTTTTTTAAACGTTTTCTGCTGACTATTTCCTGGTAATAGGTTTTATATATTTCTTGAGGATTTTAAGTTGTTATTCGTTTGTTTGTTGGGTTAATTTTTACTCGGTTTCTGGAATTCTCTGTGAAGTGGTTTCTTCTATATGTCTACCGCATATTCGTATACTTTTCTACGGTGTGTATCCAGTGACCTCCTTACGTTTAATCATGTTCCTCTATAGTGATGTTTACATAACCTTCTCGGTTTTAAGTCTTGGCTGTTGTGGCTGACTACTACTACTGCACGCCGGTTTATCGAGAACAAGTGACGACCCACCCTTGTGTTTTACCATGTCGGTGACGCCTTCTGTCAAACCGTCAAAGAATATTTTGATTTGTATGAGTATGTTAGATCATCAGAATAAGGAACCATAAATGGGTTTCCTCCACTTTTAAATATAGGTGTGTATTTTGGTACGTACCTACACATATGGATAAAAAAGTTTTGGACCTTCGTTGATTTCTACAGGAAGTCATCCACTTACCTATTTATCTGGCGTCATGTAAGCCGGTTACCTTATTATGAATTGTTTTTTTTCTTTACTCAATAGTTGATAATTCTCTATTCCTTTTGAGTTTACGTATAATGACTTACTTTCTACTAGATTTTTCCGGCGACTGATACTGTGGTTGATATATTGTAAGACTTTTTTTTCCGTTTTAATACCTTTGTCATTCTTCTAGTGACCAATGGTTCTCCATCCCCTTCCCCTCTCTACTTATCCACTTCACGTCTTTTACAAATCCCGTCACTTTGATAAGACATACTATGATATTTCCACCTATGCACAGTTATAGGTCAACAGTTTTGGATGACATACATATTCTGGTTCTTCCTTGGGAATGTATTGATACCTGAAACTCACTGCTACACAGTCACATCTAAGTAGTTGACATTGTTTACATAACGAGACCCCCCCTACGACTGTTACCCCCTCAGACACGGTTTACCTTTATCTTTATATATCCTTTAGAGACATGACAGACAAGTTAACACGACACTTCGGTTTTGACGAGACTTCTCATTTCAGATGGTTTTTTTAATTATGCAATTCTTCACTTTGATCGGTGTGAGAGTATTTCCACCTGCATTAAAAATGAAGAATGAGTGCAATTGTAAGACGGTCAGACGATGGATTCGTTTTGATATAACACGTGATAAAGATGTCATTTTGTTTTACGATTTTAATTGGTGCTTTCTATGTGTCCAGTTGTAAATTTTGAGAGTATTGTGTTAAAAATCATTAAATGTCATTTACAGGTTACACAAACTGACGAAAAGAACACTCACTGTATAATTGAGTTTCACTGACGCCGCAGATCTGATTTCATATTAATGTCGTATCACGAACACGAGTCAGTGTAGACTGAGACACTGGGGTACCTGACATCAGACGGTCCGAGGCGATTGGTACCTTATAAGGTCCGTTCTTATGACCTCACCCAATGGTAAAGGATGAAGGCCCCTAGAAGGACTGGGGTCCCTAAATTGGGCACAGAGCATAGAGGATGTAACTGTCCGCCTAAGAAAAGGTGATCACGGTGGACCCTTCGGGGTTAATATCGTAATTGACCAACTTTATCCAGAGCTCGATGTAGCAGGTGATAACAAAACTTACTCTTAAATAATAAAAACTTGTCTCACCAACTTTTTATAGGTGAATAATAAATGACGAACCCTCAATCCTGATAGAGATTTCCCCAGTTTTATTTAATATAAATGATAGTGTCCGTCAAGAAATCTTACCGAAAACTATGTATTTATATGAAAGTTTACTTGGTGAACAAGTCAGTAGACACTTTATGTCAGTATTTATTAGCACCAGACCCAATTTCTTTGTTCTTCCTTGTATGTAAGAGTGCATAGTTCATTGTCAGAAAATGGGGTCGTGAGTGAGAGTCTACGAATTACCAATTCAAGAATTCATACGTACTGGTTCACTTAAAATCTTCTTTTTGTTTTGTGTAATACTTTTTATATCATGTTTCGGATGTTTATACCTTTTAGACAAAGTTGTGAAAAACAGGGAAAGTTTTCTGTTATATATATATATAATTATATATATAATATGTGTGTGTGTGTTTTCCTTTCGTTAAACCGTCTTTCATGACATTATCAACTACGGTGATCTAAATCAGTGCAAACCGTCTCATGACGACACTTTTTCGGCTCCATTGACGATAATGATGTTTTCTAATACATGAAAGTTCTTTCCCATCCTAATTAGTGAGAAGTTGTCTGTTGGAGTGGTCCTTTTCGAAGTTTACCAGATCTGTCGGGAATGACTTTCCCTTTGTGTTGGTTTTTAACAATATTTTTGTAGGGATTAATTTTTTTATTTGTAATAAGTTATCATTGATGACATATTAAAGATTCAGATGTAATAAATCGTTTATCGTAGTACACGAATCGTTTAAGAATAAAGGGTTACTTCTGACATAACTTCAGTTTTCGTAATCGATTAAAAAAAGAAAGATAAGTACGGGTCTAATTCCCTTACAATAAGATCTAGTTACAAGCAAAAATGTAGTATCGTGGTCATTTTTATGTATCATGCAAGTCATACAGTAGTAAAGTAAACAGAAATATATTATTGGAAATCTATCCAATTGTGGTCAACCTTTTCACTTTGATTCATCTTTAATCGAAATAAATGACTTATTTCAAACATCAATGACGATCACTTTTCAATATATCTGTCGCTTGTTACTATTTTAAAAAAGTTTCATCTATATTAAAACGTTAAATTCATGGTACATATAAGTAAGGTTCTTTTCCGCTCCTTGGATACTGAGAATTTCTTCCATTGGTGCGTGTTTTTAAATGCAGATTCTCGAAATACCCAAAAACAACAATTATATAAAAAAGTCCAAAAGAAGGTGTTCACTTTTACTAAATAAAAAGTAGTTTTAAGCGTCTCTAGATTCTTTAGTTCGTAGTACTGCTTGTTTCGATCACCTCCACTACCTTAAGGTCATCTCGACAAAGTTTAGGACTTTCTACTACGACACTTTCACGACGTGAGTTATACGGTCGTTTAAACCTTTTGAGTCGTCACCGGTGTCCTGACCTTTTCCAGTCAAAAGGAAGGTTTGGGTTTCTTTCCGTTACAGTTTCTTACGAGTTTGATGGTGTGTTAACGTGAGTAGAGTGTACGATCATTTCATTACTAGTTTTAAGAGGTTCGGTCCGAAGTCGTTATGTACTTGGTACTTGAAGGTCTACGAGTTCGACCAAAATCTTTTCCGTCTCCATGGTCTCTAGTTTAACGGTTTTAGGCTACATAGTAGTTTTTTCGTTCTCTTAAGGTCTTTTTATAGATAAAGACGAAATAACTGATACGGTTTTGGAAACTGACACACCTAGTGTTATTTGACACCTTTTAAGACTTTCTCTACCCTTATGGTCTGGTGGACTAGACGGAGGACTCTCTAGACATACGTCCACTCCTTCGTTGTCAATCTTGACCTGTACCTTGTTGTCTGACCAAGGTTTATCCTTTTCCTCATGTAGTTCCGACATATAACAGTGGGACGAATAAATTGAAGATGCGTCTCATGTAGTACTCTTTGCGACCTGACCTTCTTTGTGTTCGACCTTAGTTCTAACGACCCTCTTTATAGTTATTGGAGTCTATACGTCTACTGTGGTGGGAATACCGTCTTTCACTTCTCCTTGAGTTTTCGGAGAACTATTTTCACTTTCTCCTCTCGCTTTTTCAACCGAATTTCGAGTTGTAAGTCTTTTGCTTCTAGTACCGTAGGCCAGAGTAGTGAAGTACCCTTTATCTACCCCTTTGTCACCTTTGTCACAGTCTGAAATAAAAACCCCCGAGGTTTTAGTGACGTCTACCACTGACGTCGGTACTTTAATTATCTGCGAATGAGGAACCTTCTTTTCAATACTGGTTGTATCTGTCGTATAAGTTTTCGTCTCTGTAATGAAACGGCTGATTCCAGGTAGATCAGCTCCGAAACCAAAAAGGACACCAGTACATACCTACACTCTCAACCTGACACACTTCTTCCGACTCGTGGCTTCTTGACTACGAAAACTTGACACCACAACCTCTTCTAAGAACTCTTAGGGAACCTCACGTTCCTCTAGGTTGGTCAGGTAAGACTTCCTCTAGTCGGGACCCTAAAGAAACCTTCCTTACTACGATTTCGACTTTGAGGTCATGAAACCGGTGGAGTACGCTTCTCAACTGAGTGACCTTTTCTGAGACTACGACCCTCCCTAACCCCCGTCCTCTTCCCCTGCTGTCTCCTACTCTACCGACCTACCGTAGTGACTGAGCTACCTCCACTCAGACTCACTTGAGGCCCTCAACCACTACCTGTCCCTCCGGAACGCACGACTCTAAGTACGCCAGCGTTTCTCAGCCTGTACTGACTCACTGACTTGACTTGACTTCTTTAGTGTTCGAAATTGTTTTACAAATGTAAGTAAAGATAAAAATCTTCATAGATTTACAAGGATGAATAGAGTTATATTGTAATTACTTTTATAATTCTTTTTTGATGTTTATAGTTAGTTATATAAAATTTAATTTTAATCCTTCTTTTCCAGAGTTTGTTCGACTTATGAAGTCATTATCTTGACTACTGACTTGACAGGGGTTTCCTACGGACTATTCAGTAGAAGTAATAGTATCATTAATATTAAGTGGTCTATTTATTACGTAGAAAGTGTCCCAGTTTTTTTTGAATACTTTTATTTAATTGAACCATATATTACCATGGTACATAGTAACCAAGAAGTGTCATAAAAAGATAAATACTGATTTTCTAATTTAAATTTAAGTCAAAGGTTCACATTAAATACTCTGAATTGATATTTTTAGACACATCAGTAAGGAAGGACTTGTAAGGAGGCATTAAATTTTCGTTCCTTCGACTTATTTGACCTCACCCAAATAAGGGAAGAGGTCTCCTAGGAGGGTTGGGTCCCTGACTTGAACCTAGAGGACGTAACGTCTGTCTAAGAAATGACAGACTCGGTGGGTCCTTAGGGTTATTAAGGAAGGACTCGTAAGGAGGGAGTAAATTCTCGTTCCTTCGGATTATTTGATCTCGTTCCCAACCGTTTGAAGTCGTACACCCGACTTAGATCGGGTGACGGACTAAAATATTTATTTCAATATATCACTTCATAGATGTAAGAAAGGACGTTTATGACAGATACGACGAAAACACGATGTGATCGTCTCAACTCAACGACCCAGTCTCTACTATTTCGGTTTTACAAATGATGGATCGTGAAATGGTTTTTTTTTAACGACTGAGGACTTAATTTCTAAATCTAGAAGTAATGAAGTAAACGTACATGTGTATGTGAGTAGAAAATATACTAGAAATCATCTCTGGTATGATTCGATTAGTAAATTCTTAGACGTACAAGGAAGACAAAACTAACATATTAACATATGACTGGAGACAGGTTTAAAGACTTGAAAAGTATTCCGTCTCCTATAACCAACTAAGATTAAACGTGACGAAACCTGAGATGACGTAGAAGAGTATTGTAAAGACTGTCAATTATTTAAGGATTTCCGGATAAAAATCTATGAATTACTGATAGTATAATGTATATTTTCCTACCATTATATCTATAAATCTAAAAGTTATCACTTCATTCTTTTTCTACCGATGTAATCTTCATCCCTACTTTAATTTTGGTTTTTATGTAGTGTTTTTGTTTTCGTGAGTCGAAATTTCTTAATAAATTACCCCCTTTTTTTTTTCTAAGATCTGAATTCCTTAGTAATTTGTGTACCGGGTGACACCTCGTGATCATCATTCCTCAGTGACACAGTTACTAAGAAAGGGGATTGGGAGGAAGGTGAGTGCGTGAGGGGGGCTGGTTTTTTGTTTTCATTGTGTAACTTACCTCGCTAATTGTTTTAAGTTTTAAAGAAATTTTACTTACGTTTTCTCACTCTAATTTCGTTGACCCTAGTGGTTTAGGTCTTCATCTACTGATGAGAAATTTAAGAAGTTTTTACAATTTTCAACATTATTACTATATACCTTCTATTGATTGAACAGAAAGGAGAAACTACAATGTTTATTTTTAGTCTTTACCCAAGTTTAATTTTCATGTTCTGTAATATACCTTCGGACTTGTAAAAGTATCATTCTTCAGACTCATAAATTTAGACTTTCATGATAAAAGAAGAATCTCACTGAATAGAGTGTTCACTAATTCCGTTCCCTCTATGTAGTTCATGGAAAACCATCAGAAAACTACTACTATCAAAATACTTGAGACAAATAAATTATCTTTAGTTCAGTCAATGAGACAAGATGAAGGAGGTTTCAAAATATGATGATATAATACAAATTGTTTTCCATAAGTTTATAATTTCCATACGAATCAACGAGTCAGCACAGAGTGAGAAACCCTGGGGTACCTGATATCGGGTGGTCCGAGGAAACAGGTACCCCTAAGAGGTCCGGTTCTTATGACTGACCTCACCTAACGGTACGGGAGGAGGTCTCCTAGAGGGGTTAGGTCCCCATCTTGGGTCCAGAGGGCGTGACGTCCACCTAAGACATGGTAGACTCGGTGTCCCTTCGGGTCCTTATGACCTCACCTCACTCGGTTAGGGAAGAGGTCCCCTGGAAGGACTGGGTTATTAGTTTGGTCCCAAAGGACGTAACATCCACCTAAGAAATGATCGACTCAATGGTCCCTTCGGGGTTTAAATTTTCTATCATATGTCCGTTTCCAGGAAAAGAGACAATAGTAAAACGATATAGGAATTTGTCTGTAGACAAATCAAGTTTGGTTTCTGTAAAGTAACTAGGTGTTAGAATTTTATGGAAGGTTACTACTATTACGGTTTAGTCCTGTCCTATAAGAGTAAATTTGTAATGTTTAGTCACGACTGTGAGACTAATAATTAAAGGAAGAACATTTATTCCACAGTGAGGGTCACGTACTTCAATTTCAGTTTCTTTCTGTTGGTTGCGAATAGAAAAAAAATTTCATATTAGTGGTGATATCAAGTGAATAAATGTACATGTAACGATCAATAATGATAAGGTTCATGATATGTTAATGGTCTAAACGATAAGTTTAATGTACGATCGTTCAGTTACTTTAATCAGAGATAATTTAAAGAATATATTTTAAATTAATTTAGTATATTAATCCTTGGGTCGTAATAAAAATTCATTAGAGTAAAATTAAAATGTTGGACTGGTGATTGTGAGTTCTTTCCTTTCGTTTGAAACAATTGTTATAATTTTTAAGGGATTGAAAGGATACAGTATAACTCCTGAATGACTAATATGTTCCTTTTCGTTGTTAAGTGGTAGAATAAGTTACACTCGACAACAAAGTTGTTATTTTTTTTACAATAAGGAACGAGGGAAAACATTTGTTTTCTAATGTTG
The DNA here is from genome assembly GCA_006410555.1 of Capra ibex. Classification (NCBI taxonomy): domain Eukaryota; kingdom Metazoa; phylum Chordata; class Mammalia; order Artiodactyla; family Bovidae; genus Capra; species Capra ibex. The sequence continues at coordinate 65,585,924 of SJYO01026388.1, read as the reverse complement.
AGACATAGACGACTGAATACTTACGTCAGTTACCCATGTTTCTTTTCCTTGGGTGTTACCTTCACTCAGGTTGTGAAGTGGGAGACATTGTCCATGAGTCTTGTTGGTTAGTCTTCTATGAGATCTGTCTCCACCAGGTGTCGTAAGGGTTTAGGAGACGTCTTTAAGTGCTAGTATCTCGACCTTCTTGAGAATCTTTAGTGGTTAGGGATAAAAGATCAAAATGTCTCTTCCTTTGATCTTCGGATCTCTAAAATCAACCAAATAGGTTTTAATCGGACTTCTGGTCTCGTATTTGAAAATTATTCCAATTCAGGAGGTTGTAAGGAAATGGAAAGAGACGGTCTTACCGTTTCAGTCCAATATTAAAATTTTTGTTTAATGTGATTTTCTTTTTTTTTCCTTTTGTTTCTCTTATGGATTGTCTTTTTTTTTTTTTTACGGATAAAATGAATTTCGGTTTTCACGAATGGTTGGTGTTTAAACTAAGTGGTCATTGATTGTATAGGGAAAAGTCAAGGTAAGTGTAAGATAGTATGAAAAAAGGGGAGGTGTTCTTTAAGTAACATTTTATTGACGAAAGTCCGTCTGTCGAAAAGACCATCAAAGATTTCAGTTACACAGAAAAAAAGGACGACGGTATTAGGTACGACTCTTAGTGTTGGATATCGACTGTGTCATGAGTAAGAAGGAAAATATGTTTCAGGAGAAATTACTCAATTCTCAACTCCTTATTTTCACAAAGTTTCAGGAACAAAGAGGAGATGTCGATCTTAAAGTTTACTGATCTTAAGGAGATACTTGTTTTTCCTGCCACTCCTTCTTCTCATTATTTTTACACCAAAAATTTTTTGTCAAAGATCGATTTGCCAAAGTGAAAATTGATGAAACTTGTTTTTAGATAAAGGTTTAAAAAGGTTATAACACTAATACAAGACATTTTATTTATTCGTCGTTCAGTTTGTGACGTTACGATTGAATAACATGTTTTAGAAATTCGTCAGTAAATAGTTGGTGACACATATTGTTTAGAAGTACATAATAGAATAGTGTAGATTCATTGTTAAAACGTTTGGACACCAACTTTCTTTGTGTTGGTAAAAATTTTTCTGTTTTATCATGAAATTCTAGAAAAGAAGCTTCTGACACAGTCGATATTTTCATTTACTTTAATTCCGGAAGGATGTGTCACGGACCGTGGCTCAACGGAGAGTCGTTCATAAACGACTTTATTTACTTTCTTCACTTTTAGTTTTGGTGTCCTCTTTGAGTATAAATATTATTATAGTATAACTTGTCAGTGACTTTGTCAGTGACCATACGAGAATTTTTGATATGTAAATGTAATAACGTAAATTAAGACTAAGAGTGAAGTACTCGATCCTCCCAATAAGGTTGAATTGACCACCTTCTGGATTCTGTCTCACATCACCGAGAGTTGGTCCTCGTAGACCTTCACATTCCCGTAGACCTTCATACTCCCGTAGACCCAGCGTGTGACTGTCGTCTCCATTGGATCGTAAATCATTCGTCCTTGGTACCTATGGTTTGTCTGATGTTGTAGGACCTGTTTGGGTGTGTTAATAGGTCGGGGTTTACGATCGTAATGAGTCTCTGTGACTGGCTCTTATTTGCCTGTTTCGGTTCGTCGATTGTCACTGAAATGTGATCGAGTTATTGTTTTAGGTTCTTTAGTGACCCCTGGTTGGGTTTCCGTTAGTTTATATTTTGACATAGGTGAAGAATTTGATTTTATCCAGATCCGATGGAAGAGTTTTACCGTTCTCCTTATTTGATTTTCTACTGTATTAAGATTTGAGTTATGATGAGACGGTGGAAGAAATAGTTCAAAAGGAAAAGACAGAATATTAACGAAGTCCCGTCATAAACTTGAAATAGACGTCGATGAGGGAGATTCTAGACTATGTTTCTTTAGGAGTTCAGGAAGAGGTCAAGGGTAAGATGAAGGGGACGAAACCTAGGTGAAATGATGGGTATGCCTAATTATCACTGTATGTTTCCAACGGAACCAAGATAAAAAGAGTAGGTACTGTGTGACGGGACGATTAGTAGGCTTTCCAGTGTCAGATGGACTGTCGTAGAGAGAGTGTATCGATGTTACTAAGGAATGACTCATTGTCGGTCCATTGAGTCCAACTGTGATTTCAAAAAGGTGGTTAACCAAGGAATAAAGAGGGTTGAGTTAATCCTAATGCTAAAGTTGGTCAGAGAAATCATAGGAAGGTTTGATGGTATTGAGAGAAAAGAGATGAGAACTGGACAATCGGATCTTATTAAAAGACTGAAGAAAAGATGGTAAGACTTAGGAGTAGATGATTACACGTCTTTACAGTCGTTTACGTTATTTAAGTTGACATCAAAGTGAAACACAATACGGTCATCGACGACGACGTCGATTTTGTGAAGTCGGTACAGAAACGTTGGGATACCTGGTATCGGGTGGTCCGAGGAGGCAGGTACCCTAAGAGGTCCGTTCCTATGACCTCACCCAACGGTACAGGAGGAGGTTCCCTATAAAGGGTGGATCCCTTACTTGGACGTAGAGAATACAGAAGATGTAACCGTTCCTACAAGAAAGTGATCGTGGTGGACCCTTCATCTGGGGATTTATTAAGATTAAAGTTGATACACATCAAAATTAGGAACTTTCATTCCTTGTAAAAGTGAAGAAAAGGGGTAAGTCCTGTTGTATATTGATGAATCTTAGTTTTTCAACAAAGAACTTCTTTAGTAGATTATGTCGTAGAAGTAAAATTTTCATTCCTTTTTTTGGATTGAGTTCCTGTGTATTAAGAAATCACCGTTCTATACTTGTTCTCTATTCCCGTGTTAAGTATTAGTTTACAATTGTGAATTATTCACGAATAATTTACTTGAGGTTACATGTCTTTCGGAAAACATTGAGACGTAAGTTATTGGAATGTGACTTTAAACTTTCTGTCCAGATGTGGAATAGTTTCGTCTCTGACGGCTGGTACAAAAGGTGTTCAGTCCTTCTGTCTTTACTCCAGGAAACTATTCAAACTATGAATTTTTTGAGTACTCAAAAATGTTTTGAAGTCATTCAAAAGGTAAAAAACCGTGTCAGGAACTTTATAAGTATACATTTTACTGGAGTAACACAAATCCTTTTTTATGGAATTTTTATTCTAGTCCCATCTGGTACGAATGTTGTCTGATACTACGTTAAGTTTTAATATGATCATTTGGTCTTCAGATCTATTCCTGTTGTCGTCGTAAGGATCGTTACGGAAGTAAGAAGTCAATCTTGGAAAAAAGAGGGAAAAGACACAAGGTAAACCCCTGTCTACTAATAAAATAGGGTTGTCAAGACTACGGATCTAATGGACCTTCTTAGTTTGACGTGGGTGAAGATGTACCGTTCTCCTCTTAATTCTATTAATTTAGTAATGATACTGAACCGTATACTTTAATACGAGAGGACGAAGGATAGTCATTCAAGTGAGGTTGAAGTATAAGTGAGAGGTCTTCGGTTCTTCCGACTTGTGTTTCGTGCAAATATATTAATCTAATCAGTAAGCGATATGTAATTACGACGTTTATGTAAGTTAACTAGAACGTAGTAATAACCAATCTATGATAAATTCCTAAGTCTAAAGGTGTCAAGAATAGATGTTTGTAATCTATAGTCTATATTTAAGGTATAAAATAAGGATTAGAGTTTTGTCTTGAATTATATCAGGAAGTTGTAAATCCTTCTATAAGATAATCAATTTAATCTGTAGGTTAAGTTTAAGATTATCGGGTTAGGGTGAAAATTTTTAGAGGATGAGACGAGGTGTCAATTTACTTTCATTTCTGAAACTAAATGTTCATATAAAGACAGGATTTCTGTAGAAAATCTTGTTTACATAATATCCGATATTCTCAGATTATACTCTTTTTTTGTTTCCTGATTTTCTTTGACTTATTTTATCACTTTTTGTCGATCCCGTTTTCTTGTCTGAATCTTATTCAGACGTGTAATTTAGTTATACCTCGAACCTTTATTTGATATCGACGGGTCAAAAGTTTTGTTTACCTCTTTGTTTGTTTAAAATTTGGTGTATACCATCTTTAATATATTCTTATTTTTCTAGAATGAGTGAAAGATGTTTATATTCGGTATTATTTCGAGTACTCGAATAGAAGATGGATTTGAACTGTCCTCCTTACTGATCCACCATAATGACCATCCGTTTGGTTAAATAGTGAGACCTTACAAGCATATTTAGAGTATTTTCCCTTTCGTCTTTATATAAACTATTTAAGGAATTAAAGTAAGATTTATATCATTCTTTTCAAGATTTTTTTTAATTCACATTTACATTTAATATCCAAAGGAAAAGTATATCATAAATTGATACTTTGTACATGTCTTCGTTTTCTGACTATATTCACTACTCAAACATGTGGACTAGGGACGACAGTAAACCGTTAATTGTAATCCGGATTGTGAAATTGGAGAGGGGAACGCATAATTATTATACGATTAATGAGTTTACGTAATCCCCATTTTTCAGAATAAATTCTTTTTATAAACCAAAATATTGCAGTCGGAACGAACGTCATGAATAATATAATTCAATATTTTCTTCGTCTGACCGACAATTTTTGTCAATACATGTATTTTTTTAACTCTGCTGTAACCCAGAGTTAACCCTTTTGTCATTTTTAATTTGGGTGACTTTTCTTTTGGTTTTATTAGATTTTTATTGATTAAATCAAGGTGTGAAAAGGGGGAAACTCAGGTCCGTTATGAGAGAAACACTTGTTTTTTTTAACTGAAAAGTAAGACTTGTCAGGTAGATCTAGTTGTTGCGTGATGAAAACGGTGATGTGTCTCGACACGACCTGTTGATCATGGGTGTGACGGTTTTAAATTTAGGGTAGAAGTGTTCTGATTTTGTCCTTGGGAGGTGATCTTTCCATAACTAGTGACCTATATCCTTATAGATTTGTTTACTTCATTTTTTTAAAGTCTTAGTTGATCTATTAAACCCTTTCTTGGTAAATCTGTATGACAGAATCGTTGAGTGTTTGACTCTAGATCGGACCAGTCTATAATGGTAAAATGATCCATACTCTCATGATAACTATAAATGATACTTACTATCAGAAGTGAATCATTGTGTTAAGTTAGTTTTGAAAATATTCGTAAAACTTGTATCGTGTAATTAGTGTTTCCTTTGCTCCGTATAGGACTATGGTATATATCGGGATGAAACTTTACTTCTGAAACTTTCCATTCCTTTACGTTTTATGTGCAATTTAATTTACGTTCGAAGGGTGGGGGAGGGGGAAGAGTCTTCCGTCTATTTAGATTTTACACCTCTCGTGTCAAGGAACACAGAGACAAATAATAGACCACAAAAAAACGATAAATAATGGTTGTGTAATGGAGTGATTATATATCCTTCGTCTATGGGATAACTACCACTTGTTTCGTAAAAGAAAAATTTTAGAATTCGAATTCAAATTTTTATTCCCGTTACATCCATTTACAGTGTCATTTTCATTTGTGTTAAAATGAAGTTCAAAATTATCAAACTCTCCTTAACAATTTATAAGAGGTAACAAGTCTGACTTTTTTACTAGAGCTTCTTACTCATCTATAAACCTTTTTGTACGATACTATTTTAATATCAAGTACGTATTGATCCTTTTTACAGAGATATGAAGTCTCATGTCAATTGGAGTGTCATAAATGTATATGTAGTGTTTACATCTAGTACTACCCCTTTGTATAGTTCTATCATATGAAGAGATAAACGTAATATGATTCTTTTACGAGATTTTGAAGATCTTTTGTCGTTGTGAAGCATTGAATATTTTAAATGTAAACAAAAGATTAAAAAAATCTACTAGTCCAGTCTTTGATTAAGTTTAAGTTAGAGATTAAGTTATCTTATTATTTATCCAGTATTGACCTTGTAGATGATACTTGTTATAAAAATTTTTCGTTTATTTTACACGGAGCACGTTAACAGAAATTCGAAGTAGGAGTCGTATCAGACAAGTTATCTGGTGATGATATTCGTCTATATAAAGGGGAACCTTTGAAGATGGAGGAACGTTTCTGTCATTAATAATAATGTTTGGAAATCTTGAGAAAAATGCATAAAAATCGATACATATTTAACTCTCAGTTCTGTGTTGTTCCGTTGTGTGTTGGACTTGCATACATATTAGTTCCCCTTTTTATTAGTGTCCTAAAGTGTAATTATGGACTAGTATGGTAAAGAAACCTTAATGTGTCCTTTTCGTTGATTAGTCGTTTCTCTTACTGACCCCTTTTCAAGTTAATTTAATTTACTTTCCTATGTCGGAATTTCGTGGGCAGACTCAAGGGTGACGGTCCTAGAAGACATGTCCTAGTTTCCGGTCCCGGCTCCCAACTATCCCTTTAGGTACCGCTTGTCAGATCCGTACCCGTTCACTGTAGTGTCGTTGGTCCCGTCCTTCGTTTCAAAATTTTGTCTTTTCAGTCTCTGTAATCTTGGATCTTGGTTAATTCTTGGATAATATTGACTTTGTTTTGTGTGTATGTACGTGACGATAAATTTTTTTTTGATACTTTTGATACTTAAGATGTAGTGTATTTTTGAATACGTTCATTTTTGACTTTGTTTGTTTTTTTTAGCTAGGGTCACAATGTAAAGATGAAAGAGTAGTGTCTTCATGAGATCTTTTTATAAATTGTAAGAAAAATGAGAATACAGACTCTTATTTAATAATTTCAACCGTCACCATTTTTTTAAGATATTTAAGTAAATTTTTACGTTAAGTACGAATAAAGTTCACACTATTGAAGTAGGAATGAAATAAAGATACAATTTACGTTCATACAAATGCCTTTGCGACAGTATTAATTAATTCCTAAGTCGTTTCCTTAATCGTTTTTAGATAGAGTAGTACAACGTTGGCATTGTCTTACTTTTATTTATGTCGTAGATAAAAACGTAGAACCATAATTTAGGAATTAAAATCCGATGACTTCGTTTTTCATATTATGTGTGAATTTGAGACTGAATGCTTGCGGACCATAAATACTTCTTCCGTCCATAATTATGTCTGTGTTCAAACATAAAGAGTGACTCGTCGACCACTTAATTAAGCGACGTAGTAAGAAAGACTTAATGTGTAGTGATACCGTTAACGGCATGTTAATTGTCCGTTTTTAAGGTGAAGATTGAAAAGGTGGTTTGTGTTCCGATTGTTCTGGGACACTAAAGTATACACTTCAGAGGATGGTGTAAAATTCCACTTTTACTCGGTTGTAGGTCAACTTGTGCAGATAGAAAAAGTATTTGTTATAAGCAATCTGTGAAGGGTTTCCTTTGAACCTTCAGCCACTTTCTAGATAGTTTTACGAACTTATATTTGCAGCAACTAATTCTTATGCTTAATTTCCAGTCATACGACCTTCGTTAGGACTTTACTGACGGCGTACACTTTTAGTTGCTTTTCTCCTCATTCTACTACAGTTAGAGGTTTTATCGGGTGGTTCGTTTACACACGACACCCTCGCTCGGGAAAATAAGCGCCATAACTCATAATAACCGCAAGATTGGGACCGTGAGTCCGAATTTCGGGCTCCACGGGGATCTTGCTGGGGTTAAAAGCGCCCCGACGCGCGAGGCAAGTGGAACGTCTCGACTTTCACGAGCCTGACCTCGCAAAGGACCTAGAGCCCGAGGGCCAAGGGTCCACCCACGACGACGACGACGACGACGACGCTCCGGCTCCTGCTCGGCCGCCAGTCCGGCAGGTCGTGGAAGGACTACAACTTAAAGGAGTACCAGCGCCGCCCCGAGGGGGCGTGGGGCCCTCGGCTCCATTCCCCGCAGGGGTCCGTCCCCCCTTGGCCGGGCCCGGCTCTCGTCGAAGCTGGCTCCTGCGTCTCCTCGTCCGCGCTCACCCTCACACTCCCCTTCCTCCGTCGACCCCTCTTCGCTCTCTATTAGGCTTGTCCTTTACGACGCTGCTGCTCTCGCGTCGCCGCTGGTCTTCGGGGCGGCCGCTGGGGAGAGCGAGACTCCGGCGGCGAAGTCGGCGGCGGCGGCGGCGGCGGAGCGAGGCGCCGGGCCGCCGTGTCGTCACCGCCGCCGCGGGGCTCGGGCGCGGCGGGTCGGAGTGGACCGCCGCCCGACTGAGACGCGGCGCGGCGGCGGGGCCGAGCGGGGGCGGCGGCGGCGCAGGTACCGGTCGCCGAGGCGGCGAGCAGCGGGCGGGCCCGGGGGCGTCAGGGAGTCGCGAAGGAGGGCGAGGCCTAGTCGGCGGAGGAGGAGGAGAAGGAGGGCCCCCATCGGCCGAGAGGCGCAAGCGGCGAACCGGAGGAACGGCGAGTCGCGGCGACGGGCGGCCCGTAGCGTGCGTCCCGCGGCCCCACCCAGGGGCGCGAGAGACGGAGCGAAGAGGCGCCGACCAAGCCGGGCGGGAGCGAGCGAGGAAGTCTCGGGGCCGACGGGAGGAGTCCGTGGCGGCAGCGGCGGCGGGCGTCAGGGCGGGCCGGCGAGGGAGGGCGGACTGTCCCGCGGAGCCGTGTCCGGTCGTTGCGGGCGAGGCTCGTCGTCGCCGTCGGCGCCAATGTCGCGACCGGCGCCGCCACCGCCGTCGACCCGGAGCCGCCTCGGCCCGACGACTCGTACGCGTGGCGCGCATGGGTGGGGGAGGCCGCAGACTCACCTCGACCCCGAATTTAATAGGAGACGCTTTTAGGGTCTGGCACCGATTTAAAGAGGGTAGAGTTAGCGGGACGGTCACCTACGTCGACCAAGAGGACGTCGACCCCATCATTTTTACAACTACTGATGGTTCGTCGTCCTTTGGAAATGAAGTTTTAGCCAGTAATTTCGCTCCCAAATATAAGAGTGGGAAATTGCTCCGTGTGTGAGGGCCGACGACCGACGTTTTACTAACAACGACAAAATAACTACCATAAACAAAACCCAACTAAACCTAAACCTAAAACCTTTTTCTCGCAGATCTGTTGCCAATAAAGACACCGTTCTCATACTGTCTGAATCTTTCCATGATCCTTTCCTCTACTTGGATCTCACCCCCTTTACTTAAGAAAGGACTTCGAGAATGATAACCATCCTACTTTCGCACCTGGACCGTCCATCGACGATCTTACCCTATCCGACGGTTTCCCTTGGCCAAGGTCCCGACCCACAGACGGGGTTGGTCACTGTGTGGTCGGGACCTAAGTCAGACGTGCGATTCCACCACCTCTACCCCCACCCTCTCTCCCATCTTCATTTCTCGCGCCCGTGAGTAAAGTCTTAGAAGTTAGGCAGGACATTACGACAACAGGTGATTCGTTAGAGGTCATCGAAGAAGTGAGAACGTTCCTCTTTCCCCCTTTCTTCCTTCAAATTCGAGCTTAGAAAGGTAACGAAGTGACAGTGTCAGAGTGAACCTACGAGTGTCTGTCTACAGATCGAGTTCAAACTTTTCTATCTGAATACGATGCCAATGGAAAAGGCCTCTCACTCAAATTGTGCCTTTCCACCTACCCTTCGTCTCCATGACTAATCCTTCCTCACCTTTGATCCTTTTTGCATTTCTTTTCCAACCTTTGGGTATTTCTGCTTAAGATTAATCACTCCGCCTTCACCCTTCTTCGCATGAGAGGGTTTCGACCGTTGAGGGTCGGGGACTGCGAAGACTCAATGTCTCCCAAAAGACTCGGGTTTATTCTTCAAGGGCGGGAGAAGGAACACTAACCAGCGGAGGGCGGGCCACGTCCCTTTAAGAGCAGTCCCATAACCAACTTTACTGTCCGACAGTTCTTGTCACTTGTTTGGTCATCGCTGACTCGGAGTCCTTAAAGCCCTTTACATCATGAGACCTCGAAGGCGTAGGTTCTTGCGACAGAATGTGATCTTTGGATATTTTAACAAAATTATACGTAACTTAAATTATAAATAACTTATAAATAACTTAATGGATCAATTAAGTGATCCGCATTGGTCGCTATTTTTGTTCAAAATTCTAAAAAAAGTCCGGTAAAGATTCACCGAGACTTTTAAAACAAATGACTAATGTAAAAAACTCACAGCTTGTGAAACGATCCATGACTTCTGTTTCGAAAGTTGCTCGAGCGGTCAGTTTACCCTCGTTCGGAGTTCATTTATTTATTAACACTTTGTTACACTACTCAAGTGACTCCCTTAGTACGTTCTCTTCCTGACTTCTCCCAATTCCCTTCCGTCCTCTTCCGGACCTCTACCCCTTGAGTAGTATCAACTCAGGTCCACTCCTCCTCAACCGATCCACTTCTCCTCCCTCTTTTCGTAATCTTCGGTCGACCCTCTGCCAGTCTTAATGGACCTCTCGAAAAATTTTTTATCCATATAGAGGTATCCCACTTCCCACTTCAGTGAGTCAGCACAGGCTGAGAAACGCTGGGTACCTGACATCGGATGGTCCGAAGAGGCAGGTACCCTAAGAGGTCCGCTCTTATGACCTCACCCAATGGTAAAGGAAGAGGTCCCCTAGAAGGGCTGGGTCCCTGACTTGGGTCCAGAGGGTGTAACCTCCGTCTGCGAAATTGGAGACATTTAACGTTTTTTTCTCTCTAGTGAAGGGGTGTCTTAAAATACTAGGTGGAAAAGTGGATCAAACTTTTATATAGACAACCTACTAAACAGTAGTGACCTAATACTTTGACAAACCTCTTCCCTGTTAAAGAACGACTCTCCGAAACACCATATCACCTTTTTAGGATCTGAGGTAACAGACGGTCTGTACCTAAAGTTAGGTCTGGAACCATTGTACCCGTTGGAACCTGTTTAAGGAATGAAAAGGATTCCCAGTCTAAGGAGTACACATTTTACTCTAATTATGATGGAAGAAGGAACCCAAAACCTCCTATTTGACCCCTTCTTTTTACATTTCAAACGTGATTAATCCATGTGTAAGTCAAGTCAAGTCAAGTCAGCGAGTCAACACATGTTGAGAAACGCTGGGGTACTTAGCCTCGTGTGGTCCGGAGGGACAGGTAGTGGTTGAGGGTCTCAAGTGAGTCTGAGTGCAAGTAGCTCAGTCACTACGGTAGGTCGGTAGAGTAGGAGACAACAGGGGAAGAGGAGGACGGGGGTTAGGGAGGGTCGTAGTCTCAGAAAAGGTTACTCAATTGAGAAGAGTACACCATGTGTATCATTTTACCTTTTTGACGATAGTCCCAGGAACCCCTCTTTCCCTGGAGTTGTTTAGTGGTCAAATCCGGTCATGGGGTGGTTAAATTCCCCGCCCCTGAAAACCTTAAAACAAAACTAAAAATGTGAAGTAGGGAGAGTAGTCTAGTACTTGAGTAGGACTGTAAGAGTTTTGAAAGCAAGGGTCTCCTGTACATTTGAAATTTGTTAAATTCTACTTATAACTCGTATAGACGATGACATCCAATCGAAACATGTGAACGTTAGATAGAAGAGGACGAAGTCTCTGTATAGATGTTAAGACAATCCGTTTTTCGTTGTTGTGAGGGTTTATAGATGAAAACACTACCGTTTCTATTTTATTCTCTAGGAGTTTGCGTACTATAAAGTAGAGTCAAAGTTGATTAATTAACCGAAATTTAATCCTAAAATAAAATTTTAATTTTAATTAATCTTTAAATTTCAAATACTATTTTTACTGATTTTNATCCGTTTTTCGTTGTTGTGAGGGTTTATAGATGAAAACACTACCGTTTCTATTTTATTCTCTAGGAGTTTGCGTACTATAAAGTAGAGTCAAAGTTGATTAATTAACCAAAATTTAATCCTAAAATAAAATTTTAATTTTAATTAATCTTTAAATTTCAAATACTATTTTTACTGATTTTAGTTATTAAATGTAATAAGTAAATTTTTAAATCGTGTACCCCATCAAAATGGGTATCATTAGAGTGTTGTTTTAAAATAAATAAATAAGAACAAAACAAACGAACTTATTGAGTCACATAGTTAAGGTTTGTTAACTTATAGAAAGACGGAAACCCTCTTAAGTTACCGAAAGATACTATAAGAGGGTTTACCTTAAGAAAGAATGGACGAATAACCTCTTCCCTGGTCCTCTACTACTGTATTATTATATATGGTGACTGTTTAATATTTATCGACATAATAATTATGTAAATCGACTCAATCCTGTCGAGATTCGTTACGAGTCAATTAAGTTATCTTTAATGTTCCAATTTTTTTAACTATGTATCCTCCTTTCCGTCGAATAAGTTAATAAACAGTACTTTCCGGTTTCTGGTTCTTAAGTATTGTAAGGACTTAGACGGGTAGAAGTAATAGAACAAATTTCCGATGGTCCGATTGTTTCCGAGACAATAACCAGAGTGTCCCCGTCGACCTATGACTAACTATTCTTATTTCATCTTTGACTGTTATTTATAAAATTTTTCTTTAATACAATAACCGTTTTCGAAAGACCTTCCATCTGTTTGAAATGGAGTGGACGATTCGTAAGTAAACATAACTGAATTAAAAGTAAATAACTCAGGGTTTCCTACACACGTACTGTTATTAACTAAGTGATGTGGTAAATTGTCTTATAACTTAAATTTAATAGGCATTTAACGTCATCTCTACAATTAATCAATCAAACGGACCAAGTGCAGGGGAAAAGACTTACCCAGGGGATCCGGGACGACTTTACGATCTTGACCCGAGGAGACAAAACTAGAGTACTGGTACACAGAACCAGATTTGACTAACCAAGTTTCCGTCTGTGGACTTCATTCGGTTTGGTTCTCTAGAGGAAGAAGACCCTTAGACCTCAACTCAGTATTTCTACGGTTAATCAGTGTTTGATTCTTCAGTACGTCTCGACCCTAATTTCGACTCTCAAGGGTCTGTAGATACCTTGGATCCTCTTGGTTCGTCTGTGTGTTTGATATGGTCTCTTCACTAAGATCACTCCACCTTTCAGAGGTAAGGACTGAAAGGTCAAAGGTTAGAATAAGGAACCCTTTAGACCGTTATGAAAGAAAGAAACATAAGTACTCAAGATTATCCAAAGACCAAGAACGTTAGTTTATAAGACCAGTCTTTAAATCCATGTTGGACGGGGTTTACATTTCCTTACACCTCTATAACATCGGTAAAAAGTGACGGGAAAAATGAAATATGAGTGTTAAGACGGATGTTAATTGTCCGATGATGTCATCGGGTCGTTCGTTTACCTCCGAACCTTACCAATTTTCATCACCAATGATACTCTTTCCCAGACTGAGACTTAATATACAATTACCATCTCGGTTCTAAACGATTGTCTTACTCCCTCCCATAGTCTCTTTCTCTTTTCTCTTCCTATTACGGGGGCAAAAGTCAGACTCATGAATCTTCTCACCACAACGTTAAATTAAAGGTGTAAATACTGAAGACCTCTTAAAGGTCAATGGTAAACATGGACGTACTTGACCTGTTTATAGTAGTCGATTTATTTGTTCGGAGCAGACCCTTGTTCGTCCTAGGTGATACAACACTGGAAGAAACAGTTCGAGACCGGAAAGATCTTTTTATCTAATCCGTCTATAATTATTCGGAAGTAATAAGGTACCTAATGGAGATAATGATAAATTATAATAAACATTCTAATAGTAATTTGATTTATGTTTTCACGGATCTGTTTCTAGTCATTCAAGTTCCCTTTCTTTTAACTAGTCATTAATTAGTCCTCAACTGAATCCAGTATGGACTTACCAGATCACCAAAAGGGATGAAAGAAGTCAAATTCGGAGTTAAAACGTTATTCTCAAGTACTAGACTCGGTGTCAGTCGACGACCAGAACAAAAACGACTGTTATACCTCGAAGAGGTCGAAGCGATGTTTCTTATATTAGTTAGACTAAAGTCATAACTGGTAGACCACTACAGGTACACATCAGAAGAGAACACAACAACCCTTCTCCCACAAACGATACTGGTCACGCAAGAGAACTGTTTTGAGACAATTCGGAAACGGGACGAAGCAAAACATGAGGTTCCGGTTTGAATGGACAATGAGGTCCATAGAGAACTGAAGGATGAAAACGTAAGGTCGGGGGACACTACTTTTCCTATAGACAACCCCCACAATCAAGATCTTCCAGAACATCTAGAAGTATCTTGGCAAGTTGAAGTCGAAAAAACCGTAATCACCAACCCCGTATCCGAACCTAATGACACTATGACTTACCAGACGGAACCTTTACTTGTCTCTAGTAAGACAACAAAAACTCTAACATGGATTCATGACGTAAAGTCTGAAGACAATTGATACTCCCGATGAGGTAAAGAAACTTCCCTCAGAACGGGTGTCATCACGAAAACTTGACACCACAACCTCTTCTGAGAACTCTCAGGGAACCTGACGTTCCTCTAGGTTGGTCAGTCAGGATTTCCTTTAGATAGGACTGACAAGTAGTTCCTGACTACGACTTCGACTTCGAGGTTATGAAACCGATTGACTACGTTTCTTGACTGAGTAACGTTTTCTGGGGCTACGACCCTTTCTGACTTCCGTCCTCTCCTTCCTCTACTGTCTCCCATTCTATTAACCTACCGTAGTGACTGAGTTACCTGCACTCAGACTCGTTGGAGACCCTCAACCACTACTTGTCCCTTCGGACCATACGACGTCAGGTACCTCAGTGTTTCTCAACCTGTGCTGACTCGGTGACTTGACTTGAATTCAAGTTCCCTTTCAAGTTCCCTTCACGTTTTGTTATGTTTAACTTGGTTTACTCGTGAATTTGTCTTTTACACTCCGTAAGTCTTTATACTCTCTTTATGACAGTCTAAGAATTTTTAATCTTTGACTCTTTAGTCTAGGAGTTATTTACGATTACATAAAGTTTAATATCATATAATATTAATATATCATAAAGACAAAGATCTTTATATAAAGATTTATATATAAAGATATTTATATAAAGATTTATAAATAATATATATGAATATATTATTTGATCATATTTATAAATATATAATATATATAAATATTTATAAAGATAAAGATATTATAACATAAAGATATTATAAAGATTAATATATTAGAACGATGTCACCCTTACTATCAGGATGTTACCCTGGTATAAACTCCACTCCTTATTACGAAGATCTTAAAAATTAATATCATAGAATAAAATCCAAAATTTAGAATGACATTTATTAAAGAGTATAAACTAAACACCTGACTTCTCGATTGGTATTTCAAACATAAAATATGTTAATTAGTGTAAATTATACAACATCTTTGACTCATTCGAAACTTTTCGTCAATTTCAGTCATAAAACAAGGTGGGGGTTGGGGTGACGAAACAAGAAGAGGTGGAGTGGACAGGGGACAGAGGTTGACACGGGAGGAGTTTGTACGTGTGTGTTTACCTGGTGGACCCTTAGGGTAATTTATTGGATGATTGTGCAGTCATGTGGTTTTACAATGTGTAGGGATCGAGAACTTCGGAACCTTAAGCTAGAAAGAACTTACTAAAGAATTCTGTTTGAAACTACCTTCCGTTTTGGCAATCGTGCCCTGTAAGAGGTGGATAAATATGTACGGGACGATGAGAAGGGGGAGAGTACCGTCAAAAAGGTTATGGGGTCTAGGGAGAGAGTCTTTAGGATCGGAAACGACCTATCGAATGAGTGACAGAGGTTTAGGGGGAAGGAGCTAGACGAATCCGTATAAGAACATAGTGTCGTAGATGAGGGAAGAGAGACTGTGAGTGGATTATAAGAGTCAATTAGCCCCCTCCTCCACCCCCCTTTCACTTGTCGGACCTTCGTGTTTGTTTCTTATGAAAAGTGTCCCTTCCCTGTTCTTTGTACTAATACATGTGACATCACCAAATCGAGACAAACAAGGACCGAGTATTTATGTAGATCTCTCTATTATTCGTACTACAACTCCTGTGTTTTACAAATTTCAGATATCTCGTTCCCTCTTTCTCTTCTCACGACGGGATCGTGTCAGAGGTCTTCTGTCCTAGTCCTCAGACTTAGGACCACGAAGACAAGTAGACGTCGTCCCACTACTGACCATAAGTAAAGTGGTTCCAAACGAGACATGGGTCAACCACTGTCCATGAAACGACTCGCAATACCCTTTATGTCTGTACTGTCTGAACGAATACCGTGAGCTATTTCTTTTGTTTTAGGGATTTTCCTTCCTGTTTGTAGTTACGGTTTTCGTAGAAAACTAAGAGGACTCCTAATAATGACATATAGTAAAGTTTGAGAGGTATGATTATTACGGGAGGGTAACCCATACATGAATAGTGGTACCATAGAACAGGGTCTCCTACCCACAGACACCTTCGTTGTGGACCCCAACCCTTTGTACTTCCCACCTCCTCCTTTCTGGGACATTAGTGAGTCAAGGGATAATAAGTAGGTTTTGGAGACTTATCCAAAGTAGGTTTGGTCGTACTGGATTTATAAAAACGGTTCTGAATTAGAACAATTCGTCCCGGGTTTTGTGTTGTAGGGAAGGAACCAAAGGAGTATTGGTATTTCTCCCACATTGGAGTTCCACACCGAAGGATGGATCCCATTCACCTTCGGGAATGCGTGTATCCAATCAAGGACAAGTGAGAAGTTGTACCTCTCTACTTGGAGAAAACTAAAGACATCCCCATTTTATTCACTACTAATGAAAGTCGGGTCCGGACATCCTTCTGTCTCCGTACTACGAGGTGCAATACAAATCGTCAACTTACTGACGTGAAGGTACTCCGGTCACCTTCGTTCTAGTTCACACTCTGATGGCCAGTTGGTTCTTCGAAAAAGAAACACTCCTAATTTCGTTACGATATTCCTAAAATCATTGTAGTACCCAGTCTAGATAACAACTCATTATCGGAGACAGAGACACGACAAAATTTACTAAGTATAAGTCAAAAGTCAGTACTTCAAAGAAAGGACACTGAATTACTTCCTAAAAACGTCACAGGACTTTCTTGTAGATTGGAGTCATTGGATGTCGAACGGACACTACGTCGCGTAGTGTAACTACGTACGTAAGGAGACGTCACAGACGGAGAATTAGACGAGAATTTGCTCTTTAAAAGACGAAGAAGTACTACGCTCTCAAACAATTTAAGTCCTTCAACTCTTCCTTCAAGGTACTGTCGTAATAGCACCAAGTGGTCGGATCACCAAAGGAAATTCTTCGGAGAGTGACGTCAACTTTGAGTTTCGTCTCCACGGGTAGACCACTATTAAGACACAATGATCCATCGGATGAACCCTTTAAGATACGGAGGAAGTCATAAGTCTGTATGTCTCGACTACGAGTGAGAACAGAAGGACAAGGAATACAGGACCGTCTCGTCTCTCCCGAGATGGTGTCTCCGTCCGTATGGACCTAACACAGTGATCGGTCCATTACAGTCTGACGAGTGAATTCACAAGTAAAGGAGTCTACATTTTCTTTTGGGTTCATCTCCCAACATTCTACTCTTTTTTTTTTTTTTATGTTTCAAGAATCGAGTTTTGGACAGTGTATGTAACTTTAACAACAACAAGTCAGTAATTTAGCACAGACTGAGAAACGTTGGGGTACCTGACGTCGTACGGTCCGAAGGGACAGTAAGTGATAGAGGACCTCAAACGAGTTTGAGTACAGGTAACTCAGCCACTATATTAGGTTTGTAGAGTAGGAGACAGAGTGGAAAGAGGAGGACGGGAGTTAGAAAGGGTCTTAGTCGGAAAAGGTCACTCAGTCGAGAAACGTAGTCAACCGGTCTCATAACCTCGAAGTCGAAGTCGTAGTCAGGAAGGTCCCTTATAAGTCCTGACTAAAGGAAATCCTCACTGGCCATACTAGAGAAACGACAGGTTCCCTGAGAGTTCTCCGAAGATATCGTGGTGTTAAGCTTTCGTAGTTAAGAAGTCACGAGTCGGAAGAAACACCAGGTGGAGAGTGTAGATATGTACTGATGATCTTTTTAGTATCGAAACTAATTTACCTGGAAACAGTCGTTTGACTACAGAGACGAAGAATTATGTGATACAAGAAGTATTGAAGAAGGTTCTTCGTTCACAGAATTAAAGTACCGACGTCAGTGACAGACGTCACTAAAACCTCGGGTTCTTTTATTTTAGACAGTGACAAAGGTGAAAAAGGGGTAGAGAAACGGTACTTCACTACCCTGGTCTACGGTACTAGAATCAAACGACTTACAACTCAAAATTCGATCAAAAAAAAAAAAAAAAAAAAAATGAGAGGAGAAAGTGGGAGTAGTTCTCCGAGAAATTAAAGAGAAATGAAAGACGGTAATCCCACCATAGACGTATAGACTCCAATAACTACAAAGAAGTCCGTTAGAACTAAGGTCGAACACGAAGTAGGTCAGACCGTACTACATGAGACGTATATTTAATTTATACGTCCCATTATATGTCCGAACTGTATCATGAAAGAGTCAAAACTTGGTTAGGTAGTAAAGTACAGGACAAGATTGACAACGAAGAACTGGACGTATGTCTAAAGAGTCCTCCGTCCATTCCATCAGACCATAAGGGTAGAGAAATTCTTTAGAGATGCCAAACAACACTAGGTGTATCAATTTTCGAAATTGTATCAGTTACTTTGTCTCCATCTGTAAAAATACTTTAAGGGAACGAAAAAGATACTAGGTCACATCAACCGTTAAACTAGAGTCCAAGGAGACGGAAAAGATGTAGGTTGAACATATAGACCTTCAAGAACAAAGTATATGACAACTTCAGATCGGACTTCCTAAAACTCGTAATGGAACGATTGTACACTTTACTCACGTCAACACGTCATCAAACTTGTAAGAAACCGTAACGGAAGAAACCCTGACCTTACTTTTGATTGGAAAAGGTCAGGACATCGGTAACGACACAAAAGGTTTAAACGACGGTGTAACTCACGTCGCGAAATTGTCGTAGTAGAAAATCCTAAAATAAGTTCAGTTAAAGACACCTACAAACATCCACGAGAGATGTACTAGAATAAGACAAGGACACTGAAGTGGTAATAAATTTGTAACTATTGAGGGTCTAAACATACAGACAAAGTTGGAAAGACGACTTGAGGTATACACTAAGTATATACGGAGAACTGTAACGGTGAACTTATAAGTTTTCTGTAGATTTTAAAATCATAGGTTTGACTTAAGAAGTGAAGGTCGGTGTTAGATGCGAAATATAGGAGTATTAGCAGAGAAACAGATATTTACCACTGATAGGTGGGTCTACATGTCCGGGCGTACTCGGTAGAACCTAGTAGACGGAGGGATGGACGGGGGTGGTGTGGGGTTGTATGTGGTGTATGGAGATAAAGTTCAAATGGTTTTTTTAGGGTAGTTTTGAAAGAAATGTCATATAAGTACATAATCCTTAAACTGGTCAAGAGTGTTAAAGGTTGAAGTACGAAATCGGGTCCGGTCTTATTAAAAGTAGACCTAAAAAAGTCATATATGGTTTAAGTGGGGGAGAGTAGATAAGAATTTTTTTCACTAGCTATATTTTACATTCAGTCTCATACAGACACCCATGAGTTGGAGGAGGCTATCAAAGAGTGGAGTGAGACTTATTTCCAGTTTCAAGATACGTTACCGGATCTTTCCGGGACGTCCCAGACCCGAGTTAGACAGGAATAGGGAACGAAGTGACTAAGTGAGTGGAATCGGTGTGATCCAAAGAATGATTAGGAACTTGGGTTGTTTGTGTGAAATACGGAATATCCGAAACGCGGACAAAAAGGAAGACGTACTTGGTCCTCAATCGTTTACAAAAGGAATTACCCGGTCTCTCATTTGCAAAAGTCAAGATACCCAGTGTATGTCGGAGTCAGGGTTACTGAGTTGTGAAGGTTATATCACGTTTTTGGGTAACTGCGACTTGTTTACTCACACCGACACAAGGTTATTTTGAAATAAATGTACTCGTCCACCATTCGACTTAAATCGGCTGGAGACTGGAGACCGGTTATAAAGAGAAAGGAGTCTATAAATACACTAGGTAAGGGTACAAAGTGGGGAGGGAGGGAGGGTTTGTGTGTACACGTGTACACGTACATACGTGTACACGCACGCATGTGTGTGTGTTTGTACGTGCGACCAAGAAGGGTATAGACGAGGTCTGAGGAATAAAAAAAGAGAAAAACCTTCTCTGAAAATCAAAGAACACTTAATTAAGATTAATTAACGAGATAAATTAAGATTAATTAACACTTAAGATTATAAACGAGAATAATTAAGATTTTATTAGTTCAAACTTTCTTTGTTTTTCGAGACAGGTCGACGTTCGGAAGTAAAAGAGGGTGTCTTTCGGAACCGGAAAGGTCCATAATACCCTACCCACAAAGCATGTGGACGTACCTCTTGACCTTTAAGACCTCCTAAGTGGTCTTTTCATCGAAATTCCCCTTAAACCTTACTCCCTCACCCTGATTGGGGTTTTACCTTCGGTTTTATTAGGACCGTTTCAGTTCGGACGAGTGATGGACTGTGTGATCGGTAAATAAACATTCCCTAACAAAAGTAGAGACGACGCAGGGACCCCGTATCTCGTCAACTGACTCCGTCTTACTTAGTTACCCGAGACCCGGTCTTCCGTCCTCAAGGAAGAGTAAAGATCATATACGGTTTATTAGGAAATCGAACAGTGAATTGGGGAGTTTAATGTTTACAGGGAAACACTTCACCCTTTTTCTATTCTGTACGATATCTCTACTTTAGTCTATCATTTATGGTTGTTTGTTTTTATTTTTTTATTTTTCATTATCTTTATATTCAAAACAGTCATGTGACGTGTGATTAGAGAAAATCCTTTTTAACTGATAAGAAATTTTAGTTTCTTGAAACTAAATAAACCTCAAGATGTTCTGACTTCATCACAGGAGAAATCCAGTGAAAGAGACGAAGTTTAAAACATATTTCTCCTTTATTAACTTTAGAAATTCTTAGGAAATTTCTAAGATAGACTAAAAGTAAAAAAGGGGTTTTGAGAAAATATTGGATTCGTAGATGATGTCTCTAGCCCGTCTCGACTAATAAACCCGGAGGTAAAACATTAACTTCTTGACTTTCAAAAGTTTAAAATTAATCAATTTGGAGTTCAATACAGTAACCGGATAAACAAAGAGTCATTAAACTAAATGTTCGATACTAAATATAAATATCCTATAAATTTACCTTTCTAGCATACGGTCTTATAATAACAGTAGACAAATATTGAAATCAAGGACCACTTAATTAAGAGTGTGAACCAGAATAAGATTTCACTAGTTCAAAGACTCTTCGTGTTTCTAGATGGGTCGATGTTTAGGAGGAGAAGAGGGTGTCGTTCAAGACCAGAGAGGTCTATATCACACCTTACTCACAAAGAATATGAACCCATCTATTGACCCACAATGAACGGTTCTTTCATCGAAATCCCTAGTTTTTTGAACCTGACTCCATAACTACGATTGGTTTTTTACCCTCGGTTTTGTTAGGACCGTCTTATTTAGGGCAAAACGGACTAAAACGGGGGCTCGTACTTAACAATACAGGTTAATCGTTTGTATCCTAGACTCCAAAAGAACCTGTGGTACTTCGAGACCAACAACGAAACCACCGTCGGTTTATTAATAGGTCCCCGTATAAACCCTTTCCCTGTCTCTAGACGTTTTCTCCTAGAGAAAACGAATAAACTTTGTACTAATAATATCGTCGTCCGTGTTTCAAATGTCACATGTTCTCTCACTTTGTAAGAAGTAGATGTTTACTGTTTTAATAAAAGACTGAACTTCGAATGAGTGGTAAAAAAACTTCGCCTATACCTTTTAATCAGAACAATGTAGTCCATTTGATTCCCGAAATAGTTGACATTCAAACATTTGTCAGTAAGGTTCCACAAACGAAAAACGGGGGAAAGAGTTACGACGGGACCACCTCTTTCTCTTCACAACCGAACAGTCGGAACCAAACTGAGTGGTCCAGAAATTGTGTCCTTTATTTATGTCAGAAAGTTTCCTGTTTCTCTACCAGGATCCTCGGGTTGAGATGAGGGACCTAGACGACTCTATATCGGTACATAGTCGTCTAAAGATCCCCCGTCACGGATACGATATAGGTAGATTATACTGTAGGAAACAGGTCAACACTCGGAGTTTGGTCCCCTGGAAAGAGTCGGAGGGGTATGGATGTAGGACTATATAAACAAAAGGACCGAAGTGGTTGACCTACCCCCACGGACGAAAGAAAAGACCCTTCGAACATCAAAGAGACCTGGAGTAGATCTTGCCTTACAATAACTTGAGTCAAAACCGACGAGTGGTGAGTTTTCGGTTATGAACTCTTCGTTCACAACCAACCTTTTCCTTTTGAACGAAATAAGTTCTCCAGTCGTTGGACCCCTCTTTCATCGAACACAGGATCTTGGTTGAGACTTATAAGACGTCTCGGTACTTTCAAAAATTTCCTTTTTCCCCCTTTATTAGAGTCACTTAACAATTTTATCTCGTAGTCTAAGAAACGGTAGACAGTAACGTACGTTCACAACTGACGAGCACTCGGAAGAAAGCTACGATAGAACAAGTGTCTCAGACGAGAGGTCTAATGATTTCCCTTTCGACCCCTTTTCAACATCCGTAGACAATTCGTGAATAAGAAGTAAAGATGGAGAAATTCTTTTCTTAATCGTCCAATACACTCCGTAACACACTCGTTTCATAAACTTTCCACACGAACCCGGTCTTCAATCAATTCGTGTCCCTGTAGTGTATACTTTCAATCAATTTTATATCGAAATCATTACACTGTTCTGTCTCTCGGAGGACGTTTCTCGATGAATGTTTAGGGGTCACAGTTTGTACTGTTGTAAACGTACCTTAATACCTACTTCCACATAGAAGAATTTGAAGAAGTACGACTGTATCCTGTGGTATCAGAATCTCACCTTCTACGACTGTGTCCAGACATTGTAAAGAAACGACCGTCAAAACCACAGATGAATGTATATGTCCGTCATGTTCGGTGTCAATAAACCTACGGGTGTTTTTATGTCTACTAACAATTAGGGTAAGAGAATTCCGGTAAAGAACCTTAACACCATCGGTGTCTAAGTCACGACAAGTTCGTCGTCGTCGATACAGTATCGATATCAGACCAGTAGTACGTCAATCAAGAAAGGGAGACCACCGTCTATAGCATAGACATTTTGTTGAGTTGTCACACGTAGTCTGTACCTTCCTAAGGCACTGAGAGAACAGGATTAGTAATTGACGAACTCAAACGAGAAAACACTGAGTCTCCTCTGGACCCTCTGGAGTCAAAAAGATGTACATTCTCCACCTCCTGTACCTCCCTGGAAACTTGAACCTCCCCGGGGTGTCCCAAGACGAGTCAAAGTTCTTCGTGTCCAAGAAGTGAACACCTAGTAGTTTAAATTTCTCTCGGTTTCCTCTTTCTTCTATGAACTTTTCTATAACTTATCAATGTAAACACACTATAGAAAGTGGTTAAGACGTGAGGTAGACTCCCACACCCTCCTCATCCCGAGGGGTACGAATATATATTGAGAATTTGGGAAGGAAGAACTAATCTTAAATCCCTATATGGAGTAGTCCCTTTTTAAATTCTAAGTTTTAGTTTCAAAATTCGTCGTAGTATCGTTTATAAGACAATTAAGTGGAAGTGAAACTGAAAGGAGGATCCAAATTAACTGGTTTAAGAGGTCGTGGGTCAAAAGAAAAAAGAGTCTAAAAGTAGGATAAAGTGAAGCGAACAGTTTCAAAAATCAATTAAAAGATGGGTTCATGACCCGATTTACGGTAAGGAGGATTATAAAATAATAGAGACGGAAACACTAAAAAGGAAACAATCATGACTGAAAAATAAATGAAAAACACTAATTACTTAAAAGATTTAGTCATTAAACCTCTTACAACGTGCCTGAGAACTAACGAGTGTTAGGTTTGTTGATCTTTTGAGGTTTCTGACATTGTTAGGATTCCAAGTCGTAGTGTCAACAACCAGTCTCACTACAACGACACTACCACGGACCACGACCACAAAGGTAATAGTTATTAGGTATTAATTAATAAATGACTTTACAAAATACATACCTCTATAACCAAGTTGTGCAATCCTTTTTTGGTTTTTGGTTTACTTTCGTTGTGGTTATTTATACGTATGTATATAAGATCAATATACGAAAGAAAAAATTTTGAAAAATAAAAGTAATAAAATTGTAAAATAAATAAATAAATAAAACTGGTACGAAACGTCTTACACCCTAGAACCAAGGGGTTGGTCCCTAACTTGGTCATAAGGATGTGACCTTCGAACCTCAGTTGGTGGCCTGGTAGTATGAGAAATCAACATGGAAGACAATCATTTAGATGTGACTTACAGCCGTGTTGTTTAGTATTAAGACAATCCGACCAAAAGATGGAACATCCGAGTCAACGAGACAGGACAAAATAAGGTCTAGAACCGAGTCGGAAAACAAGTCGGGGTTACCTATGTACCAAAAGACGGTAATGGAGACTGAGACCCCATTGTCGTGAGGAAACTCGTGTTGTATACTATAAAAAGGTGACTGAGGTCGGTAGTGGTGACATTGAGACTCCGTCTGACCGATGGAGACGAAGGGGATACGTGACAACACGATATAGTTTGGAGTCCTATGACAATGTCGAGTCAAGTAGTCCTGTCCCATCAATCCTTTTCCCAATCTCGAAAGGACCACCGAGTTTGTCATTTCTTAGACGGACGTTATATCCTCTGGACCTAAGTTAGAGACCCAGCCCTTCTAGAGGACCTCCTCCTCAACCGTTGGGTGAGGTCATGAGAACGGACCTCTTAAGGTACCTGTCTCATCAGACCGTCCGATGTCAAGTACCCTATCGTTTCTCAACCTGTGCTAACTCACTTATTGAAAGTGAAAAGTGAAAAATTTCATATATGCCATTCTCAGATCATTGGATTCGACGAGGTTCTATATATATGATACTAGTCTTTTAATTGATATAGAATGGTGTTATATCTCTGAACAAGTCGACCAGTAAACATAATAGATAACAAATTAATACAGACTAAGGTTTAAGTACAAATAGAGAACGGACCTTGGTAGGTGTTTCTTATCTAAGGGACTACCCACTACTTGACCCAATCGGTTTCTAAGATAACTGAACTCTGAACAACTGGGCTCAGATCCCCAACGACTTCACACCCGAGTCCTTATATCAGGACGAGGTCGAGTCTTTACGAAAACGTAAGACAGTAGATTGACGGAAAGATGAATTCTTAAAGTCTTCAAATCGTATTGCCTTATGATTCGACTACGGTTCTATGAAACAAACGGTTGTTCTTTTTTTCTAGTTCTTTCCCTTCTTAGTACAAGTCACTGACTTCGACTTTTATTACATCTCCTATAGGAAGTAAACATATCGTAAAATGCGAAAATTTTCGTATAATAGACAAATTATAAGTGTTATGGGTGTATCGTGACGGGGATAAAATCCTCACTCCTTTATTTCGAGTCTCTTCTCACTGAACATTTCACAGTGTGTCGGTTATTTACTGTCTCATTTCTACTTTTGGGTCACAGAACGTACGAGACAGACCTTGGGAAAGAAGATGGGTGTGAGTGATACACTGATCGGGTTCAATGTCTTACCGTTTTTTTTTGTTTGCTTTGTTTGTTCTTTGGTCCTAATACCCCCGTGTACACAATTTCGAGTTGTAAGTCTTTTACTTCTAGTACCGTAAGTTAGGGTAGTGAAGTACCCTTTATCTACCCCTTTGTCACCTTTGTCACAGTCTGAAATAAAACCCCCCCGAGGTTTTAGTGACGTCTACCACTGACGTCGGCACTTTAAATTTTCTACGAATGAGGAACCTTCTTTTCAATACTGGTTGGATCTATCATATAAGTTTTCGTCTCTGTAAAGAAACGGCTGATTCCAGGAGGATCAGTTCCGATACCAAAAAGGTCCCCAGTACATACCTATACTCTCAACCTGATACTTCTTCCGACTCGCGGTTTCTTAACTACGAAAACTTGACACCACAACCTCTTCTGAGAACTCTCAGGGAACCTGATGTTCCTCTAGGTTGGTCAGGTAAGACTTCCTCTAGTCGGGACCCTAAAGAAACCTTCCTTACTACGATTTCGACTTTGAGGTCATGAAACCGGTGAAGTACGCTTCCCAACTGAGTAACCTTTTTCTGGGACTACGACCTTCCCTAACTCCCGTCCTCCTCTTCCCCTGCTGTCTCCTACTCTACCGACCTACCGTAGTGACTGAGCTACCTGCACTCAGACTCACTTAAGGCCCTCAACCACTACCTGTCCCTCCGGACCGCATGACGCTAAGTACCCCAGCGTTTCTCGGCCTGTGTTGACTCGCTGACTTGACTTGACTTGACACAACGAAGTCGAAATAAACCTTCTAGTCAGGGATAGAAGATGGACTAAAAGGGGTAAAGAAAGTTATAGGAAAAGGAGCACTTAAGAAGAAGTTCCAGTTTAGACTGAGTCGACATTTTAAAGATGTGAGAAGTAGACGATTTAAAAAAGAGAGGTAATTTTTAGAAATTTCACGTTAATGGCACTGAAAGGACATCATGTAATAAAATTTTCGGAACTAATTACATAAGCCGACGTGACCCAGAATCAACGTCGTTCGTCCGAGAAGGTCAAAACCGTACACCCTACGTCAGAGGTCTGGTCTCAGACTTGGGTCCGGGGTACGTAACCCTCACGTCTAAGAAACGGGTGACCTGGTGGTCCCTTAGGGAAGACAGGATGTAAGAATGTAAAGACTCATAGAATTGAATTATGAGGTCCGTTCACCGAGTCTACCATTTCTTGGTCGGACGTTACGTCCTCTGGACCCAAGATAGGGACGCAGCCCTTCTAGGGGACTTCCTCCCGTACTGTTGGGTGAGGTGATAAGAACGGACGTCTTAAGGTACCTGTCTCCTTGGACTGGTCGATGTTAGGTGTGTCACCGTCTCAGTCCGTTCTGACTGACTGATTGTGAAAGTGAAAGTTCGTATAATTAATCGGAAATATTTCCCCGGAGGATCCACCTCGTCACCATTTCTTAAACGTCCTCTACGTCTAATGCCGAGGTAAAGACCCACCCTTCTAGGGGACCTTTTCCTTTACCGTTGGGTGAAGTCATAAGAACGGGACCTTTGGGGTGCCTGTCTCTTTGGTCCGTCCGATGTCAGGTGCCCCAACATTTTCTTAACCTGTGTTGACTCGCTGACTCGTTGGAATACTTTTGCAAAGTCCCGGATGTCGGAATCTATCAGATATGAAAATGGTAGTATATTATATGGAGGAGTGACCCTGAAACTCCGAATCTAATAAGGCGGGAACTTTGTGTAAATCTTGTTACGGAACATGTGTCGTGTGCGAGTCATTTTTGTCAAAACAATGACAATCATAAAAATAAACCGTATACCATCTCACGTTCTTCACTTAGAGAGAGTCCAGTCTAACTCCTTCTAAAATTCTACATAAGTTAAGATTTCCAGTTTACACATAACAAGAAGACTGAACATTCAAATGTTTCAATTCAGTGAAAATTCAGGAAGAATTTTATTTATAATAGTGATTACAGACGTTCCTTATTTTATTAAGATCGGTCCATTTAAAGACGAATGTTCGATACTAAACGTTTTTGACAAAATGTGTCTCTCAAGTCAAGTCACTGAGTCAACACAGGTTGAGACGCTGGGACACCTGACGTCGTGCGGTCCGGAGAGACAGGTACCGGTCGAGGACCTGAGATAAGTTTGATTACAGGTAACTCAACCACTTCGGTAGGTTGGTAGAGTAGGAGACAACAGGGGAAGAGGTCGTAGTTAGGTCGTAGTCCCAGAAAAGTTTACTCAGTCAAGAAGGGTAGTCCACCGGTTTCCTATCCTCAAAGTCGAGGTCGTAGTCAGGAAGGTTACTTATAAGTCCTGACTAAAGGAAATCCTACCTGACCAACCTAGAGGAACGACAGATTCCCTGAGAGTTCTCAGAAGAGGTTGTGGTGTCAAGTTTTCGTAGTTAAGAAGTCGTGGGTCGAAAGAAATATCAGGTTGAGAGTGTAGGTATGTACTGATGACCTTTTTGGCATCGAAACTGATCTGTCTGAAGCAACCGTTTCATTATAGAGACGAAAAATTATACGACAGATCCAACCAGTATTGAAAAGAAGGTTCCTCGTTCGCAGAAAATTAAAGTACCGACGTCGGTGGTAGACGTCGGGGGTTTTATTTGAGACTGACAAAGGTGACAAAGGGGTAGATAAACGGTACTTCATTACCCTGGTCTAGGTTGGTCAAGTAGGATTTCCTCTAGTCAGGACCCACAAGTAACCTTCCTGACTACGATTTCGACTTTGAGGTTATGAAACCGGTGGAGTACGTTTCTCAACTAAGTAACCTTTTCTGAGACTACGACCCTCCCTAACTCCCGTCCTCCTCTTCCCCTACTGTCTCCTACTCTACCGACCTACCGTAGTGACTGGACTACCTGTACTCAAACTCATTTGAGGCCCTCACTTCACTAAATACCCCAGCTTTTCTCAGTCTGTACTGACTCATTCACTTGACTTGACTTGACTTGACTCTACTCACGTTGACACGTCATCAAACTCGTAAGAAACCGTAACGACAAGAAACCCTAATCTTACTTTTGACTAGAGAAGGTCAGGACACCGGTGACGACTCAAAAGGTTTAAACGACCGTATAACTCACGTCGTGAAAGTGTCATAGTAGAAAATCTTAAACTTTATCGAGTTGACCTTAAGGTAGTGGAGGTGATCGAAACAAGTATCACTACGAAGGATTCCGAATGAACTGAAACGTAAGGTCTTGCACACCGAGATCCACTCACTAGTGTGGTAGCACCAATAGACGCAACACTTCTAGAAAAAACATATCAAAAAGACAGATAAGAACGGTGGAAAAGAATTATAGAAGATGAAGACAATCTAAGGATGGTAAAGACAGGAAATGACACGGGTAGTAACGTACTTTAGGAGGGAACAATAGAGATTAAAAGGACTTCTCTAGATCAGAAAGGGTAAGATAAAAAAGGGACATAAAGAAACGTAACTAGTGACTCCTTCCGAAAGAATAGAGAGGAACGACAAGAAACCTTGAGACTTAAGTCTACCCATAGAAAGGAAAAGAGAAAACGGAAAACGAAGAGAAGAAAAGTATCGACTAACAGTCCGGAAGAGTCTGTTGGTAAAACGTAAAAACGTAAAGAAAAAGAACCCCTACCAGAACTAGTGACGAAGGACATGTCACAGTACTTAAAGGTAGGTATCAAGAAGTTCGTGAGATAGTCTAGATTAGGGAACTTAGATAAACAGTGAAGGTGACATATTAGCATTTCCTAAACTAAATCCAGTATGGACTTACCAGATCACCAAAAGGGATGAAAGAAGTTAAATTCAGACTCAAACCGTTATTCCTCAAGTACTAGACTCGGTGTCAGTTGAGGGCCAGAACAAAAACGACTGAGATATCTCAAAGAGGTAGAAACCGATGTTTCTTATATCCGTCCCCGAGACGCTATACCGTATAGGGAAGAACCTCCTCTAACGGTAATTGGGTGGTATGAAGTCGGTCTTGAATGTGTCTTCACCCTGTGTCTGAGACCCTCNGACTCGGTGTCAGTCGAGGGCCAGAACAAAAACGACTGACATATCTCAAAGAGGTAGAAACCGATGTTTCTTATATCCGTCCCCGAGACGCTATACCGTATAGGGAAGAACCTCCTCTAACGGTAATTGGGTGGTATGAAGTCGGTCTTGAATGTGTCTTCACCCTGTGTCTGAGACCCTCCCGTGTTTGTCTTAGAACACACGTGGTCCTAGGTCCTCTTTCCTCATGACTGGGGTGTTCTCTGATTGGGTCTGAACGGGCACTCACAGGTCTTCAGAGACCACCTCCGTACCCAGCCGTCACCGGACGACATCACAACCCCCGTGACTCACATCGTCACGCACGTACCCGGGAAAACTTCCTCCAGTGGTAATAGAAGTAATGGAGGTGGTATCAAACCGGAGTCCAGTTTATTGTCCCTCTCTTGTGTCGGGACGGGAAGTTGTCTTTTAACCTAATTTATAAATGACTCGTACCGGGGTGGGTAATCTTGTTCTGGGTCAAAGGGGGAGTCAGTCAGAGAGGGTAGTCCTTCGAAGGTATTCGGAAAATAGGAAGAAATAGTCTCCCGTCTGTCTGACTTGTGTTGTTAGTGTCTTTTGATTGGTTAGACTAGTGTACCTGGTGTCGGAACAGATTGAGTTACTTTGATACTCGGTACGGAACATCCCGGTGGGTTCTACCTGTACAGTACCACCTTTCAAGACTGATTTACACCGGGGGACCTCTTCCCTTACCGTTTGGTGAAGTCATAAGAACGGAACTCTTGGGGTACTTGACATACTTTTCCGTTTTTCTATCCTGTGACTTTCTACTTGAGGGGTCCAGCCATCCGTGAGCTATACGATGACCTCTAGTTACCTCTTTATTGAGATCTTTCTTACTTCTCTACCTCAGTTTCGTTTTTGTCGGGGGTCAACACCTACACTGACCACTACCTTCATTTCAGGCTACGACATTTCTTGTTATAACGTATCCTTGGACTTTACAATCCAGATCCGTTACACTTAGTTCCGTTTCAGTCAAGTCAAGTCAAGTCAAGTCAAGTCAGCGAGTCAGTGCAGACTGAAACACGTTGGGGTACTTAGTGTTGTACGGTCCGGAGGGACAGGTAGTGGTAGAGGGCCTCAAGTGAGTCTAAGTGCAAGTAGCTCCGTCACTATGGTAGGTCGGTAGAGTAGGAACCAGTAGGGAAAGAGGAGGACGGGGGTTAGGGAGGGTCGTAGTTTCAGAAAGGGTTACTCAGTTGAGAAGTGTACTCCACCGGTTTCATGACCTCAAAGTCGAAATCGTAGTAAGGAAGGTTTCTTTAGGGTCCCGACTAGAGGAAACCTTACCTGACCAACCTAGAAGAACGTCAGGTTCCCTGAGAGTTCTCAGAAGAGGTTGTGGTGTCAAGTTTTCGTAGTTAAGAAGCCGCGAGTCGAAAGAAGTGTCAGGTTGAGAGTGTAGGTATGTACTGGGGACCTTTTTGGTATCGCAACAGATCTGCCTGGAATCAACCGTTTCATTACAAAGACGAAAACTTATATGACAGATCCAACCAGTATTGAAAAGAAGGTTCCTGATTCGCAGAAAATTAAAGTACCGACGTCAGTGGTAGACGTCACTAAAACCTCGGGGGGTTTTATTTCAGACTGTGACAAAGGTGACAAAGGGGTAGATAAAGGGTATTTCACGACCCTGGCCTACGGTACTAGAAGTAAAAGACTTACAACTCGAAATTCGGTTGAAAAAGCGAGAGGAAAAAGTGAAAGTAGTTCTCCGAAAAATCAAGGAGAAGTGAAAGACGGTATTCCTACCACAGTAGACACATAGACTCCACTAACTATAAAGAGGGTCGTTAGAACTAAGGTCGAACACAAAGAAGGTCAGGTCGTAAAGAGAATTACATGAGACGTATCTTCAATTATTCGTCCCACTGTTATATGTCGGAACTGCATGAGGAAAAGGATAAATTTTGGTCAGATAAAAACGTACAGGTCAAGATTGACAACGAAGGACTCGACGTATGTCCAAAGAGTTCTCCGTCCAGTCCACCAGACCATAAGGGTAGAGAGAGTCTTAAAAGGTGTCAAATAACACTAGGTGTGTCAGTTTCCGAAACCGTATCAGTTATTTCGTCTTTATCTACAAAAAGACTTTGAGAGAACGAAAAAGGTACTAGGTCGCCTACAACCGTTAAACTAGAGACCAAGGAGACGGAAAAGATTTTGGTCGAACTTTTAGTTTCCGAAATTATAGATGGATCAGGATGGTCAGTAGAAACAAAGACCTCATTTGGTTGTTATATGGACTGGGTACTGTATACGGTCTGTGAAGGACGTGTCGATGTGAGCACCAAGAACAGGTCTGTTCATGGTTGGTCGTTCTGAGGACTTCTCCTTGAAGTCTTCTACTCCGACAAACTGACCCTCGTCTCAGAGACTTATGTCTGTACTAGAGACTTAAATCTGTACTGGGAGTTCCACTCATCTGTAACTTAGGACAGAGTTTACTGGTAATTCTGTAACCCAGGTGTGGTATTTTGGTCGAACTTGTAGTTCTCTGCCGTTCTCACTTACAGTTGTAAGATCCTTAGTCGTTTGATTTTACCTGACCTTACCCACTTAAATTGAGTCTACTGGTAATATAGATGATGACGTCCGTCCTTAGGGAGTCTTCTTTACCTCATCGGTAGTACCAGTTTTTTTCTCAGGCTTTACGTCATGAACCTACGTTAGAGTTTTTACTGTCTTACTAGAGACAAGCAGAGATTCCGTTTGGTAAGTTATAGTGCCATTAAGTTCAGATACGGGGTTGGTCATTGTGACTTCTTCGACTTCAACTTGCCAAGATACTTCTGGATGTTCTGGAAAATCTTGATTGTGGATTTTTTCTACAGGAAAAGTAAGATCCCCTGACCTTACGTTTTCATCCTTCGGTTCTTTGTGGACCTCATTGTCCGTTTAAACCGGAACCTTACACCTTACTTCGTCCCGTTTCTGATTATCTCAAAACGGTTCTTTTACGTGACCAGTATCGTTTGTGGGAGAAGGTTGTTGTGTTCTCTTCTGAGACGTGTACCTGTAGTGGTCTACCAGTTGTGGTTTTAGTCTAACTATTATAAGAAACGTCGGTTTTACTTCTTCGAGATATGTCAGTTGTTTTTGTTCTGGTCCTCGACTGACACCGAGTCTAGTACTTGAGAAATAATGGTTTAAGTCTGACTTTAACTTCTTTCATCCCTTTTGACGATCTGGTAAGTCCATACTGGATTTAGTTTAGGGAATACTAATATGTCACCTTCACTCTTTATCTAAATTCCCGGATCTAGACTATCTATCTCACGGACTACTTGATACCTGACTCCAAGTACTGTAACATGTCCTCTGTCCCTAGTTCCGGTAGGGGTACCTTTTGTTTACGTTTTTTTGTTTTACCGACAGACCCCTCCGGAATGTTTATCGACGCTTTTCTTCTCTTCGCTTTTCGTTTCCTCTTCTCCTTTCTATATTCATAGACTTACGTCTCAAGGTTTCTTATCGTTCTTCTCTATTCTTTCGGAAGAAGTCACTAGTTACTTTTCTTTATCTCCTTTTCTTGTCTCACCCTTTCTGATCTCTAGAGAAGTTCCGTTTAGCCTTCACCAGTTTCTCCTCTACCGTTCTCACTTACAGCTGTAAAATCCTTAGTCACTTAATTTTAACTAACCTTACCCACTTAAATTGAGTCTACTGGTAATATAGATGATGACACCCGTTCTTAGGGAATCTTCTTTACGTTATCGGTAGTGTCAGTTTTTCTCAGGTTTTGTGTCATGAACCTACGTTAGAATTTTCGCTGTCTTACAAGAGACAAACAAAGGTTCCGTTTGGTAAGTCATACTGCCATTAGGTTCAGATACGGGGCTGGTCATTACGACTTCTTCGACTTCAACTTGTCAAAATACTTCTGGATGTTCTAGAAGATCTTGATTGTAGGGGTTTTATACAGTAAAAGTAATCTCCCCTGATCTTACGTTTTCATACTACGGCTCTTTATGGACCTCATTGTCCGTGTAAACCGGAACCTCATGTTTTACTTAGTCCCGTTTCCGATTATTTCAAAACGGTTCTCTTACGTGACCAGTATCGTTTGTAGGAGAAGGTTGTTGTGTTCTCTTCTAGAACTATCAATGGTTACCACTTTCAAGAAACCAACGTCAATATTTTTACGAGTAACATGGTTATAAAACACCGTCTTTATATCATGACCTGTACAAGACTTAAGAAAAGTCAGAGAAAAATGAAAAATTAATGATTCCTATAAACCTACTTTTATTAAAGGAACAACAAGTTCTCAGGGAGAACAGTCGAATGAAAAGAGTGGATTTTATCTTTACATAAAAATTAACGATTTTATACGTGAAAATTCGTGTAACAGTAATATGAACTCTTGACCTTTGAATGTTGTTATCTCCATTGTTATGAGTTTAATTGGGAGCCTTTTTTACGTATTCTTTTGACACTACATTAAACTTAAAATGAAAATAGTTTATTCGGTGTGACATCCCATTGAAAATATGTGGGAGTATTGAATATATCTAGTTAAATTGTTTATGATAATTCACGTCCGTAATATAGTCATTGTCGTTAGTTTTACCAAAGGGTATCTTTCAAATTTAAACCTAGGGGTGAGAGACGGAGACTTTAGGTTGTATAATAGAGAGGGGGTTTTTTGATTGTTATAAGAGGAAAATAGTCTAATAGGGTGGGGAAGGATGTGTGGGAAGGTCCTCTAAAGAAAATATAACGATGAAGAGGATCAGGGTCTTTAGGTTTGAGTAGTAAGATGTATTTTCAAAACACAGGAGTGACATCAAACCTTCCCTCCACCGACAAAAAGAGACAAATTAAAACGGATGTTGAGAGACTCGAGGGGTAAGAAGTTTGATGTATGAAGGTATAAATACATAAACAAGTAAATTTGGGAAATTTGGACTCCTAACGTAAAGACAAACGGTAAAAACATAAACTTCAAAACAAGAGACCTTAGAGACCCTACTACCTGTCACAAATTATTAAAATACCTTACGGATGGTCTCCCGAAGTAAGTCATTATAACAATTATTATTTACACACAGAACTACGAGTATATCGTTCTATCTATTTGTTCACCAAATAAACAAAAAGAAGTAACCTACAAAATTTTAGAGTGACACACGTATGAGTCGAAGTAAACACAGTAAATGTACTTACTTCTGTGATCGATTCGTGGGGGGACTCGACTCTCCACTGCGTACGAGATAGGACGGTCGTACGAGGTCTTATCGTCGGGTCGTCGTTTTCTTATTACGGAATCTTCTCTCCTTTGACAACTGGAATCAAGTCCCGGTCGTAGTCAGAAAGGGACGAGGGCCCCACTTGTAGCAGAGACTCGACCGTCCTGGTGGAGGGAGACGTGCAACGCACCAGGAACGCACACAGTCGTATCGTTTACCTCTCCCAGGACTTCCGTTACCCAAAAGGTACAGTCACCTCGTCTTTAATAGGTTTATAGGTCAACAGTCGTCTTGTAAAGATACACCTATGGTGTGTCCGTAGGAAAAAAATTTTTTTAATTAAGTAAATAAAATTAACCTCTGATTAATGAAATGTTATAACATCACCCAAAACGGTATGTAACTGTACTTAGTCGGTACACACATGTACAAAGGGGGTAGGACTTGGGGAAGGGTGGAGGGAGGGGTAGGGGAGGGAGACCCAACAGGGTCACGCGACCGAAACTCACGGAACAAAGTACGTAGTCTGAACCTGACCACTAAATAAAGTGTATACCATTATAAGTACAAAGTTACGGTAAAAGGGTTTAGTAGGGAGGGAGCGGAAAAGGGTGTCTCAGGTTTTCAGACAAGAAATATAGACACAGAGAAAACGACGGAGCGTATATCCCAGTAACAATGGTAGAAAGATTTAAGGTATATATACACAATTACATGACATAACCACAAAAAGAAAGACTGAATGAAGTGAGATATTATCCGAGGTCAAAGTAGGTGGAGTAATCTTGACTAAATTAAGTTTACACAAGAAAAGTAATCGACTCATTATGAGGTAACACATATACATGGTGTCGAAAGAACAGGCAAGTAGACGACTACCTGTAGATCCAAAGAAGGTACAGGACCGATAACATTTGTCGCGACCCCACTTGTACACCCCATGTACACAGAGAAAGTCAAGACCAAAGGAGCCACACATACGAGTCATCACCCTTACGACCCAACATACTTTTAAGATAAAGGCCAAAAATTTCCTTAGAGGTGTGACAAGAGGTATCACCGACATGATCAAACGTAAGGGTGGTTGTCACATTCTTCCAAGGGATGAAACCTATCGTCGGTAAGACTGACAACACTCTACCATGGAGTAACACCAAAAACGTAAAGGGACTATTACACACTACAACTCATAGAAAAGTACACAAACAATCGGTAGACATCCAGAAGAAACCTCTTTACAGACAAATCAAGAAACCGAGTAAAAAACTAACCCAGTAAATAAAAAGACTATAACTTGACGTACTCGACGAACATATAAAAACTCAAATTAAGAAACAGTCAACGAAACAACCGATAATAAAAGAGGGTAAGAGTTCCGACAGAAAAGTGGAACGAATATCAAAGGAAGTAACACGTTTTCGAAAATTCAAATTAATCCAGGGTAAATAAATAAAAAATAAAGGTAATGAGACCCTCCACCCAGTATCTAAGTTGTAAGAGTAAAGAAGGGAACTAGTACTAAGGAAGGAATACAAGAAGAGGAGTCTTTTCTGATAGTAACGGGTAGGTCACTGGTTCGGTCCACCGGTCCCGTCAGTAAACTCTCAAACAGGAGTAAAAAAAAAAAAAAAAACGATAAATAACAAAATTAATTGAAAATCACCTCATATCGACGAAATATCCCGAACGGACCACCGAGTCACCATTTCTTAGACGGACGTTACCCCCTCTGGGTCCAAGCTAGGGACCCAATCCTTCTAGGGAACCTCTTCCTTTACAGTAGGGGGAGGTCATAAGAACAGACCCTTTAGGGCACCTGTCTCCTAGAGCCACCCGATATCACGTACCCCAGAGTTTTCTCAGTCTGTGTTGAATCTCTGATTTGTTATCGAACAAATGTTACACCTCAATCAAAGATGACATGTCGTTTCATTTAGTCGATACAAATGTATATAGGGGAGAAAAATTTTAGAGGAAGGGTAAATCCAGTGGTGTCTCGTAACTCATCTCAACGGATACGATATGTCATCCACCAGTAATCAATAGATGAAATATCCATTATCACATATATACAGTTAGGTTTAGAGGGTCAAGTAGAGTGGGGAGGGAAGAAGGGGAACCATAGGTATGTAAACACAAGGTGTAGACACAGAGATGACGAAAAGTTTATTTTGGTAGCTATGGTAAAAGATCTGAAGTGTATACACGTAATTATATACTTTACACAAAAAGAGAAAGACTGAATGAAGTGAGACACACTACTAGAGATCCAGATAGGTGTCGAGACGTTTACCGTGTCAAAACAAGGAATAATACTGACTCATTAAAAGGTAACATGTATATACATGTGACGTGGAAGAGATAGGTAAGGACAATTACCTGTAAATCTAACGAAGGTGCAGGACTGATGACATCTATCACGAGAGAAAACCAGTCACTGAGTGGTTTAGAGAAGGAACTTCTCGGGTGTTGACCAATCCTGTGGGTCCTAAGAGGGAAGAGTTAGCGGGAAGTAGGCAAAGGAGGACAGGAGGGACAGTGTGGTGAGTGGGATCAAACCTAGAAGTAATAAACGGTAATAAAATAACGTCACAACTCAAGTGACCGGAGGACGAAAATCATACCTTGGGGAAGAACGATCCTTTCTACTAAAAGATTTTATTTTTAGATTAGAACAGTACAGGAAAAAGTTTCGAGAAGTATAGAGAAGTGAGGGACGGAGGTCACATTTTAAAATTGAAGAGCGGTGCAACAGGGAATGATTAAGAGGTCATATAGAACACAGATGAGTAGAAAGTAAAATGAAAGGTCTTTGTACCTTGTAATAGAAGAGAACGGGTCAAAACGAAACCGATTACGAACCGTCCACCGAGGTAGAAAGTAGCATAATCAGAGTTCAGGAGACAGTGAACCGGATACTTTGGAGGTAGTGAGGGAGATTCTTTACCCACGGATCAGCACATACGGGTGGACCGGGTAGAAGGAAAAACAAAACATTGAAATATATCCTGTTTGTTCGTTAAGGTTCAATATTGTCAGTAAAGGGACAGTCGAGACACCTATCGGGGGACCTCAATTACGTCATGTGTCGTACATATAGTCATCTCCACCGGGACTGACGGACAGACGGAGAGACGATCTGAGATATGGAAAAATTCCCGTTTGTAAACGGAACTTTGTAACAATAGAGATCATCGATCGAGATAGTAGACACATAGGTGTACACTCGGGTGGGTGAACGTGTACTTGTGTACATGTGTAAATGGGGTTTTTATTAAAAGGATGAAGGATTCCTTTTGTTTCTAGTACCGTAGACCAGGGTAGTGAAGTACCCTTTATCTACCCCTTTGTCATCTTTGTCACAGTCTGAAATAAAAAACCCCGAGGTTTTAGTGACATCTACCACTAACGTCGGTACTTTAATTTTCTACGAATGAGGAACCTTCTTTTCAATACTGGTTGGATCTATCATATAAGTTTTTGTCTCTGTAATGAAACGGCTGATTCCAGACAAATCAGTTCCGATATCAAAAAGGACACCCGTACATACCTACACTCTCAACCTGATACTTCTTCCGACTCGTGGTTTCTTAACTACGAAAACTTGACACCACAACCTCTTCTGAGAACTCTCAGGGAACCTGACGTTCCTCTAGGTTGGTCAGGTAAGACTTCTAGTCGGGACCCTAAAGAAACCTTCCTTACTACGATTTCGACTTCGAGGTCATGAAACCGGTGGAGTACGTCTCAACTGAGTAACCTTTTCTAAGACTAAGACCCTCCCTAACCCCCGTCCTCCTCTTTCCCTACTGGTTCCTACTCTACCGACCTACCGTAGTGTCTGAGCTACCTGTACTCAGACTCACTTGAGGCCCTCTACCACTACCTGTCCCTCCGGACCGCACCACGCTAAGTACCCCAGCGTTTCTCAGCCTGTGCTGACTCGTTGACTTGACTTGACTCGACTTCCTTACATCCGTATTTTATGTCTCCGTGTACTATATTAAATTTAAGTTCATTTGTGTTGCTCTAATTTAGTTAAGTTTAATTTAGTTAGGTTAATTTAGAGAAAGTCACCAAAGTATCTTTCAACCTAAAATATTCTTTTAAGGTAAAAAATTTTAAAATAAAAAATGAAGTCAAGGCAAGTCAACGAGTCAGCACAGGCTGAGAAACGCTGGCGTACTTAGCGTCGTGTAGTCCGGAGGGACAGGTAGTGGTAGAGGGCCTCAAGTGAGTTTGAGTGCAGGTAACTCAGACACTACGGTAGGTCGGTAGATTAGGAGACAGCAGGGGAAAAGGAGGACGGGGGTTAGGGAGGGTCGAAGTCTCAGAAAATACCCCTTTGTCACCTTTGTCATAGTCTGAAATAAAACCCCTCGAGGTTTTAGTGAGGTCTACCACTGACGTCGGTACTTTAATTTTCTGTGAATGAGGAACCTTCCTTTCAATACTCGTTCGATCTTATCGTATAAGTTTTCGTCTCTGTAATGAAACGGTTGTTTCCAGGTAGATCTGTTGCGATACCAAAAAGGTCACCAGTACATACCTACAAATTCTCAACCTGACACTTCTTTCGACTCACGGTTTCTTGCCTACGAAAACTTGACACCACAACCTCTTCTGAGAACTCTCAGGGAACCTGACGTTCCTCTAGGTTGGTCAGGTAAGATTTCCTCTAGTCAGGACCCTAAAGAAACCTTCCTTACTACGATTTCGACTTTGAGGTCATGAAACCGGTGGAGTACACTTCTCAAATGAGTAACCTTTTCTGAGACTAAAAAATGAATCGTTTGAAATAAAGAATCTGATCGAAATCCAAGTGTCATTTTAATTCACCTTTTATGTCTCTCAAGGGTATATACGAGACAGAGGTTTGTATGTTGTAGAAGAAATAGCTGTAATCTCACTGAGTAAACAGTACTAACTATTTGAATTTAATCGTGTAGTAATACGGGGTCTCAGGTGTTAAATGTAATTCCCCATTGAACACTATATGTAAGATACACAAAACCGTTTACGTTTTACGGCACATAGGTGGTAATGTCATAACATGTCTTGTTGGAGTCACGAGATAAAAGTAAAGAAAAATTACAGACTTAAGTTTCCGAATAATCAAAACTAAAAAAAAGAGACTTATAAAAATATTTGTCACCTATGTGACATGAAAAGAACCGAAAGAAACGATAGGGAATGAATCTTCTACCATGGTCATAACAATAACCTTTGGATGAACTCCCACCAACACTCTGACTGTTAAGAGAGTATGAGAAACGAGAGAGAAAACTAGTCACTGAGTGGTCTAGAGAAGGAATTTCTCGGGTGTTGGTAAATCCTGAGTCGACCAACCCAAAGTGAAGGACCGGACAAACTACTTGCATCTGAACCAGAGACAGGGTCCTGAGAATCCAAATGAACAGACAATAACTAATAGGAAGAATAGAAAATTTTTTGACGTAACTTTGAAAAATCACAACAAATAACCGAAAAATTTTTAATATTTTATTATCTTTGTTGATAATCTTTCGAAATTTTTATTTGTATTCCATGTGTTTATATGTGTTTACAAAGGCACCACCGAGTCTCCCATTTCTTAGACGGGTGTCACCCTTCTGGGTCCAACTTAGGGACTCAACCCTTCTAGGGACCTCTTCCCTTACCGATGGGTGAGGTCATAAGAACGGACCTGCTAAGGTACCCGTCTCCTAGGACCACCCGGTGTCAAGTACCCAAGCGTCAGTCTGTACTGACTGACTAATTGTGAAAAAATGTGTTTACATTTGGATACTTTGGACGTTATGAGTACTATTTGTAAATAAAGGAAGATCGGAAAAAGGATACATACACATATGTGTGTGTGTGTGTGTGTGTATATGTGTGCTTTATAATCCAGCCATATACACGTAGTATGACAAGTTTATTAAGACATATGAAGACAAAAAATTACTAGTAAGATACCGTAAGTAAAAGAATACTAGTAATCGTAAAAGACGTTTACAACATAAAGTAACATAGATGACACTAAGTAAATTCGTTAAAGATAACAACCTGTAAATAGAACGAAGCTTACATAAAAACGGTCATACTTATTGTAAAAACCTGTGAAAACCCACTCTCCTATCGACACGACTGAGATATATCGAAAAGAAGATGAATGGTACGGATTCGTTTCAGAGAGAATCTTGTACACACAGAAATCTCAGAAAAAAGAGAATTTCCCTTTCAAATTGTTAGAAAAGGTAGAGAGGATCGTAAAAACTAAAAGACAGAGAGGAACGTAGTCAAAACGAGTAAATCTAAAAATGTCTGTCAGTAAGTATAACAAAAATTTAAAACCGACATGGAGCTCCGTACACACTAGAATCTGGTGACTGGTCCCCGTCTTGGGTGAGGACGAAACTTTCCACCTCAGAATTGGTGACCTGGGAACCTCAGAAAGATACAGTCAATGTATCTCCATCTCTCCCCTTTCTTCTTTACCATTGTAGAAAACACCACCATGTCACAAACTCAGGGTCCAGTTCAAGAATGTCTGGTCCACTTGAAACCTTTCGATCAGTTGTAGAGAAACGAATTCAAAGAAATAAACATTTTCACCCTATTATCATAAAATAAGTATCCCAGGAACAATCCTTATGTTTATATGATTTTATACATTCATCATAGAAAATTTTAAGTAGATCATTGTAACTTAATATTGTCTCATTTCGTGAGACAATTCTTAAGAGAAAACTCGTAAGTTACAACGAAGATCGTCTGTGTACGACTTCTACTTTTACGGGTTTGCACTGTGGAAACCGTATAAAAATGTAACTCTAGAGAGTCATGACATTTTGTAACAGAAAATGTAGGTCAAAATATGAAAAGAATCAAAAACTTTAAGGTAATAACTTTCGACTGATGAGATACTAACGACCTACTACTATACTAAAGGGACTATGTCCCATACAAAATTATCCGTACTACTTGTTGTCCCAATTAGATTTGGTCTCCGAAATATATGAAAAGGTAAAAAAAGAAACATGTATCGTCTACCTTAGAGGGAGGATCTAACGAAACCTTTATGAATAGGTAAATCTTTTGCTAGATAACGATTATTGAACCCAGTCTAAGTCTTCAAATGGAAAAATCAAAGATTAAAACTCTGTTAAGGAACGAGTGACTTTCAACCTTTCGTATAACGTTTCTTGAGAATAATATAGGAGATGGGTCTAAGTTGTTAAGAATTATAAAACGGGGTAAATGAAGTGATAACAAGAAAGGGAGGTAGAAAAATACGTGTTTATGAAATTATACGCAAAGGATTCCTGAAAGAGAATGTAT
The DNA here is from genome assembly GCA_006410555.1 of Capra ibex. Classification (NCBI taxonomy): domain Eukaryota; kingdom Metazoa; phylum Chordata; class Mammalia; order Artiodactyla; family Bovidae; genus Capra; species Capra ibex. The sequence continues at coordinate 65,543,714 of SJYO01026388.1, read as the reverse complement.
TGGTTTCATGGAGATAGTCTTAGTCCTTTACATGGTAAGTATGTTACAATATAGATTAAGAATGAGAAAACAAGTTTCAAGTGTTGAATAAGTTTATTATACATCGAAAAAAGAGTGGGTCCTATGTTAGGTCCTAGTGAACATATTAACAGTACAAAGAAAGGAAAAGAAATTAGGATTTGTCAAGGAGTTGGAAAGAAAAAGAAAGTACTAGAATTACACAAAACTCAAGGAAAAAAAAAAAAAAAAAAAAAAAAACCGGTGTACACCGAACNAAAGTAAAAAACCGGTGTACACCGAACACCCGAAAATCAAGGAGGAGACGTCCAAGTTAGGACGTGGGAACCGTCACTTTCACGGGTCAGGATTCGTGACCTGGTGGTCCCTTAAGGGTACTGCAATTGCAAAAGTTTTTCATTTCGGTTATTGAAACGTCTTATAAGAGTCAAACCCAAAGAAACTACAAAGGACTATAGTCGAAGTCTAAAGTATAAAAAATAACATTATCGTATCGTCAATACAACACAGAAAGAGTCCCATAGTATAGTCCTTCGTGTATCATAGTAAAACGGAAACAATATTCACTGTAATTAGCACTATTGAAATTATTTTAACATAAAAATCCAATTAAATGATATTTCAATGAAAAAAAAGAGAAACATTAATTATTCATTGAACACCGTTAATGAGAGTTTGACACATAAAAGTACGAACAGTTTGAAAGTAGGGAAGAAAAATTATAAGTAATCCGACTTAGGAGACAGAAAAAACTGTACAGGGATAAAATTATCAAAGCATTAAAGACCATGTTACTTTTCAAGATCTGAATAAAATACCAAAAGGACGGGGTGGAACAAATAAATATGGAGAACGATATTTTAATATATGATACGTAATACACATATGTACAGACATAAATATATTTACTCAAGTCTGAGTAATAGAGGTTAAGATTAAGTTATAGGATTACTAGTTTTTTATAAATTTTACATCTTATCCACCCTGGACTATAATTAACTGGAACTACAACCCTTTCTAACTTCCACCCTCCTCTTCCCCTACTGTCTACTCCACCAACCTACCGTAGTGGCTGAGATACCCGTATTCAAACTCATTCGAGGCCCTCAACCACTACCTGTCCCTTCGGACCACACGACGTCAGGTACCTTAATATTTCTCAACCTGTGCTGACTCGTTGACTTGACTTGACTTGACTTGACTATAATTAATTTATATTCGCCTTCCCTCTCCTCCTTAAGTTCCACTTATATGTAACATTTACGATCGTACCATGAGGGTTGACGTGTCACATTTTACAAAATACATGGTTGTAAAAAACAACACACACGGTTTGGTCGATTACTTCGGATTCTAACGAAATGAAAAAATTCGTCGACATCGTGTCACAAGGACGTATAACTAGAACATCAGTTTATTTTGCACTCCAGAAAAACAATTGACAACACTTCGTTCTAGACTATGGCAAAAAGAATATTCGAATAAAAAAACTTTGACACAACTTACAAACGGACACTTTAAAATAGACTAGTAGTCTATTTAAAGTAAACTGGTGGTAAGGAAGGGAAATTTGGGGAAATTGGGGTCGCATCCATTATATAATTAACAGGATGTTTAATAGACAATATGTTTACAAAAATTTTTACAAAAGATATACGAAACCAACTAGAGATGTCTGTTTCGTCTACCAACGTCGTACGACAACCACCACTCCCACTATTTGGACTTTAAGATTGTCCTTTACCCCAGTAAAGAACGGTATCATAAAATACAATACTTTATTTATTCTCAGTCCATTAGTTCACGAGTTTTTCGTCCCCCGGTTCTATATTCTTTATACTGAGTTCCAAATGTTTTTCTGTTCCTTTAGAGAGACTACCAAAAGCGTATCTGACTTTTCCTAATAATTAGACAGGTAGGGTAAGAACCGGAAGAAAAGGAGAGTGACATTTGTAAGAAGGATCCAGTAGATTGAGTGAAGGTACCACGATTTGAGAGGTTGATGAAGATATCGACAAGAAAGAAGGTGTTAACATCTTGCAATTGGCGAAACACAGGTGATGATTCCTACCGTAAAGGATCGGGATAACGTCATCCATACCCGTACAACACCAAGATCGTAACCCCTTCTACTAATTTTCAATGTATAAGTTGAAGGAAGAACGAATTCTCCTTTATAGACCGGAGTTTGAAGGTGATAAAAGAGATTCGTCTCTCTGATCCCTTTGGTGTTCAACTCGTATCTTGTCGATGGTAGTCGGTCCCGGGGACTTATTAACGTACTCCTTCTCGGTAGGTGGTCGGACTTTATGAACAGTCCGACATCTTAAGTACACTCACTCTTTATAAAAGGTTAACGAACTCGTTAATGGAAAAAAACCACGGAGAGGACTCATAGGAAGAACACATAAGTTCACGAGTGATCTATAAAGATGGAATCACAGAGTGTCTATAGAGTTCAGACTACATAAAGAGAAGTTTAAATGAAGAAAGACCACAGTAACGGTAGGGTCCACTAAATAGGTAACGTGTACCTCAAGAATGGACTATGAAGGAAAAGAAAAACACGTGTATCTTAGACTTGCTGAAGAACCAAGACTGAGGGAATAGTGAACGGAGAGGTCGGGAAAAAGAGGAATATGAAGAGACAACGAAAATTAATTCAGAGTCAGTAGATTCTAATCCTAAGTACGTCGTTGAGATATGGAAGAAAAAGATAGTGATTAGAACGAGGGGAGTTTAAGTATGATCCGATACTAAAATAACTCGATCATTCATGATAGAGTTGTCAAAGTAGACTTTTCACTTCTATGAGCATCATAGGAATACCTCAAGAATACTATTAATCAACTATACAATGTAGGGTTCGTAAATCGTACCAAGGACTTTATATAGTGATGAGTCTTTTCAATCAGTGACAATTGTAATAATAATCGTAAAGGTATAGTATTGAGAAGAATTTTAAGGAATTTCCTAATACTAAGGAAATTATTAATTAGGACATTAAGGAATTTCCTAAGGAATTTTCTCATAATAACGAAGATCCTATTTTAGTGAGGGGAATTACTCGGACTGATTATAAGAGATTAGACCAGGGATAATTTGGGAGGTCTAAATAAAGTACAATAAGAGGGGAAGATTGGGAGACGAAATAAGTAACGTCATGGATGTCAAGAAATTCTACAGTTTCAGATGCTATGTAGAATAAAAACGTGTACACCTAAGGTAACGAAATTCGTGTGTTGAAAGAATAGAAATGACTTGAGAATAACTGGTAAGTAGGAAGTTTAGAGTCGAGTATACAATGGGGAGATCCTTGAAAGATAATACGAAAGACCAGATCCAATTCACAACAAGGTACATGTAGGTATTATGACATACAAAAGGAAATAACATCGTTGATTCTATTACAAGATATTTGTAAATAATTGTATATCATCTATACAAAACGCACAAACGGACCGGGTAGGAGATAAGACTGAACCACCCGAAGTCACCATAATGTATATATATAAATATAAAAAAATAAATATATAATTGGGATAAATAGTAATAGACTAACTTTGTACGGGTTTCTGTCCTGACTCATGTAAACAATATAGATTACTTTTAAACCTAATTCTCTGTTTTGATACTCACCAATTATAACCACGATCTTAACATTTTATACTTTTAAATCCTGGAATCTTCCCTTTTTTTCTTTATCTATGTTTTGGTGTCTGTCTTGTGTCTTTTTGTTCCTAAAATTATTCGGTTTTTTTCCGTAGAAGTCTTTCCTCTTATTTAAAAAACTGTCGAGTTTAGGTTATAAGGTTTTTATAAAAGTGTTGACAAATACTATCCAAACCTTAAATAATGTCGAAACGAAACATAACGGTACGGAAAAAACAACAACAACAAGTCAAATTAAAACATAAGATATATTTCAACAAATAAAGACCTTTTTAATAGTTTAGGGATTTTCGACAATCGATATTTCCGACTTATCAGTCTTTCAATTTACAATAAACTCCCTGTAAGATGACCTTTATGTAACTTACTCAGTAACCTTCCGGTTCCAAGACCTGTTTTGAGACGGTAATAAATTGATATATTAGAACTCATTTAGTCAACTGATCTCTCGGGGAGGAAAGTCAATAGAGTAGAGATTTCATTTCTAGTATTAGAGAAACGACGAATGGAATCTCAACCTTAGTCGTTTACAGGTGAACCTTTTACAATTCCCAAATATCTGTTGTTCGGGAATGATTACAAGACGTCATCTTCTTATGACCGATCCTGACTGACCTTACGAAAGAGTCAGGTTTCTATAATGTGAGGATCAGTGATCACAACAAATGTATTCTTTCCTACGACCCTTTCTAACTCCCGTCCTCCTCTTCTCTCACCGTCTCCTACTCAACCATCCTACCGTAGTGACTGAGTCACCTGTACTCAGACTGGTTTGAGGCCCTCTATCACTTCCTGTCCCTTCTGACCGCACGACGTCAGGTACTGTAACGTTTCTCAGTCTGGGTTAAATCACTGACTTGTTGTTGTTGTTCTTTCGCATGAAAGGTAAGGGTCTCTCTATGTTTCCAAATGTAAACCTTGGATTCTCTCTATATAATGTAATAAATAGACGTTATACCATCGTATATAAATACAGATAAGTGGATCCATTATAAAAATCGTTTTCTCTTTATTAACGTTGGTTTGTAATTGCCTATTTTTTATTTTGTAAATGTTTTTTGCTACGAAGGTTAATACACCATGTCAATGATTCCCGTGTCTGAGAATCAAAAGAGTTGACATTTTACCCTAAATCTTAATATGTTCGATTATCCTAACATTTCTTAAATTATGTTGAGGACCTTGTTTTATTCCCGGGTGTCTTACCATACACATCTTCATTTACAATCGAAACTAGAGATTAGACCTTACTTGAAACCTCTCTAACGACTAATCTTCACACTCCGACTGGTCCACGTCTTTACACCAGGGTCCACATCTTAAAGTGTCGTTCAGTAGGTAGAGAAACGTAATTACATTGTTAAGTCTATACCTTCCTAAACCTAGGAACGTAAAACCAAATAATAACCAGAATTAAGAAGATTTACAGTCAGTTAGTCTACCTTAAGGAGACGGGGAGTAAAGGGTCATGTTAAAATCTATACGTACACACACGTGAGTCAGTACAGACTCAGAAACGTTGGAGCACCTGATGTCGAGCGGACCGAAGAGACAGGAAGTGATAGAGGACCTCAAACAAGTTTAAGTACGGGTAACTTAACCACTACGGTAGGTTGGTAGAGTAGGAACAGCGAGGGAAGAGTAAAACGGGAGTCAGGAAGGGTCATATAGTCTCAGAAAAGGTTACTCAATCGAGAAGTATAGTCCATCGGTTTCATAACCTCGAAGTCGAAGTCGTAGTCAGAAAGGTTACTTATAAGTTCCAACTAAAGGAAATCCCAACTGACCAAACTAGAGGAACAACAGGTTCCCTGAAAGTTCTCAGAAGAGGTCGTGGTGTTAACCTTTCGTAATTAAGAAACCACGGGTCGGAACAAATACCAGGTTTAGAGTGTAGACATGTACTGATGATCTTTTAGGTATTGGAACTGATCTTTCGGAAAACAACCGTTTTACTACAGAGACGAAAAATTATGTGGTAGATCCAAGCGGTATCGTAAGGAAGGTTCCTCGTTCGTAGAAAATTAAACACCGACGTCAGTGGTAGACGTCACTAAAACCTCGGGTTCTTTTATTTGACAGTGACAAAGGTGTAGATCGGACTGTAAAACATACTACATGAGACGTATCTTCAATTTATTTGTTCCACTTTTATATGTCGGAACTGTATGAGGAAAGGGTGAAACCTTGGTCAGACAACAAGGTACAGGCCAATATTAACAGTGTCATAATGTTTACCGATATCGAAATATACTGTTGTATTTTCGTTACATACCTTTTTTACTACTTTTAATACGTGTTACTTGGGATGAAATATCTATAAGTAGTATAAGTTACCTGACCATTGTCATCAAGTCTTTCTATTAAAAGTCAAAGAAGTAGAAAAATCTACCAACAATTTAATCAAAACTGATAACAAGATTTATAGAAACAAAAAATTTTCTATATTTATAGTCCCCATATTCTCACGGCTCATAGATCAACAGATTGACCTTATCGACAGTAGTTCTTTTGTCGAGGTCAAATTACACCTTTATTATTTTTACTTGATACGTAGGACCTTTACATTATTTGTCTCTCTAAAATGGTATTATTCTTATGACTTTGTTACATTATAATATAAACAAAAGTCTTTTGTTCCTTTTTATAGAGGAAATATTACTTTGTGACTCGTATGCAAGAACCCTAAATGGTCAGTCATAACAAAATTTAATTTTGTTTTAAATAAATAAAAACAGAATCTTACATTTTTTTTTTGGGATTGTGGGATTAAGTGGGTATCTCACGGTTCAGACAAGACTTACTATGACTACCTTTATCACCGATTCCCTGTTTCTTCTCTCGGTTTAAATTCAAGTTTAAGATTTTCAACCAGACACCTAGAAGACTTAAACTTTACGGTGAACGACTAAATTACACAAAATTTTCAACAGTATAAAGACTTAAACTACATGTTGAATTTGAGATTGGACACAATTACAAATTAAAATTAATGCCATAAAGAAAAATGTAATTCCTGACTTAATTTTTGTTTTCACCCGAAAGGACCACCGAGTAAGTCATTTCTTAGACTGACGTTACGTCCTCTGGGTCTAAGTCAGGGACCCAGTCCTTCTAGGGGACCTCTTCCCTTACCGTTGGGTGAGGTCATAAGAGTGGACCTCTTAAGGTGCCTGTCTCCTCGGACCGCCCGATGTCAGGTATCTCTACGTTTCGGTACCTGTACTGACTCGTCGATTGTGAAAGTGAATTTTTCTTTTCGTCACACAATGTTTTCGTAATAGAAACCTACTATCAAGGACACGGTAAGAAACTCAAACTTTACGAGACCGGACATGCATGTGAGATGAAAGTCTTTGTCATAATTTAAGCTCGACATTCAGACAATTGCACGTCCTTTTACGTTGAGGAATTGGATTGTATCCCGAAGGGTCTACCACGCCATCATTTCTGGACGGCGTCCTCAAACTAGGGACTCAGTCCTTCTAAAGGGACCTCCTTCTTTACCGTTGGGTGAGGTCATAAGAACGGACCTTTTAGCATACCTGTCTCCTCGGACCGACCGATGTCAGGTACCCCAGAGTTTCTCGACCTACGTTGACTCGTGGGGTCGTACGTTGGATTATATACGGTTTACAAAAGTAACTGAAAACTCATTCTTCTGAGTAAAACCCCAGGGAGGGGTCTTAAGTTTCGGTCCACTCGTTCACTGTAAATCTTAAATATTTCGTCTGAGTTCAAACTCTAAAATTTCATATAATTAAAAAACTTATTTAATTCATCCTTACAAAAAGGAATAAGACTGTTAGGGTGGACCTAATACATGTAGTGTCTAGTGTGTTTAGTCGTTAAGAGTTTGAAATAAAAAATATTGTCAGGGGACTCTACACATGACTTTCACGTGCCTCAGTTAGAGGAGGGGTGGATCATCCAGACCTCACTTGACCCCTTAGATCTCAAAGATATCTGTAGTCCACTAAACGTATGTTCACTAGGTCGGTAGTATAAACTCTTTTTGACTCTTAAAAGTTTATCAAAACTCTCCTTTTGGTCAATTACAACATGCAATACGTAGAGATTAAAATTGTGTGAAGATCTTTGTACATCTGTGTTATATCCTATCTTTTTTATAAAACTAGTTAACCGTTACAATCCAAACAGACGGTCGGGGGTCTACAGATCGACGTGCAAACATTTAACGTAGAGAGAAACACGTAACCATGAAGTAACAATTTACGTCCCACTCCACTACACGTCTCGGACAACTAAGATTACACGGAAGGGTAGAATATTACACTGAGACACGAAACCGTGTAGACGAAAAGAACCGAGGACCCAACCCAAAGTGCACTCGTAGTCCGGTGACGGATCGTCGTGAACTGTTCTAGTCTCACCTTTATCTACAAGAGTCAGAACTATTTAAACCGGTCGTAGAAAAAACTCTCAAGTGTGAACAGGGAGGACGGTAACCTTCTTTCTTAAACCATCGTACTTTTTGTACCACCCGGACCGTTAAAATTAAAGAAACGTCCTTATACCCTTTATTCGTTTCAATACCTCAGAAATTTCTCATCACATGGAAGTTAAAGAAACCACTTGTTTACACGAACACGGTGTCTTTTACTCAAAACACAGTATTAAACGATAAGTTTTTGTATACTAATCCTGAAGGGACCACCAGGTCACCGACTCTGAGGTACGAGGGTTACGTCTCCGAACCCTAAGTAAGGGACCAGCCCCTTGACCTAAGGTATACGGTATCGATTCTCGAATGTGTGTGTTGATTTCTAGGTCGTATGACGTCGATTCTGGACCACGTCGGTTTATTTAATTTCTTTATAAAAATTTTTATATACTAACTAAGTCATTGTACCTATACTACAGTACACTGGAAGACAAAAGAGATAAAGATCTGTAAGGTTTTTTAACCCTCCCATGGGAAATTTTTCTGTTTTGGGAGGTCTTACACTTTTAGCAAAACTTACTTAATCGTACTATTGAAGATAGGTTGAGTTCGTAGACAGTATTCAAAGTACGAAGTTAGTGGACTTTCTCCTTTTATTTCAGGAAACTAAAAAGACGGAAAGTTGAGACCTTGACTTATCTTACAGAAACTGAAATTTTACCCACTAGAGGTTTTCTCCCTTTTCACTTTTCTATTGAATTGTATAATAATTGACGATCATAAAAACCACAAAGTTTTCAAAAGAAGGAGAGTAACTTTATACGTCAATACTGTAAAGGTTTCTCACCACCGTAGACCACAATTCCTGTTTTATCACCCTTAAATGGTGTTCGTCGGACTAAGAGTGTGGACAAGACAGACTCCTTCTTTCAAAGGACTCCGGTGAACACCTCAGTCGTCAACAGATTACGCTGTATCTAGACATTTATAAACAATGAAAAGTTGTCACGATACTAAACACTAAGTATTCATTATCGTTTATTCATCTGTCGTGATTGAATCTAAAACCCGAAGGGTCCACCGCGACCACCATTTCTTGGGTGGAGAGTTACGTCCTCTAGGGACCCATCCTTCCAGGGGTGAGGTCACCCCTGGGTGAGGTCATAAGAACGGACCTCTTAGGGTACCTGTCTCCTCGGACCGCCCGATGTCAAGTAGCCCAGTGTTTCTTAACCTGTGTTGACTTCGCTGACTACTTCTTCCGTTACCGTGGGGTGAGGTCATGAGAACGGACCTTTTAGGGTACCTGCCTCCTCGGACCATCCGACGTCAGGTACCCCGGCGTTTCTCAACCTGTGCTGACTCGCTGAAGTGAAAGTGAAAAGTGAAAGTACGCTACTTCTTCCTTTACCGTAGGATAAGGTCACAAGAACGGACCTCTTAGGGTCCCTACCGTCTCGGGTCACCCGACGGCAGATACCCCAGCGTGTCTTCACTGAATCGTCGTCGTCGTCTTTGCTGACCCGTACATGAGAGCGTTGAATCTAAAATTCATGAGACACACACACACACACACACACACACACACACATAAGTACATTGACAGTACTATTGACAGTAATAGAGGTAGAATCTCTACTCTTTGACTCGGTACCTCTTTGACGTAGAGAACGGGTTCCAAAGTACCGACCATTCAGTTTCTAGGGTCTGTCGACCTAGGTCTCAAATACATAAATTAATCGTGTGTTGTGATGGAGAGTTGAAGTTTACACAAAAGGACGACACATAAGTAGGACCCTCCGACACGTTCAGGTAGATACAACCGTAATGACTTTTTTAAGGACACGAAAGAAATTAAATTAAATAACGGTTATTTAATCTTCGGTTAGATTTGGCTTTCTTTTTATGGGGGTCGTCGAGTTAGACCGTTATATTTTTCCTTCGCTCGACAGGGAGATCGATCTACGTCGGGTGTCTGTACGAATCAAACCAGACGCCAAAACCGGACCTGTCACAAAATGTAAAATTAATCAAGGGTTTTATTTGTGTTACTTTAACTTTTCGGAACATGTGTTTAGACTTAAAGACGGGAGAGAATCTTTTAACCTAGGAGTTGTAACCCAAACTTAGAGATCGAAGAGTCTCAAGAGTAGTAGAAGTAGAGGATCTTTAGTCCCGAATCCCAACGAATGGTGACCAGTGTAGTGAAGTAAATACACAAAATGGACGGACCCGGGACATTTATAAACTAAAATAGGACGAACTTTGTTGTAACAAAAGGTCCTCGTCTTTATTTCATTAATTACTGTAAATATTTTCCCTTAAAGTCTTTCCACCGAAAATCTAATCTACCCTTAAATAAGGAGTCTTAATTTCCTAATCACGACTCGAAATAAGACTCGTTTTCTTAAATCCCAGTCTAATTTTAGAACCCTGTGTATTAAAACAGGACAGAGATGAGAAGATACATGGAAGTTCGTTCAAGTAGTTGAAAGTGTATCTTATCGTACAAAAGGTTTAAGATCCATGGTAAGTGTGGTATTTTACTACTTTTTATAAAAGTACGAGACAAACCTCAACCACTACCTGTCCCTTCGGACCACACGATGTCAGGTACCAAAGAGTCTCAGTCTGTACTGACTTGATGACTTGACTTGACTACGAACTACATATAATAAGGTTTCTTCTAGTTTTAAAATGGGTTTACTTCTCTTCTTTCTAAGGTATCGTTATAGTGTTTAGGCAAAGAAAGGTTCCTCTTTAGTAATTAAAAAATTTTTATGTGTCCTAGATAGTTTGTCATTACTATTCTTGTCTGTGATCAAACCATTTCAGACGACCTACTCTTTATTTACTTAGAAAAAGAGATTACACGACGACTATAAAAATAGTACTAATCTTTACACAAGTGGTTCTTGGGAGGGTATATCTTGAGATGTTCGTTTAAACGAACCTGGAGTAGAAATTTTATAAATGTAAATAGACACTATGTATGTTTGAGAAAATCCGAAACAAAATAGACGTGACCGTCCTAAACATGTCGGTATGTAGTCCTGGAGGTCAATAAATCGATCATCAAGTAGGTATGTAAACAAGCTTTCTATAAATGGTCCACGGATCATGTACGGTACAAGAGTCGAAGGAATAACATTAAATGTCGGATCTGTACTAAGTTTGTTACTCCCTATAAGTCAACAATACTTCCACCTCCTACGAGTTACATAGGCAACAATATTAAACACAAAACTCACCCTAAAGACTCTACTGACTTGTTCATAAAGGAATGTAGACTCAAGGTTTTAATCATCGTTTCATGGTTTGTAGAACCTAGATACAGTAGGAGACAAACACTCAGTTCGATCCTCTTGACAGAGGTTTCGTCAAACCGTAGAGATGTAACGGTGAACCGACCGTAAAATCCCCTTCTCTACAACTTTCAAATTAGAAATAATATTAAAGACTTTTTAACGGTCAAACAAAAAGACCGGATAGCGAGGAATTTCAGACAGAGTCTCGGAATCCGTAAGACAACGCAAGGTGAACAGTTTAGGAAGTCGGGTACATCGTATGAAATAAAGGTAAAAAAGGTTAAAACGAGAAGGAACCAGTGTAATCTCTTTATATAATCACAGTTTATATGGTTCGGAAGGATATATGTCATATATCGACTACAGTAACTCCTTTCAAGCTCTTCCAGAAGTCTCTAAAACAGAATCTGATTTTTACACACATTAGATACTAAGATAAAGCTAGGGAATTCCAAGGTCTTAAAGGTAAGTCGGTCTGTGAAAGTCGTTAGTAAATATTCGGACGTAGAGAAGGAAGGGTTACAATTTGGCGTCAATTGTCGTAGGACTGGTGAATACATGACTTGGGGATGTTGTCCAAGGTAAACTCTGATGTCGGTCTTCGGGCAATTACGGGATTACTTTCGTTAAACATAGTTGATTCAGTGTTACTTCTGTGTTTTCCCTTTTCCAATTGGGACGGTTTACCCACAGAATAACTTAATTTACTTTTGACGTCGAGTGAGAAAGGAGTCTTAGGACCCACTTTAAGTCTCTGTGTTCGATGTCGCCGGACTCCATAAAAACCTAAAACAAAAGAAAAGTGAGATGTAGAATCACGTACGAGTAAACTTTCGAGGAGATGAAAGTAAAGTGACAGTTCTTCAAAAGAGAGACTAAAACTTATGTCATCCTATCTTACTAACTTCTCACACACACACACAATCTCCCACCGACCTCAGGGTTTCTTTCCTTTAGTTCTGTCTCGAATTTCCAGACAAAGGTAGTTGAGAAGTCGGCATCTTGTGTACAAGATAACCCATGAAAGGTTTAAGGGTCTGACACGATAAGTAGACTTTCAAAGTCAAGGTAGTTTCAGATAGAACAACCTTAAGAATATTAAACTTTATACATAAAAAACATCCTAAATAAAAGAAAGGATACTCTTTTTTCATGTTCACTACAGGTCCTCTAGTAATAGTGAAAGTTGTAAGTACTCGTACCACCCATTCTTGGAGTAAGGTCCAGAATCTTTATGTTCCTTTACTTTCTCCCATCTCGTCAAAGGGAATTTTTTTCTTTTTGTGATTCTCGAAATGTCAATTAAACTTTTTAACCAGAAAACGTACATTTATACGTTGTCAATCTTGACTTGGACCTTGTTGTCTGACCAAGGTTTATCCTTTTCCTCATGTAGTTCCGACAAATAACACTAAGACGAATAAATTGAATATACGTCTCATGTAGTACTCTTTACGACCCGACCTACTTCATGTTCGACCTTAGTCCTAACGGCCCTCTTTATAGTCATTGAAGTCTATACGTCTACTGTGGTGGGAATATCGTCTTTCACTTCTTCTCGATTTCTTGAAGAACTACTCTCACTTTCTCTTCTCACTTTTTCACCGTATTTTGAGTCGTAAGTCTTTTGATTCTAGTACCGTAGACCAGGGTAATGAAGTACCGTTTATCTACCCCTTTGTCATCTTTGTCACAGTCTGAAATAGAAAAACCCGAGGTTTTAGTGACGTCTACCACTGACGTCGGTACTTTAATTTTCTGTGAATGAGGAATATTCTTTTAAATATTGGATCTGTCGTATAATTTTTTGTCTCTATAATGAAAAGGTTGTTTCGGGTAGATCAGTTTCGATACCAAAAAGGTCATCAGTACACACCTACACTCAACCTGATATTTCTTCTGGCTCGCGACTTTTAACGAAAACTTGACACCACAACCTTTTCTGAGAACTCTCAGGGAACTTGACGTTCCTCTAGATTGGTCAGATAGGATTTCCTTTAGTCAGGACTTATAAGTGAACTTCCTGACTACGACTTCGACTTTGAGGTTAGGAAACCGGTGGACTACGTTTCTTGACTGAGTTAACTTTTCTGGGACTACGACCCTTTCTATCTTCCGTCCTCCTCTTCCCCTGCTATCTCCTACTCTACCAACCTACCGTAGTGACTGAACTACGGGAACCTGTACTTAAACTCGTTCACGACCCTCAACCACTCCCTGTCCCTTCCGACCACACGACATCAGGTACCACTACGTCTATTAAATTCTATATAACCATTCACCATATCTGTCATTACTATACCTCTCTCACTTTGCCCCTCGAGTTTACCTCTCAAGGTACCTCTTTATAATTACTAAATTTAAACGAGTCCCAATTACGACATACCTCTCTTCCGTTACCGTTGGGTGAGGGCATGAGAACGGACCTTTTAGAGTACCTGTCTCCTGGGACCATCCGACGTCAGGTACCCCAGTGCTTCTCAGCCTGTGCTGACTCGGTGAAGTGAAAGTGAAAAGTGAAAGTACGTAACTTCTTCCTTTACCGTTGGGTGAGGTCACAAGAACGGACCTCTTAGAGTCCCTGCAACCTCGGACCACCCGACGGCAGACACCCCAGCACGTCTTAGACTATGCTGACTTCTCTGAATCGTCGTCGTCGTCGTCGACGTCCTCGTCGTTACGACACACCACGACCTTTTCTGAGGGCTCTCAAGGAACCTATCAATTCCTCTAGTTTGGTCAGTTAGAATTCCCTTTAGTTAGGACTTATGAGTAACCTTCCTGACTACGACTTCGACTTCGAGGTCATAAAACCAAAAGACTACACTTGTCGACTGAACGACCTTTTGAGGGACTACGACCCTTTCTAACTCCCGCCTTCCTCTTTTCCCGTAGTCTCCTACTATACTGACCTACCGTAGTGACTACGTTACCTATATTTGAACCCGTTTGAAGTCCTCTACCACTCCCCGTCCCTCCGGACCGTACGACGTCAGATACCACAGTGTTTCCCGACCTGTACTGACCCGTTGACTTGTTGTTGTTACGAGACACTGAATTATAATTGGTCTTCTTACTACTGACGATCTTTAGTGACTTCTTTTTAGGACTCGGTTTTTTACTAAAATTAAATAAAGAAGGTTTAAAGAGACGACGACGACGACGATTCAGCGAAGTCAACACAGGTTGAGACACGCTGGGGTATCCGCCGTCGGGTGGTCCTAGGGGACAGGGACCCTAAGAGGTCCGTTCTTGTGACCTCACCCAACGGTAAAGGAAGAGGTCATGTACTTTCACTTTTCACTTTCCCTTCAGCGAGTCAACACAGATTGGGACACGCTGGGGTACCTGACAAAAGAAATAGGTCTAATGAACCCGAATTAGGAGTATGGACTCCGAGAAATGTAACGGGGTTGATTAATAAGATCCTTTTCCCAGTCATTTACAAAAAAAGACATTTCTCTCAGTCTATCATGTATCGACTCCGAAACATTCAGTACGTCAAAAACAGTGTTGATGAGTCAATGTGTCAACATTGTATTGTCCTCGGTGTCTATTATCCATTTTTAACTTGTAACATTATAAAACTATTTTGAAATGTTTGTTATTTTAATACGGTTTCTTACGATTACAAGTATATTAAAAAGACGTAGTACTTTATCGTAAGGGACCACGGAGTCTCCCATTATACAGACGGACGTTACACCCTCTGGGCCCAAACTGGGGACCCACCCCTTCTAGAGGACCTCTTCCCTTACCGTTGGGTGATGTCATAAGAACGGACCTCTTAGGGTACCTGTCTCCTCGGACCATCCGATGTTAGGTACCCCAACGTTTCTCAGCCTGTGCTGACTCGCTGAAGTGAAAAAAGAAAAAAAGAAACTTAAAAAAACTTGTTGAATGTTTTATATTTGGCAAGAATCGCACACTGGACATCTTTTCACTCACGACTTCGTTTAAACCGGATACCTGGAATCTAATGACTGTAGACGTAATCTTCTGAAGTCGTAAAGGGTTAGACGTGAGAGTGGTGTCGAGATAAAAGGAGTAGACAGAGTATCTTTGATCCATGTCAGCGATATATGTTAAATCATTGAATATTAGAAGTTTCATATTTCGATTTTGATTACATTATTGAATAAACTATCGTTTATTAACTGTATTGAAATCTAATTTCCTTCAGAAGATCAGTACAATTTGTAGTCTTTGACGTCATACATTTTGTATTCTACTTACTCAGTCTCAGGCACATTGATTATCAGTTCGGACCAAGGGGAAGGAGGGAACCCGTCCGCTGGTCTTTTTAGAGAGGAACGTCTTCTCTACTCGACTTTTTTTTCTGAGTAGTGTCTATAAACAATAAAGTGTCACTTTAAAGAAGTTACGAGGTAGAAGAAAACTTTATACCAACGTTTATGATCCTCATGGTTGAAATTTATTCTTTCCATCCTGGTACCCCTACCTCTCCCTGACTTATCTCTCGTATGACTAAAATAAAATTCGGAACACTATTATATACTAAAAATTTGAGGATGTATATATAAAAAGCATTTATATTATTCAATTAATGTTTCTTTTACCTCGGTAGACCACTGCAAGTTACGGATATCTTGTTTAGGTTGGACAACCCGTACAGTTTATTCTACGATATTGAATTCGTATCGAGTGGAAATACCGATATGGTGTTAGTGAGGGATCGTACATGATCTTTTTTCTTGATAAGACATGTTTGATGAAAATGTAGTGACACAAGAACGAGGACAAAAAGAGAGAACTTACCCGAAAAGAGTGAGAGACGGATGAATAGAAAGTATTTTATTTACAAAGGGGGAAAAATCTGGAAAGTGTCTGGGGCATTCCTAGTAAAACTGTACAAATGTGGTATCGTGCATCGTATCCCTCGAAGGGTCCACCACGATCATCATTTCTTGGGTAGACGGTTCCGTCCTCTGTATTCTCTACGTCCAAGCTAGGGACCCAGTCCTTCAAGGGGACCTCCCGTGTCGTTGGGTAAGGTCATAAGAACGGATCTCTTAGGGCACCTGTCTCCTCGGACCACCCGATGTCAGGTATCCCAGTGTTTCTCAGTCTGTGCTGACTTGGTTGAATCGTGTGTGTGTGTGTGAATCGTGTCTCTTAATAAATAAACAACCTAAGAGTACGATCAAGTACCTCTTCCGTTACCGTGGGGTAAGGTCATGAGAACGTACCTTTTAGGGTACCTACCTCCTCGGACCACCCGACGTCAGGTACCCCAGAGACTCCCAACCTGTGTTGAATCGTCATCGTCGTCGTCGTCGTACGATCAAGTTGACATTCGTATAGTTCCGTTCCTAGTCAAAAAAAAACAAAACAAAACAAAACAAAATCAACGATTCAGTACGGGTCGAGACACGTCAACACAACTGACATCGGGTGGTCAAAGGAGACAGGCACCTTAAAGGATCCGTTCTTATAATCTCACCCAACGGTAAAGGAAGAGTTCCTAGCCCACACTAGGAAATACAGTGGTGAAGGATCGCATATCGTCCACGAGTCCATTATCATTCACTGAATTTCTATTTTAGACCGATATCTCTACAAATCACTTTCTTCTTCTATGTACTAACCACTTTTTAAACTAAATATCACACTCCTGTTTCCGGTTTCTACTAAAAAAAAATTTATCAAAAACCCGGTATGACTTACTGTACACCTTAGAGTCAAGGAGTTGGTCCTTAACTTGAGTACGGGGAACCTAACCTGCATGTCTTAGAATTAGTGACCTGACAGTCCCTACAGGATTCCACTGAGAATAAAAATTCATAAATTTATCAACCATTGATCCTCTGACTATTTTTCTTCGGCTCCTCTAAGAAAACACCGTTTATACTGTTTAAACCAAAATAAAAAGAACTCGACTTTATAAAGAATAGTCTTCAATCTCTTTGTTTAACTTAAATTTTTTTGCTCAGATTCCAATTATATATATATGTACAATACATATTATATATATAATAGAATTATATGTATATAATACAACAGTAATAGTATAATCTGGTAGACACTTAGGTTCTCTAAACTACTCCAAAGACTCCATCTATAACGAAATTTGTCATTGGGGATGAGGTCTACACGTCACCCTATTGGACCACTTTCACTTTCAGCGAGTCAGTACAGGCTGAGAAACAGTGGGACACCTGATATGTCAGACACCTTAAGAGGTCCGTTCTTATGACCTCACCCATCGGAATAGGGAAGAGGTCCCCTAGAAGGGTTACGTGGACCTCTCGACCACTTTTACGTGTAAGAAGACGGGGATGAGGGACTCTGAGACTAAGCCAGCCCGACCCAACCTCGGGTCCTTAGAAATAAAACTGTTCGTGGAAGACTACCAAGACTACCTTTTAGAGTGTAGGAGTGGAACTCTTTAATGACTTATGACCCTCTTCCTTCTCCAGCTTCTTTAATGAAACCCTCACAAAACCCTCTGACCTCTTTCTACACATGAGTCACTTCCCCTCTCCTTATCTACCGACGTTAAACCTTTACGAAATGATGATAGACGTCTTTTGTCTTTTTCACCTTAATCTCAAATGGTCAATGAAACAGACAGTAGTTTTACTGATGAAGACTAAATACCAGACTTAAAATTTTATCGAAGTACAGTGTCTGGAGTATTTGTCGAATGATATTCCTGACTCTTCTGTAGACCCTTGAGTACAATTAAAAGTTGGACACTACTCAATCTTAAGATGACGACATTTATAGTGTGACAAAAGAAGGTGAAGGGTTTACGAAAACGTTATTGTTTTAGTTAATATATAAGTCTAAATTACAGGAAAAAATTTCGTTTAATACATTTTTCAGAAATATCTATATTCGTAACAAAAAGTGATATACTATGTAGAAAACCACTACTGAGTAGGAATACACGTCTTGAGTTTCTTAGACAGTAAGTGACCTATTTAATGACAATTCTTCAAACGAAAATAACGATTGAGACCTTTACTTATTTTGGAACACTTATAAAAGGAATTCGACAGATTTAAGGTAAAAATGATCTCGGTGTCAATCGAGACATTTCCTTTGTTTAGGTTGACTTTAAAATTACCATTGTATACTTTATTAATAATAATTTAAGAAATGAATTAAGTCATTTAATTTTTATTTATTTATAATTGGTTGTACACAATCTCAATTTAAACGTTTGACGAAGTAATGTTATTTATTATAATTCGTACTTTCGATAGTAACAGACGATACATACCTCTATTTCTGATTGGTTTACTCTTGTTCGTTTCTAATAAATAAGACTCGAACAATATTGTTTCCTCGACCGATGGTTATGAACACAGACCGTCTCTGAGTTTCTGTTCGTCTCCTCTGTCTTTCTAAATATGACTTATTTTCCCTTCTGAAGTTCACATGAGACTACCTTCTGACACCCATGTCCTTTCGACATCTACCCAATTCTTCTGACCCTTTAGGATACACTAACTAACACGACACGAATCAACGAGTCAGTACAAGCTGTGAAACGTTGGGGTACCTGACATATCGGGTGGTCCGAGGAGACAGGTACCCCTAAGAGGTCCGTTCTTATGATCTACCTTAACGGTAAGGGAGGAGATCTCCTAGAAGGGTTGGGTCCCTAGCTTGGGTCCAGAGGGTGTAACGTCCGTCTAAGAAATGGTAGACTCAGTGGTCACTCCGGGTTCTTATGCTCTCACCCATCGGATAGGGAAGAGGTCCCTTTGAACGACTTCGTCCTTAGGTTGACCCAAGGGGACGTGACGTCCACCTAAGAAATGGGAGACTCGACGAACCCTTCGGGTACACTAACAAATCCCGACGGACAAACGAAAGAGATCAACCGGGATTCAACCTTTGGTCCTTTTGTCCTTTGACAGTCAATACTTAGTTCAAGAACGGTAAACCCCGACAAAATCTCTAACAAAAAACTGGGGGACCCAGTCAACTAACGACCAAGGATGTTCAGACTGAAGGGACCTCTTCACTTACGATGGGTGAGGTCATAAGAATGGACCCTTTAGGGTACCTGACTTCTCAGACCACCTAATGACAGGTACCTTACCGTTTTATCAGTCTGTGCTGAATCGTCGAGTTGTTGTTTATTGTTGTTCGTTCCAACCGAATGTCTATCGTCCGACCGAAAGACCTGACCAATGAGGTCGATTGTCCAACCAAAGGACTCGACCAACGAAGTCTCAAGGTAAATATACCAGACAACATGTAAATTAGACTGTATGTGTTATTATAGACACCAAAAAATCCTGTTTTAGTATCATTTCAACCTATCTAGAGGTTTTAAATAAGATCTCGTTGTTTTGTTAAAGTTCTAACTATTGTACAATAATAAATATAATGTATTTTTCTTTTCTTTATTTTAGGATGCATTGGTTTCGACAACCACGTACGCACGAGTCAGTACAGCCTGAGAAACGTCGGGTACGTACCATCGGACGGTACTTTTAAAGGTCCGTTGTTATCATCTCACCCAACGGTAAAGGATGAGGTCTCCTAGAAGGGCTGGGTCCCCAACTTGGGCACAGAGGACACAGAGGACGTAACCGTCCGTCTAAGAAATGGTGACCATGGTGGACTCTTCGACTTTGTTTTGGTATCTACAAATCATTTGTTACAAATCGTTTATAATCTACACTTCCAAATAGAAGTAGTTTTTAGGAC
The DNA here is from genome assembly GCA_006410555.1 of Capra ibex. Lineage (NCBI taxonomy): Eukaryota > Metazoa > Chordata > Mammalia > Artiodactyla > Bovidae > Capra > Capra ibex. The sequence goes on along the minus strand of SJYO01026388.1, from coordinate 65,523,620 downwards.
CTTACAATATTTTGTAGTCCACTATGTATAGACTTCTCTTAGTGACTCTCTGACTCCTTAAGATGTCAAATAAGGATCTGGGGTCCCTACCACCGGCTCCCTTCTCGACAAACACCTCCACGGGTGTACACACGTTCCTCGTCGGACGCGTACACGAACCCTGGGACTCCACCCTTCTCCTACCCACACCCGGTAAGACGGAACTTGATTCCTAAGATCCCTCCTTAGATTCTTCGACGTTAAGACTTAAAAATAAATATTTAAGATTTGTATAGAAGAACTACAGGTACTTTCATATGACTCTTCTTGTTTTTACAGAAAAAAGAAAAATTACATAACACCCAGAAGTTGAAAGATCACTGTAAAGTAAGTTGAGGTATGTAAATTGACTCTTTGACGTTTATGATTCAGCCTTAGTGTCGTTTAACCTTCTCTTAAACTAAATAAGTTGAGAACTCTTATCTCTTCTCGATTAAAGTAAGAATGTCATAAACACCAGTGACCCATATATTAGTCTCCGAGAAGAGACCATATTTCTACGTAGATCTACCTACATCTTAAACATGAATTTCATAGATTATTAGTGAACTTCTTCTGATTTAATACTTTGGACATTCTTACGTAGATAACTACTCAAAAATTTTATTTCATGAACAAAAGTTAGTATATTTTGTTCAACGTTCAACGATTCAACCTTTTCTCGAAAAGGTGAGATGGGGGTTTCTATTTTCTCCACTCAGTGATCAAAGGTGACATAATATGTCAGTAGTGTTTTATCAGTGTTTTTGAGAGTCACAAGTATGTGTTAAGAAAAAATCGATTTAGGACACATGAAGAAGTGAAACCGACTGTGAGGATTAAATGATGATTTTAACTTCGCATTGACAATTCACATACAAAATATGTTTATACGGAACTTTTCATCAGAAGAGATAAAAAGGGAGGTGTCTTTATTTGACTCAGGTAAATCACGTTACTTGTACATGATCACACATTACACTCGGTATATATTAAAAATTTTTAAATTGGTCGGATCAATTCAAAAATTTCCACTTTAATTAAAATTATTACATAAAATGAGTAGGATGACATACGGTCTACAATAGTAAAGTTGTACATTACTTACTTTTTTTCAGTAACTCTATAAAATGTAAGAAAAAAAGACCTCCTTCCTCCTCCTTCAACGTATACCAAGGAAGTTTCGTCATTGTTATAAAAAAGTCTCTATTTTTCATTCGTAATCAATATTAATTTCCGAGTTTCGTTTTTCCTTGACATATTTGAAACCTAAGGATGGTCGTAGAACCCACAGAGGTTTTTTTGTACTTCACGAATTCCTGTCCTTGAAAAGAATAAGTAGAGTAATAGTAATAGTCGTTGAAAAATTTTTCAACCGGGAGTCCATCTTAAGGTAGTAAAGTGAATTGAAGTCTCCTAGTATCGGTTCAGAAGTTTGATTTTGTGAACCAATTTAGAAAGTATTACTTTTAAAAATAACTTTCTTTATGAAATTTTTAATATACGTTGACATAGAGATCAAGTATATATTAAAAATGTTAAAGAAAAAGAGAAAGGGAAAGAAAAATCGATCACATAGTGAATTTAAGACCTTTCCTAACTTAAGGGGTTTCACTTTTTCACAATCCACGACTTAACACAGGTTGAAAAACGTTGCGGTACTTGATACCGAACGGTCCGACAAGACAGGTACCCCAAAAGGTCCACTGTTATGTCCTCACCGATCTGTAAGGGAAGTCCCTTAGAAGCGTTGGGTCCCTAGTTTGGGTCCAGAGGACGTAACATCCGTCTAAGAAATGACAGACTCGGTGGTCCCTTCGGTGTTCCTCTTCAGTTTAGACGTCACAGAGTTCCTTATTTTACCGAATTCAAAGTTCCAGTTTACTTCATACATAATTATAAAGTGTAAATTTCCTTTTGAACTAAAGACATTGAGATTGATTAGTCTATAATGGAATTATATTTTTGTTAAAATGACTCATACTGGGACTCAGTGGAAATTTATACAATGTAAAAAAAGGACTATACCTTTTATAAGAAGAAGTATACTATTTTATAGATGACTTCTGAGATTTCCCCTTTCATTATTAGTGTATGTTAAAGTGACAGGTCTATGAAATGTATAAAATAACATAAAAAGACTTCAAAAAAAAATTCCGATATTTACATACATTGAAAATATATTTAATAACATAGTGTGTATATAGGAATACGGAGTAAATAGTATAGTATTCGTAAAACATAAGTATTTACAATAAACTTTTATTCTAGAATAACTGACGTACTCTAGAGATTCTTCAATAAACGTTCTTTCACTTTTATACTATAAGTGTAAAATTAAATTTATCTTCTTTTGTAACTGTTAATAACCATCTTTCAGTCAGAGGTGTTGAGAGGGGAGTAAGAGATATATAGGTCTCCGAATTCATAACGACCACGCCTCCAAAGTCTTCGTAACGATTCTAGTTTGTCCTTCTGTCCTTTTATCTCAAACACAAATTCAGGACTTTTCTTTCTCTTCTATTCTACCTTACTCCGGTCATTTTACGTCTTTATTACACTTCACCTAAAGATAGAGAAGTAAGTAAGAGGACAGTCAGTAGGGACTACCAAATCTAGTAGTCATCTAAAGATAAGTTGAGTCTTTACAAGTTCCACTCACAGTAAAAAATACTTTTAACTACTATTAAGAACTATGACTCCCGAGGTCTAATTCAACTGTACTCCATTTTATTTATCAAACTCATCTACGTCCCTGACCCCTGTTTCTTAGTACTCTTCCATTTGAGGACCCTTAAACTTCTATACGATTCTTCCTAAACCGGTACATCATCCACCCTAGTAACAGAAACCAGGGTCCTTAAATAGAAACCTTACCTATATAAATAGAGATAAAAATGGTAAATTTTTATAAATGAAGTTTGAAATAAAGAAAAAATAAAAATTCTTTTTATTTTATAAAATTATAGTTTCAACTATAATATGAGATAAATATTCAAATAAGAAAGAAAAATTACAATATGGTGTCATTAAGGATTCCAGTAACTTTATGAGATACGTCTGTAATTTGTAGAATTCATAAGGTAGAATAATCACAAAGTATTAAATTAATCATAAAGGGAAGAAACATGTTCTAACAAAGAAAAAAAAATACTTTCAATGAAAGTACTTAATTAAGTTTCAATCGTGATAAGGAAATAATATGTGAGGATCTTCATGTTAATGGTACAGTTTCATAGACAAGAATTTTGAGGACTTCACACAATTTTACTTGTATAAAGAGACTAAAAGAAGATAGAAGAGTAAGAACGAGTATGGGAGAAACATAATGACAGAGAATGTGGGTAGTAAAAACTCAAAAGATAAAATCAACAAAAAAAACATGAGAAAAGAAGAACGTGGTTATGAAGGTTTTGAACTTTTTTTGGAAGGAGACCTACAAAAACCAGGTATGGACAGACCAGTTTTTGAAAATTGTACGGGTCAAAGACTGATCTTGCACTATTGAAACAAAGAAAGGATCGGAATGTCGTATATCGTGTAGGTGAATTTGTTTAATTTTTATCTGTTTGTTACGAAAGGTCTGGAACACAGATATAATAGTAAAATTAAGTCTAAACAGTAAACATAGATGGTACATGGGATTTCAATATTACTACAAGTTCAACTTTTAAGAAGAACCCAATATCGTGAAACATCCCTCTACCCTTCTTTTACCTTCTTAAAGTCAAAGTAACCTGCTTAATCAGGGTGTTAGTCACATCTAAGAATCAGAGTTGAAATGTAAAACAAATCTTTTACTTTAAAGTCCTAAATAACAAGTCACGAATACAACTTCTCAACCTCTCTTTAATCTTTCACAGAGAATATGTTTGTGATTGTCTTATATTTTACTGAACGAAACTCTTTACCAACGTGCAAGTTAAATAAGAAAGAACCACTAACAACTGAGGACGTTTGGTGCAACATTCTTCGTCAACATATGTCTCACCAGACCCCATTGTCTGATAACACGTCCGAGTCCAATGAAGTGTAGGAAAAGTTTTCGACTCCAGACGGAATAGTTGTACGAAAGATTGGTGGTACTTGTCACTGAAAAAGATACGTTGGAAAATTTCTATGAATATCAATGAACATTTAAACGACATTCCCTCAACGACCACACTTAATGGATATTTCTTATGTGAAACCGAAGCTCTTTTTTTCCTTTTCGTATCGTTTCTCCTTTTGAATGGTATTAGAAATAAAGGTCGATAAAAGAGACCGATAAAGATAAAGTGGTCTGACAATTTGTCTATAAATAACTTACCAATGATCCTAGTCTGTGACACGATCTTCGATCTTTATTTATTCTGTTTGTCGGAGGAATACCATTTTTAGTGTCCTCAACACAAATATTATAAACGGACCACTCACCCACACTGGTTGAGTCGTAAATTAAAAAAAATTTTACGTAAAAGTAACGACAAATATGGTCGATGGTCACTAGTTTAGTGAGTATTATACTACACTGAACTACCTCATAAATAGATAAAAGAACCCGTCAGACGTTTCTTGTATACTTTCTTTAGAAAATCTTTTGAGTAGGTGAGATATGATGGAATTACTTGAACAGAAGTTATCCATCTGGTCTTTTCTCAAAAGTTAGAAAAAATTACAACATTTTTATACGATGTTTTATTCATCAAGACAGACTCTTATATTCGTAGTGTAATTTTTTTTATCGTACAGTAAGAGGGTTTAGTAGGGTGGAGATTGTACATATGATAGTACATTCTTAACTTAGCGGTCAGATACAGACTACGTCCTATGTCGTACGAACCTCGACCACGTACCCCTACTGGGTCTCTCTACAATACCCCTCCCTCCACCCTCCCCCCAAGTACAAACCCTTGCGTACATTCTTAATTTCTAAAATTTTAAATTTTTTATTTATTTTAAATTTTTTTTTCTTTACGTTTTTTATTTTTTATTTTTTTTTATCGTTACATCTTATTTACCACAATATACCACCAAAAAATTTATTATTTACATTCCCAAATGACATACTCTATTTTCCTATATAACTACTCTACATTCTGAATGTACCAATCCGACACTACGTCCTTGTTTCAGGATTCGTGAACTCATTCTTAGAATAAGAGAACATTCACTGAAATCACGACACTTTAGGACTCCATACTTGATTCGAGGCACGTGTCTTTTTTTACTTATCTTAGGTGGAAGAGTATAGGTCAGACTCGGGTTCAATAAGTTAGTTAATACAAAGGATGTAACTACATCCTACAATCAGACAATCAGTATCGGTCAACCAGAAAACCAATACAGTATGGAATGAAGATTTATCAAGATTCTTTATCAACGAGTTTGACAGACTCCTTCTCAACGTAAAATTAAAAACTAAACCTGTGAATACGGTTTATTACTTTTGGTGCCCGAAGGGACCACCGACAGTGATGTCTTAGACGGATGTTACGTTCTCTGGGGTCAAGGTAGGGACCCAACCCTTCTAGGAGACGTTTTCCTTTACCGTCGGGTGAGGTCAGAAGAACGGTCCCTTTAGGGTACCTGTCTTCTCGGACCTCCCGATATCAGATACCCCAGTGTTTCACAACCTGTGTCGACTCGCTAATTTGGTGGTACTTGTCGTTTCTTGTATCAGATCGTGGATGACCCGATTTAAATGAATATCTACGTTAGGTTTAGAGTGTACCATCGTCTCCTGAAAATGGAGAAACACGACACATGAATCAGAGAGTCAGTACAAGCTGAGCAACGATGGGGTACCTAACATCGGACGGTCCGAGGAAACAAGTACCCCTAAGAGGTCTGTTCTGATGGTCTCACCCAACGGTACGGGAGGAGGTCCTCAATAATGGTTGGGTCCCTAGCTTGGGTCCAGAGAGTATGACGTCCGTCTAAGAAATGGCACACTCGGTGGTCCCTTCGGGAAATCTGAAGAATTTCTTCGTGAATTCTAAGTCTTTGAGAGGGGATGAGGTTGACAGAAACTTTCATAAGTCTCTTTTATCCGTTAAGATTCGTCTTTCTTCAGAGTACACAAAAAAAGTATATCCGAAACGTAAATAGAAGAACAAAATCATTGAAGAAATTTATACTGTGGAATAAAAATGTGGTGTATAATATAAAACAGTTGGATGAAAATGTATAGTAGATTATCCGAAGAGTCCTGTTGGAGTACTCTCTCTGTCCAGTTACAAAGGGTTTTAAACGTGTCGTTCATCAAATAATTATCTCATTCTTAACCTCGGAACCGAGATTTAAACTCCAAGGACTTTATCAATATGTCCGATCAGGAAATCAAACAAAATTAAGATATGTAAAGAAGATCTTTTCGTTCCATTTATTTCCATCTTGACTATTCGACACCCCTTACATGGTGATTTCATATCATCCATTGTAAAAGAAAGGGTTGCATTGTTTGGTTTGAGAAATTCAGGGAATTTTATCGGGTTTTATTGTCTTAGTTCCGAATTTTTATCGACTCCTTTCTAAGATTACCTAGTATCCTTTTGGGACCGAGTTTTTGACATATTTCCAAAAGGAGTCCTCACAGACTCCACTACGGGTCTTTGAAGACTTCTTCCGTAGACTTTGAAGACTTCAGGAGCTAGTTGAGGAAGAGTTAGACTAAGTAACTTTTACTAAAGAACTTTTAAATACTTGATAAGGGACAACAACAACAGGATAATCCCCACCCTGTAAGGAGGTCTTACCTCTTGATCAGACACTAGTGGACCCCTAGACCCTGACTACAATCATCTTCAGTTCCCCCTCCCTCTCCACGTGAAGACTACCGAGTTTTAAACTACAGCGTACTTATAAGGTTCGAAAGTGGAAGAAGGACCAAAGTAGAGACACAGAGAGAGGAAAAGAAAATGCGGAAAGAGATTCCTCCCAAGTAAATCGAAAACACTCCATTCTTCTTCTCACTCTTCCCGAGTCCGTCAAGTCAGTAAACCCTTTTAGTATGCTCATTGAGAATACACACCACTTTCACCCATCCTCTCTTTTCTTCTAAGTTCTTGACTCTTAGTGACTCTCAAACATCTACTTAAACCTTTCTACTCTGTAGCAAAAAGGTGGATCACGGTTATAGGTCGGGTAGGTGGGTAGGACGAGTCTCGATATCAACCGTGACCCTGTTCGTCCACCGGTACATGACCCCCTGAGGTTCGAGAACTCCACCGAACTGTCCTTCACGTATCTTTAGAAAGGAGAACATGGCCTGGTACCAAACCCCAGGTCACGACCTCCCACGACTCTATTCCCTATACCTCCTAACACTCTTCTGCAGTTAAGTCTCTAGGCATCCGGGGGTCCTTCTTCTAGTTGTAGTCGAACTCACTCGGACGAGTGAGAACGAGATACTACGACTTTTCCTGGACTCGTCCACCGGACTATGAAGACAACGTACCCTGTCTTCTAGTCCGTATTGTCTCCGAAAAGAGACAAGAGGTTCTCACTTTCTTACTCGAACCCTATTCTCACGTTTTTCGACACCACCTTCTCTCCTCAGAAATTGGAAGGGAAGAAGAAGGAAAAAACGGTAGTGGTCAAAGAAAAATGAACAGGGGACGTAAGGGTCTGGGTCTGAATGGGTAGGACTCTCTTCGTTTCTCTTGACCCTCCTTAGGAAAATCACGTCCACAAAGGTACGCGTACTAGTGTAAAGTAGGACGGAGGTCCGAGCCACCACCCACACGTACAGGACCTAAATGTGTACACCTTTATGTGAGTCCCTTCATTCCTTTTGACGACAGTGGTGTTTCATGTAGAGGGACCGGGGACTTTTTACTTGAAAGGGTTTGTTCCCTTCACTTTAAACGGACAAACACCTCACCCCAACAACCCTCTCTTACCGTAAGACAATGTTCAGTCACCTTTCTCTTCCATTCTACTTTTTAAGGCTTAGAACATAACACTCCCTCTCTTTCTCTGAAACATGTACAAAACAGACAGACATAATTTCTCAAGTCAGTACAAATAGTAGAGGGAGAAGATTTGATGATCGTAGAACTCCTTGACATAAGGAGAGTGGTGGATCGTGTGAGGTGTTAAAACCTCATTTACTCGACAGGTACTTAGATAATAGTGTCACAATAACCATCTATACCTTTCTCGATGACTCTTTCACCGTCCGTAATTCTAAGGGTTTAACAATATGATCCATTCCAAACACAAACGACGGGAATCTCACCCGTCCTTTATGAAGAATTACTACTCCCCTGTCACCCTTCCCACCATTAACATGAACAACGGGGTAAATTTTTAACACACACACGAGTCAGTACAGGTTGAAAAACAATGGGACACCTGACGTTGAACCGTCCGAGGAGATAGGTATACTGAAAGGACCTCTCTTATAACCTTACTCAACGGTAAAGGAGGAGGTCCCTTAGAAGGGTTGAGTCTCTAACTTGGACCTGGAGAACTCAGAGGACGTAACCGTCCACCTAAGAAATGATGACTCGGTGGACTCTTCGTGAAAATTTTTAATCGGTATGAGTTTTACATAATTAAACTCAATTAGACTCTCTATTATTACTTGACAAAACCTCTACTTAATCTATCTTTACTACAAGAGTTCTACCACTTAGTAAATGGAAAATAAAATAAATTCTGATAAATAAATAACTAAACCGACGTGACCCAGAGTCAACGTCGGACACCTTAGAAATCAACGTCGTACTCTTGAGAATCAACATCATACACCCTACATCAAGGGACTGTTGGGTCTGGGGGACGTAACCCTCTCACCTCAGAATCAGAAGAATCTCTTCAGGGAGTAAATGGAAAATTTTAATTTAATCTTATTTAATTTTTGGTCATAATCTTATTGCACTTCGGTGGTTCTTTCGGGGGACGAGGAAATTACCTCCTCTTACCTCACCTTAACCTAGGTCGAGTGTCACTGAAACCAAGAGTTGGAAGTATTTCGAAGTCCTTCCTCATAACTCTAGTTACAATAACCACCTCTTTTATAGTTCTTGGTAACAAGAACACACTATAAACCAGGAATACCTTAACACAAAATAAAAAAGGCAGTAGAATGTACGTAGACTATAGACAGGACAATCCGATATTCGTTGGACCCTGTTGAAAATAGGAAAAATCAGACGTGGAGTGGTACAAAAACGTATACCATCTACATGTTCTATTGGTATTATGTTGGCAGTTTTAGTCCTGTACTTGTTACTATGTAATGGAGAGCGATTAGAAGTATGACGTGAGTTTTAAAACGGTTTACAAGACTATTGCAGGAAAAATCATTTTTACTTCCTAGATCTTCCTGTGAGTACTAGAGTGTAGACAGTTAGAGTAAATTGATGGAGAAAGAGTTAAGGATAAGATACACTTTTGATTTGTGAGAGGTGTTTTATTTGACGTCGAAGATTGGTCCACAATCAGAAATATTTCTCCCACAGATGTTATACAAATTGGTCCGTGTGGGAATTTTTAGTCGGGACAAATACAAACGTTACTTGTTTCTGCCAACTCAGTGACGGGTAATTCTACTTAAAGTCATTACATCCCGTTTGTTAGAAGTCCTACAAGAAAAGAGTCCTTGAAATTAAAACTCCGAGACTCAGACGAGTAATGTCACGACTGATCTTTTTTTAAGTAGTCACAGTTCTTATCTAACAAGGTCATCCGACGGTCCGTAGACGCGCGACAAAGAGACCCCGTCGGCGACGGACCGATTCCTTGGTCCTCGCTACCGTCCGGCCGGGACCCCAGACAGGAAGCGGAACGGGAAGGGCGACGAGATAGCATACACCGGAACAGTGGTCTCTTATAACTTACCCCAGTTCTACGGACGGACACGTCTTTTACTCTCCGACGCATGTCCGACGGGGTCCCACTTCTTTCACCTAACTCCGTATTCTGTCGCAATGAGGTTCCAGTCTCCCCGGTCCGTACCATCGTTTTACTTTAAACCGACCTGACACCCGTCCCACTGTCAATACATTTAGAGAGACGGAGTCTCTTAACCGCTACTGTCTTAGCTCCTGTTTAATTGAAAAAGTAAGGTTAAGACTTTATGAGCGTGATCGTAGACCTGTCTGTCTAATTTCGAGTTCAAGTTTTAATACGTTGGTTTAAAGAGAAATTTGATAGAACGACTCTGCCTTCTCTGGAAAGTACTTTTATAACCTAATATACGTGTTGTCGAAAGAGTAAAAAAAAAAAAAAAAAACTCATGGTAATACAGTCATTGACAAGAGTTACTACCCGTAGGTCCCTATTTTTTGTCAGGAACGCGAGTTCTCAAGTGTCTTAAACAGTGTACGGTCTCTCGGTCTGTCTAATCGGTGACTCGACACACGGTAACAGTGCTCTACCCGAAATACTTGTCGACCTCAAAAGTAAAAACATAAAGTCTTATAAAAAAAACAAAAACACAAGCGAAATAATTAAATAGTTGGGATTTTTCAGACAGTTGTGAATAAAAAGGAGAATCTTGGATCACAAAAGTCTCAAACCTAACCCTGTCTACTGAATTTATGACCTTTCCTATCGGGAAAGAGAGGTTATATACGGGTCAGAATGGACACATTACTTTTCCTAGTTACCGGTCAGTAAGGGGTCTCTCACCACTTCTCGATGGACCCACTTTTCCCTTACCCTGGTCACTGTCCAAAACGTGGGTAGACCTTTTGACGTTAATTTCGGAAAAGAGTGTCCGGGGACCTGTACACCATACCCATACGACGACCCCCACCCCTCTACCAACTGTTATCCTCTTAACTTTAGAGTCCGTTCCCTCCACCCCTTCCCCACCTTTCCCCACTAAAAGATCTCCTTTTAGTCGGTAGCAGTATGGCAATAGTCTTCTTCCTCCTTACCTCCCCCCTAAGATCCTAATCTAAAGAAAACCCAGGTTTAGGACGAAAAAGTAACGAGTGACGGAGGACCTCACTTAATGGACCAGAGAAACTTGGATTAAAAGGAATACCCTTTTATACCGTCAATCTTGTAATTTATACATTCCGGGAATCGAATGACAGACAAACGGTCTACTGCTCTTCCTTCTACTGTACTATTTCTACTACTTCTATTCCCACTCCTACTCCCAGGATTCGTAATACACTCCCTAATACTCCGTCTACTCTATCTGTACCAGGGACTAGAGGTATTCACACGATTACTCCTTTCTCCAGTGATGTTCCGTTATTTTTTGTGAGACAGCCTCCCCTTCGTTTCTCACACACTCGAACACCCTCCACAGAGTCTGGGTGTGAACCCTCTAGTACCTTTTAAAAAAACTCTTTCTTTATAGACTTGTGTTGGAAATTAAGTTTTATTTATTCACGTTATGTTCATCTCTTCCCGGGTCCCACCTTCTCTTTTGTCTTCTCGGATACTTTGTCTTCTCGTGTCACTTGAGTTCTGTGACACCTTGATCTCTGTAATACCTTTCGACAACACCCCTTCACATTCTATGTCTCACTGGTCCTCACTTAGGCACCTTACACACCGGTTCCTGACACCTAGTTCCATGACCTTTCGGACCCCTCGGAGACACTTCGAAATCCGTTTACTCTGTACTGTTTTAAACGTAAAAACTTTTGAAGCGGACTACCACCACTTGACGATTTCCCCCGTCTCACCACCCTGATCTTCGATCAACTTCATAACATGGTTAGGTTCCCTCTCTACTATTACCGAACTAGATCTTTTACTACAAGTGGTACCTCTTTCGGACGTTTATACCCTTTATAAATCTTTCATCTTACTTATTGTAAAACCCTATCCAACATACACACCTCTTTTCTTCTGTCGAAACTCACTCTGTGTCCCAAGACTAAGACTGTCACTTCACGTATCGAAATAGGTAACTTGACACAAACCGACGTGTACCATCCTTTGCACCCAGTCACTAAAATTTAGTCACCAAGAATTCACGTAAAGAACTTGTTTGTCATGATCGTAGTGGACCCTCGTACAAGCTCTACACTTAAGAACTCAGGGTGAATATATGGATGAATTAGTTTTAGAGACTTTAACCTTAACTCGTCATAGATAAAGTCTTCAAAAAAGTCCAATCCAAACTCTTGGTGACTAAACTTAGTGGTCTTGGTGACTAAACTTGGTGGTAAACTCTCTTTTCGTTGGAATTACAATACACCGTCGGACCTACCCTTCCCTCAAACCCCCTCTTACCTATGCACACATACCGACTCAGTGAAACGACACGTGGACTTTGGTAGTGTTGTAATAGGTAACCGATGTGAGGTTATATTTTATTTTTCAAAATTTCTCTCTCCCTTCTCGTAGACTCCTTACCCCGACATCAAGACGAAGAAACGCAAGAAAACTAAGACAGAAGACAACATAGTACACAAAACACGAGTCCGTTTAAGAGTCCGTTTAAGACCGACCTTTGTGTCCTACGGATTGTCAAAGTCCATTGTTAGGCACCGTTGTTTCAATTTTCCCGTTGGTTCCCCCCTCAAAGAAGGACACAGAAAATAATTTACTCTTGGGAAGAAGGTCTTTGTTGAGTCACGTAAAGTCAAGAACAGAGTGACCGGTCTTAAAATAGTGTACGAGTGCGTTTGGATGAATGACCCCTCCCTTTACTAAGATAGTAATAACTAAATTTCATCAAATTGGTTAGTTCTGTGTGGTCCCGATCTCGAGTCCCCAGAGCACCTCCTCCCACTTTTGGACCTTGTTTGACCACCAAGACAACTCTTCCTCCCTTTCCCGTTCCTACCTGGACCCCTCCGTAGGGCCATGTAAACGACAGGTCACCGTCGTAAGTGACCCTATGTCTGTGGTTCTCCTCTTCATCTTTGCTACCCTGATTTTCACTCAAGTCAAAAGTCACCTAATGTAAAACCTAGAATAGTTTGTATCTTTACTTCTGTAAGTCTTCCGTCAACTAATACCTCTACACTTCGAGATCTCTTTTAAGAACCGATTTCTAATGAACCCTTAGTACTTAAATTTCGATCTTTAAAAACGGTTCCCTCTCTACTTTAGTGGGTACTTCTCGTATCATATATGTCACTTTTGTCTTCTCAGAGATCCTCTAGTCTCTTCTTTTGTTCGTGACTCGTATACTCCACCCAGACTCCTCCTCCGACTCTTTTTACTTCCGTTAAATCAAAGTGCCTTCGGTTTCCCCCCTTTTTACAAATTATTCCGCTCACACCAGTCAAAGTTCACGATGTCGTTAAAGGTCAATCTATTTCAGAAATTTCACACTTAACAACGTCACCGTAGCAACTCTATCTTAGACATAAAGTCACTCCCTACCCCTGCCATTATGTCCGTTGGGAGATAACTGTGTGCTGACCTGTTACTCAAAAACTTTTACTCCTTATTTTATCCTCCGTCAGAGTTTTAGTATAAATCTGTTCTGTCTTTGTAACATTTCGACTTTACAAAGAAAGTCAATTAATCCATTCTAAAATCCCAAAGTTTTGACAAACTTACTTAACGAGACAAACTCTCTTTGTAACCCCGTGAAAAACGGGTCGTTACTCGACCGTACCTTACCTTATTCCTCTGGAGTACTCATTTTCTTCTCTCTTCTCCTCCTTTCTCTTCCATTGTATCTTTACATTCTTGAGGACCTCGTATAATAGATTTATACTTCTGTTGCAATTTTGTGTCTTTTGATTATCACCTGTTATTTAACAGTACAACATCTTCACTGACATTAACGACACCCTCCAGTGTATTCACTCTAATTTTTAATTAGGTGATAGTACTCTCTGTTCAGTTTGAGAGTCTCCCTGCAATCGAGAAATTTCGGTTCACTATGTTAAATTTCCTACTAGCGTCAGGATAACCAATTAGATCCACAAACCCTACTGAAATATCCATTCTGAATCGAGACATATGTGAAGATTTAACAGAAGATATTACTACGTGTCAGTAATTGATTCACAGAAACAACAGACACGGGGGTTTCCATAGTTTAATTTCACCGGAGAATTTATGACTAGGTTGACTTTCTCGTGAATCAGGCACAGTAAAATTCTGTATAAAATAGTAAATTAAATCCTAAGACACAGAGGGTCTTATCAAGATAAATAGGGTAGATGGAGTAGCTAACGACACTCCTGTTTACACTTTATATACTAAAAATTTTTGGAGTAAAGTTAGTCCCCTCTAACTTAAATTTTTATTTGGAGATCGACTTTCTTTTACGTTTTAACGGTTATGCTACTAATCGTTTGTTGAAACAAAGGTATCTCGTAAAAGACTCAACCAAAAACTGAATCGTACCATATGTCAGTTTAAATCTACGAAGTCACAAAAAGGTAAGACTTGAGTAAGAAACACATCATTTCTAAACCAGAAAGACATCACAGTCGTTTATCCTCATGTCAGTGGTTTTATACAAAGAAGAACCAAAAAAGAAGATAGTAGTTAGTAGGGACTACTCTCAAATTCATGTTACACTCAAATTACAAGAATACGTACGTCAAAGATTATTTCTCGGAAATGAAGGTAAAACAATTGAGATGTTCATCTTAAATGACATTTAAATAATTGAAGAAGAATATTAAACAACAGGATTAATTTTTTTAAGACTGACAAAGAATTTCTAGGACCTCGACGGTAACCTATCACTAAAAAGAATTCCTCAGCGGACTCATCCAATATAAATTAACAAGAAGTATAAACGTCTTCTATAAGGACACAGTGATATACGTCAGTACAAAGTGTCAAACCTGGGACTAAGTGTGATCGTATAAAAATAAATAAATTTAATTAATTATTATCATATAAAAAGGGAGACAATTACATGTTCTAACTTAACAACATTTTATTGTCCAATAATGACCACTTGACGGACATAATATAATCAAAACTATCCCAATTAAATTACCACTACACGTCACTTTTACTGTAGGTTTTTACATAGGGAGGTATTTACGTTGTTGTCGTTGTTGTTGTCTGATCACTTTATCTTAATTAAGAAAAAAATCTTGAGACCTTTAATTGGTTTCCGAACATCGTTCGGTCTTCATAAATAAGTTCTTTTTAGTGGCTTATAACCATTCCTATCGTTGAGGTTGGAGGGTGAGGGGTTGAGTCGTCATCGGAACTTCTTCTCGAATGTAAGAGTTATCAACTCCTTCGTCCCGTCTCGACCCGAGAAAGTTTCGACGTAAAGGTTTCTTAACTAGAATAAACTACACAATCTACCATAAGACTGCCCTTTTCGAACAGACATAAACTAGACTAAGTTCGAACGGGTCACGATTTTAGGAGAGGAGTTCCCCGTAAATACCTTTTGTAAATGTCCGTTTACAAAGTTTTGGCATTACGGACTCCACTATCAATTGTCAACCGTGTTTGTTGTCTAATTGGTTTTCTCGAACTTTCCTTTTATTCCACAGGCGTCACCGAAACCTTTCAAACCTACATAAGGACCCTTAGATTTTCAAATACGTGCACACATCTCGACGCACGTAAGAGTCTTTCTTGGACTCTTTCAGGATTCGAGAGTGGAGACCGACTGGAACTTCGTCGGTTGGTCCTTCATCTTCGATTCTGTCAACATTTGACTCACAACCTCCAATAAAATTGCACGTATGTTTCGAGGAGTCATTTCTTATCATCTAAACAACCAAGGTCCTTAAATTTTTTAATGAGTTAGTAATGACTAAGGATTTCATTTACTTGTCTCTAAAGTCATCGATGTGTACTGTTTCCTGTCTCGGAAATGTCTTAATCGAGTCATTATAGTTCGTTTGACCACTTAAGATGGTTTGTAAATTTTATAACGAATGTGGTTAATAAATGTATTAGGGGGGAGTTTTTTTTTTTTTTTTTTCTTCCCTCTATGAAAGGTTGAGTAAGATACTCTGATCATTATGTTTCTATGGTTTTGGTCTGTTTTATAGTGTCTTTTCGTTTGATGTCTGGTTACAGGAAATACTTATTTATATGGTAGTAGAAGTTGTTTTCGGATGTCTAATTAGGTTTTTTATTTTCACTTGTGGTACCGGTACACTTTAAATGGGGTTCTTGTGTACCAACAAAGTTGTATACTTTTAGTCACATTATATGGTATAATTCTCTTATTTCTTTTTTTACTAGTAGTATTATCTATTTTTAAGTTCTACTTGTAAACTGTTTTACAATTTGATAAAGTCCTAGTTCGCAAGTCGTTTGATCTTTAACTTCCCTTGAAGGAGTCAGAATAATTCCCGTAGACGTTTTGGGATGTCGATCATAGTATCAATTCCACTTTCTATTTTCTTGTCCTGTTCCTACAGATGAGAGTAGGTAAGATGGGTTGTAACATGATCTACATACTTGGATCCGTCGATCTGTCCTTTTTCTTTGTTTTTTCGGAGGACTAACCTTTCTTTCTTCACTTTCATAGAGGTAAACGTCTACTGTATAGTATTTATATATTCTATTACATATAGTATATTTTGTGATTCATGTGTGTGTGTGTGTGTTTGTGTGTTTCATAATCTTGTTTATTCTCAAATCACTTCAACTTCGAATGTTAATTTCTACTTATATGTTTTAAATTAACATAAAAACATATGATAGTTAATTTTTTTTGTTTTAATCCTTTTACTAAGATAAATGTTTACATAGTCCTTCTTATTTTTTCAATATTTATTTAAATAGGTTTCTTCATGTCCTGAATATGTGCCTTGTGGTGTTTAATAACAACTTTCATTAATTTCTTCTGGATTACTTATCTTTCTGTAGAGTACGAGGACAAGCCTTCTGAATGATAACAATTTGACCGTCATAAGGAGTCCCACTAGACAGATGTATTAGGGATAATTTTAAGGTTGAGGGAAAAGCCGTCATTACGTGTTCGTTTAGGATTTTAAGTGTACCTTTCCACTTTCTGGATCTTATCGGGTTTGTTAGAACTTTTTTTATCTTGTTACAACCTGCTAAGTGTAAAGGACTAAAGTTTTAAATGATATCTCGATGTCATTTTTTCTGTCACACCATAAACGTATTCCTATCTGTGTATCTAGTGCATCGTAAATTGGACTCTCAGGTCTCCATTTGGGTGTGTAGACACCAGTTAACTGAAAAGTGTTCTTTTAAGTTACTCCCTTTCTTATCACAAAAGTTGTATACTTCGACCATGTAGAAGTATAAGTGGATGTTTTCTTACTCTAACCTGACACCGAGTGTGATAGAGGTTTATAATTGAGATTTACTTATTTTGGAAATTCTTGATTTCATTATCTTAAGAATCTTCTTTTGTACTCTCATTTACAAGTACTAGAATCAAATTCGTTAGTTATCAAGGTTTTTACATTGTGTTTTTCGTACTCATTGTGCTTTTTATCTAACCACTTAGTGGTCAGATACAGACTACGTCCTATGTCGTACGAACCTCGACCACGTACCCCTACTGGGTCTCTCTACAATACCCCTCCCTCCACCCTCCCCCCAAGTACAAACCCTTGCGTACATTCTTAATTTCTAAAATTTTAAATTTTTTTTATTTTTTATTTTTTATTTTGTAAAATTTAGAATTTTTTTATTATTATTATTTTTTTCTTTTTATTTTTTTTCTTTTTTTTATTTTTTGAAACACGGAGTTTTTTAGTTCTTTTACTTTTTTACTAAGTGTCATACCTTATTTTATGTCCTGAAGAGACAACGGGTTTACCATTTCGTAGACGAACGTTACGCTCTCTGGTCCCAAACAAGGGACCCAACCCTTCTAGAAGACCTCTTCCCATACCGTTAGGTGAGGTCATAAGAACGGACCTCTTAGGGTACCTGTCTCCTCGGACCACCCGATGTCAGGTGTCCTAACGTTTCTCAGTCTGTACTGACTCGCTGATTGTGTGTGTGTGCCTTAATTTGTAAGTGTGTGGTAATTAGACTATTCTTACAATGTAGATCATATATATTCTTTAAGAACGTTGAGATCTTATTTTTGTTTTTATAGGATTACTTTTATACTCGTTTATTAAACTTATCTATAAAGAGATTACTCTTGTACGTCTGCCTTCTAATCGTATATTTACTACAAGTTGTAGTAATCAATAGTCCCCTATCCTTGAGTTTTAGTTTTACTCTATCTTAAAGTGTAGTTGATCCTACCAATATTATTTTTATATTTTTCCTTTTTTTGTTTACAATTCCTACTTCTTTGTATTCTTGGAAGTGTGTAAGAACTGGTCTTACTTTTTATCACATCTGTGACACCTTTTGTCAAACCTTCGAGAAGTTTTACAACTTTTATGTCAACTGTATACTGGGTCGTAAAAGTGAAGATCCAAATATAAGTTCTCTTAACTTTTATATATATAAGTATACTTTCCAACACATGTTTACAAATATCGTCATAGTAAGTATTATAGTTTTTTTATCTTTACTAGATTACGGGTATTTGACTACTTACCTATTCGTTTTATATCGTATAGGTATATCATCTTATCATAAACCGTTATTTTTCTTTATTTCGTGACGATTTCAATTTGTGTTCCAATTCACTTTCTTCGATCTATGTTTTCCGGTGTATACCATCCTAAGGTAAATACATTTTACGGGTTTTATACGTTTAGATATCTATGTCTTTCATCTAATCATCAACGGTCCCTGAGTCCCTCTTCTCCTGTTACTGATGATTGACCATGTCCCAAAGAGAAACCCCACTGCATAGTACCATAAATCATCATCGTTACCAACGTGTTGAGATTATAAAATCTTAAGTGACTTACCATGTGAAGTCACTTAAAAGATCCTATTCTCAATATAATGTTTTAGAAAATGATAAACTATAACTTTCACGAACTTCAATTACAAATACAGTAATAAAATCTTGACTCTACCATAAAGGTCATAAGAATTATGAGTGGACTTTAAATTAAACGAAGAACGGTAAAAAACATTGAATTAGAACCTTAAGTAAAATATACAGATGAGTTGGTACTAAAAAATTTTCAAACTATACAATAAAATTTTTTGACATATTTAGTAAACTACGATTATTGTTTCTTACTTTTATCAAAATGTATAAAGTTCACAAGACACAGGTTCGTCATTCATATCTAATCTTAAAAGACAGAATCTGACTTTAAATAATTCGTGTCTAATATTATACCGGAACCAAAATTCATACTGTAGTCGAAAATAATTATTTTAACATAGGTTAATCGTTAAACTAAACGAAAACGACACATTTTTTGATAGAGTTCTGGATTATTAAATTTAAAGTTCGTTAATAACAAACAGTACAAACACGCCCGGTCAGACAAAACCAAAACAACTCCCCCTAGAGTAAGTACATGGACCCTGGAGTCGACTCTGCCCTTCGGAACGTCAGGGAAGTACACCAGGGAGTCGGAGACCGTCCGAATGGACCCAAACAAATAGACTACCTCTTTCTCAGGTCGTCGTTTTCTCCCAATCGAGAGACTACTTGTGACTACCAATCGAAATACACAGTTGTACTACCCCGGTGCCCACGGGTCTATAAACCAATCTGTAATAACATCCACACAGACACTCCCATAAACTCTACTCCGACTGGAAACTTAACAATTAGACTTATTTCTTCTAATGGGAGGGGTCACACCTACCCGGAGTAGGTTAAGGAACCTCCGGACTGATCTTGTTTTCCACCGCAACTCTCGCTTAAACGAGAGAAACGGACTGACCAAAGTTCAGTCCTATAGTCCGAAGACATGAGTCGGACCCTGAACGTGGTGGTCGAGAAGACCCACAAATCAAAAGTACACCGTCTAGTACTTTACAGAGTCGGAGGTATTAGTGGACTCGGTTAAGGAATCTTATTTATTTAGAGAGAGAGAAAGGGAGAGAGAGAGATAAATAGACAATTCTCTATCTCTCTTACACTCTTTTTACACTACGTCAGTCTCCTTACTTTCTAAGAACATAATCATCCTAAGGGGGTTAATTGTCTTGATTATCCAAAATATATATAATGTTTGTAACCCGAAGGGTCCACCATAATCGTCATTTCTTGGACGGACGATTGCTCCTCTACACTCTGTGTACCCAAAGTAGGGATCCAACCCTTCTAGGGGACCTCCTCCTGTGTCGTTACGTGAGGTCGTAAGAACTCTTAGAATACCTGTCTCCTCGGACCGTCCAAGAAACCCAAAGTTTCTCAACATGTACTGACTTCGTTGAATTGTGTGCGTATAATATTTGTAATAGTAATACCATATATATTACATAACTTAATATATTTGGATATATAATAACTTATAATACGGAATTATACTATTACACAAAAACATATTATTATATTATAAAATATGTTTTACTATTAAAAATTTAAGAAAAAAAAAGAACTCTCGGAACTTGTGGAAAGGAAGACACCGAACATGGTGTAAACGACAATAGGACAACCAGTTTCGTCCAGAGTATAGGTCTGGGTCTCAGTTGTATCCTTTCCTGAGAGGTGCCATGTCTCTCCCTATAATCCAGTCGGCAAAAACGTTTGTCAATTGGTTCTACCCGTTTCAGGAGGAATTAGACAAGATACACCATTTCAGGTATCAAAGGTTTACTGAGAGGATGTCTACTATTACCAGAGAATGCAACCAACAAAGGGACTTTTGATCCTCGTTTTAAACTTAAACAAAAGAGATAAGGAATTTTGTAAAAGTTCGTATCAACGGATTTTATACAATTTATTTCAATCTGAATATTCCGAAAGAAAGATCCATAAATCTTTCTACTCAAATTAGGACTTTATATAGACTGTCCCTAGAATCTTTTTCTACCATTTGAACCTACAAAGATCGTAGATCCGACGTATATACAAAGACTAAATGTTTAAGAAAATTCAGGGGTTGATGTGTTCACGATGGTATAGACGTAAAGTATGATAATTGATGGCATTATTGTCGTCGTCACCGTCGTTCTTATCAATGGTTACTAACTTACTATTTATACAAAGTCCATTCTAAGATTTATAAAATTGACTTAATTGATTGAGTTAGGGGTATTGTTATGATACCCTAAATAGGATAAGAGTAGAAGTTTGACTCTTTTTCCTCCGTCTCTCGTTAATACAGTCTTCTCACTTCACCTTTCCTGAATTATCCATAAAACGAACTCTTGCACTACTTTTTGAGAAAACAAATTGTGAAGTCAGACAGGATCCGATAACCACAAGACCACGTCCAACTTCGTTTTGCGGGTCGCCTTCTACGGGGTGTAAGGACGGAGTACGGCTCCCGAGACGTCCGCGAGAACAGAGTGACACCAGGGCGTGTAATGCGTGCGATGTCAAAGGAGAAACTTTATAAAACGAAAGACCTTCTACCCGGACGGAAAGGAATTTTCGTCTTTTGTTTTTATATTGGGGGAAAACATTTAAACTCATTTTTTAAGGACAAATTCGACACTCCGGTCTGATATTGGAGGGGTCCGGTTTCGACCGTCGTTCTACCCTGTGACTCGTACGGCTCCTTCCCAATAACCGGGCCCTTGTTACAGTCGTCATTATCTTAGAAGATTGGCACCTCCTCAAAGTAGTCAAACTCCTAAACAGAATAATGACCTATAAAATGGTCTATTTGTAAGTCATAAATGGTATAAAGGAATTTTAATTTTTTTAAAAAATTAAATTAATTTTTTTAAAAACCGACACGGTGTGTTGAATGTTTTAGAATCGAGGGACTGGTTCCTAACTTGATCCCAGGACCGTCACTTTCCCAACTCAGGGCTGGTGACCTGGTGCTTCCTTAGGGGTCATCAATGGTATAAAGGCTTTACTCTTACATTACCCCCACTTTAAAAAAATATCACACAGGATAAGTTGTAACAAATTTATAAATACAGGAACCCGAAAGAATAAAAATGAATCAGAATAAGTTCAGAAAAAAAAAAAACCGAAACACCTATCGAAGTTTAAATATCAAACTAAGTTTTTTTAATGTTGTTTTTAATCTTTATTGGATGGTCTTACACAATGAAATACATACATAATTAAACATTTTGTATGAAGTTAAAATAATCTTAATTTAATTGTATTTTGTTAAGGTACGTCTCAAGGAAAGATTCTCTTTCATGTAAAAAATACTCCGACATCGACTTTTATTTATAAACGTCATACAGAATAATACCTATGTAATTCGGAAGGGTCAAAATTATTTTCAAGACAATTCTACAGAAAATATTATTCATATCTATTAACGTATGAAAATAACACCTCTTTTAGTAACTTTGTGTAGCTACCCTAATGTCAATTTTCGTATTTTGGCCTCGTGTATGAAAGAGGTTTATATTTTATATCGTGACACAAAACTTTAAATGTACATAAGTCCTCTTACTTTTGTTAGTTTTTTTAAGTTTATAAATGTACAATAACTGGACCACATTGTGTAGTATAGATTAAAATAAAAAAAGGATCATCTCCCGTGTCTTTCTCTTGAGTTCTCAGTTTTCTTCAATTTTTTCTGTATTGATGAAATCTCTTTGGTGGCACTCTGACACAAACAATTTAAGGTGTTCTTTATGTTTCTCAAAACGAATACAGACAAAATTGTCATTCATTTCATTCTTCCTTCTACAATCTTGTCTTTAAGTCCACCGGGGTCACCCGGTCTACCCGTACAAAAAATTCTTCGTTCCTTTTGTAAAATCTCTCTCGTGTTACTCGAACTACCTTTCTCCATCCTTCTTCCGTTTTCCCTTCTATATTCCTTTTCCCCCTACTCCTCTCTCCTTTTTTTTTTCCTCGTACTATCTATATTTCCATCTTTCTCTCCTTTCAATCTAACCCTGTGTCCCTTTTTCTGGTTTTTTTTTATTTTTTTCTTTCTTTCTTTCTTTCTTACTACGGAGTTATCTTTATACTTACATTCCGGGTATAGGTCTTTTGAGGTAAAGTTTAAATGGAACATCCTTTCGGTTAGAGTCTTGACGTCAGTATCTGTACTAGTGTCTACATATACTGAAATTGTCCAAAGTCAAGTTTACGGTAGAGTATTCACTGAAAAAGATCTGGTGGATCGAGTTCGTCGTGGGGGTCAATTATGAAGAAATAAGAGAAAGATCGTGAATAATAGAGGATTTATTAGAACACATAAATGTTTAAATAGGAGAGAGAAAGAAGAAGACTTACATTCTCGAAGATAATTCTTGTCCCTGTAACGGAACAAAGGTGACGTGGGATCAACGGGTCTTTAAAGGGCCGTACATCATCTATGAGTTATTTGTATAAAATTGACAACTGATTCTCTTTTAGATAATAAATGAAAAAACACTCGAGTTCTGATGTATATTTAAAATATATATATTATAAACCTTTTAAAGAGGAAGAATGTCTCCGGAAGTTTTAAGTGAGGAAGAATTTTATAAAGAAGACTCCGATTCTTGACGGTGAACGATTTTAAAACAGTGATTTACCGTTCCATTACGGGAACGAAGACAAGTCATTGTCTCGTCATCTAAACTGAGAGTAAAACATCATCTATACTGAGACAGTAAATAATCGAATGACCTAAAGATGATCAGATTTTAAAATATTTCTGTGGGTACTCATCCCTTTACTAAGAGATTTTGGTTCAGAAGAGGACTCGTATAAATATTTGTCATTTTCAATGTTATTGATCCTAAATATATCCCCTTACCCTGTATTTACCCTTTTCACTGTTCCCCAGCAAAAACCCCTTTCTGATTTATTCTGGAATAAGTACTGATCTATAATCCTCCACAACAAATAAGGATGATGAGGGTCTCGGACTGTGGGGACCAGGTAACAGTAGTCCGGCGGAAGATCGGTTACTTACTTCGGTGTCGATAAGCCTTGGACTGTCAGACGTCGAAAGAAGGACACTATTTCGTTCCTGAGAGTTCGAGATATTTTGGTGTCCGACAAAGGAATATTTAAATCATGTGAACTATGTTATACCTTTTTTTTTTTCGTCTTCGGGTTAAACTGAATCATCGGGAAGTGTCACCCTACTCGCCAAAAGTCAAACAAAATCGAACCCGAAATTTTTACTCTTAGAAGAAGAGTTACAGTGGAAATAAAAAATACAAAGGAGAAAAACCTCTTCGAACGAGTAAAGATATTAGTGAATAAGTAAGGATTATGGTGAAACGACTCGTTATCGCACTGTCTTTTTTGACACAGTCTACTTATTATTAAAAATTTAAAATTTCCCAAATCTGACTTGCTGTGACTGTTACAACGTCCAGGACTTGACAGGTTTACCAATCATGTTCTTACTTTAGACACGACCCCTTTCCCATTTCGTAGTGAATGGTTTTGATATAGATAAACATCCCACTTTTGATCGTCTGTATATCAAAAAACCGATAAGATAAATTATTACTTTTTTTTCCTCAAGCTAACTTTGACGTTTCCGGATGAAACCACTTGATTTATTTTAATGAGACCGACCCTTGATTTATTTTATGTTCTTAATTAGCACACTAAAACTGGATTTCAACGTTGGGTAAAAATACTTTTGTAAAGACTCGGAGACAAAACTTAGGATGTGAGTCATTCGGTTAGATCTTACTGGGGTCTTCACCCGAGATCATCTCTTTTCTTCCCAACACTCATAGGTCTTATCAAGTCAGAATCTGGAAGGGAATCCGTTCAGAAAATTTTCAGGTTATAAGCCGGTGGTCTAAACTCAGTGAAAATACCTTCCCAATTAAAATCCAATCGAGACCAGACCAACCCTTTCAATTCAACGATTTACCTAACGAACCAAACGGGGTCCCGTCTGTACAAAGATTCCAAACTAAGATTGCATAAGACCGAAGGAAAGCGGTAACATCTTAGTTCTCCTGGTCCCTGTTCGGTCTAAGGGTCCCGGAGACACCTCGTCTTGTTCTAGGGAAACCGGTCTGTGTTAGTCCTAACCAATACCTTAAGTCGGTCGAGGGTCTTGACCTCCACTCCATTCCACATTTATCGATACAACAGAAGACATAGTGCAACAGAGTACCAAGGTACCCTTAGATGGTACAGGTTATATATATTGGAACAGACATGTAAATGAAACTTTCTCTGGGGTGTCGAATCTTTACATAATAGAGTTAAATTCAGGTATACTGTAAACTATTTTGTACGTCATTGTCAACAGTGTTCATGATACCGACTTTCTTAAACACATAGTGTCCTATCGAATCGAAAGAGAACATTAACTGAAAGTACATGTATTTTTTCGTTGTATTGAGTTGTAAATGCGTGTATTTGTTGGTATCTGTGGTTCGAAAGTCAACGTATTCCAAAACATTCTGAACACTTAATGGTTTATATAATTTCTTCATATCTCGTACATTTAACCAAGGTGAACAAAAAGGTAAAGTGAGTCTTCGGTATATCCTTAAACCGGTCCGACCTTAAGCCCACCCCTCCCTAAAAGTTCAATCTCAAAGTTAGACCCATGGTCCGACCAAGGGAAATGGTCAGTTGTCTCCTTCAAAGAAGGAAGGTCACTTATTCTGTCCGTGTGACTGGACTAGTGGTTTAATGCCGCACTGAAATATGAAGTGGTTCTTTCCTTTTCCCCTATGTGACTTATTTTATTACCGAGTATAGGAGGTTTACACCCAATTTCAAAAAAGTCACACCCACATGTGCCTCTATACACCATAACCCCCCTTCCAGATGACATGAACCCTTATTTATTCCACCAAACCCCGTGAACTCTCTTCACTTTTAAAAGTCCGAGAGAGGAAAATAGACGTAAAGAGGAACGGGGTAGATGAAGTTCCCGGTAACAGAGATCCACAAATCCTGGAACACTTCTTTGTATTTTAAGATTTAATAAGAATAGAATATGAGGATAGTCTAAGATGTACACGTTCTGGATTCTTGTGACTATCCCTCTAATACCCCACATTGGAACTCACACGTCTACTCTCTATTTACCCTGCTTATTTGTATTTTTGGCGAGGAAGTTTTTGATATATGACCCCCTCGAGTCTAAAGACAGACAAAGAAGAGTAGAGAGAGAAGTATCAAGGGAAGTTCTAGGGTTTCGTGTCCGAAGTGTTTTTCGAAGTCAAGTCTCTCCATGGAAAGATACGTTGTCATCGTTCCCACACTTATTGAAAGACCCTCATATATCTTTTGATAAGCACCAACAAAACGTAAAGGTGTAAAAATTTTCTTTTATCATGTTGTCTTTCAGACAACACCTACCCCTTCAAACAATCTACTCCTCAATGAACTCTTTTTCGATTTATACATTTAAGACTAAAGCCTTCCGCTTCTTGATTTGGGTCCTCTGCATTCACTATACTTTGGATTAATTGTAACCCTTTTTAGTGGTACAAACCTAAACACAATGGTCAATCAATTACATTAAACACTGACTAAATAATGAAAAATTTATCAAAAAGTGACCTAATGTTTCCCGTTTAACAGGAAACTCGAGAGTTAGTTCCTCACGATTCATTACCTCATAAATCTCACAATCCTTGATGTCTAACTCACATTTTCAGTGACTGTAGACATTCTAAAGGAACATCCGTTTAATTTCGTCTACTATTTCCAAAACTTATATTGTCTAGTTGAAGTTCCTCCCAGATTAAAACTCTTCTCTAAGTTGAACTTAACTTAACTCATATTCTTAATCTGGTCCTAATCACGCTCACTACTAATTTTGTAAGTTCAAATATTCAGGAACATCAACGATCCATAAAGAACATGATTAACAACTGGTTTAATTTTTTTCTATTATGAATCATTACGACCAATTACAAAAACAAAAATCCAACTTATATTAGACAGAAATTCAAAAAAGAAGAATTTTTATCTAAAATTTAAAATTTTGTCAAATTCTCTCATGTCTCAAAGATATATCGGGTATGGTTAAAAAGGAACAATTATTGTAGTATATAAACATACCCTATAAACAACGTTAAAACTTAATTATAACAAGATAATAAAATTGATATCGCATATTAAATAAGATTAAAGGAATCAACAGTGGATTACAGGAGAAGGAGAAACCCCTAGAGTAGGTCCAATGGTGTAACAGAAATTAGGAGTACTCAGGACTCCATGGAGAACCGATACTATCAAACAGTTTCAACGGCTCAAAAACCACTGAAAACTGGCAAAACTCCTGAGCTGATAAAACATGTCACGAGGAGTTGACCCTCACCAGACTACAAAAAAAAGAACTACTAATCCGACCCCAACATCCAAAATACCTCCTTCTGGTGTCTGCATTTCCCGGCAAAAGTAGGGTAGTACAGTTCCCATGTGTGAAGTCGTACTAAATGGTAACAGAGGTAAATGGAACCAGTCGACCCACTCAGTCACAAACAGTCCAAAGAGATGACATTGTAATGATATTTCAATAGGGGAAAAGATATGACATGAAACCCCTTCTTTCAGTGCTACTTGTCGAGTATAGGTCACACGCTCTTAGATATGAAGTGGAGGAACTCCCGTCTCATGACTGGGATTAATAAACATTTAAAAGACAGATCCTCTAAACAGACAAGAGGGAATAAAGAAAAATTTAATAAATAGATATAGACATACCTGAGTGACTAAATAAAAAACAAAACCTAATATTCGATTGTGGTGAAATGAACAAAACAACTATTTATAAAGGTCGAACTGGTAACCCCTGAAAAAGTCAAGAGACGAACCAGGGAACCGTACAAGGTAATAAAAAATTATATCGTAAAGGAAATGAAAGACCATGATTTTCTACGAGATCCTAGTAGAACATATAAAAAACAGAGTCAGGATCTTAGGCAGATAGAGGTTTCCCGGAAGAAATATAAAAAAAATCAACCTTTTACCATAATCTTTCGTTTCAGACTCATCATCCACAAGAACAACGATGACTCCAGTAATTCGTTCCTCAATATACACACACATCATTGGGTACATACATGTATAAAGATGTTAATAAAGATATACATTAGTACATGTAGATATGGTTTGATTTTTACGTAAGTACGACTACAGAGGTTGCGATTAGATAAGGGTGTACTGCATAAAACCGGAGGAGAGGAAAGAACAGATATTAGAGGGTGAGGGTGTGACTCTTCAGAACGAGGGTTGTAGGTCATAGGTTAATGAATTAACAAGTCAAGGTCATATATACATACCGTCTTAGTTTTAGTGAATATAGGATACTCTTGGTCGAAATGGTCGTGTGTCACAAATATATTACCAAATAAAACGGATAACAGAATGTCTGAGGTAAGTAAAGGTCTAAATGAATCCAGTAGAAAAGGGGAAGTGGGGGGAACGTCACTCAAACAAAAGATATAAACATTATCAATGTAAATAAAGTATGTAAGTACCATGTCAATCAAAATAGTGTAAGATGTACGGCGGGTCCCTATGAGTCTGGAGACTATGTCCAAAAAACAAACAAACAAACAAAAAATCACACGTATGTCACTCCGAGTGAGAAATACAATATTTCAAACTATATAAAACTGTTTACACATGATAGTATATAGACGGTAATATCATAGCATGTCTTATCCATATAGTGGAATTTTGTCACGAAGCACATAAACTGGAGTCGATTGTAAGAGGGACGGAGTCTACGGACCTTTGGTAACCGGTAAAATGGTAACGATATCAAAACTGAAGAGGTCTGACAGTATATTGACCACAAAAGAAAGAAATATTCGTATTGACAATCGAATATAAATAATTCATAAGTGGTCCGCCAACAGTGATACAGCACTCGAGAAGTAAATCATAGAAAAAAACCAAGCATCTGGTGTACTACCTCCCTGTCAAAAGTAAGAAATAATGTTTACTCCTTCGTGTCTTGTCGATTCATGATCAGGATTCATTCATTCTTTTGAACAGTTGAATTCCGCTCCCGATAAACTGAGACTTTGTACATAGGTTGGTTATGCAATACGAAGATTTAAGTATGAGTCTTAACTCTTTTATTCTTTGTCCTACGGACGAAGTTTTACGAAGAAGAAGTAAACCCATCAAGACACGTATTTTGTTATCCCGAAGAAATTTTGGAGTTTGTACGTAATGAAATTATCTTTTACACAAACATGATTTTTCCTTTCTTCCTGTCATCTACCTTCCCTCCGTCTTTCCTTCCTTTCGCATAGTTTAGGTCGTTGTCCTAGTCACTGAGACAATTTAAGATGATTTTCGGTCTGTAAAGGGGGACTCCCGTGTATCCTCACTGACAAGAGAACCGAGTCTTGTAGGGAGTTCGGGGTGGTCAGACCTTTTTCATTCAAGTCTCCTCGTATAAATAAGAACGAAAAAGGGGATTTCCCTTGACGTCACAAGTTGTAATTATGTAAATTAAGTGTAAGAGTCAAATGAGTTCTTATATCGTTTACAAACTGAAAAGTCAAGACTTATAAGGAACGATTACACCAATAATTAGATCTAGGGTCGATACTGAGTAGAGTACCAAAACAGAAGAAGGTTTTGGAACCATTCTTAGAAGGTGACACGAAGGGTAGTCTGAGGACTTTCAATCTGTCTACTTAATAATTAACAACAATTTTATTTTGTGAAAGGACCATAAACTCTTACAAAAGTACACTTGGATTGATACATCACTACTCATTTGTTAGGTAAGACTCATAAAGTTACACAGAATCTTAGGGTCTTAATTTTTTTTTTTTTCATTACTAGAAAATCCTTAGTCCACAGGTAGAAGACCGTCTTTCCCTGTGTAAGAAAGGTCTTTTTTTTTTTCTAAGTGGAAGAAAATCGTTGTACAATCCTTTATGGTCTATATTGTAGATACGTTTTAATAAACGTTTAAAAGGGACACTCCGATATTTTAGTGTCCATCTCCTAGTTAGATCGATAAAAAATAACACTTGACCGAGATAGTTACACCTCGGGTCACCTTCTTTCACAACCCTTAACGAAATGAGTAATTCGTTCTTCAAGTCTAAACAAGAACCTAAAGAACTTCTATGAGTATGATAAAAAATCCCAACATTGTTTCATGGTGTTTGACCCTTCGAAACGAATTTGTTCTCTTTAAATAACAGAGGGTCAAGACCTCCCATTTGTTCCACACTCATTCCACCCAAGGAAGACTCCCAAGAACTTATCTTATCTTATAAGGTCTGGAGAGAGAATCCTAGACCACTAAACGACTGTTAAAAACTGTAAGGAACGTAACATCTACGTAATGAGACGGAAATAGAAGTGTACCTTAAGAAGGAAGTATATGAGAAAAGAGACACTTTACAGAGAGAGAAGGTCCAAAGGATAACCCTTTTTTCTATCGTCAGTAATTACATAACTAAATCTCAGGTAGGATTACTGGAATAAAATTGCACTAATGGAGACATTTCTGGGATGAAGGTTTATTCCAACGTTAAGTCTCCATGACCTCCATTTTTGAAATGGTATAGATAAAACAACAACAAATCATTAATTCAACACGGACTGTGAAAACACTGGGGTACCTGACATCGGACTGTCTGAGGAGACAGGTACTCTAAAAGGTCCGCTCTTATGACTTCACCCAACGGTAAAGGAAAAGGTTATAGATAAAACCCCGCTGTGTTAAGTTGGGAATTATCATGGTGAATCAAATAAAACGATAATGTTTTGGTTTTCGGAGATGACACGATCTTGGTACGAAAAAGAGATCAGGAAAAGTAATTGAAAGGAGAGTTTGTCTGAAGGACCTACTGAAAAACGTAAACCTATGTAAGTACCTCTCTTTCTCCAACCTGAATGTAGTACGTTCTCCGACTCTAATACACTCCAATTGATTTTTGAGTTTAAAGGTCCATTAAATATGACTTAGATAAGGAACTGGGTGTCTTCTTTTATATTAGAGACTTTTACAATTGATATTGTATTACTTATTCTCCACTGTGAGACGGAGTTGTTTTATAATAGTTTAGTTTAAGTTGTTATGAAATTTTTCTAGTATGTGGTCCCAGTCACCCTCAATAAGGTCCACACGTTCTTTAATAAGTCGAACGAATCTAGTGAGTGGTACTATGTGGGGTAATGGTTTTACTTCCGATTTTTAGTATACTAGCAGAGTAAAAATATATGTTTTTACTTTCTTTTACATTCTTCACCTAAAATGCTTATATCCACTACGACTTCTTGGTTTATTTCCAGTAAGTCAATCAAGTATTCTGACTAATACACTAGTTTTACGTATGAAGTACGTCAACTAAATCTTCTAAATCAAAGTAAGGTCCATATACAGTTATCGGTTCTCAATCTTCTACTTTTGGTGTATTAGACATTGGTATACTAAGAAACACCCTTTCTGTAGGTAATTTTATGAAACATGATAGACCAATTAGTATTCTTTTTCAAGTCCGGTCTTCCTTTTTCTCTACTCCACTAAAAACCTTCTATTCTTAATAGATCAATTTACTCCTTACCTGCAGTTCCATCTTTTCCTAATAGTCCTTCTTCATAATAGTCCTTTCCGTGTTTCTACTCTTTACATTCCATACAGGTACCTTTACGGTGTCAAGTCATAATAATGATTTTACATTTTATTCTTCATCTCTTATTATCTAGGTTTTCCGGTTAATTACCAACTCAAACCTTCTTCTTCTCCCTATGTCCTACAATCATGTAAACGATCCAAAACATGAAATAAATCTTGAAAATATAAATACAAGTACCCCCTATAACAAGAAATAAAAAGAAAGAATATGATGAGAACAACTCGAAAATAAAATTAGTTCAACATAATTATGATTTAAGTATTTTATTAAGTAAACTTATGAAGGGAAACATTCTAACCTTAATACATAAGAATTTAAAACTATCGTAATGGACATTGTGGTAGGTACGTAAACTAGACCCTTCAGAAATACAAAGATTAAGTCAAAGAAACCACAAAGAGTTAGATAATTTGAAAGAAGAACTAGTTAAAACAAACAGGGGGAATGGATACGAAAGTTTACATAACTGTATTTCAAATACCATAGAACAAAGGAAGAATTAGAGACAACATCGAGATTAACACAAGGGAAATAGTAAAGTTTACAACAAATGAAAACGGAACGTAGACAAAAGAACTAGTTGGAACGATCTCCAAACAGTTAAAATAAATAGAAAAGTTTCTTGGTTCAACCGACAAACTGTAAGGACACTATACAACGTAATGTAAAGGGATCCAAGAGAAAAAGAAAAATAACAAAGGAAGGAAGTAGAAACACAAAGGAGACACGAGAAATGTGATGAGTTCCAACTTACGAATCTAATAGATATAGTCGGAAAGATTAAAAGATGTCAGACCTGTGACAGGAATAAAATGTAAATAATACAACAAGAAACTAGTTACTGAGAGAGAGTAAAATATAGTACACGAAGAAATTAAACGCCTGGTGAAGTAAAAAGACAACATCAAAGTATAGATTATAAAACGTGTCACGGACTGAGTATTATCACAGAGTTACTTATACACGACTTACCCACTTACAAATCATACTAAACATTTGTCGAAGTGTGACATGTGTAATAATTATATAAATAGACTCGACTTTTATCAGGTCATCGAACCTCATATACTCTTATAGTTACGTTGACAGATTCTTTTGAATATCTGGTTAGAAAAACTCTCTATAAAAGTAAATATTGGATTCCCTTATTTTTACAGAAGTCTGTTTGTGAAAGACTTGACGACTCACAATGTTTTTGTCCTTTCAGTCAGTAGTTTTCATAAATACTTCGGTCAGACTTCTGATAGTAACGGAAAGAAGAAGTCCCTTCATATACACATCCTTAAGAAAGAGTCGTCCTAATACTACGTCAAAAATTAAAATGGTCTCATTGTTCTTTAAAGGAATTAAAGACAGTTTTCTAGCAATTATAAACCTGAGTCTCGATTCAAGTTTACGGTCGTCCCAAGGGATACAGACACTGAAGTCCGTTCACTGAGATAGAGGGACTCGAAGTTAAGAGAGTACGTCTTTTTACCCCATCATTGAGGAGGAGAAGGACTAACAACATTTCTAATTTACTCGTTTACCTATATTTCACGAATCCTGTCACAGACCGTGTACCGTCCATGAGTCATTTATATAATTTCAACAACAATGACATTCACACTTGAAAAGTACCTTCCTTGACACAGAATACGAAGAATATGGAGTACGGACTGTGGAACGTTGGGGAGACGACACGGGCTCGTACTCACGTCCGAACTTGATTTTAGGAGTACTACTACTACCGTCTACTATTTCTTTTCCTCGATACCTTCTTTCCTTAAGGCCGGAACGTTGGGGGTCGGTACACGAAGTTTAAGTCCACCTTTCTTACATTACCTCTTTCTTATAAAAGGTTACAGAGGATGTGTCCCTCTACCTAAATTGGTAATTTTGACTCCACAATCGTTTCTATAAGACCCCTTTATTCCTACTTGTACACGTTATTTTTCCACTAAAAAAAAGATAACAATTTTTATTCGTGTAAGTAATCCTTTTGAATAGCTTTTAACGAAAGTATGTTTGTCGAGACACCCTGGAAGAATATTACAAACATTACTCTTTTGACCTAACCTTAGTACGTTAATACTCACACAAGTATTGTCTATTACATATTGTAATGAACTGAAGACCTTACTGTGTTACGTACCTTATTAATCGATACAATGACATCACGAGAGAAGACGGACCTAGTACACCTAAAGAATATAGTCTTCCAGTCACCGTTACAATAAAGAAAACTTCTTAAAAGTAAAGAAATTTTGTTAATTTTTTACTGAAAGTGCTTACTGTATTTAGTTTATATTTTTAGACGTAAATGATATCGATCACGTTCTGTAAAAAAACGTAGTTAAAGATAACATTAAATCCGACTTATTACGGTCGATAAAACGATGAGACGACTTCAGGAGAAAAAACTCGGATGTTACTTGGACATTATGAATACCTTTCTCAATGGTATCGTTGGATATAACTACAGTGTTCGAGTCCGAAGACTGAAGTAACGTATTACGTCATCGTTGACCTAAACGTCGTCTTTGTGGGACGATTTCTTGTTCATAGTACCAAATGTCGTTTCTCCTGTTTCCTTTTGTCGTTCAAGATCCCCCAACTTACGACCTAACACTCAATCTTACAGACTCAAGAATAAAATTAGGACGAAGAGTGAACAACGGAACAAAACTCATTAACACAAATGTACACACGTGACTCCAAACTTTGTTCTTTAGAGGATATATACCCCATCCGTATCTTCTCTTTCGAGTAATAAATTGCAAAATCGTAAACCATCTGTAGAATTATTTCGATTTCGTCAGATTTTTATTGGACCTTTCTTTCCTTAATAATTACGGAACACCAACTATGGATCGATCGAGTGTTTCTATTTCTTCTGTGAAACTTTATTTTTTCGTACATCGATCCCAAAAGAAGAAACTTTATCATTACCTATTTCCAGTTCTAACTACGGGATTAGAATTAAAATTATTCTTATATTTCTTGAGAATGTATTTATATAGTATAATAAATCGATAGATAAATTTCTACAAAATTTATCAGATACAAGTCTCATTGTCCTTAGACATAGATAATCACTCATATTACAAAGAGTAACAAATATATGTTACATTGGTAACATATGTAACATATTTAATTTAGTATCTACAAAGAATTAAAATAGTACGTTTATAAATAGGAGTAATCTTTTGTTGACTTATACACTTTATCAAAACGACTAAATTTTACTCTAAAGCTTTTTAGGATTACTATAGAAAAAATGTTACCGGATTACAAAAGTAACCTCGGACATTGGACAAGTAATACAGTTGACCAGATTGAAAGAGAAAACATGTGATATAAAGTCTTAACTCTATTTTTATCATCCCCTAAACTTATCCGTAAATTTGATTATTTGAAACAACGGTCTTTGATTCGACTTTCGTACTATATCGAAAAATAAACGAGATTCCACTATTCGATCTTGTAAAACTATCTTGATTCCGGGAAAGGTGGGGGAGATAGGTATACGAAGTTTTAGTAAGGTTTTATAGTCCTCTTTAAATTGAACGATATTTTGAAGTAGTTGATTTAAGGTACAATTTTTGGTTGATACAACCAACAATTTTTGGTGCAATTTTTGGTTATTAAAAGGGAACACCGAGTCTACCATTTCACAGACGGATGTTACGTCCTCTGGACTCAAACTAGGGACCCAACCTTTCTAGGGAACCTCTTCCTTTACCGTGGGGTGAGGTCATGAGAACGGACCTTTTAAGGTACCTACCTCCTCGACCATCCGATGTCAGGCACCCCAACGTCTCAACCTGTACTGACTCGTTGAAGTGAAAGGAAGTGAAAAGTATGTTGAAAATTCAATAACAACTTTTACTTCACGGTTCATATTATTTTCAACACCGGTATAAAAGTAATTCGTCAATTTACGACTCAAGGTACAATATAACGTCGCACTCAGTAAACACCCTCAGAGTTTCAGAACATTTTAGAAATTTTTTTTGGGGTCTTAAATCATATGTTACAAACGTGTCTTATATATTCCTAATTTTTGATCAAGAAAGAAGTATTCGATACGGATAGTTTGATCGATTGTACTATGAAGATAAAATCCTTTATTTGAAAACACACAAACACACTTAAATTATATTGTACAAATAACTGAATAATTGTGTTTTTCTTGAACTTATCTGTATCACTTTAAGACATTTTTCTTTTTTTTTTTTCCGTCCAACCAGAAGTTTTAAAAGGGGGACAAATTCGTTTCTCTTATTCATCATAACCAATGGAGGTCTTGACTTGAATGAGGAATGGGATTTAAGTAATAAAGAATTCATGTCGGGATATTTCTCGTCTCTTATTTAAATAATACTTTTTTAGTGTTACAGTTTCTAAATTTTAATACCTTTTTCGAAATCAATCAGACAAAAATGGTCTGACTCCAGACGTTCACTTTCACTTTCAGTGAGTCAGTACAGGGTGAGAAACGCTGGGGTACCTGATATGTC
Organism: Capra ibex; assembly: GCA_006410555.1. NCBI lineage: Eukaryota > Metazoa > Chordata > Mammalia > Artiodactyla > Bovidae > Capra > Capra ibex. Next base: position 65,487,702 of record SJYO01026388.1, on the reverse strand, counting down.
GGGTACCTTAAGAGGTCCGGTCTTATGACCTCACCCATCGGAAAGGGAAGAGGTCTCCTACAAGGGTTGGGTCCCTAGCTTGGGTGTAGAGGACGTGACGTCCACCTAACAAATGGTCGACTCGATAATCCCTTCGGGTTTGACTCCAGATTATCTAAATTTATTGAAAGGGTTTCAATAAATCACCTTCTTAAGTTTGGAGTTTGTTGATAAACAAGATGGTGTAGTGTAACAGAATTAGGACGGAGTTCCGAAATTAGGTCTCAGTGGAGGAACCGTATATTAGACTATATATCAGAAAAAATTAGCTAACTCCATATTAACTATATATTATAATCAAAGAACACATGTTGTACTAAACTATAAACATATACAACGTTTTACGTGGGGTACCATACAGATCAATCGTTAGTTCGGGAAACAAAGAAAAAAAACAAAACAAAATAAGAAAAATAGGGAAACTGTTTACAGTAGTCTCTAATCTCTGTTTAAAAAAATCAGAAAAATTCCGTGGTTGAAAACTGAAACAAATAATGAGAGTAGTAGAAAACGATACATTGTTGGAAGTTTTGAATAACGCCCAGTTTCTAAGTCCCTCTCAGAAGGACCGAGTAAGAGAACGTAGTACACCAAGACTGACCCAAATGAACCATCATAAGTCAACCGAGAACCAGACCAGACCTCTCAGGTTCTATCGAAATGAGTGTACGGGTTACGGAGCCGTTCCTTTTGATCTCCCTACTTGAGTCAACCCAAAGAGGGAGATAAATGTATCGTGTCCTGAGGAGGTGTTCCGGAGAGGTTAGACGGGAAGAATGTGACATCGAACCTTGTGATTCTTACAAGATATCCTTCACCTTTAGTGTATAGGAGAACTTCCGATCTGGATCTCGACCGTTTCGTAGTGAAGATGAGATGAGAAACAGTCTCGTCAACGTCTTGTTTCTAAATTCCCCTCCTTTTTATCTGGAGAGGATAGTTACCCTACTCACAGATTCTTAACTCCGATAGAAATAAGGTAGTTCCCGAAGGCACCACCGAGTCTACCATTTCGCAGACGGGCGTTACGTCCTCTGGGCCCAAACTAGGGACCCAACCCTTCCAGGGGACCTCTTCCTTTACCGTTAGGTGAGGTCATGAGAACGGACCTTTTAAGGTACCTGACTCTTCAGACCATCCGATGTCAGGTACCCCACCGTTTCTCAGTCCGTGCTGACTCCCTGAAGTGAAAGTGAAATAAGGTAGTGGAATTAGAACACAACATAAAATCAAAGGATAAAGTCCTTTGATCAAAGAAAGAAATTTAAGAAAGACAAAAGAAACGAATATCAGATAGTAAGACGGAAGGGTGGGTTTTAAGAATTCAACCTACAAATTTAGTAATTAAAGGTGGTAAATAACAAGATTATTTTCGTAATATCACATTTCAAAAGAAGTTTACTAACGAAAGTAACGTAAAGTTTCATTTTGATACGACCGTAAAACGAGAAACAAGTCAATGTTCATCAAAGTCACAAGGTTAAAATAAAGAAGATACTAGATACTCAATAAACCTCACACAAAAATCTTAAAGTTAGTGTACCTAAGAATTATTATTCATAGATGAACTCTGAAGTGTATATATAGTTTACGTTACATACTAGGAATTAACCTAGGACTAAACTTATTTGATTCTTTTTTGCATTCTATTAATTCCTTTATACTTGTGACTGACCTGTAAACTCCTTAAAATGCATAAAATTTTATATATATTACCATAATACCAATACAATTTCTTTTTTCAAGAAGGAAATACACAATGTTCATAAATACCTACTTAAACGAAGTCTTTTTAATCTACTATTTTCTAACTGACACTCAACTTATTAGTGACTTCGAACTACGTACCATGTACCCGTAAGACACACAATGAAGTGTATGAGAACACACACAACCTTTAAAAAGTAAAGTAAAAAGTACTCTACTATAATTTTTGAGTAGAGGAATATATACTAAGGACTAAATTAAAGTAACACCGATCTCTTACATTATGTATATATTCGTGTGTTTTTGTATGTGGTGTATATAAGAGAGGCATATTACATCTCGTATATATACAAGTGTGTTCCTATACATAATATATACATTCTATGTAGAACGAAATACCCAATTACATAAGTTAAAACTCTTCACATAGTACACACGATTCTTTAGACAGTAGACAGTTGTAATTTAATTCTAACCATCAGGTTTTATAAGTATAAAATATTTGAAAAAAGACGAACTTGATAGTCATTAACTTTTTGTACACAAAGTAACATTAAAAATATAATAATACTACTAAACAGTAAAAAAAAGACCTCAAGAACTGACAAAACGAAACACATTAAACTGTATCCCGGTAATGATGGATAGATCAACAAGTCAGAACGACGATTCAACGAAGTCAGCACAAGCTGAGACACGTTGGGGTATCTGCCATCGGGTGGTCCGAGGGGACAGGGACCATAAGAGGTCCGTTCTTGTGACCTCATCCAACGGTAAAGGAAGAGGTTACGTACTTTCACTTTTCACTTTCAGTTCAGCGAGTCAGCACAGATTGGGAGTCGTTGGGGTACCTGACGTCGGAAGGTCCGAGGAGGTAGGTACCCTAAAAGGTCCGTTCTCATGACCTCACCCCACGGTAACGGAAGAGGTTCAAGTTAGAATGACTATTGAATTTGGGTGTATCATAGTGAAAAGAAGAATTAAATACAAAAAATAGAATTTCTGATAAAAATAATATAATTATATCAAGAAGGGTCGAAAGAAACTCGGTAAACAACCTGTATAGAAAGTTAAGAAAAAGAAATGTAAAAATCCACATAGACTATATCTTAATACAAATAGACCGGAATTTTAAGACAAAAATTCACCGTCCAAACCTCATATTGTATTTATAACACTAATCAGTTTATAAATGAAAAAAGATATTAGAATTAAAGATGATACAAAGAAAGAGAAGGAGATAAAAAAAGAAAAAGAAAGTTTAAACGAACAAAATAATAAGCTAAAAGAGTGACTGATCTTTACTATATAAGATTGAATAAAATTTTAAAACTGTAAAATTCCCACAGGTGATTGAATTGTTATTGATTCAAATTAGTTGGTAAATATGAGAAGGGGAAAGCCTTGTTGTGGTCCCAAAACTTAGTTAAAAAGATCAGCAGATAAGACTTCAACGACGATAATGAGAAATTCAAGATAGTAAATTAAAGGAATCTGTAAAGTTAATAATAAAACATTCTGTTTTAAATATATCTGAATAGATATACAAATGGTTAAAGAAGAGTGAAAAGAATCTAGAAGGAGGACCCTAGTACAAAAAACAAAACAAAAGGTCGTCATATAGAAAATCTTTAAAGAATACTTTCACGTGACAAAAAGAGAGTCTAAAACGAGTATATTTATATAAATTAGGTAATAAATTAAGTGAGAGTTAGAACTTCTTTAAAACTACCTTAGTTTTATCCAACTGTCAATAAAAGAACTTATTAAAGAACTTTTATTAAGATAACGATGACCGAAAATAACACCGATAAGTTTCAGACAAAGATCTGATTAATAGTAAAGAAACTTCTTCTTTAATGTTAAAAAATCTAGAGAATTCGACATTACAAGACTTTAAAATGATGTTATACACATCCTTACCTATAAAAAGTGCATATAGAGGTCTTAGAAAATAGTCAAGATCCTTTAAGAGTTTGTAATAAAGAAACTGATAAAGGAGAGGATGTTAGATAATAATGAAATACTCTGTAAGAGTAAGTAAAGAAATACAGACTAATAGATCGGTTGGACGGGGGGTGGGGGTGGGTTGTGTGTGTGTGTGTGTGTGTGTGTGTGTGTGTCTGTATCTGTGTGTGTAACGTAACAGAAACGAGACAGACGAAGTAAGGAACATTAAGGAAATCCCATTAGAAAATTAAAGGATTAAGATAGAAGTCGAAATAGATTCGACAACTAAATAAATGACTCCTTGAAATACTACAGTTACTAATATAAAAATAAGATTTTTGACATAAAAATTTTCAATGGACTAGAAAACTTTTATTAGGGTAACACCGACGACAGAAAAAAGATAAATAAGAAAGAAAGAAAATGATAAAATAAACGTTAATAAAGTATAAAATATCGACTATTAAGATGTTAAACTTCAATACTCCCTAATTTATACAAAAAAAAAGACGACTGAGTAAGGACTGCGTTCGATAGAGGAAAGAATACTACTAAAGTACTAGATACCTTTAGGAACCCCAATATTAACTTTACGAAAAGAGATCTGTTCTGACCGAAGGGTTCACCGAGTCACCCTTTCTTAGGTGGACGGTTACGCCTTCTGTGTCCTCTGTACCCAAGCTAGGGACCTAGTCCTTCTAAGGGACCTCCTCCTTCACCGTTGCGTGAAGTCATAAGAACGGACCCTTTAGGGTACCTACCTCCTCGGACCACTCCATGTCAAGTGTCCCAACGTCTCTCAGTCTGTATTGAATTACTGACTCGTCCATGTGTTTCTTCTGGCTCAAATCAAATGGACCCAAGAGACCAACGATGATTGGATCCAGGTAGAACAAGTGGTAGTCCCTAGAGTAAGATTACAACCTGAAATTCTAAGACAAGTGGATTGGGACTCCGTCCGAATCATAGAGTCATGGTCCAAAGGGAATCTCATTGAGGTCTAAAATTAAAAAGAAGGAGGAGAGGTCGAAGTTGAGTACCACACGAGAGAGACAGACCATTACATTTGGACTCCAAAAAGGAATGAAAGAACACTCAGGTCTTCTTATAAAAGGTCTAGTACCCGACATCAAATAGTTTATTGGTCTATATAAAATCGAAATCATAGAATAGTAGGTCTAATAGAACTGTATGATGAAAGAGGTCCGGGAGACAACCGACTAAACTTAACAACAGTAAAGAAGGGAAATAGACAATGCCGTACGTGGTACCAAATATTTTCGACAGTTTAAAAAGATGAAAATTCCCTTTAGAAGGTATACATGATTGTATCTATGTATAAAATGGGAATTTTGAAAAAAGGACCCAGTAAAGTTATCAAAATCCTTAGATCTCAACAACTTGTTTATTCTGTCATCACAAAAAACTTAACCTTCAGGTATTTAACACAAAATTCTTATTCCGAACTCCCACTTTAGGATCACTTTTCTCGTATTTTCTACTTTGACTCGAATTATAACTACCTAACTACCTCCTCCCCTCAGTGAATTACAATGTAAATAGTTTTTTCCTTTTCAATAATTGAAAAGAGTATCTTCTCTTTTACTATACTACTTTGACAAGTTGTTCCTATCGTTAATACTTATTATTACTTAACTCAATCCTTCTATGACTCTAGTCCCTTATGTCTAATCTTCGCGAAAAGAAAGTCAATTAGTCTGTATTACCGTTTCCCGACTTAATTTTATTACTGATCCTCGACCTTTCCTTTCGATAAGAGACTCTCTGAAGTATTGACAACCATCGTAAATTCTTCAATCTCTCTCTTTCTTCGTTGTACGGTCATTATGATTATGATAACCAATAGGTTCCCACATTAGGACTTCCGAATTATAATAAAACTATGGTAACTCTTAATTTTTTTTTACGATTCGTAGAAATATAATATCATCAGGACTTTCTCGTAGGAAACCCTATTCTTTCGAACCCAAAGTATGATTGAGACGGTGACTAATTGACACACTGGATGCCTTTAAATGAATTGGAAGAAACCTGAAATCAAAGGAGTATACCTTTGACACTATTACTCTTGGAACACCTCAATAAAAATTCCAAGTCAAGTCAAGTCAAGTCAGCGAATCAGCACAGACTGAGAAACGTTGGGGTACTTAACGTCGTGCGGTCAGGAGGGGACAGGAAGTGGTTTAGGGTCTCAAGTAAGTTTTACTATAGGTAGCTCAGACACTACGGTAGGTCGGTAGAGTAAGAGACACCAGGGGAAGAGGAGGACGGGGGTTAGGAAGGGTCGTAGTCCCAGAACTCAGTTGAAGCATACTCCACCGGTTTCATGACCTCAAAGTCGAAATCGTAGTCAGGAAGGTTACTTATGGGTCCTGACTAGAAGAAATGCTACCTGACCAACCTAGAGGAACCCGTCAGGTTCCCTGAGATTCCTCAGGAGAGGTTGTGGTGTCAAGTTTTCGTAGTTAAGAAGTCACGAGTCGAAAGAAGTGTCAGGTTGAGAGTGTAGGTATGTACTGATGACCTTTTTGATATCGGAACTGATCTGCCTGGAAACAACCGTTTCATTACAGAGACGAAAACTTATACGATAGATCTAACCAGTATTGAAAGGAAGGTTCCTCATTCGTAGAAAATTAAAGTACCGACGTCAGTGGTAGACGTCACTAAAACCTCGGGGGGTTTTATTTCAGACTGTGACAAAGATGACAAAGGGGTAGATAAAGGGTACTTCACTACCCTGGCCTACGGTACTAGAAGCAAAAGACTTACAACTCGAAATTCGGTTGAAAAAAGTGAGAGGAGAAAGTGAAAGTAGTCCTCCAAAACATCTAGGAGAAGTGAAAGACGGTATTCCCACCACAGTAGACGTATAGACTCCAATAACGATAAAGAGGGCCGTTAGAACTAAGGTCGAACACGAAGAAGGTCGGGTCGTAAAGAGTACTACATGAGACGTATATTCAATTTATTCGTCCCACTGTTATATGTCGGGACTGTATGAGGAAAAGGATAAACCTTCGTCAGACAACAAGGTACAGGTCAAGATTGGCAACGAAGGACTGGACGTATATCCTATATATTTCTCAAACATTGTGTCACTCACCCCTTCCAGTGACTAAATGAACTGTTCCTCAGAAACAACCCAATGTCGACTTCGAACCTATGTGATCACCTACCTCAATCTACCTACAGATCGTAGATCGATGTAGGGGACTAAAAGTCCCACAGGTACTCAGGTAACCCTTTTTGAACTTTTTCAAGAGGTAAATACTTGAGTATCTCTTAGCACTTTTTCTGAACTCCAGAACAACAAATGGTCGATACCTGATGTCTTCCTCTTTAATAACTTCGTCATACTTGTTCTAGTACCCTATGTTCCTTTTTTTGAACATTAAAGTAAACACACCTTCCAGATTAACTTCAATGGACACTATAAAAGATCGACACGAACAATATAATCCTTGTCCTTACCCCTTTTGACATCAGACAATTACAACCTTGACCATGAAAATGCGGACATACACATAATATTTTCTTAATCAATTTGTGTCTTTATCTTCATAAATAATATTATTAATTGGTACCCCATGACTGACCCACCTCTCGTACTTCATTCCTTCCGGTCCTTTCCTTTCTTCCTGACACTACTTCCTCCTTACTACTCCTTTTCTCGTACGGGTCTTCACTCCCCTGGCCACTCTACTGTCTCTGACGTTGCACACTATTAGTCCTTCTCCGTAAAGTCCTCCGAAGACTTCCCCTACGTCAATTCTCTGGACGGCTCCAAATTCCACACCAAATAACAAACGATACACCTCACCTCCATTTCATCGCCTCACAACTACCCTAACTCCTCCACGATCCGCTAAGAACAGAGAAGTCCCTTCCTGACCCACGTCTCACAATTTGAGTTCCTCTTCTCACCCTCTTTTTACAGTAAAAAGTAAATGGTTTCTTATATAAGTTGAGGATACATACCTTCCGTGATACGGTCCATGACCGAATGCTACTGTTTACTTACTTATGTCAAGGAGGAGAAAGGGGTGACTTTGCCTCGGCAATTCGGGAGTACCGACGAGACATGGAAGAGAGAAATGTTAGACGATTGATCGAAGGGGATAATAAAACATAGAGGGTTAAGGGATCTCTCCTTAAGTTGATCAAATGAAGTAGAAAAGTATACTTCAGATCTCGGAACGAATGACCGAATCCCGCACCTAACTGTCGGAAACACAATCTACAAGTGGGGACAAGTTAGAAGGGGACTTTTCACCCTCTCAATGTACCAAGTCCGCACCAACACAGGGGAATTATTCCCCGGTACTACGTCCGTCCACCAAATCGGACTCATGGGGTCTTTCGTCTCAGACTATATTCTTTAATCCGATGACAAAAAGACTTCCCTCTGGTCTCACTCACTGTTCCTTAGTTCTATCCCTTCCTCCTTTTCGACTAACCTTCCATACAACGACTTGACCATCGTGATTAAATCTGACGAAGTACGACAACCTGACAGGGTACTTTCCTGTAGAGTCCTGGTGTATATCAACTCTTCTTTCCCCTTTATAAATAGATAAAAAAAACAGTCGGTAACCAAATTCGAAACACGATGACCCTACCCTGTAGGGACTTTAAGGTCTGACGTAAACACCCATGATTCATTCTGGTAGGTGTGGAGTCACAGTCGTTCTTTCAGGCCCCAACTACTCTCCACATACCTGTACCGGAATTTTATTCAGGACGGTTCAGAACTGGACCTAGTTTAGCAAGGTGTATGTACGTCTTAACCAACGACGTCGTTGGTTTTCTGTGTACTCCGGTTCTCTATTACCACCCAAATATTCTTTCGTTACTCCTTATACCAATCAAATCCTGTGCTCCTTAATCGGTCACCACCTCTCTCGTCTCAGACCTCAAAACTCTGTACTCTTCCAGATGTGAGTTTCCTTATTCACAACCTTACCGAATTCTTCTTTCCCTACACATTATAGCTCAGTTACAAGGGGACTTAGGGAGTCGGAATGAAAGGGTCTTCATCCTTTCCACCCGTCTAGATGATTATACCCTTCCGTGGTATCTACAAACTCCTGGGTTTTGTAAAGTCACCTCCTTAAGGAGTAAAGACATCGGATCTAGAAAAGTCTAAAGTAGAAAACCAGGTCCACTCTCGTAAACCGTGGTCAGCACAAGATCAAAACCCACTTCCCGAAATGTATCAAATAGAGTAATTTTTACATTTTGTAACATATCTTAATAATAGGGATTACATGTCTACTTCTTTGACTCTGGGACTGTAGATCCACTAAATGAGTCGATTATTTACTTCCTCGTTTCTAACCTAACACTTCAGATTGATATTTGTTTCGAAAAGGAGAAAGGTCGGACATTGACAACAAGTCAGTGATTTAGCACGGACTGAGACGCTGGGGTACCTGACGTCGTGCGGTCCGAAGAGACAGGAAGTGATAGAGAGGCTCAAACAAGTTTGAGCACAGGTAATTCAGTCGCTACGATAGGTTGGTAGAGTAGGAGACAGTAGAGGAACAGGACGGGAGTTAGATCGGACGTTATAGACAGGAAATTAAAAGTCTACGAGACCAGAATAGTCGCAAAGAACTTCAACTGAATCCACGGGAAACTTCCTGATTCCCTCCAGTAAAGAAAGATGAAAATATACTCTTCAGAAAGGACTCTCGGGTACTTAAGATTCCGACTTGAGTAAGAGTGTCGTCCTTTACTTTACCACCATACTCTTTTCTCCGACACGGGACGTCATCACCACGTCGGTGTGAAAGTGAACATAGATAAACCTGAAGTATTTTCAGAAAACAGTATATTAAAACCACCGTAAATCCATTTCGGATATACACTTTCACTCACCAAAACAAAAGGACTACCTTTCAAATTAAATCGAGAGGTCGTACAACGAAAATCGAACAAACATCCATATTAGCAAATGAATTACTCCTACATAGGAGGAAATGTCTCATGTCTGAACTTTTACTTAAAGGTATCTAAATGTATTTAAGGGATCCCTAGTGATATTACACTCGTTGCTTTCTTAACGGGTCGACACGTGACTAAATTACCTTAATACTTCGAAATCCCACACCCGAGACTTTTTCTATAGATCCCCTTTATCAGTGAGTTTGACAACCTCTTTATTTGGCAATTTACTTAAACAAGAGTCAGACTATCTTCTAGTGAAATCTTTGGTCATAGTCGGCTCCAAAACTTTTTCGGTAGTATCCTTTTCGAACACTTTTACGACATGAAAAATCTTTGGTGGACAATAAAGACTCTTACCTACAATTATAAAATAAGATCGTAAAAAATCCCCCCTTTCCTAAAATAAAATTTTATCAAAACAAACTTTATCTGTCTTAATCGTTTGCGGGACATAGAGGACCCAAAAGGTGCACCACGATCACCATTTCTTGGGTGAACGGTTACGTCCTCTATACTCTACGTCCAAACTAGGGACCTAGCCCTTCTAGGAGACCTCTTCCCGTACATAAGAACGGTGAGGTCACAGAAGGAACCTCTTAGGGTACCTGTCTCCTCGGAGCACCCGACGTCCGGTAACCCAGTGTTTCTCAACCTGTGCTGACTTCGCTGAATCATACGTACGGAAATAGTGGACGATAGTCGAACTTTGGTCATGATAGGAGTCTATGTGAACGGAAATTTACATTATCTCCAGAAATTCGAGTCGACCCGGTCTCAAATGATTATCACCAGACCTACAGGAAGTATGGAGTTTAGTGACAGTCACCACACCTTTCTAAATTCTTCTATAGTCGAAGACCCCGAGTCCCTACAATGGTAGATAAATGAAACTGAGAAAGAAATTTACTACCACAGGGTTTGTTAATACACCAAAACATCAGACACCGATCAAGATATCCAACAAGTCTTATTGTATCGTCGTTCCCCTTCTGGAGTACAAAGGGGATCGGAACGTCGTATCGTCACACTTAATACAGGAAAAGTTCTATTATGGAGGTGAAATCGGTCGACAGATTTACTTATAGAAACCAAGTTTCTCCGAATAAGTTCTTATACTTACCTAGTTATAATTAAATATAAGACACAACCTCTTTGTTGGTGACTATCACTCAGTTATCCAAGTAGAAACACATATTTATGTATGTAGTCAGTTATTCATAAATCTTCACATATGTGGTACGACATACCCCCTACGTCTTTTCCTTCTTTATAAACAGGTACCGTAGTTTCTCAAAAATAGTATATATGGTTTCTTTATTAATGTTGTCGATTGTACAAAATACGTGAGTCATACACAGTCTTAAAAGAAAGAATAGTAGAGAATCTATGAAGTATTACTGAATCCGTCACACTAATAGGGTAAAACGTTTACTCTTTTTACCCTCAGTGTCTTTCCGATTTAACAAACGGGGTGTCGATCACACACCCATTGATCCCATAGTTAGTACCGTGAAACTAAGGTCAGAAATACGATAAAGAGAAGAATTAAAAATATAAAAATAACCTTTTACATGTAGAATGTTTTAAGTGTAAAATCGGTAAATTTTTACATGTCAAGTTACAGTAACACAGGTGTAACAATACGTTGGTAGTGGTTGTAATCAGATGTTTTGTAAAAGTACAAAGATTTGACTTTGAGGTACGGGTACTTTAGTATCGAGAGGTAAGGAGGGAGGAGGGTCTGAGACTATTAGTGATAAGAAAAAAGGATAGACTCACACCGGTGAGATCCATGGAGTACACTCACTGTAGTATTTGTACAAAGACACAGACCTAATAAAGTGAATCGTTTTCTAGAAGTCCAAAGTAGGTACACCATCGTACACAGAGTTACAAGAAGGAAAAATTCCGACTTATTATAAAGTGACGTATATCATGTAAAACGAAAAGGTAAGTTGGTAACCACCTAGGAACCGATCACACACATTACGACGACACTTGTATTTACAAGTTTATATACAAACTCAATGACTAAAGTAAAATCCCCCATATATAGTTACTTTAACATTAAGATATAAATTAAAAATTTTAAAGGTATGACAAAAGGTATCACCTATGTGATGAAATGTAAAGATGTTCGTTCCGTGGTCCTGAGGTCCAATAAGTTCAAAAACAGTCATAAAAAAGGATTATCGGTATAGAAAAAGGGTTATCGGTTATAGAATAATACCAAAACTAAACGTAAAGAGATTACCGAGTCGACCATTTCTTAGACGGACGTTACGTCCTATGGACCCAAGATAGGGACCCAACCCTTCTAGGAGACCTCTTCTTTTTCCGATGGGTGAGTTCATAAGACCGGACCTCTTAAGGTACCCGATATATCAGGTACCCCAGCGTTTCACAACCTGTCCTGACTCGCTGAAAGTGACCGTAACTAATCACTACAACTCCTATAAAGTACCCGAATAACCGGTAAGTATTCAGAAGAAACCTCTTTACAGATAAGTTCAGAAAACGGGTAAAAATTTCTTCCAACAAAACAACAATACTGCAACATCCTTAAGAAATATCTAGGACCTATAATTAGGGAATAGTTTATCAAACGTTTATAAAAGACAGTACGACTCCCCATGGAAAGTGACACAACTTATACAGGAAACCACGTGTTTACAAAAATTAAAACCACTTCAGGTTAAGTGGAGAAAAAGGAAAACAACGTACACGAGTCTGGGTAAGAGAGTTGATGAGGGGACTTCGTGTCTCGGTTCTGAAGTTACACGATTTGACAAACCATGATTGGCACAGAGGACCACTATTCTTAGACACAACAGTCCCTTAAGCACTTACTTCGCCACGTTACATCGAGTAATATCTACACAAATCACGTATAAGGAGGAAAAATTTTACAAAAAAATAACACCATTTTCAGTGTATTTTGTATGACAAAATTGGTATAAATTGACATGTCAAGTTACCGTGATTCATGTGAGTGTAACATGTTGAGAGTTGCAATAGGTAGACGACTTAAAAAGTGGAAGGATTTGACTTTGAGGCACTTTAATTTTCTACGAATGAGGAACCTTCCTTTCAATACTGGTTGGATCTATCGTATAAGTTTTCGTCTCTGTAATGAAACGGTTGTTTCCAGGTAGATCAGTTCCGATACCAAAAAAGTCACCAGTACATACCTACACTCTCAACCGGACACTTCTTTCGACTCTCGACTTCTTAACTACGAAAACTTGACACCACAACCTCTTCTGAGAACTCTCAGGGAACCTGACGTTCCTCTAGGTTGGTCAGGTAAGATTTCCCCTAGTCGGGACCCAAAAGAAACCTTCCTTACTACGATTTCGACTTTGAGATCATGAAACCGGTGGACTACGCTTCTCAACTGAGTAACCTTTTCTGAGACTACGACCCTCCCTAACCCCCGTCCTCCTCTTCCCCTGCTGTCTCCTACTCTACCGACCTACCGTAGTGGCTGTGCTACCTATACTCAGACTCAGTTGAGGCCCTCAACCACTACCTGTCCCTCCGGATAGCACGACGCTAAGTACCCCAGAGTTTCTCAGCCTGTGTTGACTCACTGAGTTGACTTGACTTTACTTTGACTTTGAGACAAAGTAATTTGTGGTTGAGGGACTGATAGTGTGGCTCACTTCAGTCAATCTTTCTCCTTTGTTTATAACACATAATTACGTATATATACCTTAGATCTTTTTGTCATGTCTATTTGGATAAACGTTTCGTCTTTATCTCTGTGTCTGATTCTCTTGTTTACACACCTGTGGTTCCCCTTTTCCCCCTTACCCTTTTTAACCCTCTAACCGTAACTGTATGTATCACGTATAAAGAACTACTCTAACAAAATGTCTGTCAACTAACTTTTTTTATTATTACAACTCAGTTGTGCCACCGTAGAGACAAGAAAAGGGACATAAAGACCCGTAAGTAATCCTCTCCCCTCCCTACCCTTTCCAACCATCGACGAACTGACACTTACATCTATCTAGAAGGTTAGAGAATCGACATCTATGTAACACTCCTCCAAAAGACCCTCCTCAAAATAAATTGGATTAAATTTCTCCACTTTATTTTGGAGAGACGTCGGAATAAGTGACATTCGGTGACCCTCGAGTGAAACGGAACCTCTAATTGGTTCTCTCTTTCATCTTCTCTTTTTATTAGGAGAGAGAACGGAAAAGAAGAGACGGGTTCCGGACGATTTGAGACAGGAGGACCCATAAAGACCCCGTTTCCCTACTCGTCTCTTGACTCGCGGACAACACGAAGAAGCAATCTTCTCACACAACACTCACCGAGTACAAAATGACTCTCAAGAAACGAAGATTGACGTATGGGAAACAAAGAGAAAATCGAGAACTTGAACTCTCCGTACACTTTGTCAAAAAACAGACAAACACTTACTACTTACAATACGGAGTCAGAGTCTCCCACCCGTGTCGATGACATTGTTATTGTTAGACCTTTCCTTTACTCTTGTTCAGGAGAAAGATAGGTTCAAACACTTATTCGGAATCCATGCGTACGACCTCCGTGAACGAACGAGGTCCGAACATTGAAAAACATACAAATTTCCTTAATAGTTTTCCTGACGTTCGTCTTACTACTAACGACCTCTCGACAGTCCTTCGAACGTCATTCTTCTCGGGTAAACATTCGGAGAGAACTTCAGAGGTGTCGGTATCGGGACCACGTTAGTAAAGGAAAACGTTACAAAATCCAATATACTAATTCTCGTATAACATTGCTTCTCTCCTCTCATGTGTAAATTTTTTATTTTTATTTCTGTCCTCTCGGATTCTTCCCTGAAGACCCGGGAACACTGATGGAGTGTACACTGTTAGAGTAAGAGTAAGCTCTCCGACGACAGGTCCAGAGTTTGGAGGACATTCCCAGTACCACAGGACCAGTAGAGGTCTGAGGTCTGCTAAAGTAAAGTAGAAGGTTCCCGATGAGGTCAAACTGTAGTCAGGAAAATGTGTTTCCTCGGGACTCCAGAGACGATGTACACCTTCCGGTTCTTTTTGTCTCAGTAAAACGGTCTATTAAAACTATTATCATAGATAATAAGTAACACAAATATGACACACGGTTCACGAATGGTCCCAAAGGGACCATCGAGTCTACCATTTTTTCAGATGGACGTTACGTCCTCTGGGGTCGACCTAAGGACCCAACCTTTCTAGAGGACCTCTTCCCTATCCGATGGGTAAGGTCATAAGTACCCGAAGGGACCACCGAGTCTACCATTTCGTAGGTGAACGTTAGGTCCTCTGGGTCCAAGGTAAGGACCCAACCCTTGTAGGGGACCTCTTCCCGTACCGTTGGGTGAGGTCATACGAACGGACCTTTTAAGGTAACTGTCTCCTCGGACCACCCGATGTTAGGTACCCCAACGTTTCTCAACCTGTGCTGACTTGTTGATCCGTGTTCACGAATGTATAAAACAATTTAACACTATGGGTGGGGGAGGGGAGCGGGGGTCTGTCTAAAATGACAAGGGAAAACGACTCCTTTAACTCCGGCGCCTTCCCGTCACTTAAAAGAGGATATTGAGTTTACACACCTTTAATTTCGGGCGGCAGACTTATCCAGAGCGACCGAGGTAGCGCGTTGGAGGAAGGAGAGATGGGGCCGTCCCCGGAGAACACTGAGAAGCGACTGGACCCTACGAGAATAATATCTAAGGGCCTTTGTCTTTCTCCCCCCATTTTTTTTTCCTACGAAATAGACTTTACACAATTGACTTTAATCGTCGTTAATTGTGGAAGGTCTCCTCTCTTGACGACAAGGAAGTTGTAAAATCTTACTGAGGTACTCCGGTCTATCTTGGGTTTGTACTCAGTCACCAGGCCAGGCGTGCTATTTCCGTAGATCACGTCTGAGGCAAACTACGTTTACACTGGAGCAGGTGAGCGTGACAAATGATTCCTCTGCCACCTACGTCAAAAGTGTAACGAAGACCTTTGGCAACCGCCTTTCTTAACGACGTGTCCACCTCTATTATAGTAAGACGACGTTACTCCCGTTAAACGTTTTCTGTTGACGAGGGTGAGTGCGGCTCCGGTAACCGTCTTCGACGCGAAGAGTAGAACACCGCCTTTGATGAAGGACCGTATAAAAAAAGAAAGACGTCGAGTCAACAACCGAAGAAGAATGAACGAAAATAACCGTTTTACTAAAAAAAAAAAAAAAAACCTCACAGTCAAAGTACTGTGTTAATAAGAGGACGGTTTAGGTCAGTAGTTCGCTTAATTTTCGTAATAAATAACTAAAAATCTCTCTTATCCAAATAACACGGAATAAATGAATAAATGAGATTAAACTATGGTTTTGGGATAATCACGGTGATCATTTATATTAAATGGGTCATTAAATCTTTTGCAACAATAAAAGAATTTATATCGTGTTCACGGTGTCAAGACTAGTACAAACCTACAACGAGTATTTTGTCGTTCTTTTCTGAACTAAAACGGGTAACTTTGGTACCGTCTCCGTGAACCGTCAAAGAAAAAGACACCCCGTCTTTGACGTCAGTCCATTCCATAAGATGAACCATCGAATCAGGAGTGTTAGATAATCCTGTATTTTTCCCGTTGGTAGAATCAAAGAATCTCCTAGTCATCTGTGGTCTACACCGTCTCTTGTACAAGACTACGATACTCCATAAAGATTTCAATCACACCCCGCCCCCCACCCGTCACATTAATAGTTTTAGTAGCATTGATATCATTGTCGTTTGTATGTCGTAGGATTCGACTATCCGTGATAAGACTCTTTACATGTATATTAAATAAATTTTAGGAGTACCATTTGGATCCTTCGTGTTTTTCAAATTCGTTAAACGAGTCATAATGTGTCGATTATTCACCCTCTTGGTCTCATAAATGGGATTGTCTGACCAAGGTCTCAAACACGACAATTGGTGATGGGGGATATACCGTTGTAATAACTCCAGTATAATATACAAAACGTGATACAATCAGTAATTCTGATCTCTCTCTTTCTAAGGAGTTCCTCAAATGTCAGATTGCGTGTCTCTATGTTTAGTCCTAATAACGGTAAACAATCTGCATATCACAATGAACGAGTCAGTACAGTGAGAAACACTGGGGTACCCGAAACATCGGAAGGTCCGAGGAGACAGGTACCCTAAGAGGTCGGTTCTTGTGACCTTACCCAACGGTAAACAATCTACCCTTCTGAGAATTTCACTCGTTGGAAACCTTCGAATAGATTTTATCCTCCATCTATAACTTTGACTTGGGGTTTTTCGAAAGTTTTAAACGGATAACTACGGGAAAAACCGAAATCGTCGATCTTGACACTCTACAACTTGACTTGTTGTGTCCCGATACTTATAGGTACTAAGGTTAAACTTGTCAAAGTTCTAAAGCATTCTGTCAACCAAGTCAATCTCGGATATACTCTACTCCCACTTTTTTAGGATCAAGTCTTCCAAGGGTGTAGACATTTCTAGGTAGAAATCGACAATATTTTAAAGGTAGAATCTTAAACTATTGTACCCGTTATTTCATACTTCTTACAAAAGAAAAGGGGGAGACATAGACAAAGAGACATGTATTTGTACATGTGTATATCTATGTATACATTTCTTATATACTTCCTGTTTCAATTTTATCTCATCTATTACACTATATAAGTATAAAATTAATATGAAAACATATGACTTTAATTTTATATGTATAAAGAAAAACTTAAAATAGTAATAAAATGTTATTTCTTCATGTAACAAGATCTCATGAGTTCTATTTTTTGAATATGAAGGAAATAACTCTTATTTCTTATTTGGAGAGTCTCCGAATTGGAAGAAAACTTGTTTACGGATGTAAACGTATTGCCCCATGATTTTATTAAGAGTGTAATTTTGTTGGTAATAAATGGACGGTATGATGTACTGTTTTATCAAAAACTCACTAAAATATTAATATGAAAAAACCACGACACAGAAACCGACGGTTTTCTGTCTGGACGGTCAGAGTACGTGTAAAAATGTAATAAAATACACATTCGTTCTTGATTTTTGCACTAAAAATTTTTTTTCGAAAGGTAAAGTAACCCAGTAGGAATTATTTTAATATTGAGGTGTTACCTATAATATTTTCGTAGAAACTATTCTGTCAAAAGATAGCTTCATCGTACAAGAAAATACGTTTAATAGTGTTCCTAGACCTAGTAACTGTCTTACATTTTCTTTTTTTCATCGGATTTAGGAAACCTTAAAAAATTAGTCTAGAAAAAAAAAAAAAGTGTTAATGGGTCTACATTCCTGTATATACTAAAACAAAAATTTATTTTCGACAAAGAAATTAGATATTTTTTAAGGACCAAAGGGGGGAAGGTTAGAGTATGAATCAAAGAGTGAGTACAGGTTAAGAAACGTCGGGATACCTGACATCGGGAGGTCCGAGGAGACAGGTGCCCCTAAGAGGTCCGTTCTTATGACCTCACTCAACGGTACGGGAGGAGGTCCCCTAGAAGGGTTGGGTCCATACCTTGGGTCCAGAGGACGTGACGTCCACCTAATAAATGGTAGACTCGGGGGTCCCAACGGTTACGACCTCTGTCAAAATCGACCCTTCTTTCACTTGAAACAGAAATATCGTAGACAAATGGAAATAAAAGGGAAACCTAACAATGAGAAATACCAAAAATTATAAATACTTAGGTACGAAAAAAAACCTTACGGAGACTATTGGAGTAAATACGAATCTACAAGTAAGACTATCGTGTAACAGAAGGAAGATCCCTTATGCAAAAAGTCAGTTTCCTGATTGAGAGAACACCGACTTATAACTTTGGTCCTTTGTCCTCTGTTAAACCCTCTATTATAGGGTCACTGTGTCTTTATCATTTTACTTATATATAATCTTACACGGAAATGGATATTAGGAGGGTATTTTTGTGTAGAACGATCATGATAATCTCTTTCTTATACTCAACCTACCTAGGAGATACATAGAGTAAGAACATAATTTTATAAAACTATAAGAAAAAACCAATACAAAATAAAAATGATTATACTGGGAAAATTTCACGTCTAAAATCGGATACTTTTAAATCTTAATTGAACTTAATTTTTGTTTCATCGAGTTTATAAAATGAAGTCATAGGATCATAAATTTTGGAGGTTTTTGAATCTTAGTGATTCCGTAGAGAAATTTTGTAATTGATGACGACGACGACGATTCAGTGAAGTCAGCACAGGCTGAGACACGCTGGGGTCTCTGTCGTCGGGTGGTCAGAGGAGACAGGGACCCTAAGAGGTCCGTTCTTATGACCTCACCCAACGGTAAAGGAAGAGGTTACGTACGTACGTACGATTCAGTGAAGTCAGCACAGACTGATATAGTATGAGTTTTTATCTTAAGTTGTAGGTCATTGAATTACGTAATACTCGTCCAAATAAGGGAAGGATACCGAAACGATTTGTCGTCCATCCTACATGTCTATAGTTCGTTTTTATAAATAACTGAAGGATAATGATAGAATTATATAAACGTTAATACATAATTATATAAACACCATACACGATATACAATTATATAAACGTTAATAAAGATAAAGTTAAAAATTTATCCAGGGTTTATTAGGTTATAACGATTTTCTTATTTACGTATGGTTTTTTTTACAAGAAGTTATTGGTTGTACGTTTTTCCTGTACTGTAAAATACGTTCTTGACCTCTAACCAATAATTACTTTCAAGAATAACTCATGAATGTTACACAATCTGTGTTAACGATCGTAATATTATACAATTCAAGACGAATACCTAATATAAATGATTACTAACATTCTTGGGACACCCCACCCTTGACTACGAAGAGGAAATGTCTCCTCCTTTGACTCCGACTCTCTCAGGGGTCTACCGAAGTCAGTTTCGACCATTCACCGTTTCAATCTTAACCTCGGACCAAGACAAAACACGATGTTGGGCAGTGAGGATTAACAATTTATGAAATCTAGCTTACTATACGGTACAGACAAGGACAATTCACGGTTGACTTATGGTCCGTGACGGGAATGTATCGAAAGGAGAAAGTAAATTAGTACAAATTCACCGTACAGGTTAAAACGTATCGAATCTTCAGTGTCTCGGTCCCGAGTTTAGATCCAGAATACTAAAGTTAAACTCATCCCAAAGAATGTGTACGTCGATTTGAGAGTCAGGTCGGTTCATACTATAGTCCATCCCTCTTAAGATCTCCACCCTAGAAGCCACTGTTAAGTGAAATCTTTTAGGAATTAGACTTTAGAGAAATCCTTTTTCTTCATACATATATATCTATGAAATTATAAAACGTAAATAACTCACTCCATAATTAAATTTTAGTGTCACTTTTAAATATCAACAGTACTTTTCAAAGATCTAATTTACCGTAAAATGCATATAAAATATCGTGAAAACCTCTCCAATAAAACCAAATAAACGAACAATCTTGAGGATTTGTTTTGGTAAGTAACTAATTTCACTAAATGAGTTGTAATTTCAAATCGACAAATCCCATAAGACTTATTACTTACTCCTCGTCCTGACAAGAGTACATTACTGTTACTCACTCTTCAGCACCACGTTACTTTCTCTTTCCTAAATTCTCTCCCTTATATTAAAAGAAGTGATCTTTTAATCCACTCATATCGAGATCTCTCTCAACTGTATATTGTTCTCGTACAACTAGAGTGATTTTTCTGTGAGAAAAAGGTTGACCTTCTGACTATCGTTACGGTCCAGTGGTCCCAAAGTGTATTAAGACAAAATTACAAGGTATAAAAGAAACGTAAATGGAGAAAACAGACATTCAGAAGTGATAGTGAAGGGATCACCCAAATCTTTGTCGGGAGGGTAAGTGGGGTCAGAAAGGGTTCGTCCTTAGAGATATGATATGTGGCGATGTTTGTGAGATGGGTTTTAGACTTTGACTTAATTTCGTACGAAGATCTAGATGGATGTCAAATGTCCTTGTACAGTTTACTACACTATATTTCCATCAGTCGTTTAGAATCCTTATTTAATGGACCAAAGAAATCGTTTACTTAACGGTCATCTTTTGACTCCCTCTTCCCTGAGTGGTTAATTTTCTCTATTTCTTGGATAGTTTGTTTATATTCTTGGCACGTAGAACAAACCTAAGTAAAGGTTTGGTTGAGTCACCGTTTTTATTTGTATATTATTCTCTTTAAGTTTGTCAGACCTATACACTACTGTAGTTTCTTATAAGGAAACAAACCGTCCCCACCCCGTCTCTTATTACTGTAAAACCAATACAAAATTTTTCTCAAGAATAGTGAAACTCTACACATGACTTTATAAATACTTACTTTATTATAGTATCGTTTATAAACGGAGCTTTCTAAGGGTAACAACGCTCCTTCCCTTCTTCGTCTACCCCTTATCTACTTCGTCTTAGGGCTCAACTTCCCACAACATCGACCCACTGTCCATGTCCCCCTTTAGTATAAGGTGAAAAAAAAAAAAACCCACAAGAAATCAAATCAGCTACTTTACATTTTCCTCCCCCCTTTACCCTTGATCTTCTCTCGTGAGGAAAAACTTAAGGTCGAGGAGAAGATACAGTAGGATTCACGAAGACACGAGACGAGACCCGTCCCGAGTGGAACCACTGGTGACTGACACAGAGGTCCGTCCCCTCACTACTCCCGTCTAGGAAACTTCAGAAAATTCACGACTTAGTGGTTCATAGTGTCCTTCGACACTTTCTTCTACCTCTGGTGTCCCTTGACACTTTTTTCGACACATGGGTAAAGGTAAAACATTGTTTTAGATGAATGTACGAAAGAATTTCCTTCCTATTTGGGTCTTTTCCTACAAGGACCGTATGAATTAATTGTCACCTCTTGTATAAAGAAAAAAGTCACTTATATCGTTTAGATTCGATTTTTGCTTGAGTTGTTAAGCTTGTTACTGATGAACTAAAATTTCTACGTATAATACATCTGTGATGCAAACTCACTTGTTACCTACAAAGAAATCTTATATCGAATATAGTAAAACAACAACAACAACCATCACCACGACTTGTTTTGAGCCCGTACTTACGAAGATAGTAAAACTCACTAGTAAAAAGAAGGACTTGAATAAAAGACAAACTTTGAAATCAGTTCAATCTCAACTAAATAAACATGAATTTAGTGAGCTTAAGGAAAGTGTCACAGACTACTGAGATAAATCTAAACAATCTAAACAACCGTAAAATCTCAGATAGTCTTTATAGAAAAACCAATATTTATAAAATAGTACCAAACATATATAACGATTTCCGCGTTTTCACTTTATAGTCATCACTTTTATAGTTATAGAGGAGTTAATCACATCATATAATTCGTATACATCGTTAACATTTATTTTAGTATTGTAAATATGAGTTTTATATGATAGTCATTCATACGGAATTATTTTATGTTGAGTACTTTCCTTTAATCAGTCCTTTGATTTTCTACGACTGTTGTGAGTTTAAATAAAGGTCGAAATTGGAAAGAGAACTCGAGATTTTACTGTTTAACTGAAGACCTGTAAAGGTGGACCTACTGGAAGGGTGTTTGTTGATTTTTAGTTATTCGAATTAACTCAAGTTAAGTTGTAAATAAATAACTTAGGGAAAGTCCTTCACACAATCTCCGACCCCTGTGTTTCTATTGATTCTAGGTCGGAGAGTAGGTTTCTCCAGTGGTCTTCGGGGTGTTAATAAAAAATAGGGGGTTTGAAAGTCAAAGAAGACTCAAGGTATAAAATCAAATACCGCTGTATGACAGGGTTTTAGAACTTTGTAAACTAAGTAGAAACTGTGTAAAAGGTAGTGGTGACCCGAAGGGACCACCGAGTCTCCAATTTCGTAGACGGACGTTACGTCCTCTGGACCCAAGTTAGGGACCCAGTCCTTCTAGGGGACCTCTTCGTTTACCATTGGGTGAGGTCGTAAGAACGGACCTCTTAGGGTACCTGCCTTCTCGGACCACCCGATGTCAGGTGCCCCAGTGTTTATCAGACTGTGCTTACTCACTGAAGTGAAAGGGAGTGTTGACCGGAAGTTGGGTCAAGGTTCAGAAAAACTAAGATGAAGATTTTGAAGAGGTTCAGACACGGGAGGGCGACAGAACGACAACGACTAACCCAAACGTGGAACAATAGAAAGAGGACTTAATAATATCGTTCTCGGAGGATTAAAAAAAGAGACGAAACTTTAGCAGGGGAGAAGAGGGACGGGTGGGTCCCGGAAAGCAAAGGTCTCAACGAAGTACTTTTGTTTCTAGCATAGTATAGTAAAAGGATAAAAGTTTTGAAAGGATTTACATAGTACATGGAAACTTCAACGGTTCTGAAGACGTCCCCGGTGGGTGTTCGGAATATAGGGTTCGTCCACTAAGTTCCTTCTCTTCTCGTCGTCCACCTCCTACTACCACTGGAGATAATTTTTCAACGTCTTGGTGAGTCGAAGTCAGGATACCCTCGTTTGAAAATACAAAACGGTTTTGAAAATGAAAAGAGGGTAGTCTTCGACCTTTAAGAGTAAAAATAACTTCAGAGAACAAAAATTTTATGACCGAGTACAAGACTTTGACAAAACACTCTGTTTAACAGAGACACCCCGTCAAACTGGGGACGACAAAACGAAATTCGGAGGGTAGGAAACAATCATACTGTTTGAGGATTAAGTAGATGATCCTGTGTCTAGTTACAGGAAATTAGACATTTTGGAAGAGATTAGGATCAGTCTTAATTATCGAGTAACAGATTTGCAGGTATTTGGAACTGAATTATTTTTCCCTATTGTTCGAACTATATGTGTTATTCAATAATTACTTGTATTAGTACAATTAATTAATAATTATATTCCTCTCAAATGATCCCTTTTTTTAGCCACAGTTACAGTCTTCTCTTTGAAAACAAAAATAGTAGGATAAGTCTTAAATATTAGATTGTTTGTCTTTCAATACTGGTTGGATCTGTCGTATAATTTTTCGTCTCTGTAATGAAACGGTTGTTTCCAGGCTGATCAGTTCCAAAAAGGGAACCAGTACATACCTACACTCTCACCCTGATATTTCCTTCGACTCACGGTTTCTTAACTACGAAAACTTGACACCACAACCTCTTCTGAGAACTCTCAGGGAACCTGACGTTCCTCTAGGTTGGTCAGGTAGGATTTCCTCTAGTCAGGACTCACAAGTAACCTTCCTGACTACAACTTCGACTTCGAGGTTATGAAACCGGTGGACTACGCTTCTTGGCTTAGGAACCTTTTCTGGGACTACGACCCTCCCTAACTCCCGTCCTCTTCTTCGCCTGGTGTCTCCTACTCTACCAACCTACCATAGTAGCTGAACTACCTGCACCCAAACCCACCTGAGGTCCTCAACCACTACCTGTCCCTCCGGACCGTACGACGCCAAGTACCCCAGCGTTTCTCAGTCTGTGCTGCCTCGTCGACTTGACTTGACTTGACTTTGTCTTTGGAGTCTTATGCATTGAAAAGTACCTTTCGTTCTCAAACTTTTCCCCCTTTCTCACTTAGGTAAAGTTAGTCGGGGAAAGGTGGTTTACGTGACGTCATTTTCTATTATGTATTTTCGTCTTTCGTTTCTGTGTCGACCTAAATATTTGTTCTACCTATAGAGGTAGTTTGACCTCGTTCGTATTTCATGTCCGCCCCACCTTCCTGTTCGTCGGACCAGAGGACAAGGGTCACCCCTAATTGGGAGAACATCTCATATCCGTCGGTTTACGTAAGTTAAGTTACATCTCTTTGTGTTGGTCCGAGAGAGGAGGTCACCAACTTCCTTCTCGTCTATGTTTATAAAGTCTGCATGTTTCTAATTCGCACAAATAAGACGGTACTGTTGTTTTTAATCGTTTGGAAACATACAATTTATTTTCAGTTAGGTCTTCAATACGTACCCGTTATCTTTTGTTACTTGTACTTCGACTACTTTTATACAAGTAACTGAATTGTGAATTATATTTGTATTGATAAAAATCTTACCTATTTTGATTTTGGGAATTTTTTTCTACCACCACTTACGAAACCAAAGGAAACCTATTGAATCCTAAACAGTCCTCCTCTTACTTTTGTGATTTATTAACAACTAAAACAAATTTTTTCACATATTGAAACTTACTATTTTGAATTACCGATTGTTAATTTTATTTCTACCAAGTATCGAAGATACCATTACTTTCTTTTTACTCCTTTGTTTTTATAATGTGTACGTTACCTTCCGTCCTTTCTTCTATTTTTAATTCCTTTTTCTACTGTTTATCTTTTGTTTCATTTTACTATACGACGACGACGACGATTCAGTGAAGTCAGCACAGGCTGAGACACGCTGGGGTATCTGTCGTCGGGTGGTCCGAGACGGCAGGAACCCTAAGAGGTCCGTTCTTGTGACCCCACCCAGCGGTAAAGGAAGAGGTTACGTACTTTCACTTTTCACTTTCACTTCAGCGAGTCAACAGGCTGAGAATCGCTGGGGTACCTGACGTCGGGTGGTCCGAGGAGACAGGTACCTTGGACGGTCCGTTCTCATGACCTCACCCAAAGGCAACGGAAGAGGCGGGGTAGGATATCCGTTGATGATAAAACTAAAGACAATGGTATCTATAAAAAGAACTAGAATTTGAAATATATTCACCTTAATATGTCATAAATAATAAAACAAAGACCGAAAAAAACGACTTGTACAAAGACCCTCAGTAAATAAAAAAAATATAGTTGTCAATAACAAATAACGACTAACCACATGGTAACTACCGATATGGTGTCATATAAATCGATAAACAGACAACTACTCGTAAACTCAACAAAGGTCTAAACTCGATAATATTTATTTCGACGATATTTGTAAAGTATACTTTTTATTTAATTATTATCTCCTATAACTGTTTAGATGTGATATGACCTAATAAATACATATATAAGGAGTCTACCTTTGTTTCGTACGGTTTTTAATTACTCCCAATTTTTTAGACATATTGTGTTAACTGTTCCGACTAAGTATACGAGTCAAAATTTCTTGTATGTCAGCAAAGTAACTTACATGTAATTTGTAAATGTTTTTGACTGGTACTTAGTTCTGTACGACGTTTCCTTAGAGATGCTTCGAATTTTTTAACTATGGTGTCTCCGATCTTAGAGAATCTGATCTTTATTCCTTTCTATCGAAATTTTTAAATAGACCTTTGAAATTTTTAAGTGAAATTTTAATGGGTTTCTAATCTTTCCTTTAATATTATGTTTAAAGGATATACATCGTTTTTGTGTTGATGTAAAATACTAAAAAAGACCGACAATTTGAAAAAATTCAAAACTTGTTGAACCTTCATTATCTTGTATTTCCAACCCCCAGGTTGAAAATTAATAAAAAGTTTACTATTTAAAAGTTTAACATGGTTATGATAACTAACTAACATTTACATTGGAAGATTTACATGATGAGGATGGATATAAATCTAGAAAATGGTTTGAGACATAATAATGAGATAACCATTTTGTCATGGGTTAATTAAATCGTAATTTTGAGACATTATACAAAATTACTCGATCAAAATGGAATTATAAGAAGCATTCTTAAAAGACCTTACGAATAAAAAGGACAAATTGAAATTATAATAAAATATTTCAAAGTTTCTTTTCAAATTAACTTAAATTAAAAGGACCTTAAAAATCTAGTTACATCCCTATTAACTATAAAAATGTTATTATGTGAAAGGTAGGGTCTTGTTCTCGAAATAAAACTACTTAAACTCAGAAAAAAATACAAGAGTCATCGTAAAATAACAAAAGGAATATATCTGAATACATCAAGAGCCATTGACTAAGGATCTATAAAAGAGGAAAACAAACGACAAGAATGATAGTAGGAAGGAGAATATATAAGAGGAACGAAGAAACGGAAAAATGTTTGATACCTAGATAACATATAACTAAAACTTTGATTCGTGTAATAACTTAAGAGATTAACAAAGATTAGAAAAAAGTCAACTCAGAGAACCTAAAAGGTCTTAATAATATAACGATACACTTTTATAACTTTTTTAAAGGAGGAAGACAGTATATAAATCGAAAAAAAAGAAAGAGAAGGAAACGATGTAACTGACCAATAAAGGTCTTTTATTACAATGTATTTTAATTTATCTTCACTACCATAACCTGAGGAAGAGAACGAGGACTAAAATCACTCTTACAAAGATAAAAGTGGTGATGTGTAGACAGTGTCTGTTATTGGTGTCTCTCATTTCTTTAATCTTTTGTCTTTTGTGTTACTTTTTTAACTGATTTAAATAGATAATGGATTTAAGTACATTTATTATATTCATTGTATTTGAATGACCAGTATTTAGTCAAAAGTCCAACCTACATTTTAGTTTGATTCTCGAGCTACGGTTCCTATATAAAAAATTTTTCATTAAGGTTTTCTAAATTTTCCGTCTGTTCCTTTATCTTCCATTTTTTCGTTTTTTACTACATCAAAACTATAATTGTAGTCGGGGACGTCACAATTTACTCTGTTCCTTCACACTAAATTCTTATTATACTTCTCATTTTTAGTGTTTACCTACACTAAAACTTGAAATACGTCATTTATGCTTTTACTCGTTGGTTTTGACTACGTTCCGGTCCGGTAGTGTCAATCTCCACATATAAGGTGTAGTGGTAGGTTCCGTTGTTTGAAAGGTTCTATTTCCTGTGTATGTGCATATGTGTTAGTTTTTTGTTTTGTTCTTAAGAACTCATAGGAGACCTTTGTCGGAGTTTCGGGAAGAGACATTTTCGACGACTAAGGTCCCCTCTTGTCACGATAGAGACTGTAGACTTCTAGACGTCGTCAAGAACGTCTGTCCTATTAGTACCCTCCCTTTACCGGAAAATGGTGGTTACCCTATTTACTTATTCATTTGATGTTGAAATATCAATTAGGAAATTTATAACCGATGTTGGAAATGAATTCTTTGGGCCAGGAGACCTTTCGAAACGTCTACTTTAAGAAAAGAATTACGAGTGCAAAAGACACTTAAAAGGAAATTCTTTTTCCTTTCTGATATAAAACGTATTTTTAGTCCTTTACATCGTCTTTGTGTAAACCTGTCTTTACCTGATTATACAAGTTTTTACCTGTCTTTGGGTCACTACCATTGTAATTGAATAGAAAAAAATTGGGTACTTGTTTAATCCTTTTGTTTTTAAAATTTTATTCTATATATTCGTAAACTTTTTATACTGATTATTTTTATGTCTTTAATATTTTTTTAAATAAAGAATGTAGTTGAAATAGTGACAACTAACGAGTGTTTTATTCTACTTTTACAAACACAGGAATTTGTTGGAAAACGGTGATTGAGGTGTAAAAGAAACATGATGATAACAATTTAACTATTATAGTATCGTAAAAGGAGGTATTGGTAAAGGGTATGTAAAAAACAACGAGTAATGATTAGAAAAACAGTACCTAAGAGAACGATACAGTAAAAAGATTGAAAAAAATTCTTCGACCACTCAAGAGTAAGGATTTACGAGGTCATAAACCATCACCGACGGACTCCTACAAATCACGTCAACGACTCTCAAATTCGAGATACACTTCCAGAAGGATCCTAACTTAAGATCTAAAAGGTGAGTGGTGCACTGGACCTTGTTCTTTGACACGAGTGCAAAGGAATAGGAAGTTTCTTTCACAATCAGTGAGTCAACACATGTTGAGAAACACTGGGGCACCTGACATCGGACGGTCCGAAGAGACAGGTACCCTAAGAGGTCCGTTCTTATGACCACACCCAACGGTAAAGGAAGAGGTCCCCTAGGAGGGTTGGGTCCAGCGGACTTAACGTCCATCTAAGAAATGGTAGACTTGGTGGTCCCTTCGGCTCTCCCCTGGGAATAGGAGGTCAAATAAGGTAAACAACCGGGGTGACACGTGGACGGGGTCTAAGTGAGATCCGAGACGAGACGGAGAAAGACATGGGGTCCTCCGACTGGACACGAGAGGTGTAGTAGACCCGAGGTACCGACCGACCGAAGGTCGACCTAATCCGGTTACCTTTCACTCCGAACGTCCTTTAGTCCACCCTCACCCTCACCCTCTTTACCCAAAAAAAGGAACGAAAGAGGAAGACGTGAGGAATACTCCTGTCAGGGACAGACACCGGTGAGGAGCGGTCGAGGTCGAGAGTGGTCTGTCAGAGGAGAGGAAGGAGCAGGTCCGTCATTTCCATACGGTGACGAGAACAGAGGTTCATAGAACGGTATGGAGCAACAAGGAAATTGGGACTGATGGAAAGTTTCATCAAGGAAATAAGTCCAGAGAAGTAAACTTAATAGACCCCACTTGGTACAAGGGACAGTCCTAGGACTTTCTATATCAGATATGGTCACCACGGGTTGGAGGTCCTAGATTAAGGACGACTAGACTCCACCTCGACTACATTATTATTATCTGTACTTCACGTGTCATTTACATTACACGAACTTAGTAGGGGTTCGGTAAAGGGTGGAGGTCAGAAGGTGTTTTGGTCAGAGACCCCGGTTTTTCCAGTCCCTGGTGACCACATGTCCTGGTCTCTATCGGGATCACTATCTTAAGAGTCTGACCCAATGATTATATCGTTCGTCTAAGTACCTACTGGACGTACGGACCCTTGTATCCTGTGTTCGTTAGCCACTGTACGACACTGTCATTTCTAGTGAAGTCAATGAGAGTATCACTACGTCTCTCCTCTCGGTCACTCCCTTTCCGAAACGTTCTAGTAGTCCACCAACATGAGAGACTACAATACTACTATTGTTTGTAATATCCCTTACAATGGACGAAGACAGACACGGTCCTCTCGAACCCATTGTTGTTTAAATAACGAAGTGGAAGTTAAGTTCTGTTTTCGTCTCTTAGTCTTTCGAGGATACCTCCGGAATTCTTTTAGGGATTAACGGATATCGACGTCTCGTCTGTACTTATTCCTAGTCTGAGTTGTAGCTTAACGAGTCAACGTCTTAATGTTCAGATCAATTATACGTTGGAAACTTCCAGAGAACACGATTCCAATCTCGTAACTAACTCTTCCTTCCTAGAAGACTCTGAAGTCTTTTCCTGTAAACACGTCTGTGCTAACCTTAGAGGTTTAGTGGATCGGAGGAGACGACGACGTTTGTCAGTGAGGAGGGGACAGAGTCCTTTAGTGGGAGGAGAAAGTGACTCTGGAAAGTTACTATGAGGGACTCCGTCAACGGAATAACCCCCTTGCGGACAAAAAGACCTTGGGTGTTCCGAAGATACGAGTATTCGTCTCAATTTAGTGTAGTACCGTGTCCCCTCTTGACATTTAAGTAAAGGTCACCCTCTGTCATTTATCTAGTTTCCTTGACGTTCACGAAAAGTCAAGAAAATCTGTACGAATCTGGGATCCCTCAGGTATTCTCTTACTTAAGAATTCCCAAATCTTGGTGACTATCCGGTGTAACCGAACACCCGGTTATCGAGTGATGGACAAAAACATACCATACGTTTGACTCTTACTAAAAATGTAAAGATTTATCAATTTTTTTATAAAATACAGTGTATTTCTAATGTATTTTAGGTTCATAGTCACAGGTATTTATTTCGCAATAATTTTATGTCGGTACGAAGAAACGAATACCAATGAAGACACGATGGTCTACTCCTCAGCACTGTTTGACCGAGAGTTTCGACATTAACAAGTGATAAACAGGGAAATGTCTTTCTCAAACGGCTGGAGACGAGGTCTTGGACCTTTACTACCAACCTTCACGGCGGTGACTTTACCCTAGGGTGAAAAAAAAAAAAAAAATTAAACAAAAACCGACGCGACTTAGAAACAACGACACGTGTCCCAAGGAGATCGACGTCGTTCACCCCCGATGATGGGAAACACCACCACATGTCCAAGGAGAAACGTCACCGAAGAGGACAACGTCTCGTCCCCGAGGTCCCGTGAACCCGAAGTCATCGATACTAATGGCTCGAGGTCTCGTGCCTGAGTCATCAACACGGTACCGGAATCGTCGAAGTACTGTACACCCTAGAACGGCGTAGTCCCTGACTTGAACTCAGGGAACGTAACCGTACGTCTAAGATTTGGAGACCTGACGGTCCTTTCTGGACCCTAGGGTTAAAATTGGTCTTATTACTTTGGGCCCAATCCGTCTCCTGTCCACCCCCACGAATCTCAGTCTCTCTGTTTCACGTGTGTCGAAGACATTGTTGTCCTTCCTAGTTTCACTGGTCGACAAACTGTGTGACCTTAGACACCACCGCCAGTCGACGAGTACCTCGATAAACTTACTTTACTTACATATTAGATGATAGTATAACTAACCTGATAAATTAGAGTACAAATGACATTTTCAGAAGGAGATTCGTAAGGGGTGTCCCGTAAATATCCCACTGACACGTAACCCGTTTCCTTTTAGTAGTCTGGAAAGTATACAATATTTTATGACTGGGACCCAACTCCAACTAGTGATTTACGGGTTATGTGGTAACACTGAATGGTCAGCCACGTCGTCGAATGCCTTCTATCTATCGATTTATCTGTCTATCTATCTACCTTAGTAAAAAATTGTTCGATGATAAAACTTTTTTTTAGTTTGTGTATATCTTTGCCTCACCACTATTACTCGGGGTACGGGAGTAAGAGGTCGAAGTTGTTTATAGTCATAAAGTGAATATAACAAAACGGATTGGTGTAATTGAGAACAGGGGATGGGGGTAGGGAACCTCCAAAGATTTTCTAAGGTCCGTAGTGTAATAGAACTGTACAGACTATCTATTTCTGAAAAAGGAAAATTACATCAGTAACATAGAAATAGTGTAGATTTGTTAATGGGTACTTAGGTTTTAGGTTTTACGAGACTTTTGGGATACTAAAACATCCAAACCGTGTTTGAGTAAAACAACCGTTTTGAACCGGACTAAACTTAACTATACTCAATAAATGTGTTAAAAAAGAGACTGAATCACACTGATAAGTATCTAAAGTGACGTTTTATAAATGTACAAACTTATGTTTCACGAAGAAACTCTGGACACTCAAAATATAGAATATCTGTGTATATGAAATAAGGTAAAGATTTTAGATTCTTTTTTTTTTGTTTGGTTTTTTGTTTAAAGTTCTGTACAAACTGAGGTCTTAAAAGCTTATACTTACCGCATGGTTATTGTCATCGATAGAATAACCCGGCAACAACCTAGGTTACGTAATTGTATATATTTCACGGATCACGGACGGAGTGTCATTTGTTCTTTACAATCGACAGTAATCATAATGCTCTGGAGGTCGACAGAGACTATCGACTAAAGGGTAGGACGCACTTTGGTACGTATACACAATCTCCCACAGTGTCCCGGACGTATCACACAAAACACGGACAAGACAACACCCTCCCTGTCTCACTTCCTCCTGTCGAGCAAGCCTAACACCTTTCGATACAAAGTACTTAGACCAGAGACGCGAGCGATGAGGTCAAACTAAGTCTCAGGACGGATCTGAAATGATTATGGAACACTACTGTACAGGTTCCGGACCCCTATGGGTGGAATCCCACCTAGTAACTACGACTAGAAATGAATCTCTGTTGACGTGGAAGAAGTCATCGAGGAGGTAGGGTTGGCAAGCAAGAGAGATGTGGACAACGGAAGAAGATGTTCTTCTTCTCAACCCTAATAAGAAAAAAACTTTTAAATTTAACTTCATGTCAACTAAACCCTCATAAATATATGTATGTACCTCTTTCGTTACCGTTGGGTGAGGTCACTAGAACGGACCTCTTAGGGTCCCTACCGTCTCGGACCACCCGACGGCAGATACCCAAGCGTGTCTCAGCCTGTACCGACTTCACTGAATCGTCGTCGTCGTCGTACATGTATATATGTATACATACACACACATATATATATACATATATATATAATAAAATGACTAAAATGGAAGAGAGAAAAACAGAGAAAAAGTGAGTGATAATCATCGGTATGATCAAGGACTTTATTAGAGAGTGAGAGGAAAAGGAAAGTCGAATCGAAAAAGTGTTGTATTCGTATTTAGACACAGAAAAGAATACAAACCAACGATGACCGAATAAAAATACAGATAAAATGAATTCACATATATAAAGAAATCAACACTACCCTCTCTTAGACTATCAAAGTGAGACGGTTGAAAGAGACTTTTGGAGTAGATGATGCAATAGTACATATATTTCCATCCACGAATAACCCGTTAAGTATTCCTGATTACCCGTTCCCATTGATCTGTATCTCACCAATTTGAAAACAACGTCTTCCCTCAGTCTTTTTCAGGTATCTTAACTCGGGTGTCATTGGAGATAGTCAATTCCCCGTAGGTAGTAAGCTAGGTATACGAATAAATAAGATGTGTATAAAAAACTCGTACAGGTCACTTGACCCCCGGACATCTATCTCGTCTTGTTTCTTCTCCGACTTTTGGGACGGAAAGACCTTGAATGTGAGAAAACCTTTCTTTGTCTATTGTTTGTTTTAATTATTCATGTAATATGTTGGATAAGGGACCACCTCCTTTACCGTCGGGTGAGGTCATAAGAACGGACTCTTTAGGGTACCTGTCTCCTCGGACCCCCCCGATGTCGGGTACCCCGACGTTTCCCAGTCTGTGCTGACTCGCTAACTCACACATATGTCGAATAATCTTCTGCATTCTCAATACCTCTCTTTATTTAGTTCCTTCCGAGTTTCTTGACCTCCGTCCCCCTCCAAATGTCAAAGGGAAAACCTCCTTCCGGAGTGACTCTTCCACTGTAAACTCTTTTCTAAACTCCTTCGTTTAGTACGAATAAAGACCCTCCTTCTTGAAAGGTCCGTCTCTTTGCCGTTTTATTGTAAAAATAAGGTAAAAAAGGAAGAGAAAAGACGACTTATATCGTCTATTTTAAGGGAATACTAGATCCGACGAGTCTTTTAACAAAACTAAGCAGTGAAGTTATAAGTACATATTATTTCGGGTTTCCCCGACGTAGGAAATTTTGTTAAAAATTATAAACATTATTTTTCACTCATAAGAAAAACCGATATACTATTACTCATACGCATTTAACACACACACACACACACACACTCAACGAGTCAACACAGGTTGAGAAATGTTGGGGTACCTGAGTTCGAACGGTCCGAGGAGAGAGACAGGTACCTTAAGAAGTCCGTTCTTATGACCTCACCCAACGGTAAGGGAAGAGGTCCCCTAGAAGAAGTGGGTCCCTAACTTGGGTACAGAGGACGTAACGTCCGTCTAAGAAATGACAGACTCGGTGGTCTCTTCGTATTTAATCGTTGACAGTTATTTATATACAAGATTCTTTAAACTGAACCACGAACAAGAAGAAATCGTGTATATCCATAGACTAATCTTTGGGTTCGTCTCCGGACTCAACAGTAGGTCTATTCGTAGGAACTCAATACCTTCTAAGTGGTCTAAGTCGCTTTTTAAAGAAGGAGAAAAGACAAACATAGAACGAAGGAGAAAATTGCCAGTTTTCCACCAGACCTAAACTTAACACTAATGGAGAGAGAAGAGACGCAACTAGAGGTACTAGATTTTCCTTTGTTTGAAGACGAAGTGAATCGACCTACCAAAATAGTCCACTAAAGTTAGACTTTCGTTTAACAAGAGACCTCCTATATACGAATAACGATCCACAAAAAAAAAAAAAAAAAACTCTTTCCTAAATTGTTTATCGAAAGTTGTCTGCGGATCAAGATAAACTTTTTTTTTGTATTATTTTATCATAAACTCTAAATCTTGTTACTAGATTTTTATCGATTCTGACATGAGGGTAAACCTTTTTTTTTATCGATATTTTACTAAAAAAAATGAAGAGTAAGACTCACACCGTTTTTCGTTTAGATCAAGAGTCGGTTATTTCCTATAAGAGTTTCTCTTTAGAGTTCAGTAAAAGTCGAGTCCCGGGACCTCTGGAGTAATATGACGGTAATGTTTGTCTGGACGTCGTTCAACAAATACGGAACGACGATCACTCAATTCGTTTACCGTGACCCTAACAATACGTCTATGTAATTGGTCAACGAACGTGAATCTGTTTATACGGGTCACATGGAGTAAAATACCTTAATTACGTAAAAACTTTTTAACTCAAGATTAAATTAACATAGAAATTTCAAAATGTGGTTACTAAGAGTTTCCCATGTAAGGGACTCGTCCAAATAGTCTTAGTGACTACAAATGTTCAGAAAAACTTTTAACGGTACAAGAAGGGACGAAAATAAGACGAGGTAGGAAATTCCCCCTTCCCTTTAAGAGGGACTACACGAGGGTACCTCCCGTTCTTAGAGACGACACCTCTCAAGAACTAAAATAAACCTCTGATCTTTCCTAAGTCTTTACAACCGTACCTCTGTTCCAACTTTGACACTCTTCTGAAGGGAAAGACCCTAGGGTGTCTTACCTCAGACGTGCAATCAGAACATATTGAAAGGTGTCGCGTAACAATAGGAAACAAGAACATACATTTGGTGGAGGATCCTCGTAGAACTCCCATTTTCGTCACTAACGAATAAAATTTTGTGGACAATGTATCGTTGAGGAGTTATTTATAAATAACTTACCTACTTCCTTACCAAAACTTCTGTGACATAAAACTCCTTAGTTTCGTATATCCAATAGAATCAGGAATTCCCTGAATTTTTAGTTTAATCTTATTTTGTATGTATATATTTCTCCTTTTCGATTAGAACCCAATTTTACATTGTCGAAAAATTCCTCTTATTTAAGGTAATTATACTCTTTGGTAAAATAAACCACCACGTAGACCGACTTAAACGTATACGTTTACATCCGGACTACGACTAAAACTCTCATTCCTGATTTCCCTTAACTTGACAAGATACTTTGTATTACTTTTTTTAATGTCTTTTTTAGAGGACTTCCACAAGGTCTTACCTACCCCCTCCTTGACTCCCACTGTCTTCACCCATCCACTTCCTCTTTCTCTCTTTGGTTACTTCACTTCATTTAGACTCTACGATGAACTCAGTTTACCGGTGTCTTTGGGAGTCACACTAAACGATCCAAAACTACTTAATACAGCGGAAAAAAAGTTAACAACCTTACGTCTGGGGACGACAGAGGAGTCACTAAATCATTACTGACAACTTATGTGTGTGTGTAAAGACTTACTCATACCACGGTCTGTGGTTGATCTATAAAGAAATTAACACTATATTTAAACTTTGAACACCAATTCAGACAGTGAATATACTTTAGAACATACTGATCCCAAATAGACGAATAGTAACCAACTAAAACAAAATAGTGTAGTCCCTTTTCCCGACTGAAATTGAAGGTGTAACTGGTTCCTGACTTATCCTTATCGTTCAAGTCCTCTCCTTCTGCTCGATGTGCGACTTGATTCACGTATGTTCCTTCCCAGGTCTCGGTCTCTACTGAGTCTTGTGGTCTCTGGAGGGAGGGGTCCTTAAGTGGTCTTAGAACACCACACAGTTCCTGACCGTCCCCATCCCAAACTTTGTGTGAATCAATCTAGAATCACCCATCTCCCCGAGATCGACTGTAGACTCAATGTCTATGTACTTTTTTTTCTTAGCTTCAGAGTTACGTTACATAATATGTACAGTCTAATTACTGTCTAATTTTTTGTTATCTCTTCAAGTTTCACCCCCTTCAGTAAACACGACTCCTTCTACCTTCCTTAAAAAAACTTCCTTAATCTTCCGAACAAACTTCCTTAATCTTAAGTCCAACTTAGAACACTTTTTCTTTTGACTTCAAAGACTATTCACTGATAATAAGTGAGTTGTTTACGGATGAGTGAATAAAACGTGGATCTCAAATGGTCCGTGATCTAATCTCATAGGTCTTTATTTCTGGAAATCCTGTTCTAGAAACAGAAGTTCCCTGTCTTTGGATTCCCACTTTTGTAAAAGAATTCGTTCATTACTATTATCTTACACAACTCGGGATGTCACTACTTCTTTTAAGGTACCTTCTCGAGTGTACCTTTACTACGAAAGACGAACCCAACAAAGTCCCTTCTAAAGTGTTTCTTGAACAGTAAACTAGACCCAGAACTTCTCTTGTATGTGATCTTGATTCATTTCTTATTCTATCTTATCAATTTTGTTTTGTTATTACGCTCATTTCTATCTTCTGGTCTTTATGTACCTATATATTTCATAGTGTTTCGGACGACACCGGCTTCGTGTCCCTCACACAACCTACCTTATTCCGACCTTGTAATGGAAGTCCGTTGGTCCACTTTCCGAACTTACCACGATAAATACCTGTTTTCCTCGGAAGTGCCCAAAGGTTCGACTATTCACACTAGTATGAAGAAAACCTTTCTATTAACTTAAACCCTCCTCCCACTGTTGTCTTCTCTCAGGTTACCGAAACACGAACCCATGTAAGATTCCCAAACTGTATGTAATTGATGTATTTTATTACGATTCTCCATCAGGATAATAATTGGTGCAAAATATCTACTCTCTCAATATGTCCGAAGTATCTTTTATGCACCACCTTGGGCAACGAGACTACCGTCTCAGGTCCGAAAATTTACGACGTTTTGGTTTCGTTTCAGATTCCATCTCTAGTACTCTAGAATTTTATCCCGTTACACATGTCTTACCATTCTACCTTATATGTTGATGACGTCTTACATACCCTCTTTCTCCACTGTTGATACTTACAAAGAACAAACCTGACGGACTATTTTCCACTTCTATACTTGGTTTTCTCTGTGTGGTTAAATAAGTCCTTTATTCTTTTGACGTCAAAAAGTCATCTAGTACTAGAAATACGGAAGTTGTTCACAGATGGGTTTACCACTGTGACTGTATATGATGATAAAGACATATATACCTGTTCGATGTCAGGTACCCCTACGACTATAACGTTGACAATCTAATTCAAATTTAATCACTATGTGTTACGCTTTTTAAATTTATGTTTCCCCTTCGAGTCAATTAGTTAGTTAGTGAGGTAACAAACCACAGTACATTGTTCTTGTAGACGTACTAACTTATTCAAAGTGAAAAATATATCTAAGAAACGGTAAACCATTGACGGTACAAATTCTTTACTCCGGTTGGACTCTCTATACATACGTTTCTTCGTCCGTCAATATCGTAGACACCGACAAAGACCTAACATTTTTGTTAGAATCGGGGACCGTACACGTATATCTAACGACTTAAAGTACTTTATTATTTTTATTATTCCGAAACATAACCGTATTACGAAATGTAGTAAAAGTTGTGAAAGGGTCCTTTTTTTTTTTCTATGGTTTTGGTTTTACGTAGGGGTTTACTAGTCACTGTCTCGTTATACGGACTGACAAATTTTAAAGAAACGCAAAGAACTTACGGGTACTACATAAGTCTTGACTTTATATTCCTAATTTCTCTCAAGTCATCTCAGTTTGGTGTGTATAAAACAAGGAACATACAAAAGAATTCGTCGTTTCCCCTACAATTCAATAAAACAAAGGAAGTTCCACTGGACACGTCTTCTAGTATAGGGAAACGACTTACAACGATTGTACACCGATTGTACGAAAGATGAATAAATCGAAAATTTAAACAGAGAAGTGAGTCACAAACAAGTCGACAAAGACACACGTCATCATACCACAACCCGTCAAAAGTAAGCTTCGGGGACCTCCTGTCCCTAGGTAGACAAACGTACCGTGACTCTCTGTCTGACTCCACACGGCCAACTTACTGAAACGAATTACTGTTATACTACTTATTACTAAAGATTTGTGGAAACCCCTATGACTCTATTAATAAGCCTCATACTTGGGTAGGGAAAATCGACATCATATAGCATACACACGCACGAGTCAGTGATCAACACTGACTGAGAAAGCACTGGGGTACCTGACATCGGGGGGTCCGAGGAGACAGGTACCCTAAAGGGTCCGTTCTTATGACCTCAGACAACGGTAAAGGAAGAGGTCTCTTATAAGGACTGGGTCCTTAGCTTGGGCGTAGAGGACATAACCATCCGTCCAAGAAATGGTGTCTCGGTGCTCCCTTCGGAGTCTCATACACACACATACATATATATATATATATATATATATATATATATATATATATATTTTCTAATTATATATTACCTTCTTTTGAACGGAAACAAAGTGTAGTTTACAAGTTCTTTTCTGGTCATTTTGGAAGCAGGGACTCTGTAATTTTTTACCGTGGACTAGTAACATAAGACTACATTATTACAACACTTTTCGATAGTCGATGACTTACAGAAAGGACGACTTACAGAAAGGACGACACGTGTAATGTCTACTTTCTTTCCTAATTCGTAATTTTAAAAAAAATAGACCAAACTATAGCTGTCGTTGGACTCCACCATTATAATAAGGACAAAATACTTATTACTTGGGTTTCGAGTTCTCTAACTCCCTGAAAGAATTCCAACAGGAAATCCCTTCATTCGGAACTTATGTCCCCGAGACTTCCAACACAAGTAAACGTAGTATATTGTTGGTCCGGACTTCTAATTGTAGAGTCCTACGAGTCGTTCTTGACTCCCCTAGCTCCTGATTTTCCTTAAGTTCCTTAAGGAGGTCAATCTTTTGTCTTCGGTAAATATCTAATAATCCTCAGTTTGTTTCGGGGGACGTTGTGACTCTAATACTAGGTACAAATACGTTCGAATGGCGGGGAGGGTGGGTGTAAAGACCTGAACCGGTAAATGAATAGACTACTCGAACACCACACCAATCA
Organism: Capra ibex; assembly: GCA_006410555.1. Lineage (NCBI taxonomy): Eukaryota > Metazoa > Chordata > Mammalia > Artiodactyla > Bovidae > Capra > Capra ibex. The sequence goes on along the minus strand of SJYO01026388.1, from coordinate 65,448,206 downwards.
GTGGGTCAACACAGACTGAGAAACACTGAGGCACCTGTCATCGGGTGGTTCGAGGAGAGAGGTACCTTAGGAGGTCCGTTCTTGGGACCTCACCCAAAAGGTAAGGGAAGAGGTCCCCTGAAAGGGTTGGGTCCCTAACTTCGGACCAGAGGACGTAACGTCCGTCTAAGAAATGGGAGACTTGGTGATCCCTTCGGGGTAATCTACTCAAACCCCTTCGATTTAATGGACGTTCATGTTAAATATAGACATACTGTTTCATGTCTTTTGACATTTTTGTTCGGTATAAACGTGTTTAAATAAAGTTAAAAGAAAGTTAGGTAAACGTGTCTAACGATAATTAACTTGTAGATATTACACGTTAAAACAACACGATTCGTGATGTCGTTCCAAATTTTTTGTTGTTCTTTTCTTTTTACCAATCAGGAGAGGAAGTCGAACGGACCCCCTCTGATCCGGTCGACAAGGGATAGGAGAAAAAACGAATAGGTGTTTCGTATAAACAAATCCATAGAATATCGTAGAAATGAGTCTTTTAAGGTTGGGGACGAACTTTTCATAACCTATTGAGAAAATTAAACCGCCCAATATCAGGTGCCCTAGCGTTTCTCAACCTGTGTTGACTCGTTGATTGTGAAAGTGAAAATCATAGTATTTTGAATAACTGACTTTAGTGGTGTACCACGAATACAAATCCCCTTATAAACCCCTTCATTTGATTCTCTGACGTTCATACTAATGTTCACACCCTTATGTGTTTTACGACTTGTTTTATTAGGTTCTTATTCGAGCCTTGACTTTAAATTAACCTTAATCTTTAGTGCACATCAACCACCTTTGAAGTGTACTTTTTTTGAACTTAAACACTTTAAGTTCAAGTTTAAACAATGAATTAAAAAGGTATTTTAAACTCGCAAAAAAAAAAAAAAAGGGTAAGGTAATCTATCGTCTTGTACTTTAAACAAGGATAACCCGTTTGAACCAGTTTATTACTGATAAGACTAGTATATGAGTTAGTTCAGTCCCAAAAAGAACGAAAAGAAATAACCTAACACAAATTCAAGGTCCTCCAAATCTCATCCTGGTGTCGTAATGTCTTCTTTCCCCTAGGTCAGACACTCGTAAGAGATAGATAGAATCGGTGCAGTATTACCAGAAACAACTCAAACCCATAGATGAGATCGATAAGTGACGATAAGTACCCGAGGGAATTATCAAGTCCACCATTTCTTAGACGGACGTACGTCCTCTGGGGTCAATCTAAGGATTCGACCCTTCTAAACGACCTCTTTAATATCCGATGGTTGAGGTCATAAGAACCAGAAGGGAACACCGAGTCGACCATTTCTTAGGTGGACGTCACGTCCTCTGGACCCAAGCTAGGGACCCAACCCTTCTAGGGGACCTCTTCCCTTTCCGATGTGTGAGGTCATAAGACCGGACCTCCTAAAGGACTTGACATATCAGGTACCCCAACGTTTCTAAACCTGTGCTGACTCCCTGAAAGTGGAAGAAAAGTGAAGGACGATACGTGAGAAGGACTTAAAATCCAGGTTCACGAGACTTCGACTGAGAGAGTTTGGCGTTCTGGGTGAGAGTTGGAATGGATGAAGGAGAAACCCAAGAACCCTTGACGAAAGGATCGGCAATCACAATCATTGAGTCAGCACAGGTTGAAAAACACTGGAGTACCTGACATCGGGTGGTCCGAGAAGACTTTCTTATGACCTTACCCAATGGTAAGGGAAGAGGTCCCCTAGAAAGACTGGGTCCCTAACTTAGGTCAGAGGACGTGACGTCCACCTAAGAAATGGTAGACTTGGTGGTCCCTTCGAGAATTTGTGACATCCACAGGTTCTAAAACGGTCCATAGGTACTAAAACAGAACACCTAAGTAGACAGATCTACCGAATTAGTCGTCTCCGGTAAACTGATAAGACCACGGTAAGAGGAAGTGGTTCAGACTTCGAAGAGATCTCATGTAAAAACCCTTCCCTCCACACATAGAAGAGATGAGACCCTATGGTTGTATAAATTGACCGAAAAGACAATAAAGGTGTCGGATTCGAGTCGAGAACATACCCCTGACGTCCCTTACCGGGAGAAAGAGTCTCTGGTCCGTTCTCAATCGACTACTAAAGAAAGGAGAGGTAAAGACTTGTAAGAGGAGGTGATCAGGTCTTTAGAAAGGGGGACCCTCCAACCTTTTTGACTTCTCCGTTGACAAGAAAGTTAGAGACAAATACCCAGGAAGTCATAACCCCGAGAAATACAAACTTCGGTTCGAAAACCGTGAATTTTTGGAATAAGAAATTGTTATTTTCGAACAAAGAACGTTAGTTCTTACGGAACCGAAAGTTTTGATAAAAAAAAGAAAGACGACTCTCAAGGTTTTAGACATTTCAGTCAACTGAGCACAAATGTCGAGAGCTGGACAGATGACTCCTTTGTGTAGGGTTCTCTAAGTCACCTAATCTCCAACGACCCGTTAGTCGTTTTACGACTCTTCTTTTACAAACTAAAAGTGTCTTAAAATAAAGAGGTGTAAATTGAAGTACGACTAATAAAGAGTGGGACGTCTCTCGTGAGGGGAAGCTGGATAAGATCAGTAATGAAAGGGTTCTTTTACCGTAGTCCCACGGACACGTCTTACAAGAGGACTACACAGGAGAGTGTGTGCTCCGTCACGTACCGACACCTTAGTAGAAGAGGGGAGTCGAAACCACAGTACACTCTTTGGGTAGTTCACTTCAAGAATGGAGGGAGTTGATCCTTGTGATAAAGGACCTCCTAAAGGACACTACGGTACAAAAAGGACCACCGAGTCTGTACTTTCATCCTTCTCGAAGAGACTCACCTTCTTTCTTCTCTCCTTGTCGTCGGAGAAATCTTTCCGTCGGGTAGGAAGAGCACCAGGAGCGCCCGGCACGGAAGGAGAGACGTCTCAGTCCCGGGGTCAACAGTTTCCAGATCGACCTTTACTCAAGGTCAACTCGAAACCCAGGGAAGGGGGTCAAGGACTTTTGGTGTCAGATGAAAGACAGGGATTCTTAAACGGATAAAAAATTTTTTTGAAAAATAAAATATAACGTCATATCGACTCATTGTCACACTATTAAAGTCCACTTGATCAGAACTAAAAAAAGTAAAGTCACCTTAGTTTGTTGTAAACAGGGAAATATAGACTAATTAAAGTGGTTCGTGTTACAAAAGTTCAAGTAGGTACAACATCGTACATTGTCTTGAAGTAGGTAAAAATAAGGACTGATTTTAAGGTAGCAGGCATATATGATGTAAAACAAATAGACAAGAAGACAACTATGCGAAGGGACCACCGAGTCTGTCATTTCTCAGACGGATGTTACGTCCTTTGGACCCAAGTCAGGGACCCAACCCTTCTAGAAGACCTCTTCCGTTACCGTTGGGATCATAAGAACGGACCTTTTAGGGTACCTGCCTCCTCGGACAATCCGATGTCAGGTACCCCAGCGTTTCTCAACCTGAGCTGACTTGCTGAAGTGAAAATGAAAGACAACTTCGTGTCAATGTAACAAAGGTGGAAAACCGATAACACTTATTACGATATCACTTAGAACCGTACGTTCATAGACAAGTTCACAGACAAAAGTTAAGAACCCAATATATGAACACTCACCTTAACCACCCAAAATACCATTGATGTTGAGATGGAAATCGAAAAACTTCTTGACGGTTCGACGAAAAGTGGCTCGCAATAGTCACATACTTCCCAAAGTTATAGAGACGTAGGAGTGACCGTGAACAAAACATTGAAAGTTTTATAAAACCGGTATGGAGTACCGAAGATCTTAGAGTTAAGGGCCTGGTCCCTAACTTTGGTACGGTATCATCACTTTCGTGATTTAGGATTGATGATCGAGTGGTCCCTTGAGGACAAAATAAAAAAATAATATCGGTAGGATCATGAATCTTTCTCCATAGACATCGAAACTAAAGTAAAGGAACTATAGATTTCTACAACTTATATTAAAGTGCATGAATGACCGGTGAATTCATAGACAAGTCTCTTTATAACTAAAATCAGGAAACAGATAAAAATTTAACCTAACAAATAGAAAAAAACAACAACTCAAATTTTTTATATAAGTCCTATAATTTAGAAATAGTCTATATACTAAATTTTATATAGGAAAGTAAGACAACCAACAAAAGAAATGAAAGAACTATTACAGTAAACTATGTGTTTACAAGAAAATTAAAAGTACTTCAAGTCAAATAGATAAAAACAACAATAACAACGAACACGAAAACCATAGTATAGATTCTTATAAAACGGTTTAGATTCCATTAGTCTAAATATGAATACGAAAGAAGAAGATACAACCATAATAAAATCGAAAATATACATTAGTAACTAGGTTGACTCAATTAAAAACATATGTCATACTTCAGTTCTGGGTTGACATAAAAACGTTCCCTTTTTTCATCAACAAAAACGTGTTAAAGAACTTCTCTGTCAACAAAGGGAGGGGTGGGGGTGGGGGGTTACATTGACCGTATGGACAGTTGTAGTTAACCGGTACCTATATACACAAATAAAGACCTGGGAAGGAATATAAGGTAACCAGATGTATAGATAGGAATACGGTACAGGAGGACTAAAAATAGAACCTGTCCCTCTAACGACAATTTAGAAGGACGAAACAAAAGTTGAGATAACATATCGAAAATGTGACCACTGAATCTAAAAACAAGGACATAAAAGTTGTTTACGAGGAAAGAGTGAGTTTTTTTTTTTTTTTTTTCTCCTTTTTTACTTTTTTTTTAGAGAAAGTTTATCATATATGAACTGAAAGTTCTGATACGAGAGGTAACCCTAACAAATTTTCGGATAGATCTGAGATTAACTAACATTTTGTCATCTAAAATCTTAGAGACATAAACAAACACAGGAAAGAAACACCGTTTTTCTATGGGACACTCTCTGATCCTATGCTCCCGGAGAAGTTTCGCATCTTCTTCGGAGTTCTTTGAAAACCCCCAGTCCATCTTTAGAATCATTAATAACACTTAAAACCGGACAGTGGTATAGTCAACACAACGAAACCTCTTTCTGGTATACTTTTTTTTTCATTAGAAGATTCTTGTCTCTTAAAAGTTCTTTCCTTACCCTTACTCCTTCTTTTTATCGTTGTTGTTTCCTTTTATTTTATATGTTAACTACCAACTTATAAAAGATCTTGTGGAGTATTTGTTGCCACAGTTCTAAAAATTATATTTGGATTTTTGAATCATAACGGACAGTACACTTTAAAGTATCTCCACTTTGAACTATATCAGCTGTAATCATTACTCGTGAGTATCAACTTGGAGAACCCGTTTCAAATGTAAGATTATGATATTATGATTATGTCTGACGAATATCTAAGAGTCGAACGAACAATCGGATATTTAATGGTTACATAATTAATCGTGGAGATATAGCTCCTGTTCCAGACTCCAGAATACTTTCAGAGTTCTGCCTTTGTCACCTCAAAAGAATCTCGGGAACACTATGAAAATTTACCATTTAGACTTAGATCCTATTGTGAGTGAAACCTAAAAATTACTTTGTTTCAACTTATCGTAAAATTTGTTGGTGTTACTTTTTATTCTAGAAACTATAGGGACTCTTCATAAATGGACCAGTAAATGTTAACAGTCGGATTATGGTGTTTGTATGCTACAACAGGTGGGTGTATTAAAGGAGGTGGGACTACTCTAAGGCATCCTCTCCGAAGTCTCTTATAGTTCCGATTCTATGCGGATGGATGAAAACCTCTTAAACTGAGTAAGAAACCGATCAGTGGTGAATCTTTCTTTGACGACATTAGAATTTACAACTCTGTTTATACAAATAAATCCTCCCTTTCTCCTTCCCTCTTCTCCTCCTCCTTGAAGTCCTGTCTTCACTCTTTAGTTCATGATAACAGGACTCCGTCTGAAAGATAATAAAGGACTTAAAGGAATCTTTTATGACCAGATCCCATTTTCAATAAGGGTACTCAGTCACTTAGACGTCTTCTAATTGTCTATTTGAAACCCTCACGGTTTTTTTGGACTTTATCATACTTTTATCAAAAAACAGATACACTTAAAAAGACCCATCTCGTAAGTACCAAAAGAACTTAAAAGTGTTTGTAAAGACTAAGTATTTTCCGACACTTGACCAGATCTAACTTCCACCGTTTACCCAAAATAGAATCTATGGTTCTACTTGAAAATTTATCACCAAAGCACCTCATTTAACTACTCTCTTCCTACGATTCTCTTAGCAAAAAGTCTTTTCCGACCATACATTATACAGTTCATACACACACCACCTTCTTCACGAACGATAACAATTAGATCTCACTCAAAAAGATCTTCTGAGTCGCACAGAACACAAGAATTGTCCCAATAAATTCTTTGTAAAAGGTTCTGGATTCCTCTTATTTTTTGTTTTATCATTAAGTCGAATCAGACACTGACTCAACAGTCAACCAAATTTTTTATGAACTGGTACCCGAATCCAAAAATCAAAGGGAAAGCAATATACATATAAAAATATAACCTTCGTAAACATGAGGAACTTATTTCGAATTCTGTACATCTTTACATCGGGATTCAGTTCTTTATAAGGTACCATCGTTTACGCCAACGGTTTACGTACTTGTGTCGAGGACTAATTAAATTATCGTTGACACTCACACGTAATTTCGGGTCTTAAACCGGGAGTCACAGATACTAATACTCCTTTGTCTTACCTATTTTATACTTTGAGATAAAAGTCATGTAAGTATTATCTTTACTTTACTCGAGACATGAATTATAACAGATTCAGTGACAGACGATTAGTAAATCCAGAAGACCCTTTGCATATTTGTAGGAGGAAACAAGTGAGTCACAAGGACCGAAAGGACTACAGTCCCATTGTGTCTAGAATTCCTCTTCTCTTGAAGGATAGGAGTGAAAGAGAAGTGTTCTCTTTTCTCTTCAACTCTCACCTCTTTGTGTCAGTGTTCAACAGAAATAGATTACTAGTATGTACGTACGAGTCTACTATTCAACACAGACTAAGAAACGTTGTGGTACCTGATATCGAGCGGTCTAGGAGACAGGTACCTTAAAGGGTCCGTTCCTATAATCTCACCCAACGGTAAAGAAAGAGGTCCCCTAGAAGGACTGGGTCCCTAACTTGTGTATAGAGGAAGTAACCGTTCGTCTAAGAAATGGTGACTCGGTGGTCCCTTTGGGTATTTCCATCACGTAGAAAGTAATTATTCCTAAGAACGTTCACCATATCCTGGGGTCTCTGTAAGTAAGAAGGATGAAGGGTACCTACTCTACTCGTCGGTCCTCTCCGGGACGTTCTCTTCTAGGTTCTGGAACCTAGAACCTATGCTCCGAACCTGGAACCTATATTCCGTAGTCAACCGATTGTTTACGGATAACTAGTGTGTGTCCCGTTCCGAAACCCGAACCACACACCTGTGTCTGTACTCAGTGAGTACCCCGGACGAAACTTCTGAGGATTATAGATCATTCTCTGGTTTTACACAAATGGTTAGGGAGGTTATTCTCCACCTTTTGGTTACACGGTATCCTCTCACTTCCATTCCTTGATGTGCGCAAGTCTACCTCCTACTGGAGTTCATGTGAGTCCAGGTCGGTCAGGAGGGTCAAACGAATGACTGAAGTAAGGCAGTTCGGGCACGAACACGCCAATGTCCCGTCGAGGAGAAGACCAGTCATTAGACGATTCCACAAACCGAGGGTCTCATCGGTCTCACATAGTCGGGACAGGAGGAACTCAGATTGTACAACAGTCCATAATGTCCATAAAATATGTTAAACCGGTAAAGAGATTCGTGAGCTCAAACAGAAGTACCGCCCTGTAAAATTCCTAAGTAAAAGAAGCATTTCACGGTACAATTAAAATAAAGGTCACCTCGATCCTCAACAGAACGACGAAACCGTTATTTATTCGGATAGGATTTACATAATTATTCAGTTTTCTATTTTTCGTGTTTTTTTATAACACTATAACATTCGAGGATGTCCATTTTATATAGACTACAACAACTTTTATAATGTATACACGACATCAGTTTGACATGACAAACCTCCTACCATTCCATTTTAGTCTCTTCACAGTTTATGAACGTTGTATGGAAGGAATTTTATTTTTACATACATCTCCAGTAAACATCACTACACCTACCGGGATCTCAGACAGTATGTCTCATTTCATTCGGTCTTTATCTTTTTGTTTATAACATATAATTACGTATATATCCCTTAAATCTTTTTACTATGTCTACTTGGATAAACGTCCCGTCTTTATCTCTGTGTCTGTAACTCTTACCTCTACATCTATGTGTCTCCCTCCCCCTTCAACATCTTTTAAACCTCTCATTGTAACTGTATATATGTAATGTACATCATTACATATATATCGATCATCCTTCGACGACATACTGTGTCCCTCGAGTCGAACCACGAGACACTACTGGATCCCCCACCCTACCAACCCTCCCTCCAAGTTCTCCCTCCCCTCCCTTATACACATATGTATATCAACTAAGTGCAACAACATATCGTCTTTGATTGTATCTTAACATTTAGTTAATATGAAATTAATTTGACCTCTATTTTTTTGTATTTTTTATATACATCTTTAATAATTGTAACTTTTCATTGGACCTCGTTCTTTTTAGTCTACTTATATTAAAAGTTACTTTTAGTTTATTATAATTTTTTATCAAGACTTTGGATAGTGTTAAATAACGACCCGAGTTTTTAACTTTAGGTTTCGGAAGACTTCCTTAAGACGTAAAGAACCCGACAACTCTCCGAGTAAGGTCCTTCTTTAACGCATGATACAAGGATCCTCACTTGCTTGTTGGTAATAGAAAATCAAGACCCTATCCTTTTCTTTTGACCTTTAATCCCTCAATTATGGGTGAGGTCAGAGTACATAAGGTAGTACAGTAGGAGGAGGAACAGGGAGAAAACCTACGACTGAGGTGGTATCTGAGTGTCACAAGTACCCTCGACAGTTAAAACTCCTTACGTTTGTTTGGTCAAACAGCTCACTCGACTTAACGACTCACACTAAGGGCGAACCTTACTGGAAATAAATACGACCTTTTAATGATTTTAATTGTCTCAGTGGTCAGACGTTTGTTACGTCAGATTAAACCAAGCCAATAGAAACTGGAAGACACATACGGTACAAAGTAATAAGTCGACGAAAACATGTGTTTGAGGTCAGTTGGTAAGTACGTACATGTACCGTTCTCTATCCAGACGTCCTACAAACTGTCGGGACCCTTTCACTACTTCGTTACAACAGTTTGTCGACGTACTTTCCGGGCTCTACATGATTCACTTGGCAGTCATTCACTATTGCAACGACATCTTGTTGTCTAGTTTTGTAAAAACTATACTTTTGTGATTCTAGAATTTAAGGATCTGAAGAATCTTTAGTCAGTGGACCTTAGGATACCTAAATAAATTTTTAGTTTCCAGGTCTCTATTTCACCCTTTATAAGGGTACTACCTAAACTTAAGAGTAAGACAACAAATGTCCAAGACACTACAACCTAACCTATAGAAAAGTAAAGGGAAGGGACATTTTCCAGTGGGTATTATGGACGGGATGGAAAATCCCAACGGGACGTCCAGTTTTCTCTTTTACATACCCCCCGTCCCAAAACGTTTGAGATTTGACGACACGTTTATCATTGAGAAGAGAGTTCGGAAAGTATGGCCCTTATCCCCGAGCTATTTACGAATTTCTCATTTACTTGACACTAGGATTGTGTTAACTTCGTAACTTTGACAATGTTTAGTCCAACTAGCGTTATTGGTGGTACTATTTAATCTTTTGATCAGATGATATCAAATCTTTTTTACTCGTTCTAACCGTTTTCATGAGTATCGTATGACACCAAAGAGGTTTTCTAGTCTTACAGTAAGACTGTACGTCTAAACCCTATTTTTTATAGTAAAACTAAATCCTTACAAAATTGGTTTTAGGTTTTCGAAAACGAAGGAAATATTAGACTTAAAGTAAAAGAATTTCAAATATTTTTGGTTTTTCCGTTAATTTGGATGATCAGTTGGGTGAAAAGATTGTTTCCGACGTATATTTAATAAAACGATCTAGGAAACCTTTCATACTGAGGACGAGAATCTATGGTTCTCACAAGATTAGTTCCGTCCCGTATATATAGTAATTTTTTTATTAATTAAGTTTGTTGATCTATCCAATGTCCTCCAGTACTTACCTTGTATTCACCTTAAGGTCGCTTCATATTTCTTCGACCCGGATGTCTCCCAATTTACCTTAAAACTGACGAAGTGAATACATCATCAATAAAAGACTACTTTTTAAAAGTTTTAATAATCCTTTTAACGTAAAATTCTTGTTTTGATACTACGAAGATAATCATTGATACTGAAAAAATATAAAAAATAAAGACAACGGTATCGAATAAAAGTAAAAAAAAATTAAAAATAAAAAAGAAATAAAACGAAATGTTATGACATAACCAAAACGGTATGTAACTGTACTTAGTCGGTGCCCACATGTACTTAAGGGTTAGGACTTGGGGCGAGGGTGGAGGGGGGTGGCGGGGGGTATAGTAGAGAGACCTAGTAGGGGTACGTGGTCGGGGTTCGTAGGACATAGGATATAGCTTGTATCTGACCGTTAAGCAAAGAA